>OY728136.1:412061121-413311121 GCA_963277665.1 Viscum album
ATGTCCTTATATATATCCAATATTAACTTCTAGTAGATCTAAATCACTTTACATATTCCTGATCATCCTATAGATCTATACAATATAATGGTTAATGATGAATCTCCTTTGAAAAATATTTCTAAACCATAGATATTGTTGCCTTATGAGAAAGAATATCTATCTAAAATGATGGAAAATGGAGTAAAGGATTATCCTTTAAGACATGCCCACTATGAGTGAATAAACCAATGTATTTCCCAAATAGTAGTATGTCTTTCTTCCAAATCAATATGTTGACTAACCTAAAGATTTTTTATAATAGATCTGTCCATATCAAAGAGTCTGAATAGAATTTACCCCATTAAACTAGAAGATTTGAAGAACAAACTTCTAGAGAACTTGGACAAGGGTTTTATATTCCATAGTGCTTCTCTATAGGGATCCCCAGTATTTTTTATTAAGAATAAGGGAGGTTTAATAGGTATTTATGCAGATTATCATTATCTTTACATGATCATAATAAAAAAAAGTATCTACTTATATTGATTGATGACTTATATGACCAACTTCATGGGGATCAGTACTGTTGTAAGGTGGATTCTCAATCATGATATCATAAATTGAATACTAAGGGGAGGATATTCTAAATACTTACATTTATATAATATATAAACTCTATGAGTTTATATTGATTCCATTCAAACTCACTAGTTCTCTATAAATCTTTATGAACTTGATGAATGGAGTTTTTAAATATTACCTCGATAAATTTTTTGTGGTCTCTATAGATGATAGTATCATATATTCCAAAAGTAAGTAGGAACATAAATAAAACTTGTAAATTATGTTAAATAATTTTTGAAGTGATAATTGGTATGAAAATTTTGATAAATGTGACTTATTTATGGAGAAAGTCACATTCTTGGGTCATTTTATCACAAGTGAATAAAAATTTGTGGACCCTTCATGGAAAAAGGAAATTGATGAATGACCTATACTAATAAGAGTATAAATATTTATATCTTCCTCAGATTAGTTGAGTATTATCATTAGTTTGTGAGAAATTTCTCATGTTTTACAAACCCATTGACCAGGACAACTCAGAAAGGAGTAAAGTTTGTCTTGATAGATGAATGTGAGATAAATTTAATAAGATGAGGAAAAATATAGTAATAACACTTATAATCACACTAATTGTAGGTGGATAAGGATTTGTGATATAAAATTATGCTCCAATGAAATTATTAGGTTTTTTACTCATGAAAAAATAAAAAAGTGACATCCTATGCCTCAAGATAATTGGTAGTACATGAGAAACATTACTCGACTCATGATCTGGATTTTGTAGTTGTAATATTTCCCTTAAATATTTAGAGAAATTATCTCTATAAATAAAATTTTAAGATATATTCTAATCAAAAAATCCTAAAATATATAGTCACATAGAAACAACTCAACATTCACCAATGAAGATAATTAGAGATAGTCAAAGTGAAGTTTCCCAGTCAGGATCCAAGTATCACTAAGAGGGAGAGGGGTGAATCAGTGATATATTTTACTTTTATGTTTTCTTATTATTGAAACAACCATAGGATCATGTTAAATAGTTCTTTCCCTATTGAACACTATCATAAAACACATTCACAGGAACTCTATAATTTATAAGTCTCACTCTTTAATAAGAGTATCTACGTCCTTGGTATGGTATGGAAACAATCCAATACCACACAATCCATGAGAAAACAATAATTTTATGTAGAATACAATGAGTATGATATAACCTTACACTCTTGTAGCACTTAGAAAACAATCCAAAAGTGTGTATGCTCCCTATTATCACAAATAGGGTAATTCAATGTTTTGGTGCATCTTGATCAGTAATCAAAAAATTTATCTTTTCAAATTAATTCTTCTCTTTTCTACCCAAAAGCTGAGAGAATCTTATTCCAGTACTACGTAAACTGACCAGCCTCCTCCATGAACTTTCATGCCTCCTCTATGTACTACCTCTTTCCTCTATGTACTGTGTACCAGGAATACTATGTGGATAGCTCTTCTCCTACGAACTGTCTCTACTCTGTGTACTACTTCTGATTCTGCGTACCGACTTCACATACTGCTTCAACTTCTATGGAATCTCTTCTTCCGCAGATTTCATCCCCTTAATCCATGAACCATATTATCTTCTATGGATCACTTCATTCTACATGGAATCTTTCTTCCATGAACCACTTCTCTTCACATAATTTCTTCTCAAAAACTACTTCCTACATAGAATTCACTTCTGCCAACTCTTTGTATTTCTCCAAAATTATTCCACAGTGATAATCTCTTCTTATAAAAATATCTATCTCTCTCTGAATAAAGGGATTATTCTCTTTTGTTTAGGCAAATATCTCCATGAATTTTTCTAATCTGTTTTACCACAATTTTCAATTTGGTATAGTCTTCTCCATGTACTAAGATTCTCCCAAGAACCATAATTATCCCGAGATCCATTTTCATCCAAGGACCATTTCAGTATGAAATCCTCGTACCACTTTATTCCTTCGTAGTTCTATAAATCACCGCCTTCAGCATAATTCACACCTTCATCCTCAAACCTTCGCCACGAACCATTTTTGGTTCCGTGAACTGCTCCACAAACCGTTCTCATTTCCTAGTACACAGCTGCAAAAAGTTCCTAATACACGGTACGTGGTCCACATTTTGAGGTATGTGGTTCTCTACCTTTTCTGATTTTCTTCACCATTCTTCATACTATTTACTCCTATGAAGAAAACCTTCCATTTCTGAAAACAAATTCCCAATTTTGAGGCCCAAAAAAATGGAAAACACTAGGAAACTGCGCCATCTTAAAATTTGCTTCAGAAAGAACACGTGTGCTATTTCACTATCATCTTCTTTATTAAAAAAACATATGCATTCATTTCGAACCTCATAAACCATAATATATAGTCTTTGATCGATCACCTTTTTCATCATCATATTTTCAAAGGAAAGTATTTCAACTTCCCTATCTTCTAGTAACATCATTCTTTCCAATAAAAACTGAATATGATTGGCATCACCTTTAATCCCCCTTTCTTTCATAAGGATTGTATAACAAGTTCTAAAAACATATGATATTTGGGAAATACAAATCAATAAATCATGTTCAAGTTATCCAATTCTTTTACAAAGTGAATTGATTTATCCTTTTTGATAACAAAAGACAACACTCTGCAAAAGTAAACTCTTCAAACATCCTTCTCCATTAAACTTGGTCCCAATAATCTCCCCCTTTAGATTTATTTGTCAACCAAGATTCATAAATCACTAAAAAATTTAGCACCAAGAAATGGATTACTTATGAAAAATTTTAATCCTACGTGAGTTAACTCATTGTAGGAAATAAAAATTATTGACAGCAAAACTGTGTTGTCCACAAGTAGTGACTATGGAATATTTTCGGTTGTTCTCCCTTAGAACCCTCCAAAACATCCTCATATTTATTCCATGAAATTTAATTCCATATAATTATTCCTAATATTTCTCCACTTCTTCTACTTTCATAGAAAACAAATATTGTTTCCTACAACCACTCCAAAAAACTTTTAGAAAAGTTCACACACTTACATGCTGGAATCACAGCTTACCCAAAACTCTCCCATTATGAATGATTTTATAAGGATAGATTTATGAAAAAATTATACCCCTTGAAAACACTATCCAAAGTTAATATGAGAGAGGGGATAGAAACACATACCTTAACCTTGATGCAAAAGGAGTTGGACACCCATGTTCAACCTCAATTTAGAGAATTGTTCCTTTGATATAGGTTTTGTGAATATTTCAGAAACTTGTTATGGTGTAGGAATGTACTCCAACATTAACTCATTCTTCTCCATGTTCTCTTTGATGAATTGGTACTTTATGTCAATATGTTTTTAACAATAATTTTTATCAAATTCTGTGTAAGGTTTATTTCACTTTGATTGTCACAACCTTAGAGCAAGGGTAACATTAATTCAACAAGTATATCTTCCAACTAAGTATTCATACACATGATTTGGGTAGCATCTTCAGTGGCAGAAACATACTAATATTTATTTATTCTAAAAGTCATGGAATTTTTTTTCTTTTTTATTCAAACTAACACAACTTTTCCCCAGAAAGAAAACTGAACTAGATGAGGATCTTTGATCATCAAGGTTTCCTGCCCAATCAGTATCTGAATACCCAAACAGATCATTATTTTTTGATCCATCATACCTGATTCCAAAAATTTTTATGTCATTGATATATCTAAAAGTTATTTTCAATAAATCAAATGTTATTCTTTAGGAGTGATCTGAAACCTTTCACATAAAGTAACAGTATAGTCAATGTCGGGTCTTGAGGCATTCAAATATAGCAGACTTCCAATTAGCTTTAAAAAATATTTCTGATCAACTTCCTTACTTTATCTATCATTAAACAACTCGGTTCCCATGGAAATTGGTGTGGAAACTAGTTTCGAATTTTCCATGAAAAACATCTTCAGAAGTTCCTTCACATACTTTTCTTCATAAAGAAAAATGTGATTTTTCTTTTGTAAATTTTGTAACCCAGGAAAGTATTTCATTTCTCTAATCATGGACATCTCAAAAAACTTCTTCATATCCTCATAAAAGATTTCACAAGAACTTTCATCATCTCCGGCAAAGATAATGTCATCAACATAAATAATTATGATGAGAGAAAACTGCTGATTTTTATTATTTTAAAGATATCAATCAACCCTTCCTTTCTTGAAATTCATCTTCCTCAAGAAAGTATCCAATTTTGAATACTATTACCTTGGATATTTTTTTATCCCATACAAATCTTTCTTCAACCTATACACATAACTTTCATATTTTCTAATAACATATCCACAAGGTTGATCAATGTACACTTCTTTATCAAGATCACCATTCAAAAATGAAGATTTAACATCCATTTGAAAGATATTATAGCCTCATTGTGTAGAAATATCAAGAAATATTATGATTTTTTCTAAACTTTCCACTAGAGAAAAGGTTTCATAAAAATCAATACCTTTAATTTTTTAATTCCCTTTATAATGAAATATTTCTTTGTTTCTTATCACTTCACTTTCTTTATTTAGATTATTCTGCAAAACCCACTTTGTACCAATAATTTTTTTTAATAAAATTTGGGTATGAATTCTCAAGTATCATTGTTTTATATCTAATAAATATCTTCATTCATATATTGAAACCATTCAGGATGATCAAAATCTTAATTCACATCATTGGGGTCCAATTCTGGATACAAAGAAGTATGTGTAACAGCATTCTTGGTTCTTCTTATTTGAACATTCTGATGTTGATCACCAATTATATTCTGAGCCTCCACTTGATTCATCATCCTAGGATGAGCTATTTGAATTTTATTATCATCACTTGAAATTTTAGAGTCTGATTTTTCTTCTTGAGTTGGATTACCAATGTCAGTAGCATTATCAGAATTGTTATCAAAACATTCCTAATCCTTCTCAACTTTTATATCAGCAAAAATATGATTTTATTTTTCAATATTTTCAATAGATTTCACATTAGAATAATAAATAATGAATCCTTATTTTTTTTGAAACATCTATCTCTTCTTCCTTATTGGGCATAGCCAATAAAAATTCCATCATAGCCTCTTTTCTAAAATTTTCCAAGGTTTCCACCTTTCTTATTTATGACACAAAGACTCCCAAAAACTCTTAAGTTATTAAAACATGGAGTTTTTTCATAAAACATTACATGTGGAGTAATATATTATTTTGTCCTATAGAAACATCGGTTCTAAATATACATAACATTACTCAGGGATTACCTCCAATAGTAATGGGAGAGACCATGTTCAAGTAACATAGTTTGCCCCATTTCCACCAGACTCCTATTCTTTATTTCAGAAACCCAATTTTTTGAGGTGTGTATATTGAACTGAACACATTATTAATCCCATGATTCTCACGATAGTTTTCAAATTCATCATTCTTATACTCACCACCATTATCATTTCTCAAATTCTTTACTGCATACTAACATTACTTCTCTACATTCCTCATGAAACTCTTAAACATTTTCAGTGAATATGGATTATGTTTCATATACATAACACATTTAATGCAAGTAAATTCATTAATGAAATTGATGAAGTACTTGTCTCCATTTTTTGATTACTTTCTCATTAGCCCACAGATATCAGAATGAATAAGTTCCAGGGGCTATTTTGAACAAATATCAACTCTCTTTTGCACAGAATTTGTAATCTTCAATTTCTTAAAAGTAGTGAAACACCAATCTCTTCTTCTTAACATATTAGGAATATCTTATCTACTATCTCGTTTTGATAACTTGATCATATTTCATTGAAACATATGTCTCATATTTGTATGAAACAATTGATTTTCATCCACAAAACCCATGTTATAGGAGTTTTTTATTTAACTAACTTGAAATAAGTTCCCTTTTGTGCATTGGAATCTCATAACTACCTTTACATAAAATATTGGAATCCCCTTACTATTCACATAATTCAGATTCTCAATCACAAATTCTCTTCAAAACTTCAGCTAATGTCCCGGACCTGGGTGCCACCCCAAAGTGCCCCGAACGTAGTTGGTTACATGACCTCAAGTGAATTTCCCCAAAGTCCAAAGGCTAAAAACTAGTAGCAAGGTCCAAGGTTAGATAATGGGGAAATTATTCCCTCATTGAAAAAGTATACATAGAAGAAAACAAATAGTAAATAGTAGAGGAAGTAGTAATACCATACAACAGAAGTAAATAGTAGAATACTGGTAGTAATAAATCAATTGGAGCATATATACAAATGATTCATGTCACATGTGTCTAATAAAGAATACAAACAAGTCACAATGCTAGAAATACAATACAAAACCAAAGTATAGAAAATCAGTAAACTCCAACAACATTGCAAGCCTCATCTTGGTCTAATGCTCTCCAACTCCAACAGTAATCAAGTACCTGATGAAAAAGGGTGATTTCCCTTATCTATGCCTGCAACTATATAATCTTTTTGGGCCAAAAATCATGACCCAAACAAGGTGTGAGACGAATCATAGTAGGAAACTACAAAAATATTTGTTCATAACTATCAGCGAATATATATAGCAGGTAATATGCATAAATGAAGTAATGAACTAGGAGATACTCAAAAAAATCATATAGTTTTCAATTAAATTCATTTATAGTTATTATTCACCAGTGAATCAAGTAAAACTTGTGGTCTAGACTAAGATATGTATCCCTTATGTAATAGTAACAACAGACATCTCATAACACCATCTAAACTACTAATTATGTCTGAGTCCAAGCTGGTGCTTTGGCTTGTAAGACTCATCACAATCATTTAATCATTAAAAATCAAACCTCTGGTAAAGTTCTCATAGTCTAACCCCTCTTGTTTAATATATCATCAATTAAATAAATAATGACCCTTTGGAAAGCACACACAGTCTATCCCCTTTGGTCATACATAGCACTAATAATTTATAGATGACCACCTAGGTAACTCTCAGGGTCAATACCCCATTGGTCTTCATAGAAAAAATAAATTATAATGACCACCTAGAAGCTCTCATAGTCAATTCCCTAAGGTCCAACATTGATTTAACAACAACCCTCTGGGTAGCTCTCACGGTCTAACCCCTCTGGTCTATGACCACCCGAAAGCTCTCATAGTCAATACCTCAAGGTCAACATAACAACAATTTATACAGAAATGACCCTACTTCGGGAAGCTCTCACAGTCAATTCCCCTTGGTCAAACATTCACAATGTGAATCACATGCATCTAAAATAAACAGCAACTTCGTCCTATCAAAACAAGGAATGGGGATAGGGCAATCCTACAAGAATCCTAGACCAAGCTGACATAAACAAACAATCAAGATCACGCACCCAGGGGCATCCCATATTAAGGTATTAACCTTACGTATAAGAAATAACCTTTTATTAATCAAACAAACAATAGAAAGTATTAAAAAAGGTTAAATTCCAAAACTTTTAATACCCAAAATATGGGTATTTGGAACTTTAAGAATATATAATCCAAAGGAAATTAATGAAAGTCACAAACCACCTACCTTGATGTCATATAATCAACACTCTTAAATGTCGCCCCTTGAATCATCCTAAAATGATGTAGATCTATAAAAAGGGTAAAAATGTTCAATGTTGAAATACTCATGAGAGAGGAGGAATAAAAAAAATAAAGGATCTAGGAAAAGAGAGAACTCATCAGTGGGAATCCAACGCACCCAAAGACACCTCAATCGGAGGTCGGACGAAGAATCAAAAGGGGTTTGGAGTTCTTCGGTGTTTTGTCGCTCTCCTATACGAAACACGGGGAGAAGAAGGGTGTTATGGACGTGAGATTCAACCCCACACCGATATATCAAATAAAAAGAAAATTACATGGCATATTTATTTAATGTACTTTTCATGTACTATATTTAATTGGCCCTTACTTTAGGCGGTCTACTAGGTCACCCACCCAGCCATGTAATTAGTTGTTACATGGCTAGTATGTGGCTATACATAGTACCCAGGTACACGGCATGTACTCCTATGTACACAGAGTGTACAAAAAATTTTCCAATTCTTCCTTTTTCCTCAAAAACAACCCAAAATAAGGATCCATACCTAAAATGAGGAGTTGGGTTCTTAAAAACTTCCCCCTTTAAAGAAATTAATCCATAAATTTCCCTTCCAAAGGGTGGTGAGGACAAAACTTCAGAAAAATCTGGCCACTATGATCATACGTCGGCCTCCCTTTCCCAAGTCTCATTCTATACTTGCTCGTGCTTCCATAGAACCCATACCAAAGGAACAGACCGGTCATGGAGAACCTTTGTGTTGCGATACACAATCTGAATAAGGTGCTCATTGAAGGATTCATCCACCTCCAACTCAACTATCTCAGGTTAAAAACATGAGATAGGTCTATAAAGTAATGTCGTATCTAAGCGACATGGAAGATGTTGTGCATATCCTGTTACCTATGAGTTAATTGTAACTGATAGGAAACTAGCCAGACTCTCTCCAAAAACCTCAAACAGCCCAACATATCTCGGTGAAAGCTTCCCCTGTCTCATAATCCTTCTATTTCCCAACCTCGGTGTGACACGTAAGAAAACCTGATCTCCAACATCAAACTCCAGAGGTCATCTCTATCGATAAACATAAGATTTTTAGAAATATTGTGTAGTATTCATCCTCTTTTGAATCAACTCCACCTGCTCGGTGGTCTCCTGGACAAGACGAGGTCCCAGCATAGCTGCCTCTCCTACCTCTAGCCAACATATGGGTGATTGGAATGGACTACCGTACAAATCCTCATAAGGTTCCATCTGAATTGTTTCCTGAAAACTATTGTTATAGGAAAACTCCACTAGGGGTATGTGTCTCTAACAAGATCCCCCAAAATCCAGAACGCATGCTCAAAGAATGTCCTCCAAAACCTAAATTGTGCGCTCGGACTAACCATCTATATGGGGATGATAAATTGTACTCAGATTTACCTGTGTACCCAAATCCCTCTGTAGTACCTGCTATACATGAGAATTAAATCGGACATCCCTATCTGAAATTATCGAGTGCGGAACCCCATGAAAATGTATAATCTCTTAGATGTAAAACCTTCCAAGCTCATCAACACTAAAGGATTCCTTAATCAGTAGGAAGTGTGCAACCTTCATGAGCCTGTTGATAACAACCCAAAATGCACTATTCCCTCGAGTCAACCTCTGTAAACATATCACGAAATCCATCGTGACATCATTCCACTTCCAATCAATAATGGGTAACTGCTGTAAAATCCCTTCCAGTCACTAATTCTATGCCTTTACCTGCTAAAAGGTGGAACATCTCATAAAAAAACCTACAACATCCCTCTTCATGCCTGACCACCAATAATAATGGTGTAGATCTTAATACATATTGGTGACACCAGGATGAACTAACTAAATTAAGGAATGAAAATCTCATACCAACTCCTCACTTATGTTTTCTAACACCCATATGCATCCATGAAAACTCTAGACCTCGTTGTTTCCTATGGTCCACCCAAGAGTAGGGTCCTCGTCTGACACACTCTCCCTTAGGAATAGGCCTTCGGAATCTGATATTTGCCTCATTCCCACCTGATCCAGAAGAGTATAGGTAGCAGCTATAGCAGAAATAAATTTCTTCCCCTATCTGTCGTGAACCTCCAAATACATCTCATAGAATAGATTCATAAGCTTTCTCTCATTATTGGCCTCCTGAACAGCATGTATCTGAGTCCTCCTAATCAATGCATCAGCCACTACATTGCCTTTCCCAGGTGTGTAGGCAAGCTCAAAGTCAAAATACCGAAGGTACTCAACCCAACTTCACTATCTCAAATTAAGATCACACTGATTAAAGATATACTTGAGTCTTTTTTGGTTAGTGTACACTAAAAAAACTCTCTCTCAAAAGATAATGTCTCCAACAACACATAGCATGCACAACTACAGCCAAATCGAGATCGTGTATCAGGTAGTTCCTCTCATGTGGCCTCAAGTGTCGAGACCTATATGCAACGACTCCTTCCCCCTTCATAATCACTACACTCAACCCGATACTAGATGCATCATATTAAACAGTGTATATATTTCTTGGATCTTGCAAAACCAGTATTGGTGATGAATTCAAACTTTCTTTCAGCTCCTAAAAGGCTGTAAGAGTTATATCTGGTGGTCTAACACACAACTGATGATAACCAGATCTCAATTCAATCTTTGAGAACACCTGGTCTCCTTAAATCTGATCAAAGATATCATCAATACTTAGAAAGGGATATTGGTTCCTTACAGTCAAATGTTTTAGCTTCCGATAGTCCATACAATGTATGAGGGTACCATCTACCTACTTTGTAAAAAGGATAGGAAATACCCAAGGATAATTACTGGGTAATATGAAACCCTTTTCCTACGACTCCTCTAACTGCCTCTTGAGCTCCTGTAACTCTAGTGTAGCCATCCTATATGGAGGAATGGGCACCGGTTCCGCTCCTGGAACAAGATCAATAGAGAATTCTACCTCTCGCTCCAAAGGTAAACCTGAAAAGTCATTAGGAAAGACATCCCTAAAATGATTCACTATTGGAGGAATGTCCATCTATGAAGTCCCCTGGTCATCCATATATAAACTAGAAATATGGATCGTAATTCCTCCCAACCCATGATGCTCAGGTCCATCTCTGCTCTCCTAAACATCCCATTCTCTCTTGTGTAGAAAATACCTTCCATCTGGTGATTTGAAACTCACCCTACAGCGATAGCAGTCAACAAAGACTGGAAAAGAGACCAACTAGTTCATTCTGAGAATGACATTGAAGCATGTAATCTCTAAGACATAGAGGTCCCATAAGAATTGAAACCCATAAACCCTAAGAGGGAACTCCTTGGACTAACGTACATTAGCCATCCTAATCCCTAATATAGTTTCTAGAGTCATTACATCATTAGATGTAAAGATAATGAGGGTAAGGCTCTCCACAATAACAATATATATAAAACTATGGGAATCACCTATATCAAAAAGAGTAGAATCTAAAACTGAGGTAACTAGAATAGTACCTCTAATCGTAGAGGGTTCGACATTCTACTCCTACTAGGTCAGCTCCACTACAAAAGTCCGACCTATACTGTGGCCCTGTGACCCTGCCTAACTAGCCTGAGTAGATCCACCCTACTTTCTCTGAAAACTTTTCATCTGGATACCATGGACACAACCACCTCCTTAGCCTGAACGGCCTGACGAACTCCAATTCCATGACTTATTAAAAACTTATGGTCCTAATCTTGAATGTGGATTCATAACTGATCCCCTTTCACTATATGCTGGTGATAACATTCGGAAAAAAATGATGAATTTGGCCCATATTTCCATAAGATTGGCACTCGATTGGGTCCTTTGGGCAATGTGGTATCGTATGCCCACTCTTCCCGCACTGGTAGCATACCACCTGGATACCTGAAGAAACATCTCATAAAAGCTCCCTGTGTCACTTCCGGCTATCTATAGAAAGAGTACCAGCCCTGGATGCTGAACCACCTTGGCTCATAGCTCACAACTCCCTTAGATTGGGTTCAGTAATCAATGACTAATTTACTATAACAATCACTAAATTTATCCTAAAAACATTCACCTACGATCAGATGTCATACCTGAGACCATCCTCAAAAGGCCTAGTTAGTGATAACTCGTCACCTCCAAAAATAGGTGTAAAGAAGTGATGCGCTGTTAAACGAGATGAGTAATCCAATACTGAAAGAGTTCCCTACTCAAAATGCATGAACTTTCAGGCCCGATTATCCCTCAATATCTCATGATAGAAGTAATCATAGAAGGTCCTCTAAAACTCTTCCAAATCCATATCTCGATGATGTCGTTGAGTTAGTTACAAACTAATCAAAACGATGTCGTGATTTCTGTTTCAATATGACCATTATAATACCAGGTGTCCATGTCCCTCTGAATTTTTCGAAGAAATATGACTATTGGAGGAAATGTGACCGTTGGAACCTGAGGCCTATAAATAGGAGGTCATTTGAAGCCGAGA
Organism: Viscum album; assembly: GCA_963277665.1. Classification (NCBI taxonomy): domain Eukaryota; kingdom Viridiplantae; phylum Streptophyta; class Magnoliopsida; order Santalales; family Viscaceae; genus Viscum; species Viscum album. The sequence goes on from OY728136.1 coordinate 412,073,737, forward strand.
AAAAAAAAATAACTGTGATATTTTTCTTTTATCAAGTTCTATAGAGAGACGTTGTGACTTCTCTCATGCTTTGTGGTTTGTGCGGACGATCTTTATATCAAGGTCTTTAAAGTGATTGAAGACAGAGGTGCTGATTACCTACAAAATTGAGGGCTGTCGGGGATCGGCAGACAGACGAACCGATCATCATATCGAGGGTTGTCGGGGATAGGCAGGCAGACGAACCGATCATCGTATCGAGGGATGCCGAGTATAGGCAGACAGACGAACCAATCATCGTATCGAGGGCTTACCAAGGTGGGGGTAAGACAGACCTCTTATCCTAGGTGAAAGGATAACCCTTCTCTTTGGGTCAAAAGAATTGTAACACTTTACATTTCCGCTGCTGCTTGTATAAGAAAGGAATTTGTATTGTTTCCTTTATTCATTACACTTTCAATTGAAATTGTTTCAATTAAAATTATTCTATTACATATTGTATTAATAGATTCTATACGCTTTATGGTAGAATCTCTCACACCTATATTACAATTGTGGTTGTTTGAATTGTATTAGTTTAAGATCTTTTAAACTAATCTCTTAAGTGTTTAAACACAAAGTTTTTAAACCTACAATTCACCCCCCCCCCCCCTCTTTTATTGTTCCATCTAATATACATATACATTCACATATTCGATCCAACAATTGGTATCAGAGGAGGTTTCCACAGATTTGTACTACTAGATCTTATTCGATCTTATTACTGTTTCAACTAGTTACTACACTAACGTGTGGAGTGGAAAAGATTTTTGTTTTATTAGATGGAAGGAATGAATATTGGGTCAATTTACAACCTAAATCCTTCTAGACCACCTATCTTTGATGGGAATGATTATGAGTACTGGAGAGATTTAATGAAGACGTTTGTTATCAATACTGGTATAGACAACTTTATTATTCTTACTGGAGGTTACAAAATTCCTGACAAAGAAGTCAGTACTTTCACTAACCAAGAGAAGTAAGAATATCAACTAAATTACAAGGTACGCAATACTTTACTATGTTCTATGACTAGGAATATATACAGTCAGATATCTTCTTGTGAAGCAGCCAACTTTATTTGGAAGAAATTAGAAGTCACACATTTTGGTACATCCAAAGTTATAAAAACAAGAAGAGCAATGCTTCGAGTAGAGTATCATGGATTTATTTTTCCTTATGGAGAGCCAGTATGTAAAGTGCAACAAAGATTTATGAAAATTGTCAAAAGTTTACAATCTATGGGAGAAAAAGGTCTTGATGATGAAGCTATTATAGATAAGATTATAGATATAATTCCAAATGAATGGGAGTCAAAAAGGACATCTATTTATGAAAATAGAAAAGTTTCCCAGATTACTCTTGATGAACTATTTGGAACTCTTTTACAACATGGGGACAAGAATGAAGAGAGATTATGATTTCAATAAGAAGAAAAATGGTAATGGAAGTGTAGCCTTTACATCTAAAGCTAAAACACCTGAAAGGATAACATGATCCAAAGCCAAGAAAGTTGTTATATCAAAATCAAGTGATAGTGATCACTCGGAAAATGAGTTAGCCAATATTTCTCGAAGGATGAACAAGATTGGGGGAAAGAAATAATTCCAATACAGATTCAAAAATAAAGATAGTAAGGATAAGAAAGATTCATAGGTAACTAGTTATGAATGTAAGAAAGTGGGTCATATAAGGCCTGATTGTCCTTTACTGAAGAGAAAAGACAGAAAGGAGAAACATTCTGAAAGAAATAAGAAAAAGTATTATAATACAAAGAATGTCTTGAAGGAAAATGATACTTGGAGTGAAAGTGGTAGAGATTCTTCAGATAATTCTTCAGAATATGAGTCCTCAGGACAGAGAAATATTGGACTAATAGCCAGATTACCAATTTAAGATCATTGTCTTATGGCTAAGTTACACAATGCTGAAGCTATTAAAAATGTCTCTTTAAATGAAAATTATACTGATAATAAATATTATGAATCTTCAAATGATGATTCTTCATAATTATAAGATGATACTTTACCCTCTTTTTAAGAAGTGTCTAGATTTTCTAAATTACTTGAAAATGATAATTCTAAACTTAAGAAAAAGCTTGCTAAATCAAATTCATGAATTTTAGTTTTAACTAAAGAAGTATCAGATCTTTCTAATGATCTTGATACGAAAACTTCTGATTTTGAAAGTATTTTAAAAACCCTTGAGAAAGTAAAATCTAATAAGGATAAACATTCTAAGGATCTAGAAAATATAATTTCTAAGAAAAATATTTTAGAACCTAACCCTAGTTCAAAATAAAATGTTTTGGAGGATAAAAATCTAGTTCAAAAACTAAAGTCAGAAATCTTTTCTTTGAAAAAATGTTTGTCAAACTTTACTTATTGCAAAGAGAACTTTGACAAAATAAATTCCCAAATCCGGACTTTGAGAAATCATTTTGGACTTGGTTATACTCTTTCCAAACCTGTTTTTAGTAATAACTATTTTGTTCCACAAAATAACCCTTTTTGTTCTAAGTGTAAATGTGGTGGACACTGGAAAAGAGAGTGTTCTCTTAATATAACTCAGTATTTAGGATTTCATAAAGCTCATTATGCAAAACAAATGTGGATTCCTAAAATTCTGTTGTCTAACCGTTCTGGATCCAAACAAGTTTGGATTCTGAAAAACTAATTGCTTCTTTTTCAGGAAAATGAGAAGTGTACCAACAAGAATATTTATTACATGGATAGTGGTTGTTATCGACACATGACCGGAAACAATGTTTTCTTTGAAAATATTATCAAAACAGAAGGTGGAAAGGTTACCTTCGGAGATAATTCTCAAGGAAAGATTGTTGGTATAGGTACTTTTTTAAAAAAAATTCATTTTAACCCTATCTGTTGATCTTAGTTCTTCTACTCTCAACCGTAAAAGATCAATAGTCACCCCTTTTTCTGCCTATAAATAGACCCCCCTCCTTCCCAAACCCACACCAGTTTTTTAGGATTGGTGGTGAAGATCTTCTCCACCAATTTAAGTCACAGTACGATCTTTCAGTAGCTTCAACTATGTCTCAGTACTCTGCCAATACTCCTGCAGAAATGTCTTCAAAGATATTTTCAGAGACATATTTTTTCTGAGAAAGGTTAGTTTCTCAGGAATTTTTCGATTCGCACGATTCTACAATCAAAAGAATCATTTTGTTTCAAGGCTGGGAGCATTTGTGTGTTGAAAAACCAGTATCCCAAGATCCTGTTCTTATTAATGAAGTCAGTCATTTTTACAAAACTGTATCGTTTGATATGAACATGACTATCATCTTTGTTGTGTATGATAGAAATATTTCTATGTATGTGAATCAAGAAGCTCATTTTCTGAATGTTCCGATATAAGGTGATTCTTTTTGTCCATCTCATAAACTACCAGAGGAAGTTGGTACGTTTAACGAAGAAAATGCTAAAAAGTCTTTGTTTATTATAAAGGAAGAGAAGAGGAAAGTGGTTCATCTTTCACCAAATAATAGATTTGTGTCGCTGTGGATGCAAGGTTTTCTTATCCAAAGGAAAGGGGGTAGAGAGACTTTGAAGGTTTCTGATATCTTCATGTTGGACTATCTTGTCAACATGAGAAAAGTAAATCTTATGGGATACATCTTTGAAACTATTAAGAATGTTAAGTCGGGAGCAATTAAGTCTCATTTGATTATGTATCCAGCTATTCTTACAAAGTTTATTCTCGAGAGTATGAAGTTTTGTAATATTCTTTTGAAAGGAAATATGATAGATCTGAATCCATCTTGGATTAGTAAGAGTACATTGAAGATGTTGAATGTTTGTTTTGATCCAAATTCAAAACTTTTTGTAAAATATTTAGAAGCTGAATCGGCTAAGAATCAATCGGCACCTATGCCAGTCAAAGACACTCCTTCTATTGGTGCTCCTCAAAAGTCTGATCCGCAAACCAGTTCAAAGCCAAATAAGAAACCAAAGTACATTAAGGAAGTCATGGCCAGGTTGAGAAAAGATAAGGAACAGAGAACGGAAGGTGATCTAATGTTTGGACTTGATCCAGCTGAAGCCTTTGCTGAGAGAATAAGGGTAGAGGAAACCCTTCAATCTGAAAAGAAAAATAAGACTATTTTGAAAAGAAAGGATCAAGACTTTGATATCTCTAAAGTACTGAAAATGGTTAAGGATGCTATTGCTCAACTAACGGAAGAAATACATCAAGAACCTATCGTACAGAGTCTTCCAAAGAAAGAAAAAGGAAAACATATGATGGAAGAGATAGAAAAAGTTGAAGAAGAGGAAAGATATTTTCTTTTAGAATTCCTTCAATGTTCGAAAAAGAGTAGAGAAGAATCTTACCAAAATAAGAGTGAAGGTATTCAACAAGTTCCTCATGGCGATCAAACACCTATTGAATCTTTTGAAACTCCAGATAAAAAACCTTCTCAAGAAAATCAAGGGGCTCAATATTTTCATACCGAAAATGTTCTTGTCATCATTGATAAAGTAGAGGAAGAAATAAGGGATAAAGAAAAAGAAAAAGTAAAATAGCCAGTTGTTGACTCAAACTGATCAAATGAACTGCATTCGTACGATGAAGATACTGATTCAGAACAAACAATATCTCTAAAGAGGAGTGATTACATTGTTTATGGTTTAAGGAGGGTTGAAAATACTATTCCCTATTTCCCCGGGATGGAAGGGAAAATTGATTTTATCACTGACAAATTGAAAAGTAAATTTGGTTATGTAAGAGAGATGAGAAAGAAAGTTTTGTCAGTTGAAGCTGATTTGAAAGTTCTATCTGAAACTTCAGCTGCTCATAAGAAGTCTTGAAACAGGATGACCAAGTGGTCATATAAAACAGAAAGCTCATTGAATGACCATGAGATAGCAATTGAAGATATAAGGAGGTTTTCAAATGATCTTTCTATTGATTTAAATAATCCTGACAAAGAAATTGTTGAAAGACTAAATCGGGTAACTCATGGAGTAGATATTCCTTCAGTGAAAGAATTTCAAGAAAGAATGAGTGCTTTTCAGTCTGATTTTTTGAAGGTTTCATCTTTCAAATATGAAATGGTTTTGTTGAAGAAACAAAATTCTGTGCTATCCAAAGATAACAAAAATTTGCAAAACAAAATTGATACTCTCTAGGAAGTAATCAAAGTCCAAGAGGAGACCATCAAGAATCAAGATCAGCTTTTTTCAACCAAAAAGAGCTTCTCAGAACTCAGGGTGACTCAATTTCTGAAGACAAGATAGAAATAAAAAAGATGAAAGATGTTCTTCATGATCTGATAAAGAAGGAAAAGGAAAGAGAAAACAAATGACTGTTGTATTTTTTTTTCTTTTCTTATGAAACATGTCTTTGTTTTGTATTAAAATTTATGCTACTCTTTCCTTTGTCCTGCAATTTTTTCTAACTCTTTCAGGCAACTCAAGGTTACCCCATTATTTTTGTAAATCACAAAGGGGGATAATGTTTTATAAAGGGGGAGAATGTATTACAAAGGGAGAATGTTTTAATCAAATACTTTGAAACCAAGGAAAATATGTAAATAAAATCCTTAGGAATGTATATACCTAATGGGGAGTTAGTTGTATTCAAATTCATATTCAGAAGTGTTTCCAATAACTCAGGGGGAGATAAGTTTTTCTTGTTGTCTTTACTTTGTTTTTTGTGCATTCTAAAAAGGGGGAGATTGTTGAGTCAAAAGTATTCTTTTGACTTTTATATCTTGTTTTGGAAATCACAAATATATTTTACCATACTGATCGTACTAACCATGCAGATCGTACTGACCATGCTGATCGTACTGATCATGTTGATCGTACTGATCATGTTGATCGTACTGACCATGCTGATCCTACTGACCATGTTGATCGTACTGATCATGCTGATCGTAATGACCATGTTGATCGTACTGACCATGTTGATCGTACCGATCATGCTGATCGTACTGATCATGCTGATCTTACTGACCATGCTGATCCTACTGACCATGTTGATCATACTAATCATGCTGATTGTACTGACCATACTGATCGTATGGACTATAATTTTTCTTACTGACTTTGTCAATCGTATAATACTAATTATGTCATTTGTACTCACTTTTGTGTATCTTACTTTGTATCATATCAATACATTACATTTAGTAATACTGACAGTACTCATACTTCTATCACATGCATACTTTTATTATCTTATCAAAAGACTTGTTTTAGATCAATCGTACTCATGATTATCATGTTCATATATATTTTGTTTTAACTAATACGATGTCGTTGAGTTAGTTACAAACTAATCAAAATGATGTCGTGCTTTCTGTTTCAATATGACCATTATAATTCCAGGTGTCCAAGTCCCTCTGAGTTTTTCGGAGAAATATGATCATTGGAGGAAATGTGACCATTGGAACCTGAGGCCTATAAATAGGAGGTCATTTGAAGCCGAGAAAAAAAATGTGATACTTTGCTTCTATCAAGTTCTAGAGAGAGACGTTGTGACTTCTCTCATGATTTTTGGTTTGTGCAGATGATCTTCGTATCAAGGTCTTTCACGTGATTGAAATATAGAGGTGTCGATTACCTACAAAATCGAGGGTTTCTAGGGATAGGCGAACAGACAAACCGATCATCGTATCGAGGGATGCCGGGGATAGGCAGACAGACGAACCGATCATCGTATCGAGGGCTATCGCGGATAAGCAGACAGACGTACTGATCATCGTATCAAGGTCTTACCAAGGTGGTGGTAAGATAGACCTCTTGTCCTATGTGAAAGGATAACCCTTCTCTTTGGGTCAAAAGAACTGTAACACTTTTACATTTCCGCTGCTGCTTGTATAAGAAAGGAATTTGTATTATTTCCTTTCTTCATTACACTTTCAATTGTAATTGTTTCAATTAAAATTATTCTATTACATATTGTATTAATAGATTCTATACACTTTATGGTATAATCTCTCACACCTATATTACAATTGTGGTTGTTTTAATTGTATTAGTTTAATATCTTTTATACTAATCTCTTAAGTGTTTAAACACAAAGTTTTTAAACCTACAATTCACCCCCCCCCCCTCTCTTGTATTGTTCCATCTAATATACATATACATTCACATATTTGATCCAATAGTGGTGACCCACAAAAAGTCTATAACATCCTCAAAAATCCTTCACAAAACTATACATTAGCACATGAATTTGGTATAACTACTGGTTCCAATACTGGCATGATGGTAGGATCAGCTGGTAGTCCCTGATCTACCATTTTCAGTGTCTGGTCATCGCCATGTATCTAGAATACAATTATAGGACATCTTGGTGAAATGACTTTTTAAGGTCTAGCACACACCTCATTTCATGATTATCAAGGAAAGAAACATAGAATTGCACGAAAGGAACAGGAGAAGAATGCATTCAAGTTTCACTAAATAGGGTTGCACGGCGTGTATAACCACCACATGGCGTGTTCCCCTTAATCTTTACATGGGTATGTATGTCTGCAAAACCTGGTCATGTTACACCCCTACATATGGAATGTTCCTCATATGACATGGTGTGTACTTGAATTTTCCCTCTTTCCCAAGTACTTCTATATAGCCAGAACTACATGGTTCTCTCCTGGTGTAACACTACACGGTGTGTTCACCCCTGACATGGCATGTACTACTTGAGTTCTATCCACCTGTTTCATTGGTCACATGTCTAGATACATGGTTTATAACTACACAGTGTGTACAAGTTAGACACAGCGTGTACAACCTAATTTTCATCCACCCGTGTTATTGTTCACGCAGCTGGATACATGGTTCTTTAAAACACAGCATGTACAATCTAGACACGGAATGTTCTACAAAAAGTTTCCTAACCTCGTGACTCTTATCACATAGTTAGTCACACGGTCAAGCACTACATGGCATGTACTCCCAGTACATGGAGTGTACTTAAGAAAATGTGTTTCCTCCAAAACAGAAGAACACGTGATGTGTGTTTATAACAACACACGCTGTGTTGTATGGGTTTCCAGACAGTATGACTCTGAAACTTCTCCACAACCCTTAAAACATAAAATTTTCCAAGGAATGAAAAATTATAACCCATGGGAGCCCATACTCCCCGTGAATCCAATTTTGGCATCCTTTTTCACATCGTTACTTGAAAAAATTCAATTAAAGTTCAAACACGATCCACAAAATTCCAATCCAAGAGGGCCTATAACTCCTCAGGGACCAAAGTTTGGTATCCATCCAAATACAACTTTACATATTACAATACCCTATCAAAATAGTAGGTATTATTTAATGACATCTATCACTACAGCATGCACATTTAGCAAAACATCTATCACAACAACATACAATCAGTAATGCATCCTAAATGGCATGAAAAGAATACCTGGCATGTGATCTCTAGCAAGTGACTATATGATGCATGAGATCTAATACTATCATCTCATTGGGTTGAAATAGAAATAAAACCACAATTATATAAATCATAACAGCACAAAACAAGTAAGTCACCCAAAGGTGAAAGAAAATGCACTATAAAAATTGAAAAACCAGAAAAAAAAATTACAATATTCAAGGTAAATTGTATTTTCCGTGAACATAGGTTAGATACTCTTGGGAACAGCTTATTACTAACTACCTATTCCTTCTTATCCTTTTCTATAGGCTCCAAATAGTAAGGAAACACAAAAAATAAACTCTTCTGATACCACTTTGTAATGTCTCAGACCCGGGTACCACCCCAAAGTGCCCCAAACCTAGTTGGTCACATAAGCTCAAGTGCATTTCCCCAAATTCCAAAGGCTACTAACTATAAGAGAAGGATAAGGTAAGATACTAGGGAAACTATTCCCTCATTGGCAAAGTATACATAGTGGAATATAAATATAAAACAATAGTAGAAACAATAATATCATACAACAAAAGTAAACAACGGAAGACTTATAATAATATAACAACTGGAGAATATAAAAATGATGCATGTCACATGTGTCTAGAAAAGCATCCAATCAAGTCACAGTGCTATAAATACAATACTAAACCAAATTATAGAAAATTATTAAACTCCAACATCATCACAAGCCTCGGGTTTGTCCTATGATCTCTAGCTCCAATAATAATCAAGTACCTGATAAATAAGGGAGATTTCACTTAACTATACCTGCAACCATATAATATGTTTGGAACCAAAATCATGACCCAAAAAAGGTCTGAGATGAATCCCAATAGGAAACTACCAAAATATCTATTCCTAACTGTGAGTGAATATATATATAACAGGCAATATGCATAAATGAAGTAATGAACTAGGAGATACTGAGAAGTAGAAAATCCTATAGTTTTCAATGACATTCATTTATAGTTATTATTCATCAGTGAATCAAGTAAACCTTGGGGTCTAGCCTAAGCTCTGTATCCCCTGTGTAATAGTAACAATAGACATGTCAGAAGACCGTATAAACTACCAAGTAAGTCTGAGTCCAAGCTTCTGATTTGGCTTGGCAGACTCGTCACAATCATTTAATCATTCAAAATCATCCCTCTAGGAATGTTCTCATAGTCGAAACCTACTTGATTAACATATCTTCAATTCAATAAATAATTACCCTTTGTAAATATCACATAGTCTAACCCCTATGGCCCCACATAGAACTAATCATTTACAGACAACCACCTGGGTAGCTCTCACGATCAATACCCCCTTAGTCTGTATAGAAATAATAAAATATAATGAAAACCTAGAAGATATCACAATCAATTCCTTAGGATCCAACATTCATTTAACAACAACCCTCTAGGTAGCTCTCACGGTCTAACCACTCTGGTCTATGACCACCCAACAACTCTCACTGTCAATACCTCAGGGTGAACATAACAACAATTTATACAGAAATGACCCTACTTCAGGAATCTATCATAGTCAATTCCACTTGTTCAAACTTTTACAATGTGAATCATATGAATTTTAAATAAATGGAAACTCCATCCTATCAAAACAAGGCATGGGGAAAAGGAAAGACTACAGGCATCCTATAATAAATGGCCATGAACAAACTATCAAGGGAACGTACCCATGGGTTTTCCTGTAACAAGGTATTAACCTTACACATAAGCAATAACCCTTCATCAATCAAACAAGCCATAGTAGGTATTAAACAGGGTTAAATTCCAAAATACTCAATATCCAAAATACAAGTATTTGGCACTTTAAGAATATATAATGAAAATACAATCAACGAAAGGCAAAAAACACCTACCTTAATGTAATACGATCAACAATCTTGAACATCATCCCTCGAATCGTCCTAGAATGATGTAGATATACAAAAAGGGAAAAAATTTCAACCTTGAAATACTCAAGGGAGAGGTGGAATCAAGAATAAATGATCTAGGGAAAGAGATAACTCACCGGTGGGAATCCAACTCACCTAATGGCACCTCAATCAGAGGTCGGACGAAGAATCGGGAGGGGTTCAAAATTCTTCAGTGTTTTGTCGCTCTCATGTACGAAACACAAGGAAAAGAAGGGTGTTTTGAATGTGATACATGACCCCAAACCGATATATCAAATAAAAAATAAAAGTACACAGAATGTTCATTTAATGTACATAATGTGTACTTGACTCAACCAGCCCCTGCATTAGGTAGTCTTCTAGGTCACCCACATGGCCATGTACTCGGTCGTTACACGACTAGTATCCAGTTGTACGCAATACCTGGGTACATGTCGTGTACTCCTAAGTACACGGTGTATACATTGAAAATTCTAAATTCATCATTTTTCCTCAAAAATGACCCAAAATAAGGATCCATACTTGAAATGAGGATCCGGGTTCTTACATAATGAAGGGAACGTATCACTCAGATACCAATTGAAGTTTCCCAGTTAGGATCCAAGTATCACTAAGAGGGGGGAGGGGTGAATCAGTGATATCTTTTGCTTTTATGTTTCTTTATTTTTGAAACCACCTTTTCCTCCTTTTAAATAGTTCATTACCTAATAAACATAATCCAAACCCAAATTCACAGGAACACCATAATTTACAAGGTTCACTGTTCAACAAGAGTTGCTAAATCCTTAGTATGGTATAAAAATAATCCAATACCACACAATCCTCTAGAAAACAACACTTTGATGTATAATAAAGTGATTAGGATATACCCTTACACTTGTTCAAAACTTGTAAAACAATACACAAGTGTATGTGCTCCCTCTTATCACAAATTGGCTAATTCAATATTTTGGTGCTTCTTGATCAACAATCAAAAATGTTATCTTTACGAATTAATTCTTCTCTTCTCTAACCAAAATCTGGTAGAAACTTCTTTCAGTCATCTATGAATACACCAAATTACTCTACGAATTGTCATTCCTCTTCTGCATATTTCCTTTTTCCTCCACGTACCGTGTAGCTAGAATGCTACGCAGATAGCTCTTCTCCCACGAACTACCTCTACTCCATGTAATGCTTCTGATTCCACATACCACCTTGGCGTACCACTTCCAATTCTATAGAATACCTTCTTCTATGGATTTATTCCCCTTAATATGTGAACCATATTATCTTCTATGGATCACTTCATCATACACATAATCTTTCTTCTGTGAACCACTTCTCTTCGTGGAATTTCTTCCCACGAACTCCTTCCTACATAGAATCCTCTTCCACCAACTCTTCAAACTTCTTCAAAATTATTCTGTAGTGATGTATCTTCTTATAAAAATCACTCTCTCCCTCTTAATGAAGTGATTAGGATCAATTATATAGTAAAATAGATCTTTGAATTTTGGGGATCCAATTTACCACAATTTTCCATGTGGTACATTCTTCTCCACATATTGAGATTCTCTCAGGAACTGCAATTGTCCCGCAAACCATTTTCATCCACAGACAGTTTCCATAGGCAATTCGCGTACCACCTTATTTTTTCAAAATGGAATAAATCACCACCTTATATGTACTACACGCATTTTCATGAACACCTTACCCACAAACCATTTTTGGTTCCATGAACTGCTTCGCGAACCGTTTCGGTTTCCTCATACGCAGTCGCGAACCATTCCTGATACATGGTACGTGGTCCATGTTCCAAGGTACATAGTTTTCTTCCTTTTTCAATTTTTTCACCATTATTCATATCATTCTCTCCAATGAGGAAAATATTCCATTTTCAAAAACAAATTTCCAATTTTGAGGCCCAAAAATTTGGAAAAAACTTGGAAATGGCACCACCTTGAAATCTTCTTCGGCAAGAACACCCATGCTAATTCACTGTCATCTTCCTTATTCGACAAACATATTATTTCATCACAAAACTCATAAAACATGATATATAGTCTTTGATATATCACCTTTATCATTTTAATATTTGAAAAGTAAAGTATTGCAACTTCCTTATCTTCCAGCAATACCATTCATTCTAATCAAAAATGAATATGTTTGGCATCACCTTTACTCTTTATTTCCTTTATAAGGCTTGTATCACAAGTTCTCCAAATTTATTATATTTGGTAAATACAAATCAGAAAAAAATCATCAGGATATCCAATTATTTTACAAAGTGAATTGATTTATCCTTTTTGAAAACAACAGATAACACTTGGAAAAATAAAACTCTTTAAACTTCCTTCTCCGTACAACATGCTCCCAACACAAAGTCTATTACTACTATATCCATTACCATCATGGAAAAGAAAGTAATATATTATCTAAGAAGAAAGGATCCTGAAACCCTATCTATGATAAGTATTCAAAGATATCTAATCATATTATACATAAAAATTATAGACATGACAATCATAAAGGAAGGTACAAAATCCTACCTTACGTAAATGATTTCTCAACCATATATCCTAGAGATTATTAAGGGATCCCAAAGGTATGATGTGTAGATTAAAAGTAATAAGAATCAATATGGAAGAAATATCAAAGTTAAAAATTTATAATGATATATTTTTAAGATTTGGGACATGATTATGTGTATAATCTATGCCATTTGATTCTTTGTGTGATATTTTATCATTTGTTGTGGTGTATGGCCATTGTGTTTTTATTTTTAGAAGGAATGAAAAATCCAAAAAAATGAATATAATCATGGAGAGTTTTAGTCCCATTAGGGTTCATGTTTCTCATTATCCAACTCGCCCAACTCTAGCATATATTTTTGTGGAGGTACTATAGGTTAAAATATAATTTTGTGATTTTACTTCCCCTTATTAGGAAATCATTATTACCTTTTAAGGAAATATGGAAGGATATATCCCCACTGGTGAATGAAAAGAAATTCTCGGTACTTTATCTTCACCCATTTAAGTTTCTGGTGTTTGAAATTCTCCCCAAGGAAAAATAACCTTGGGAAACTTTACAGACTTATGAGACAACCCTTGGGTTGGGGGATATATAATTTTAAGAACTTCAGGGTAAAAAATCATTTGACGGAATGTATCAAAGTAAAAAAATAATCAAAAAGCTAATGGTGCTTCTTTAAAGTAGCCAGTTGATTCTATTACATATGGAATCCTTGGATGGAGATTGATCCCAACTATAAATAACCATAACTTAAATAGAACTCTTAAATATCTATTACAATACATTAATTTGAATACTTCCAACTTTTTTTCTTCAGATGATCAAAAAAGATCTCAAAAAACTAGAATTATTTTTCGATTGTTAAATAAGGATGTAGGGGGATAAATTCAAGACTTTTGATATGAATATAGTTAGAGGTGTTCTCAATTATTCTCATACAAATGTATTATAGAAATAGAATAAAGTGTGTTTTTTGAATGAGAAATGTTGACAAGGTTTCATTTTTTTGTTGGTTTTTTTCAAGGGGATTTCATTTTTATTGTGATTTTGTTGTCTTTAGTGGTGGTCTACTGGAATCATGTATCAATGTTGTTTCTTTTTTTGGTGAATAATGTTGTGATCATGAGGTTGTTTGGTATATTATCTATGATATATTTTTGTAATAGTTCCCACTAAACCAGCTAAAGTGGATTTCATCAAAAATCAAAAAAAAAATATTGGAAGTATAGAGACCGCAAAGATAACTTCCGGTGATACAATGCAAATAAAGAGAGTTATAAATATGTATAAAAGTGTTTGGTATTCCAAAAATAAAAGGTATAATGATATAATTTCAATGGAATGATAAAACCATTACCCATACCTATATGGAAATGGGATAATATCACCATGAACATTGTCATGGGACTTATAAATATATATATATATATATATGGGAAACAGTTCCATATTAATTTATAGGTGTCATCTTAGAAATACTTCTAACATTATCACTATTTAGTAAAACTTCTAACTTAATAAACATTCCAAGATATATATTGAGGCAGTGTGGAACACTATTATTGATTATATCTAATTAGGATCTTTGGTTTGCCTCAAAAATATAGTGGATACTTGATAAGGAATTGAACATGGATTTTAATTTCTATATAGTATATAAAACATTTATAAATAGTCAATATAAAATGACCATTCTAACTTTAGAGGATATTTCGAAAGATTTCTCTATGGATCTTAAATAATTTTGGGATCAATATCTTCTTTTGTTCAAGTTCTCATGCAATAATAGATTTTAATCAATCATTCATATAGATTCTTATGAATCCACATATGGTAATAATTTTATAACTAAAATATAATGGGATAGAGTTATAGAGAATGTGATATTATGACCTAAACTAGTTGAATGAATATTAGACAATGTAAAATACATTTAGTAACACATCATAGAAACACAGATTTAGTAAAATAGATATTCCAAAAATCATCCATAAGACCAGAGTTTGAGGTTAGTAATAAATTTTATCATAATATATCTCAATGGAAATGATTCACGAAGTTTGAGAATAATTTAAAGCTAATTTATAGACACATTATCCCCTTTTAAACTATTAATCTCATTAGAGATTTTGGCCTATCGACTAGCACTCCCATTAAAATTTTCTCAACTACATTATGGGTTTATGAATCCACTTTTAGGGATTATATAATAGTAATTGGAGCATGAATACTCTTAGGAGGAAAATTTTATAAAGACATTACATCATAGAGAGTAATTCATACACAAAAAAAACAACTCACCTTGTCAAATTATTTTAGTAAAACCTTAAGTACAGAGAGAAAACATGGGAACCTAAGGATGTGATGAAACAGAAGTACCCTCGTCTATTTTAAACTTTTAGTATGAATTGAAATTTTGAGGCAAAAAAATCTAAAGGGGGAGTAATGTAATGAACTAGAATTTTTAATATGAAATATTTATATTTAATTTACATTTGTTTCATATTTTGGTATAATCTATAATATAAAACACATGAAGTATAAATATATAGCATAAAATTAAAATTAGTATAATGAAATAGTATACAAAAGAAAATAAAAGGGCTAGAATTTAAAATTATACCATTTCATGGTCTCCTATAATTATCATAGTCGTGGAAAATACAATGAAAATAAAAAAACAATTAAAAACAATATTAGAATTTTATAAATAGATAATAGAGAACCTTAATATAATTTTAGTGAATAAAGAATGATGTAAATAAGAGGTATTTATATAATTTTTAAATAATATATGATCATTAGAATGGTGATCTTTATAATAGTAACATCGTTGTTAAAATAGTAACATGACCATTAGAATAGTAATATTACTGTTAGAATAGTAACATATCCATTGGAATAGTAAAATAATATTTAGGTATCTTATTAATTTTAAATATAAAAAATATATATCCTATTAATTTAAATAAAATATTCTAATATGATAATATAAATATTTGAAATAACGAAATCAAAATTGTATTTTTTTAGGGAAACATATATGTTCTATTTTCATTAAAATTACTTTTTATGATAAACTTAAATTTTTAAATTAAAAATTTATTAACTTTAAATGGTTTTCTAAAACTATAATTATTTATATCTAAATAATAATCCAATTTTTTTAAAACATAATTAATTTTTCTATGGTTTAGAAAATCAACCTCGTCATAAGAGATGGATTTTTCTCAATAATTAAGGATTTATTTAAAATTTTAATTTATCGTGTTTAGAAAATTATTTTGATAAAATGGATTTAATTTTTAGATTGAGGATGTTAAAATTATGTAAGTTTGAATTTTTGGAATTTTTCACAACTAGTAAAATACATAGTTGAATAGTAAAATATTTTATAAGTACCTTTAGTAACATATTTTATAACATTGAATATGAATGAATTTTGTAGGTTTATAGAAGTTAGATGAATATTTTAATGACTTGTTTACTATTAAATCACAATCCCATTACTATTGAATCACAATTTTTATCACTATTTGGAGAAATAATGTTTCATTCTAAAACACCCCGCTCCTCTTAAAAATATCACCCAACTTTTCCTCAAACTTTAAAATTCTTAACATGAAAATTTTCCAAAAAATTATCTCCTCAAACACCTCTATCCACATTTTGGAGGTATTTTGTTCAAAAATTTCCATTTATTAAATCTTAAGTTTTATATCAGAGGAATTTGAAATAAAGGGATAAATTATCCCAACACCACTCTTTTAAGTTTTCTTCATCTTCTACCTCAACAAAATATACTCTGTGTATAATTATATAATGAAATTAGTATCATATATATACCAAAATTTTATTTTACTAATATATTATAATTATCCTACTCCCTCTCATTTATTTTAAAATGAAAACACAAACTACAATATGATTAGTTCACTTTCACCATGGACAATGTATTTCATTTTTTATCACTGATTATGTGGTTGGTTTTAATATTTTATTAATGTATAATTATGATATATATGAATAAATTAAAAAATGATTAGTATTTTATAGTATTAATGGTAAAACCATTAATTAAACGTAATTTTTATTCTATCAAAATATATATCCATTCATGACTTCTATAACAACCTATAAGGATGTTATTTCAAAACAATTATTAGTTCCTTCATGGATGGTTATAATAAACCATGTTAATGTAAAATATTTATCTTAATAATGATATTATAACATGATTAATATTCAGGAATTGGTAAATAAAACTAAAATTAAATAAAACATATTAATTTAATTAGGTTCAATAAAACCTCCTAAATGAACACACCATTATATGATAACACTAATACTATTGTACCGAGCACGCAGAAAAATCCCAAAAAATGGAATTTAACATTTTTAACTAGATATGAACATAAATATGTATTCATCAATGAAGCACAGCCTAGTTGTAACCTTATAATCTTTACATGAATTAATTAATTACAAAATAAACTGAAAATACCTAGTTTGAATTGAAGTTGTGTGTTCATCATCAACTCATTGCCAGAGATCATTTCTTGAAAGATCTTAATTTTAATCCTTATATATCATCCACACATGATTCAAAAATATTTAAGAGCATCAATCATCGAATTTTGAGTTCTATTGTGGAGATTTGATGATGCGTTCAACATCTTGGTTATCACTGCAGCAACAATCTACTGATCCACGAAGAAGACCCATGATTGGGAGCTCAGATCATCTAATTATTTCTATAGTAAGTGGGAGAGTATATAGAGGCTCTCATCCATCATGTTTTGAATATTCAATCAAATGGGGGCCCTTCTCACTTATATTGTGAGTTAATAAAATTATCCAGAAGGGCCCCCCGACCCTTGAATATTTATTACCCACCAAATAAACTATAAATAATATTTCATGACGTCTTTACTAAGTCATAAATATCATTTATTTTTTTCACTTAATTTTAATATAATAAATACATTACATAATAAAAATGAGTTATTAAATTGACTCAGTATTCCCACAAATATCAAATAATCCTTGAATATTAAAATAATATTCATTTATATAATATTTTTCTATATATTTACATTAATACTTGTAAATAATTTTAATAAATAAATTCAATATTAATTATTCTAAACTTGAATAATATTTATTTATTTATTTCTTGGTTATCATGTATCCTTGGACATTTCCTAGGCCCTATGATGGGGTCCACTATGACCTAAACTCTTATTCAATAGAATAGGAAAAACCTTTGAATATGCTTAGTGTGTGATGCTATAGGAACTTATCTCAAAAATAGTGAATATAATTCACAAACTAGTATTGGCATCTAGAAACCCATCAATTCCCCTAAATATATAAGGAGTAGTCATTGTAATAACAACCTTCCTACGAACACATGTTGCATAATATAATCTCTTTGTCTTGTGATATCTCATAAAGTAGGACGCACACTTTGTGTCATCACACATTGTAAATTTATTATTTAATGACCTTATAGGATAGAATTACCTTCTTCTACAATGTACATGGATTTAGTGAAAGGTACTACCATCTTGATCAATTGGGCACAAGATACCTCTTCCTATCAAAATCAAAAAATTGTTTCTTGATTTTAAAATCAATGTCATATCACTAATGATGAACCCAACACAAGCTACCATAATAAAAATTAAATTCCATAGTTTTTTCATGCATAAAATTACATGATCAAATGGTATAAACTGATAATAATCTCAATTTAGGAGATCATTACATGTGTTCATAGATAGTAACTACCAATGACACTATAAATTTGTGGTGGTCCTATTGGTAGGTCAATCCTCATGATCTCATCTACTCTAGATCATCAAGTATGAACTTTATGAGAATAAGTATCAATGCTTATGATCCCCTTGCACTTGATAATTATACATCATCTATGTATAGTAAGAATGATGTATCTATACCATATGACATATTTATATAATTAATTTCATATTATCTTGATGTTCTCATTATATCCTGAGAACTACTATAACCTTTTGATATAAAAATAATCTATAGACATTACCATATAAATATTCAATATAGAATTATCAACACTATTATGGTAAGTAAAAATCATTTATAACTCACTATTTATATTATATGTTAACTAAAAAGTACTGTTTAATTTTGTTCTAGGGAACCCACATTTACAACACTCTCATTTGGACTAGATTCAGCTTGATAACAAGCCTTGTTAGCTCTCACATGATAAGATCATGTTTTTGTTGAGTTGTAGCTTTACTCATGGGCTTGTCGCGTCTCTATTTTGTGGATATTATTATATCTACAACTTCACCACTTTGAGTAAGACACCTCAAGAGATGATATCCTTGAGTATATCCCTTTTCCATTGTCATGACTTGACACCTTTTCTAACACGAATAAAAGGATTATCATAATTTATATTATGATAAAACTTTAATAACTATGTGTGACTACAATAACTAGAACATTTCGTTGTGTATTATGTACTTCTTATTTTGTTTCATTAGAAACTAACATGCAGATGATATTTATAGATACGATTATTACTGGATTAAATGAACTTAACTTGATCATTACCTTAGACTAACTATAATATTAGAACATATTGATCCAAAGTAAGACTAGTTTGTGTCAACTTAAACTAGTGTCCCTTCCCCTAAAAATATCATTACATATTACTTGTACGCTCTCAAGTACAATTGGATAGTTCTAACTTTTTCCCAAATAGTACTCCTGGATACTAATGATATTTTCCTACCATATAATATATATTTTAAATATAAATTTATTATATAGCATGGAATATGTGATTGATACGTTGCAGAAGCATGTGGAATTATACTCACCCCATTAATCTCCTCTTTTGTCCCATACATGTCCAGTTAGATAGATTTATGCCATGTGACATTAGTAACAATTATCCCTAGAATATTTTTAACTTGCATTTTTTCAATACCAAGTCAGTATATATACTTTTAATTGGTCTAAAAACCATTAGATCTACCTCAATAGATTGTGTTTTCTATAACATTGGTTATTAATTTAATTTAATCTCTGGATAGATTCTTTCATTCTAGTCTTAACTAAATATAATAAAAATAGTTGTTTTCCATATGTTATTGAACATATTTTACTTAGAAAATAGTGGCTCTCCCACTAATCTCTTGTAGACATATGGAAAAAATTAATTCTAAATAAATATTCTATTATTTTTTTCTCTTCAATCCAAAACTAGATTTTAGTAACATGTATTACTCATTGGAATTCAATGGTGTCACAAACCCTTACTATTTTTATTATATAGATTCCTTCCATTATTGGTGGTCTTGACATCCAATTTATAATAAAATTATTGGTTATAGTGGGTAACTCATGTGGGAGGTTTAATTGAGTTACCAATAAAATTTCTATTTAAATAAAAATTTAAAAACTAAATCCCCAATTTAGTATAAACTAACAAATAATCATAACAATATAAATATATAAATTTGATATTTCAAATAGTTTCTAAAAAGTGGGATTAAGGAAACATTAAAATATATTTTAAATACTTTATATTCTGAAATTAATTTACTTAATAAAATACATTATATAAACAAAAAATAATACTAACTAAAGTAATTTTTTGTTATAGTTTATAAAATAGAAACCAATTTGTAATTTAAAACAACAAAACTAAAAAATCACAGAGAATAATTTAAAAATGGGTTTGGTCCCAAGTCAAGACTTAATCCCCCTCACTTTGCAATCACATGCTTCCATGTACTTTATAAATGAATAAACTGATCCAAAAACTAGATCAGGTTTTAAAAACATTAGTACATGAGACTTTCCAGGCATATAGCCTATTCCGTAGTTATACATGGTATGAAAAAGATACAAGGTCACAGAGTATCTCTTCTATAGTTATTAATTCTAATAAAAATAAATTATTTGAGATAATATCAAGTATTCTCTAGTTTAGCATAGGAGATTGTTTTTTACATATAAAAAGAACAATATAAAACACAGCTCGAAATAATATCTAAGATAGAAATAAAAATATATAAAAATATAAGAAATTTAATTCATCTCAATCCAAGTATATTAAATTTTATGAAGTCCTTGAATTTATCTTTGTAATTATATTATATAAGTTTCTCAGAAAAATCTAGAAAATAGAGCATCATAAAGTTTTTTTTGTAGCATAGTCACACATGTAAAGGATTCTCTATTATTCTATGAGTAAGAGAAAAAAATTTCAGTATAACACTCCTTTTTTCCACGTTATAGAATAATTATCTTAAAAAATATTCATTAGAAGTATCTATTAGAGAATAATCATTCTTCATTAAAAGTACTAATGCTCTATTTAATTCTTCAAAACTAGTGGTTGGAGATTTGAAATTCTCCACTGCTAAGATAGGCATAGAAATATTTATTTACTTATATAATTTCTAGTTGAGATCATATAAACTTGACATGATCAGTTGATGCAGCAAGGTGACGTGGTGGATTCATCCCTTCATGCGGTTAACTCATTTTTACATACATTAAGATGATAAATTCGTGTGGTAAGTTATTTATTTATATGGTAACTACATTAGAAGACACGTTAAATATATTAGTTTATGAAAAATTATACATACCATGGAATAGTACCTTCATCTCTCCATGTGGTAGGTAATTTCATTCATGCAGTCACTTGACTAATTTTCGTGGGAAAGTCTTTTGATCTCATGGTAGGTTGATTGTACATGTGGTAAGGTGATTCTCAATGTATGGTAAGTTGAATCATCAATGTGTGGTCAAATCATGACTTAGAAAAATTTTGTTCATCTGACTCACGATAATAAACTTTTTCATTTGGTAAGGTTAAGTATAACATACAGTAAGGTGATATGGTAACTTAACCTTCACACGATAGGGTGACATGGTAAGCTCTAGATTTATCCATTTTTGTAGTTTTTTCCAGTAAAACTTTTTCTAATAGAAAACATGAAAATAATTAATAAAAAGATAAAAAATGATTTAGGATTATAAAAATTAGAGGTTGGACTAACCCAATAATATCACCCTTTTTAATGATCAAAAATCATGAAATGAAAATTGAAATGAATTACATATATCAAAATCATATTTTTAAAGTATTGAGATTACTGTGTAACAAGTTCATGAATGTATGAAAAATTTTCCATGTAATTCAAGTGATTTTAATTTATCACACCCATAAATTATTACTTAACATTTTAATATTATCAAAAATAAATCAAACAAGTAAAAATATAAAATATATATGAGAATAAGAATGTGTATGGAATTAATATTTAAAAAGATAATCCAAAATGGGTACAGAATGATTAAAATAAATACATATCATAAATCCTAATATTAATTTGAATGAGGGTCATCGCTAATTTTTTTAGGAAGGATAATATTCTTTCCTTTATATATAGATGTATAAGTATACATAGTCTCAATAGAAAATTAGGAGGTGGGGTATCCAACAACTACACACCTGGAAACCGTTCTAAGATGTTGAAAGGCTTGCATAGAAGTTAAAAAATTATTCGTGGTATAAGAGGTAGTGAGATAAGATAAAGTAATGGATGGAGGGTCTAGGACATGTTTCTGAGATGTATAAAGATAAGGTTCCATTAACTAGGTCAACTAACTGGAACCCTATGAACTGTGCTCCAAAACATAAAGGAAATCATCCAAATTTTCCATCAAAGCTTCCAAAATATGATTCATAGATCTAAGCTTATGAACTTGTGACATAAAATCTTGATCCATAGGGGGGATCTTTAAATCCAAATTAATAGTTCTAAACACCCCTTTTAGATCATAATTTGTAAAGATCCTGCTCAAATAATAATCAATTTCCCTCTTGATTGTTTCTCAGTCTTGGATAGCTTGTTTAACATCCTCGCGAACTATATCTATGGTCTTTTTAGCTTGGGTTTGAAACCCATCATATATATATTAATGATTATGGTTAAAATATTTAAACAAACATTTCGACTCATCTTGAATGAATTGTTTGATCTTGTCTTCATCAATAACAAACTGAATAGGAGGATCGTATGATATGAGGTCAGGCTGAAACACGGAATTATTGAACCTCTAGTATAATTGAATCATCATGTTAGATAGATCATCATGAAGATAACCAACCTGAGTTCTCAAATCTATAATCTCATTTTGTATCATATATATTCTAAAATTAAATATAGGCTTAATATGATTGATTACCAAAGTAACAGCTTTAGAAATATTATCTCATCTCACTTATTTTAAGGATTTTATTAAATTATCAAGTTCTTCTTTGAATATTTACAACATATATAATTTTAACACATCCAAGTCATATTTAGTGACATATGATGAATATATAATAAAGGTTGTAGGAGTAGATGGAGATGGATAACTATTTAGATACCTACTACCTACGTCAATAAAATTATCCATAGATCTATCTCTTAAAGTCTCATCCTCAACAAAGTTAAAAGATTAAACTTATCTTAATAATATTATTCAAAAACATACTCATGAATAACAATATGGTAATCCTAAATTCTATCTTCAAAATTCCTTCCAAAGTTCTTTGAATAGAGAGAATGGTAGGTCCATAATGTCATGTAGACTACCTCCATGATCTTCATCATTAGAATTCAGATATTCTGAGCCTAATACAATAGATCAAGGGTACTTATTCCCCTTATAAGGTTCATCAAGTATAGGATATCTAGGGGTACTCCCAATAATAGGAAATCCTTATGATATATTCTTCTCTTCATCAGATCCAACTAATTGATCCCATTATAGATCATCCTTATAAGATAATATAAATTCTTTATCATGTTATATAACTTATATTTCTTATTATTCCTCTTATTCTATAGTTACTTACACTTCTTCTTTTATGAAGGAGAAATATTATCATCTCAATAATTCACAGCCACATAAGGTTAAAGACCTAGATCTACCAAATCCCTAGGTCTAATAGGATACTATACTAAGTTAAACTTTTCATAAAGTTTCAATTGGTCATGAACCCATTCATATTTACATGTATTCTAGTTGAATTTCATTTGATTATAAATATTTTTGGTAATAAAAAATCTATCAGAAGTATTTATATTTTCCTCCCCATGAGGAACTAATCCTTTGTACTCTAGTAAATAAAAAAATGAGCTTATGATAGGGTAAGTATCTGAAACTTGAATTTTTAAAGAATAGTTAAACCATATGTATCATAACATATATGAAAAGATTGATTTTAACACCAATATTTATAAAAAAACAAGAAAAATGGGTCATGATGCCTCATGATACTAAAGTCTCCTTTTCTTAGGCATATTACATACTCAATAAATTTAACTACGAGCCTACATTAACTACTCAATTCAATAGCAGTGGGTCTTATAGGAGTCCCATTCCAAGTGATATTATATAATGAATTATGAAATTTCAAAGTGTGTATGATTAATAGGATATGAATTTTGATAATCCTTATATTCTCTAATATACAGCATGCCCAAACACATTTCCTAATTCTTTGAAGAGAATTCAAGAACCTTTCCATTTATCCTTGATTTTATTGTATCATTATTCTCTCCAAGGAAGAAATCAAGGATTACATAAAACTCCTTCACTAGATTCCGATATAAATATCTACCATTTTCTTTAAACTAATCATCCCCTCTTAGTTCCTGAATAAAATTACAAACCAATGATCAACCCAACTTCAACCATTGCACATCGATTTGTTTTCTAATTAAATTGGATGACTAATGAGATGTGGATAATTTGTCTTCATTGGTGTTCTTGGTCTAGATTTTGAATTCTTCAAATGAGGTGACTGAATAGTAAATTTGGTTTCTAACATTCACTTCATCCTCAAAATTATGGTTTGATTCGAGATATATGAAGGTTTGGAAATGGGATGTAAAATAGTGAGGTTTGATTTGGAGAAAGAAAGAGTTTTGATATGAGATAAATTATTGCGCTCAAAAGATCTTAAAATGATAAAAGATATTTAAAGGAAAATATAGGTAAAAATTCAAATTCTGTTTCAAATTTTAATTAAAATAATTTAGGGATTAAAATAATAATAACAAAATAGAAATCCCATCAAAATATTTTCATGAAAAACAATTAATGTAAATAGACAAGGTAATTATACTAACCATGTATCTGTAAATCACATAAGCATTGTATGCATGATATCAGTAATCTTACAGTAGGTATGATAACGGTATGACCAAGATGTTCATGATAAGTATGTACTGACTGTATGAATAGGTTTTTATGGTAATAATAGTGAACGTGTGAGTAAATACTCATGGTTACTTTAGAAAATCTTATAGAATAGAAGCTAAAACGTTTTAACAAATGAATTAATAAATAAAACTAAATTAAAATAATTATACATAATTTATCAGGACCAATTCATATCTGATATAATTGATTCTCTAAATATTCAAAGGATTTTTAAATATATTGGCAATCTGACATTCAGTAACAATGAATTCTAGATTTATATCACCTTTCTAGTAATAATCACTCAAAATATTGATGTCTTATATAAATAGGATTTTTTATTGAATGTGATATGGGATTCTTAGAAATATTTATTGCACTTGTATAATCACAAATTAAAGGGATGTGTTAGAATTGATATCCATAGTCTAGTAAGGTATATTTCATCCCCATAATTTGTGAATAGCAACTACCTTTAGCTATGTACTCAACTTTAGCACTGGATAATTCTATTGGGTTCTATTTCTTAATACTCCATGAAACTAGATATTATCCCAAAAAGTGAAAGGATACATAAGTTATTATAATATCTTACATACAACCACCAAAATATGTATCTGAATGAACAAGTAAATGAAATTCTTCTCATCTGAAGTAAAACAATTGTAAGTTGGTTGTAATCTTGAGGTATTTGAAAATTATTTTCATAACTAGTAGATGTGTCTCTTTTGGTTTTTCTTTAAAATTAGCACATATAAAAAAACTAAATAATATATTAGGTTAGATTGAAGTTAAGTATAGTAAACTCACAATCATACCTCTATAAGTTGATTGATCAACTAATTTTCTAGTTTCATCAAGATCCAACTTCTAGCTAGTACTCTTGGGAGTATCACTGCCTTCAGTATTTCCCATTCCAAAATGTTTTAAAAAATATATAATGTAATTTATTTTATTTAAAATAATTCCTTATCAATTTTTAAAAACTAAAAATCCAATAAATAATTTAATTTCACCCATAAAAAACATTTAAAATTCATTTTGAATCATTTTTTAAAATTCTGTACAAAAAAAAATTTATTGAAGATCCAAAAATAAAATCATCAACATAAATTCTTACTACTAAAACATATTTTTAAATTATTTTGGTAAATAAATTAGGGTCAGATATACATTTAGTAAAACCTTTCAAAATTAGAAAAAATTTGAGCCTATCATACCAAGTTATAAGATTTATTTTTAAACAATATAATGCTTTTGTTAATTTAAAAAAATATATTTAGAAAATATGGGTTTTGAAATATAGAGGGTTGTTCCACAAAAAAATTCTCAACAATATAACCATTTATGAATGCACACTTTACATATATTTGATGCAACTTTAAATCCAAATGTGTTCCATATCAAAGAAATATCCCGATGGATTCCAGTCTGGCTACCAATGAAAATGTTTCCTTAAAATAAATACCTTCTTCTTAACTATATCATTATGAAACCAATCTATCTTTATTTATTAATATTGTTCTTAACTCATCATACTTATTTCTAAACACCCATTTAGTGCCAATAGTTTGGTATTCTTTGGGTCTTTCAACTTGTTCCAAGAATCTATTTCTTTCAAACTGATAAAGTTCTTATTGCATAACCATTACCCAGAATTCATCATTAATTGCATCATCAATGTTTTTAGGTTTAAATTGTGAGAAAAAAGCTTAATGTTCAACCTGATTTCTTAGATAATATCTATTATGACTTCCTATATCTAGGTAACATACTACAATATCTAAGGTATGATATATATGAGTCCTAAAATCTCAAGGAATAAAATTTGTTGACTGACTGAAAATTATTATTTTTATTATTATCATAAAACCCTTTTAAGGGATGAGGAGGAACAAAAATGACATCAATGACCCCCCACAGTCCAAAATCTGTAAAAAAATGATCAATTTGAAAGGAAATCCCCTCCCCAGCAACAAAACATTAAGTCCAGCTTCCACCTTCCCATCACTGCTCGGCAAGTTGTCCCGTGCAAAAATGTATGGGCCTGGTACCTCATCTGGAGCTACCTCTGAAGAAGACCTGGGATCATAGACTTTCGAACTGCAGATAGCAAGTAGAGAACACCACCAAAAAACAAATTCACACACTCGCAAAATAGATTCTCAGCATGAAGAAAAATCCCAACAAGAAGCATCCTCA
Organism: Viscum album; assembly: GCA_963277665.1. Classification (NCBI taxonomy): domain Eukaryota; kingdom Viridiplantae; phylum Streptophyta; class Magnoliopsida; order Santalales; family Viscaceae; genus Viscum; species Viscum album. The sequence goes on from OY728136.1 coordinate 412,101,050, forward strand.
CGGTAAGAAGCGGATTTATGACAGAAGTAGATAACCGCAGTAGAAGAATCATGAAATCAGAAAAATGGAAAATATCATAACCAATCACCACCAAGGTGGCCTCCCGAGTGCCAGAACCAATGCCAGAGGAAGGCCCCTCTGCAAACTGGACAAATCCCATCGCCACCATCAATCCTACTTGGGGAGACCACAATAACCATCCAACGCGCACTCTGAAAAAATGGCCGCAACACAGGGACTGACGAAGGCTGGTAGAATTTTTATTAGGTTTAGCATTTAATTCTAGACTAGAAAGTCCATACTAAAGATTTTCTAAAGAGGTATTAGGCTCATGTGTATATGTTCCATAAAATTTGGAATGTATAAAATCTTGTGTAATCTTGGTCCTTTTATTAATACCATATAATATTTACTAGATGTAGAATATCCAAAGAAAAATTCCTTCATCACACTTGGAAGAAAATTTTTCTAAATTCTCTTTTTTATTGAGTATGAAGACTTTACAACCAAAATCTCTAAAATAATTAACCTTTGGTTTTCTATAATTCTATAATTCATATGGGGTATTCTTTAATAGATGTATAATTAAAACTCTATTAATTATATAAAAATATGTATTCATAGGTTCTTACCAAAAATAAATAGGTAAATTATACTCATTTAGTAGGGTCTAGTAAATTTATTGAATGGATTTATTTATTATATTTACTAAATAATTTTGATTTGGGGTCCTAGGGGTATAAATTTTATAATTATAGCCATGTTTTGAGTATAATGATTCAAATTCCTAATTTTCAAACTCAAAGTCATGATCGATTCTTAACATTTTAATTATAAGTCCACTAAGATTTTCTAAAAATCTAGAATATTTTTAAAAACATGAAAGGGCTTCACTTTTATGATCCAGGAAAAAATACATGTGTATATCTTGAGTTATTTTCTACTATAACATAGGAATAATTTTCTTTCTATACTAGAAACTCTAAAGGGTCCAAAAACCAAGTAAACCAACTTTAAAGTTTTAGAAGTTGAAAATTATTTATTTTACTTGAAATTGATTTTATGTTTCTTTGTATTTTGATAGATATTATTGACTTTGTATGTTGGGAATTATAGATTAGGTAGATCCTTAACTAAACCATTCCTAGTTATCATTCTAAGAGAATGAATATTACAATAGCCTAGTATCCTATGTCTAAGACAATATTATTTATTAAATTCACTTAAATAAGAAACATATTGAGAAAAAAATATATAAATTTACATCATAAAAATTTTCATTCCTCAAACCAATAAAAAAATCATGTTTGGAATAAGAAAACATTACAAGAATTGTTTTCAAATTAAACATAAAAATCATCATCACACAATTGTGAAATTATAAGAAGATTATATTTCAATCCATCTAAAAATATTACATTCAAAATTAAAACTTTACTAGAGTTACCAATTTTACTATATCCAATGATTTTTTCTTTAGCATTGTTACTAGGAGTGACATGTTCACCACCCACATTAATTATGTTTTTGAAGATTTAGTAATCTCTAGTCATGTGTCTGGAGCAGCCACTTTCTAGTTAACATTGTTTTTTACTAGAATTATTTAACTAGGTTTCTTAAAAAATATATTTAAACATAAAAATGATATTTATACCCATATTTTCTTAGGTTCAAATATGTTGGTAATAAGTGATTTTGGAATCCATAATTTTTACTATTTTCTAATAACCACACCTTAAACTTTTAGAAATAAATACCTTATTTGTTGTATACGAATAAAAACTATTAACAGAACTAGAATAACAAGAGCTATGAATAGATTTATTTTTAATAATTATTATCTTCCCATGTTAATATCATGTTCCAATGGTATATCTAAGAGTTTTCTATTTACCAATAATTTAAATAAGAGTCTTTTTTCTATTGGTAAATCTATCCAAATATTTATTTAATTGTTCATTAGATAATTTCAGCTTATTTTCTCTTTAAGTAGTTGATTAATTTTATCCTTCTCTACTGTAAGATAAGTTTTGTAGTGAGTGGAAGTAGCATTATAATTTTTTAATATTTTTTATTTATACTTTAATTCATTAAATATTTCTTCTATCATGTTAAAATATTTAAATAATTCACCATTTTACATATTATCAGAATCATTTTAAGTTTCATAATGATTTGAAATGTGAGTAGGGGGATTAATAAAAATATTTAATACCTCAAATTTGTTTTTCATAAAACACATATTAGCATTATTACTTCTTTCACCTCTTCTTGAGTGTAATTTACTTGAAGTGTCATCGGAGGTACTCCAAGTGGATTTCATATCATATTTATATCTCTTTTCTTTTTACTCATAATTTTTATTATACTTGAACTTAGGATAGTCTTCTTTGATATTTCCTTTTCTTTTATATTCATGAAAAATTATTTCTTTTAGAGAATCATCCTTTTACCAATATTTTCTCTAATTTACTGTATCATTCATACCTCTATAATTGGTTTTCATGAAATACTTATTCTTTTTTGTAGAAGTTTTTGAAATTTCTATATAGATGTTCCATTTTCTCATCAATTTTATTAGGTGATTCTTCATAACTTGATCTTTCATCTTTGATATTCTCTTTTTATTTTCAGTTTGTGGTCTTAAAAGTTATAGAATTTCTTTTTGGTTCATCCAATTCCTCTTTATTTAGATAAATTTATTCTTCATAGATCATTACATTTCTAATTATTTTATATTCTATAAGTATACTCATTCTATATGATTCTCATATAGATACATATGTTCCTCTCCAAATTTCTAGTAAGCACCTGAGAAGTCACATGACTTGATCCTTGTTTGAGATTTTCTTTCCCAGTGTGTGCATTGTGTTAACAGACTCATTTAACCTAAGATACATGTTAGATATATATTCATCAGGATTCATCTTAAAAGTATCAAATTAAATAGTTTATTTTTTTTAATTCATTTCTTCAACATGATATGTTCCTTTATGAGAAATATAAAGGGTATCCCAAATTTCAAAAATAGTAACACGGGAAGATATTCTGTTAAATTCATCTTTTCTTAAATCACATTAAAAATAATTTATAGTTTTATAATTACAATCATATATATCTTTAGTAGTATCACTCAATGAAACTATATAATCTTGTGGTTTTTCGTATTAATCATCAATTTCCTTCCAAATATCAAATCCTATACATTATAAGTGAATTTTCATCTGAATATTCCATTGAGAAAAATTATTTACATTAAAATAATTAATCCAAATAGTGTAATTTTCATTTTTGAAATAGTTATCTATAAATAATTAAATTTATAAATGATATAAAATTTAATATCTTTGAATACAACTAAATTACAGTTAAAAATATGTTTTAAAATCCTCTAATACCAAATTTTGGTTGGTGTGGCTTACTCAATAGGGGTGAATTGAGTTCCCAATAAAATATTTGTTTAAATTAAAATTTAAAAACTAAATACCTAATTTAATAAAAATTCAGAGTTAATAAAAATAATAGAAATATATAAATTTGATCTTTTAAATAGTTTCTCATAAGTAGGATTTATGATGAGTTAAAATATATTTTAAATACTTTATATTTTGAAATTAAGTTACTTAATAAAATAGTTTATATAAACCCAAATTAAGACTAACTATCAAAGTATGGTTTTTTTACATCTTAGAAAAAAATGATTTTTAATTTAAAACAACAAAACAAAAAAATCTCACGGTGGAATTTAAACAAGGGGTTTCGTCTCAAGTCGAGACGTAATTAACTCCATTAATAGATCACCTAATTCCAAGTAGTTTATTAATGAATAAACTAATCTATAAGATGGATTTGGTTTAATAAATAAAATTACATGAGACTTCCCAATTATAGAGCGGCTTCCATAGTTACATGTGGGATAAAAAAACATACGAAGTCATGTAGGACCTCTTCCAAAGTTATTCGTGGGAATATAAATAAAGTATTTGAGAGAATATCAAGTATTTTATAGTTTATAATTGTGTACTATGTTTTTACAGATAAACAGATCCATATAAAACACAAATCAAAATAATATCTAAGACAAAAAGGTTTATAGATAAAAAGATGGTAAATGTAATGAAACTCTATCCGAGTAGCTTTGATTTTCTTGAGTCCTTGAATTTTTCATTGGAATTAGGTTGGATAAGTTACATAGAAAATTATAGAAAATTTATTGTTGTAAAGTTTTCTCTATTTTATAGGTTATCAAGTAAAGTATTCTATATTTTTCTATGATTAAGAGAAAAAAATAAATAAGACACTCTATTTTTTCACTACATGATTGAATAATTATCTTAAAGATATCTTCATCGGAAGTACCCATTGAAAAATAATCATTTTTAATTAAATGCATTAACTTGAAATTTAATGCTTAAAAACTATCCACTAGATATTTTAAATTTTCCTCTAATAAGATATACATGGAAATTTTTCTTTACTTAAATCATGATTAGTTGATCTCTTTAAAACTTAACATGGCCGATTGATGTGGCAAAGTGAAACGGTGGATTCATATATTTATATGATCATCTCATTTTCACATGCAACAATCTAATAACTTCATTTGGTAATATATTTCTTTGTGAGGTAACTTCATTAGACTACATGGTTGGTATGTTACTTTATAAAAATTTATACATACCTTGGCATGGTAACTTGATCTCTCCATATGATAGATAATTTCCTTTATACTGTCACTTCACTAATTTTCATGGGAAGATCTTTTGATCTCATAATAGGTTGATTATAAATGTGGTATGGTGATTCTCAATTCATGGTAATATGAATATTAATTTTTTTTCAATTCAATAATTAGATAAATTTTCTTCATCTGACTCATAGTATGCAGTTTTTTCATGCATTAAGGTGAAGTATACCATGTGATAAGGTGACACGGTAACATAACCTTCACACAGTAGGGTTTTATGATAATCTATAGACTTATCAATTTTTCAATTTTTTCTAGTAAACCATTTTCTAATAGAAACATGAAAAAACATTAATAACAAGATAAACATAATTTAGGATTATTAAAACATGTAGGTACTAGTCTAATCCAACAAAAATGATAATTGAAAGAATCTATAAAAAGTAAAACTCTAATGGATTTAGGCATAACAACGTGGTATTACCAATCTATCCTTATTAGTACCATGATTGTACCACCCATGTATAGTCTCACTTGAATAACCACCATAGTATTCATCATAATAATCCATGTACTTTGATACATGGAAACCATTATTGAATTTTAATTAATCTGTTCAATCATGTCTAGTTTCCATTCACTTCTTACTTAGAGGATTAATTTCTCTCAATAAATAATGCATCACTCTTTGTGATGAATCTAAAACCAAAAATATAGTGTTATCCTTCCTATATAGTATGTGTCTCTGGAACACTCCTTTTCCACAAGCTCTTGGTGAACTTGTTCATCTACCAACCACTTGTGTATCTTGGGAATTGACTAAATCCAAGTACATATTTCTCAAAATATCTCAAATAGATATGTTCATACATTTATATAAATATATTCTATCACTTGAATATATCTTTTTTATCATATGAATTCATATAATATCTTATATGAACTTTAGGATATTAACTGAGGTACACTTTGTGTTTTTATTGATGCAAGTTTGTTTACTGCCTTAACAAACACTATGTATCTAAACACATGTTCTTAAGACATAATGGATTTATATAATACTATAACTCATATGATATACATTTTTCATTATAGTTGGCATACAGTTATAGGATAAAACCATTATTTTTGTAGCTTGTCTTGAAAATAATGGAATTTTTTATAATGAATATAAATATAAACATTCATTCTACTTTTACTTTCATTGTGGATTTGATGTTTATAAGGAAATGTTAATTTAATAATTACTGTATGCTATATTTTATTGATCAATGTTTTTATATTTATTCTTCATTAATCCAAACATCATAACTTTTAAGTGTATAAAGAAATGTTTGTTTAGGTTTTATTCCGTGCTATATTTCATGATCGATGAATGCATGTTCAAGGTATTCTTTGACATATGGGCCTAAAGTAACTTCTATATTTTAAAAATTCAAATTGCATACTTCGCTTTTACATTCCTTAAATCACTTCAAGGAATATTATGAAGTATATTTACCACCAACTTAACCTTGTAATAGTTCACTCTCTCAAGATGAAATTAATTCTGAAAGATATGCGACTAACCTTTATTTATAAATGTTTCTTTGTCCAAAACTAAATGTGTCAATAATACCTAAGTTTTTTATAACCAAAGAGTCTAAATAACATACTTGGTGTATCCAGGGCATCCAATTTTAGTTTTTCTTGACAAAAAATTTATCTTTCCACTTCTAGGTTTAACTGAGTCTTGTGTTTTATATTCATAAAACATTGTCAATGGTTCAAGAATTGTTGAACTATTATTTTAGTATTTGACAGCCCAAAAAATATTAATTCAAAATTTTGAATAATGTATCCTTGTTTCCAAAGGACATGTGAGATAATTTTTTTGGTAATACTCAATAAAAGTTCTACTAAAATCATTGATCTTATAAACTAGAAGTTTTGTACTTATCATCATTAACTTGGGAATCACTCTTTCTCATCCTCTTAAAGAATACACATTTATTATATTAACATTTATTTTCTTACTTGGTTAATAAATTTCAATAAACATATGTGATAGGAATATTATATTTAAAACCCAAGAAGAATCATAGAAACAATACTTATAATTTTTTAATATACCTGAAGAAGAAGCGGGTACTTTCTTCTTAAATTAAATTCGTTTCTTTTAAACTTCCATAGATTTATTTCATAATATTCAAATAAAATAACCTTTGTTATAATGATAAAACTATTCTATTTGATGAAAATTTTTATGGTTCCTCTGGCATCATACTTTCCATTGGGATTTTCACTTTGCCTTTCAACTTTTTCACCATAAGAACGAAATAATAAACTTTATTTAAGTTCTTTTCAGCTTAAAAAACATTACTTAAAGGTAATGTAGTGTTTTTATCCATACTATTAATTTTAAAATCTTAAATTAAAATGGAGTAAATAGGTGAAAATTATATTATAAAGAAATGTATTTAAAGGATGTGATCTATATTTCAATTTACATGAATCCATTATAATCATCATCCTTTAATATGTTGCTTAACTTTCTCCTCGAAAGCTTCTTAGAGATGAAACAACATGTGAAATCATCCATGTACTGATGTTATATTCATAAATCACATCAGTATTTGATGATGTAATTATGATGTAAACATCAAATGAGATATACATGTGTCTCCTATAAGCATCTTTTACACCGTATCTTGCATAGGTTGTTCAGTAGATATTGGAGACTCCAAGACCTTAAATTTCCTATATCATAGTACTTTCCGCAAGTTCTTGTACTAATCTTAGAAACTCCTGCTAGTGAGAAAATTTACTTTGTCCAAAATTAATCATAGTAAACTTGTGGTATTACATTCCATTTTCTACAAAAACAAAATCTAACATATTAGTAATTTTATCTTAATTACCGATTAAATCAATCAATATATCCTACTATTTTATTGAACTCTAGTAACCCTTACTACTAAACTTGAAATACACGATCCCTAGAGTATTCTAGTTGTAAGGATCCTTTTAACCTCTCCTCAAGGTTCAAGTTATGGATATGAAACTACTTAGAGAGTTTCAAGGTAGAAATTTGACTGGGAAACCGCATTAACTCGTCGAACATTAAACTATTGAGTGAAGTTTCAACTTCTAAAATCATAAAATTGATTTACTAAACACTTTTCCTCTAAATATATAACAAGAAGTATATGGATAATTCTTTAATACCATATTTATTTAATTTAAATCATTCCCCTCATAAGAACTTATTGATGGTAGGAGGCAATGACGTTTCCTTAAAATGCATGATTTCACCATATGTTTCTATTTAAATTTCAATTATTTAATTAATTAATATTTTTTATTAATTTTATACTTTTTTTAATTTTATAATTAAAATAATTTTTTAATCGATTTTTATATTTTATTTTGTATTTTTAGATTTAAAAATTATTATTTTCCTCTTTCTTACTTTTATGGTTCTTTATTTTTCTAATTACTTTATTAGTTTTTATTCTGATTTACTTTTTAATATTATGATTTTTATTAATTAATCAATTGAAGAGGATTTTGAGGTTAAATCTATGGAAGGGAAATGCACTATTTTTTACGAATCAGAAACTAATGAAGAAAAACATAAGGAAATAACCAAATCATTGGATGAAGAATTCAAAACTGATAAATATGCCAAGAAAATAAAGGTAGTTGAGTTAGAAAATTTTGAGAAAGAACTAAAATAGATTAAAGAGGATTTCCCTATTCTGTTCATGATCCCTAACTTTGAAAAGGTTCATTGTTTTAGGAATTTTAAAAATAATATTACTTGGGTTGAGGGGAATCTAAATAATGAGAAATTGATTATAAAAAAATCTTCACCCAGTTTTTTTGAAATCTTGAATGAGATACCAAAACTTGTAATTACGCATACTCTATAAGAGAAAAAAACCTAAAATCACTAATTAGGATAATTTGGAAAAATTTATAAATGTGATCTTTTTGTTTTTTGAAATTATAAACCCAATAATCACTGAATCGATGTGTGATGATAATGATGATAATAATTTAGTCGAATCTTTGTGTACTGAAAGGGAGAGTATTGTTGACCCACCTGGGGATAATTGTAAAAATTTGAAAATTCAAGAATATAAATTTATTAAAGATGAACTGAACATTTATGCCTCTGAAATTGAACAAGAATAGTAAACAGTCATTGATTTAGAAGGCGAAATTTGTGATTTTGAATATCTATGATAGTTTGTACACACACTTCTTAATTCAATAAGAATTACTTCTTCAGAAGTATTTGATGTTAATCTTTTATTTTATGATGTGGAACTATTGGAAGAGATTTATAACATTGTGAAACCTGAATTTTTGAATAAACACAAATTTACTCTTCGCAACTTTTTTAAGTCTTTATTAGTCTATTTTATTGTTGAATATCTTTATGGGACTGAGCTTCAGTTGGAAGAGGAACCCTTTTTGAGTATTAATTTAGAAACTACACATGATTATCTTGTTAAGCCAATTCTTGAAAATGATTTTCATAACTCTGCCTCTAGCACCCCTAATATTGATCTTGTTTTGAATGTTAATGAGTTATAGGACTTTGAATATAATGAAATTCATTTGGAAGCACCTAGTTTACTGATTTTCCTCCAATAAAATTCTAAATTTGATAAAACTGAGTTTATTCTAAAATCCAACATCACTACTTCCAAGAGTGATTTTGTTGAACCTTTTTCTATTGATGGGAATAAAAGTATCTTGGAAGATCTTGAGGGAGTCAATTATTTTTTACCTAAACCTAAATGTCTTATAAAAACTAAAAAAGTGAATTTGGGTGATGAATTTTATTCTCTACATGATAACTTCTTTGAGTAGTTCCTTAAAGATAAAGGGTGTTTCTTAGGGATCTTTTAAGTTAGTAAGGGATTCATGTTTTCCCTTAGTAGTTTGAGTGACAACAAATTTCAATATTCTATTAAAAATGCATGGGAAAAAAATTAGTGGTTCATTGATGAGAAACCACACCCTCCTGATAACTTCGGTTATTTTCTAGGGGAGTCAGGTTGGGAAATTTAAAACTTGATTTATATGGGAGGCAAACCATGATTTATTAATTTCAATAAAATGTTTTTGGTGCATTGAATAAAATCTAACTCAACACTTAAAAAACATTCATGGGAGTCAAACCATGGCCTTTATTTGTTTTTAATTTTATTTTTATTTTGAATAAAGTGTTTCTTTGCTGCTGAATATTGTACTCTATCTTTTCTAAATTTATTTTCTTGGTCTTCATGTTCTTTTTTTTAAAGAATATTGATGTTGAGGTACTGAATCAAAACAAACAATATGTTTTCACTCAAATTATATATGGAGGAATAATTTTGGATTAACTCAATTGAGAATGCTTTATTAAATTAGGGAATTTCCTTAGTTTTATTTCTGTATCTTTTTTTCTAGTATTCTTTATTACTATATCGATATTTAACTACTACTAGAAACTATACTACCTGTTTTATTATTGCTTGAAGAACTTTATTACATGTTCTTATCTACTGAAAAAAAAATATTCATTTTTTTATTCACTATTTTAAATTCATTCACTCTATGAAATTAAGTGTGGGGGAGTTTCCCCTCACTAGCGTTCTTTAAGTAAGGTGTTTAGAATATATTTTTTCTATGTTATTGAAAATATGGTTGAATCTAATTTGTGAAATTTATTACACCCTATTAACTGTATACTCTTGTTTTACAAGCTCCTTTTTTTAACTTTATTGAAAAATTATATTTACTAGATTTAATAAAAATTCATGTGAATCTGTTAATATATTTATTGTGGCAAATTCATATTTTTTGAACTATAATGTGACCCTTAAACATGTTACTAATCTTCTTTAATTAAAATCCATTGTGATATTTAATAGTCAAATTGTTTTCTATACATTTGAATTAAAATTTGGGGACAAATTTGGGTTTTAAGTGTGGGGGAGGTGGTCAATTATGCTTATGTTGGGATAATCTGTTCTTTTTTTTCATCAAATCTTCCTTTCTCTGAAATTTTTTCTAACAAATGGTTAATGTTTTAAAAATTATTTATTGATATGAGTTTATTAGGCTTCATTTTTCATTGAAAATCAGTATTTCTAGATAATAATATCTTAATGGTAGTTAAGAGTTGTTTTGAATTTGAAATTTTTGAGGATGAATGATTGATGAGTGAATGTGCTTATTGATTTTATAAATATTATGTTTAGGAATTAAGTTTGATAGTGATATAGGATACATTTTGTGAAGTTGTGATCATAACCTTATAAACTGAAAGTTTGAACTTTATACTAGGGTAATCATTGTATAATTATAAAAAACAATCACCTTATTGAAATAATTTAAATGGTAGTTTTAAAGTCTTTGGGAACTAGAGTAAAATGGGAAAATGGGGACCGATGGTGAACCTATGAGACACTAGGTACTTAATGTGTCTGAGTAAACCCTCTATACAAATTAAATAAGTGCATGTGCACAATACTTAGCCTAAGTTACATGGTTGGGTAAAGGTTAAACAATAATAATAATAATAAAGTGCATATTTGTCAAAAATGATTTCATTAAGGTGAGGGTAATTTTGAACAATATATGAATAAGATGACAATTAATTTATATGAAAATAATTTAAATTGTATCAATAAAGTGATTCAAAAAAATAATAATTTAATTTTTGCCTTTTGGAACCTAGGAGTAAGTCAAAGTATAAGGTAACTTTTATTAAGTTTATAATTCCACTAATTTTTAATTTGTTATCACTCTTAGATTTAGAACTTGGATTTTAATTGAAGTAATTATTTAGAATGTTACATATATGAGGCATGACATCCTTAGTGATGAATGATTTTTTTTCTCCCTTAATCACCTAGTGAGTATTTGAAGTTAGGGAAGACTTCATTTGAATTTTTCATGTCAAAAGCCTATTTCACAGTTTCTTATACTCTTCCTTTTAACTACTTTACATTCTTCTTTTTGAAATATTTAATAGAAAAATATTTTTATTTCAAAATTCAATTAAGCATGCTATTGATTGAGGACAATCAATGATTAAGTGTGGGGAAATTTGATGTGGCCTTAAAATGCATGATTTTCCACATCAATTTACTTGATTTTCAATCATTTAATTAATTAATTTTTTGTTTTTTTTAATTATTGCATTTGTTTAATTTTATAATTAAATTCATTATTTAATCATCTTTTATATTTTATTTTTTATTTTTAGCTTTTAAAATTTTTATTTTTATCTTTCTTACTTTAATGGTCCTTTATTTTTTTAATTACTTTTTTAGTTTTCATTCTACTTTACTTTTTAATATTATTATTTTTTATTAATTAATAGATTAAAAAAATATTTTCATTTAATTAACTAAATCTTTAATTTAATTTTTTAAATTTTTTATTCGTAATATAAATTAACTTTAATTATAAATTTATGTAATTAATATCATTTAATTTATTAAATTAAATCATTTTAATTTAATGTTTTTAATCAATTTAAAAATACATTATCAATTTAGTTAATTGTTCTGCTTGTTAATTTAAGTGGGTTTTTAATTTAAGTTTACTTTTAGTTTTTAGTTTTTAGTTTTCTATTCTGAATTTATTAATTAGCTAATTGTTTTAATTAATTCACTTTTTAGGTTAAGTTTCATTTATTAAATTAATTGAAATAAGTTTTTAAATTCTATCTTCTTATTTCTAATTTTTTTTTTTAATTTTATTATGTTTTATTTTATTTTTTGTAGTTTAATTTTAATTTAGCGTCATCTAAAATGTCTCACTCTCAAACAAATGAGCCACAGTTGGTCACCCAATGGTTACTCAATTCTCCCTTTGCTGATTTTCTAACTATGTCTCATAAGACACCGGCAGACTCTTCCTATGCTTCCTCCATCACCATAGTCGAGACACCATTGGTGTTTTTTCATTTACCAAAAAAACTCGACACACCACCAGATTTCTTTCATTGTAGTGAGATATAGCCATGATATTTCGTCTCACCGCAATCCCTATCTGATTTTTGTACCTTTGATGGTGTCTTAAGACACCACCAATGTCCTCACACCACCAGCTTCGTTAGAGATCGACAATCACTTTCCCTTTTTCATACTACCACTAACCTTCCACTATCACAATCGAGACACTATAGCCTTCAAAACAACACATTTTCATTGTGACCTTCTGTCACTCAATCTTCCTCCAGAATCTTCACAGCAATGAGGCACCTACACAGACATCTAATATCATACACCACTATTACCTAGTACTTCAATTGAATCACCACCATGCAACTGCCTTCACTCACCATTTCTAGAATCATTCATTTCCATACACAGAATCAAACACCTCAAACGAAAAAGGTCAAAGATTTCCATTGAATCTATATCTAAAATTCTCATCAAATCCACGTTACTAGATCTGATGATCACACCACCACAAGAGGAACCCCACACTACCGCTCGAGATCCCCATCCACAAATATATGAATTCATCCATGCTTGAGTCATCATCGGCTTCCTTGTTGATGGAGAAAACATCATAAATAAAGGAGGAGCATAGCAGAGCTTGACCTGCTAAGGGAAAGAAGATTCAGGTTGAAGAAGAGCCCCCCCCCCCTATGTGGTTGGTTTAATAGGGATTATAAAAATAAAATAATAAATAAAGAAAAAAATTATCTAATTAAACTAAATTAATAATTATAATAAAATAATAAATAAAATAAAACTAAAAAAATAATAAATTAAATTAAATTATTAAATTAAAACAATGTAATTAAGTAATAGAATAAATAAATATGAATTAATAATCTTAAATAATTTAATATTTTTATAAACCTAATAATAATAATAAATTAAATTATCTTAATAAATATACTAAATATAATAACATTAAAAATATTACTAATAGTAAATTAATACTAATTATAAATATAATTATAATTATAATTAAAAGTAGAATTAATAAACAATAATTTAACATTTTCATTAATTTAATAATAAATAGATTAAAATAAAAGTTGGTCCTTTTTAATAATGTAAAATAATTCATTTAATGTTTGTTTTCGTTCTTACAGAAACTAAGTCGATTCACGTCCAGGTTCATCTGAACCACCAAGGTGCAGATAGCAACATGAGTATGTATAATATGACAAGAAAGGTACCAAATGAAGATAGGTGTTTGGTGTCTCGGAATATATCAACTAAAGTCGGGGGAATTAATGGGTGACCAACGACAATAAGAAAAAGTTTAAAATTAGAAGTAGATGCGCACACTGCGTAGTGGGGCTTACATATCGATTCATTCGCATCTTTGTGATCAAGGAGACTTATTGAAGATAGATATTTGAAGACCTCAGAGAGTAGGAGGATAACAACACTTCATCATTTTATTGAGGGAGAATTTTCCTCTGTATTTATTTTTTTCTCTATAATAGAAATTAATCATACTTAATTTTGAATATGATTGTATGGTAAATCCTTTTGTTCAAGAGGAATTAAAATCTAATGGGTATTTTTTTTTACTTCTTCATTTCGTTCTCTATAATAATTTCAAAAGTGATTGGTGAGATAAATTCTGAAATTAATAAAATTGATTTTCACTTTTTTAAAAATTAATGATTTGGAAATGATGGGTGAGATCACTTCTATTATTTGTTTCTTCAACTTAATTTCATAAACATTAGAAACAATTGACGAGATTGTTTTTTGGTTACTTTTTCATCAAATTCAAAGTCAATTGATGAATCTTGGAGTGGTGAACACCAAGATTCATTTTCTTTCTGCGTGTTTACTCTCCTGTCGAGGGAGAGTAAACCAAACCTTTTTCAAGGTTACCTTTTCAATAAGTTTTAAGTTGATTAGAAATCTTAAACAACCTAGTAGTATTAATTTTTCCTCAAACATCTATTTTAATTGAGTTTTCTAATTCATTGCTCTTATTTCTTGTTCATACTTGATAATTTTTCCATATGTTAAACACAATCACCTTATTACAGTTTATTAAAATCACTATTTCATCTTTACTCATCAAAATTAAAAAAAATGTTAAAAATAAAATCCAATCACTGTTAACAACAGTGGGGTTTGTTTTGAAAAGTTTTGGTCACTAAAAACAAATTTTATCCTTCCCTTGGGTTCAGCCCTAAAAACCACTATACAGTAGTTAGTAGGATAATATAAATTTTTAAACATTGAGACATTTGCTGGGTATGTATTATCTCAACAATACTATATAATTTATTCTAATTTTGATGCTCAAAAGTACCCTTTTCATTTTAATAATGATTTTATTTTAAGAGTATTTTAGGGAATTAAAAATCTTTATAATATTTATTCAAAATTATTTTCATGATTTCAATTCACAAGGAATATTTATTGAAGTGTTTGGGATTCGTTTTTAAGAATTTTGGAAACACTATTCATACCCTATGTGGATAAGCATAACATAAGGAATAACTCTACGTTTTGTATAGAGCATGTGGATCAGGATCCTTATGTTTGTATTCAACCTTACGTTGGAAGTAGAAAGTATGGCATCTCAACCCTATGTTCAGAATAGTACATAATGTTAATCAACCCTATGTTATCATAAACATATGGTTAAAGAACCTTATGTTTGAAAGGAACCTTACATTTGTTAAGAGAAGAAATTATGGTTAAAGAACCCTACATAAGAAATGAACCTTAAGTTTGAGTCCCAAAAGTATGGATCATCGACCTTACTTTTATGATCAACCTTATGTTTTCAACCTTAAACTCAGGATACAAACACTACATATTTGAACCCTATGTTTTCTATTTTTTTCATTTTGTGAAGGAAGCCAACATTGGACTTTTCAATGTCGGAGATTTAAATCTACAATATTTTTCGTGATTTCTACAACGGTCTTGATGGTATTACAGGAAGTTTCAAAGAATATTTTTGAATGATTTAAAACTTATTATATTTGATTCAAATAACTATATTCATTGGATATTTTCACTCAAATTATTAAGGGAATTTACGAGTCCCCTATTTTATTTTAATTTACATATCTATGATTTATCAGGCATCTTTTTTTGATCTGGAATTCTCAAGAAGAATATTTACTTTATATGTTCTATTGGTGTATCGATTTTTACATAGGTTTTTTTTCAAGGGACATATTTTTTCATATACAATCATACTCTAGTGAAAATATTTTTACAGAGATACAGAAATCAAACAACTCTAATAGAGGACTAAACTTTAGAGATATACATGTTTTATTTGTATTTTTATGTTTCTCTATTTTGTTACTTCTCTTGAATTAAATATCTTTTTGCAATCTGGATCACTTCAGACTATTTGATTCTTAAAGTTATTATATTCTGAAGAATAAGATCCATCAATTGTCAATTTATTACTACTGAAATTGTAAAGATCAACCCAAATCAACAAATCAAACTCTTTTGATTTATTAAAGTTTCATTTGCTCGTACTTTGTAGTGGTAGAGTATCAGCTTCTTGATCTAAGCTGGGGATAACTGGTTCTCTATTACATAATTAGAAGGCTATATTTATCCTTATTGTAAAGGTTTGAAATGCATGTACTTATTTATGGATTCTTATTCCTGTGATAAGAGGACCATTCTAGTGAAATTTACCAAGATTGCAGAGAGATTGATTGGTAGAGTGGATTGGGGGATCTTTGTACCCCGAACCACTATAAAAAGGTGTGTTCGTTATTCCTATTTATCTATTGAATATTTTCATATAGAAGAAAAACATTTCATATCTGTATAAATTTCAGTGGGTGTCAAAAACCAGAATTGTGGAAGATTTTTGAAAAGACACACCTCACCCCCCCCCCATAGTGTTACTTTTTATATTCCTACCTAACAATTGGTACCAAAGGTGAGATTTTGGACAAAGCTATAGCAAGGTAAAAAGTATTTGGTCTGTACAAAGATGGAAATAGCTGATCTTATAGAAGGAATTTCAATGGTACATGATCCATACTTTAATATTGAAAATTATGGATGCTGGAAATCAAGGATGATAATATATCTAAAGAATCTTGGATTCATAGTATACTCAAAGATCATTACTCCATATGCAATTCCTGAGAAACCAGAAAATTGTATTTCTAAAATAGAAGCCAAATATGATATAAATTCTAAAGAGATGAATGTTATTATTTTTTTTCATAGACCATATGAATTCAATCATGTATCACAATGGCCAACTACCTATGAGATGTGGAAACTATTGCAACCACTTATAAAGGAACATACAATATTAGATATATTATATATACTACAATTAAGCTAAAATTTGACACATTTAGAATGTTTGATGGAGAAATAATCAAATAGATAAATAGAAGGCTTCCATAAATTATTAATAATATTAAAACCTTAGGAGAACCAATCAAACAATCTGATAAATCTTTTAAAGTACTAAGTGTACTACCTTATAAATTTAATTTAATACCTACTACTATTTTCTAATCATCACCTGTCAAATATTTAACAATGAAAGAACTAATTGGAACATTTATGGTGTATAAAGAAGAAATACATATTGAAGCTGAAGATCATAAGATTATAGTAAAAAAGGAAAATACTGCTCTGAAAGTGACATCTCAAATGCATAACATAAGATCAAAGCAAGAAGTCAAAGAAGAAAATAATTCAGATTCCTTATATTCTGAAATGGAATTGGCTCAACTAGCCCAAAAGTTCACCAAGTTTTAAAAGTAGAAAATAGGATTCAGAGAATCCTTAAGGAAGGATGACAAAGAACCAAGATAAGTTCGATGATATGAATGTAATAAATTGGGGCATATCAGACCTAATTGTCCTTAATTAAAAGATAAAAGAAAAGTTCCAAAAAATAGATATCAAAAAATAATGATTATGAGAACAAATAAAAAGAAGAAATAAAAGCTACATTGAGTGTATATGAAGACTTCATCATCACTTCAAAGTTTAATTTAGATAAGGAGCAATAAAATATAAAATCCAACTTGTGCTTTATAGATGAAGAGAAAAAGGTATAAACTTATTACTCTTCTGATTCTGATATTATTAGTTTCTCAAATGATAAATTGGTAGCCTATTATTCTATGTTAGAATAAAAATATGATTCTCTGGTAAATAATCACAAGTCCTTAAAAATATTCATAATTCTGTTTTAAGTGAAAGATATGCTCTGTTAAAATAACATCACGAGTTGATTGAAAAATTCAACTCATCTACTACAAACTATGTTTATCATTAAAAAAGTATAAAAAATTATATGATGAAGTATAATCCTATAAGATTACTACTCTTATTCTTACTAATGGAGAAAATATCTTAAATAAGATTCTTTGGAAAAATTTCATTAAAATAGAAAGATTTGGAATAGGAAGTAAGGCTGAAAAGTCAAAATTATATAAAAATTATTTTATTCCTAATTCTAAAAATGAAACTTGTTATCATGTGGAGAAAAATTTCATGTCACTAAAAATTTCAATTTAAAGAATACTAAAATTAGTGGTATTAAAAGAGCCTTTATTTATTTTTCTTTTTGAAAAAATGGTATAAATTATAGAAAAATAAAGTAGATCTGGATTCCCATATCATTGCTTGCTAACACTACTAGACCTAAGAATATTTGGGTACCAAAACAAACATTTGTTTAATTTCTTTTACAGGAAATAGATCACATAAAAATAAAATTAATATTGTATATAGATAGTGTTTGCTCTAGGAATATGATTGCAGACTCAACAAACTTTCACACACTAACTCAAATGGATGAAGGATTATTCACTTTTGGTTATAATGCCAAAGGAAAAATTATTGGAAATGGAACTATTGGAGATCTGAAGACTATCTCAATCAAAAAAGTGTTGTATGTACAAGAAATAAAGAACAATATGATAAGTATTTATCATATTTATGATGATGTTTATTATTCTGATTTTTCTAATAATTCTTTCTTAGTTTTCAAAGATAAATTTCTTAAATTTAGAGCACCTAGAACTAACAATGTTTATACTCTGGACTTAAATTCCTTTTGTAAACAAAAGGTGAATTGTTTAAATACTAATACAAATAAGTTATGGATCTAGAATAGGAGACTTGGTCATTGAAATATTTATGCTTTACATAAATTATCTAATAAATAGTTAGTTTCTGATTTTCCCAATCTTAAATTTAATAATGGTAGATTTTGGGATTCATACCAAATTGGAAAGTAGCACAAATCTTCATTCAAATTAATTAACAAAATTTATATATCTAAACATTTAGAATTATCCATATGTATTTTTTGGACCATCAAGAGTATAAATTTTTATTGTTAAATTATATTTCAATGCTTTAGTTGATGATTATTCTAGATTTACCGAGGTTTATTTTATAAAATTAAAAAAGTGAAGTTTTCACTATTTTTGAATGTTTTTGTAAAATTGTTCAAAATGAAAAAGGTATTAAAATAATTTAATTGAGAAGTGATCACCATGGAGAATTTGAAAATCAAGAATTCAATTCTTTCTTCTCAAATATAGGTATTAAACACACCTTATCTTCATTAAGAACACCTCAACAAAATGGAATTGTTGAAATAAGAAATAAAACTATATAAGAAATGGAGAGGACTATGCTAAATGAATACAGTTTTCCTACCTATTTTTGGGAAGAAGTTATAATCACAACCTTCTATATCAGGGATAGAGTTTTAATTCAGACTATTTTTAAAAATACACCATGTGAACTGTGGAATAATAAAAAGCCAAAGTAAATTACTTTAAAGTTTTTGGATGAAAGGTGTATATCTTGAACACTAAGAACAATCTTGGTAAGTTCGATCCAAAATCTAATGAAGGAATATTTTTAGGATATTATACTACTTATAAAACCTATGAAGTGTTTAATGAAAAGTAAATGATTGTTAATGAATCAGTTCATGTGAATTTTGATGAAATTAACCCTTTCATTAAAGGAAAAGATCAAACTTATGAAGTTACTAATTCATTTGACAACATGAGACTTAAAACCCATATAAATGATTTTGAAAATGATTTTTAAAATGATATTAATAAAATTAAATCTAGTTCATAAAAAAATGATATTGAAAAACCTAAAATTGTTCTGCCTAGATAGTCTAGAACCCTAAAGAACCATCCTTTAAAAACTGTAATAGGCGGCTTAGACACTAGAATTAGAACCAGAAGAAAGGTAGGAAACCTAATAGAATTCTCTGCCTTTCTATCCCCTTTAGAACCTAAGACTATAGAGGAAGCCTTAGATTATTAGATTTGGGTGTTATCTATGTAATAAGAGATAAATAAATTTAAGAGGAATGAAGTTTGGAAACTAGTATAGAGACCAAATAATTATCCAGTTATAGGAACCAAGTGGGTTTTTAGAAACAAATGGGATGATCAAGGGATCATTACTATAAATAGAGCTATATTAGTAGACAAAGGTTATAATCAGGAAGAAGGAATATATTATGATGCGACATTTTTTATTTTATTTATATTAGAATCAATTAGAATCCTCTTAGCATATTTATCTCGTATGAATTTTAAATTATATCAGATGGATATTAAATCTGTCTTTTTAAATGGTTCTTTAATAGAGAAAGTTTATGTTGAACAACCTCCTAATTTTTAAAATCCCCTTAAACCAAATTGTGTTTCTAAACTTATTAAATCTCTCTATGGACATAAACAAGAACCTATAGCTTGGTATGAAATATTATGTTCTTTTCTTTGGAAAAAATTATTCACTGTTGATTTGGAAGACCCAACACTTTTTAATAAAATAGTTTGTTATGATATTTTATTAGTTCAAATTTATATTGAGGATTTTATTTTTGGTTCTTATAATAAAAATATTTGATATTATTTTTCAAAATTAATGAAAAAATAATTTGAAATGAGTATGATTGGAGAAATTAATTTCTTTTTAGGATTTCAAATTTACCAAAAATATATTGTAAATGTTTTAAATAAAAGTAAATTTATTATTCATTTATTGAAAAAGTTTGGACTTGAAAACAGAAAGACATATACAACCCTCATGTGTTCCAAAATAAAATTAACTTGTATGAAGCTGGAAAACTAATAAAAACAAGTTATATAGATGTGTGATTTGAATTCTATTATATCTTACTTCTAGTAGACCAAGCATTATGTTTTTCATATGTTTATGTACTATATTTCAATCAAATCCAAAATAATCTCATCTTACTACTATTAAAATAATTTTTATATATTTAAAATTAATTGTTTTTTAATATCTTATTTACCCCTAAACATCTAATTTTAATTTAATTTCATAGTCAGATTCTGATTTTGGAGTTTGTAGGTTAGATAGAAAGAGTACCTCAAGAACATGTCGCTTTTTAGTAAAATATTTAGTATCATGGTCTAGTAAGAAACAACACTTAGTTTCCCTATTAATAGATAAGGTAGAATGTGTATCTGCTGGCAGTTTCTATTCATAAGTATTGTGGATGAAAAACACTCTACTAGAATTTGAATTAAATTTTAATAGTACATATATTTTATGTTATAATGCTAGTGGAATAAATATTTCAAAAAATCTTATAATTAATTATATGACTAAGAACATTGATATAAGACATCATTTTATAAGATATAATTTTCTTAAAAAGAATATATATTTAGAATTTGTTAATACTGAATATCAATTGGATGGTATTTTCACTAAACTACTTCCCACTACTAGTTTTTATTTTATTAAGGGGGAGTTAGGTTTATTTAATGTTAAATAAGTAATTGTTAATTTATTTCATTTTAATGAATATTTATTTCTGATAAAAAAAATTCTTTATTTTAATCTTGTTGTTTATTTGTTTAAATATTTTAGTTTTTAATCATGTGTTTTAAAAAATGTAATAATTAACCTTTGTAATTGGCACGGGAAATAAGGCTACATAATTATCTATAAGAAACCCTTTGAATTACCTTACCCCTTTGTTTCTCAAACCACTTTGACTACCAAACCTTTTTCTACCTTTGAAACCCTAAAAACCAAAAACCTCATAACTTCAGATTTTCAGAAATGGTGAAGACCAAGATAACCGATGAAGGAGAACCCAGTGACCCGAAGTGTCAATGAGTTCCATCCAGAATGATTCTTCAAGGAAATGTTGTATACTTCAAGTGGTTATATGAGAGGAACCTTCTATTTAATCATGCGATATCATTTCAAGATTTGTAATTTTTATTCAATGAGTAGAATATAGAGTTTTTTTATGAGGTAGAACTGAATCATTTCTACAATAGTGTACAGTTTAGTTTTGGTGGAACAAAAGATACATTTTCTAGGAAAATAGAATACAAGGAATTTTTAATTTCTTCAGTTGAAATAGTTCATATTATGAAATGCCCTCATAATGGTGTATTTTATTTTACCATCTATCTATTAGAAATAATGATCATAGGTATGTAGACATTATGACTTTTTCATTTGGATCAATGAACATTAGTAAAATGATTATTAAGTATCTTGAGGTAGATCAGAAATTTTGGGTTAAATTTATTCAAACTAAAATTTCCCCAAGATTAGATAAAATGGAGAAACTTTTGTACCCTAATATGTGCATTATACTTTTGTTCATCAGTGACATAAAGCTAAATTTTCTTAGATACATGTTGAGGTATCTGAAGTATCGCTGCCAAGAAAATGCTCGGATGTCATCTTATCCCTATGGAAGGATACATTCTTTAATTCTGTTTATGAAGAAAATTATTCATGTATTTGATGTAAGAGTGAAGTACCGTCACAGTAATGTCAGGAATGCTAGTAATCTTAGGAAGTTTGATTTTTATTGGAGTACAGTGAAAGGAAAGATTATTCCAGTTGGTGCAGATGAGTAACAAAAGTCTAGATATTTTTATCATGGGTAAAAAAGTGCTACAAGAAATGAAGGAATTGGTGAATCTAGAACTGAAGGTGTCTCTAAGTCTTTTAAGAGAAAATTGAGATTTTATGGTGTATAAAACCAAGAAGAAGAAGAAGAAGAAGTTGTAGAGGATATTGTTGTGATACTAAGAAACAGATAAGCAAAACCACCTGAGGATCTGGTGTGAGGATCAGGAGAAGCTACATGTTCGGTTCATTTGGAATAAAAATTACATGAAGAGTATCAACAAGCTAAAAACTCAAGTTTGAGATCTTTATGATGTTTCTTAACCAGTTGATCAGGTTCGAGATGATGCTATTTGAGATGAATTTATTCCAGAAGAGTCTTATCAAGAAGAACAACAAGTGCAAAGATCAGTAACTGAGGTCACAGATCTTGTTGATCATCAAGCTATGTCAGCCTTTGATCATTCATTGGAGAAGGTTGGATCTCTATTTGGAGAAAAGATATAAGTACTTGATAATGTTACATGTTCTAGTGAAGAGTCTGTTCAGAATTATTCTGATAATACCTTATCCATTGTGGTTGTTGATAAGTCTAGGAATATAGATGAAGGGACCTCTTATTCTTTGACAAATTAGATTGATGATATTTTGATTAATTTCAATAAGGTTCAGAAGAAGAATTATATTCTCAAACAGGTGCTAGAAGCCTTAAGAAATTTGTTTGATGTTTTTCCAAATTCATCAGCCCCAAGGATAGAGTTTGAGTCTATTCAGACTTAGCTTCAAGAAATTAAATAACATTCTGTGTCAAAGAAATATTTTGATACTTTTAAGAGGAAATGATTGATGAAATTGGAAAGATAAAGTCTAAATATATTTCCAAAACAGATTTTGTAGACCTAAAATGGGATTTGGGAAGCCAGGTTGATTCTATAAAGGGGAGTATTAGTCAACTCAGTGCTTCTACTTCTACCCCTTCAACCTCACTAGATCTGATTAGAATATTTCAATCAATTACATCTATCATGGATTATATTAATGAAAGGTTTCAAAATATCTAGTGCAATAGTGTCACTTTTTCATTCTTGTTAGTAACCAAAGATTTATTATTGAGCAACTAACCTCAAGTGAACTCAATATCAAGCTTCTACTCAACAATTTAGGTGATCAGCTTGTTGATTTTATGAAAAAAGAGGAGAGTCTTCATGACTTTTTAAAATTCAATTTAGTTAAAAATATTCATGTGAGTTAGGATTCCATAGTTTTCACAAGGAATTTGGGAGATAATCTTACAAAAATTTTACAGGTTTAGATGGAATAAATAAAAGAGGTTTTCCAAGTTGTTTAGGCCCCTACAGAACTTGTACCATAAACAGACCCTAATCAAACCCTTTTTCCTTCTAAAAGATCAGTTGACTAACGTGTTCGTTATCTAATCTGTCTAATGTATTTTATAGTTTTTATTAATGAAATTTTGTTATTATTATTTTTTTCAATTCATTATTTGATATCCTTTTATGTTTATCTCGATCGCTAGAACCAATTTCTTGTTTATCCAAATAGTATATTATAACATTCATTTACTATTTTGTGAAAAAATAAATGTGTTTTAATCTTATTTCTATACTTTCTTTTTGATATCCCAAAAATGGGGATAAAATTGGACGAACATAACATTTCATTTTATCGAAATAATACTGTGAAATTGAAAAACACATTAAATATTTTCTTTATGTATGTTTACAAAATTCTATATTGTATTAATAATTTCGTGGGTTTTTTTATCATCAAAAATGGGGATATTATAGGGGATGTATTGTCTCAACAATACTCTATAATTTAGTATGATTTTGATTCTCACAAATACCCTTGTATCTTTTACTAATGATTTTATTTTAAGTGTATTTCAGGGAATTAATATTCTTTATAATATTTATTCTGAAATTGTTTTCAATCTTTTAATTCACAAGGAATATTTAGTAAAATGTTCAAGACTCATTTTTAAGCATTCTAGAAACATTATTCATAACCTAAGTGGATAAGCATAATGTAAGGAATAACTCTACATTTTTTATAGCACATATGGATCATGATACTTATGTTTTTATTCAACCTTATGTTGGATGGAGAAAGTATGGTATCTCAACCCTATGTTCAGAACAATATGTTTCGTTAACCAACACTACGTTATCAAAAAAGTATGGTTAAAGAACCTTAAATTTTAAAGGAACCTTAGGTTTTTCAAGAGAAGAAGGAATGGTTAAATAACCCCATGTAATAAATGAAACTTACATTTGAGTCATAAAATTATGGATCATCAACCTTACTTTTATGATCAACCATAAATTTTTAACCTTATGCTCAGGAGATGAACTCTACATAGTTGAACCCTATGTTTTCTATTTTTTTATTTTGTGAAGAAACCCAACGTTTGACTTTTCAACATTGGATATTTAAATCCGCAATATTTTGCATGATTTCTGAAATAGTCTTGATGGTATTACAGGATTTTCAAAGATTATTTTCAACCCATTTAAATCTCATTATATTTGATTCAAGAAAACCATATTCAGTGGATATTTTCCCTCATATTCTTAAGGGAAGTTATGAATCCCCAATTTTATTTTAATTTAAATATCTAGGATTTATCAGGAATCTTTTGTGGATCTATATTTCTGAAGTTGAATATTTACTTTATATATTCTATCGATGTATCAATTTTTACACAAGATTTTTTTTAAGGGAAATATTCTTTCATATACAATCATAATTTTCTTAAAATATTTTTACAGTGCTACAGTAAATGAACAACTCTGATTGAGGACTACAATTTTGAGATATGCATGTTATATATCATTCTTATGTAAGATTTTTGCTGCTCTATTTTGTTTTTTATTTTGAATTGAAGATCTTTGTGTAACTGAGATCACTTTAGACTATTTCATTATTGAAGATACTCTTTTCTAAAGAATAAGATCCATCAATTGTTAGTTGCCTACTACTACAACTGTGAAGATCAACCAGAATCAACAAATCACACGCTTTTGATTTATTAGACTTAACTACTCGTACTCAGTTATGGTGGAGTATTAGCTTCTCGATCTAAGTTGTGGATAACTAGTTCTCAGTTACAAAACTATAAGGATTTATTTATCCTTGTTGTAAAGGTGTAAAATTCCAACACTCAGTTGTGGATTCTTTGTCTTATGATAAGAGGACCATTCTAGTGAAATTTACTAAGCTCACAGAGATAGTGATTGGTAGAGTAGACTAGGGGATCTTTTTTCCCTGACCCACTATAAAAATATATGTTATTTAATTCTGTTTATCCACTGTATATTTTCATATAGAAGAAAAACATTGCATATCTGTATAAATCATAGTGGGTGTCAAAAGAAATAATTTTGGAAGATTTTGGAAAATACGTAATTCATCCCCTCTCCTGTGTTACTTTTTATATTTCGACCTAACAATGTTTTAACGATGATTGTATCAGGCACCCCAAACTAGGGTAGACAAGCACCTCGTATACCCGATTTTGATCAAATCAAGCTGATGGAAGCCATTATTACATAATATTTCTTTGAGGGTTTTATTATTACTTAAAGAAATAAAATCATTTTCTATCTAATAAGTATATACTATGTGATCTCACTCACAAATGACCATGAAATAAATATAAAAACATTTATCATGTCATATTTATTTTATTTGCATGCTTGCTCATTATTTTATGTGATCGCACATAAAAACTACACATACATAAAGTAATAAACCATACATAAATAAAATAAAACGATGTGATCATGAGAGGAGGCTACTGGTTGATCAGTTAAGTGAATAATAGATCAAACTAGACCTTAGGTGTACTCTTAAGTTGCTAGGCATGTAGCTTGAGTTGTAGCACTCACCCATCCAATGAGTTAAACTCTTATCTGGTGTGTTAGTAAATCTCAACGTGAACTATGTCATTGTTTCTCCTTGTCATTATACAACAATACTTCCATGCATGTGAGGGGATATTAGGAATATGGAATATAGATAAATAAATTTTTCTGGGGTCATACGCCCTTGTACATATAAGGATGAAAAGGACGATATGCAGATCAACATTTAGAGAATTATTAAAAACTATACATTACAATAATTAAATAAATAAATAAATATCATACATGTATTCATTGGATTATAGATCGTGATTAGACGGTATGAATTAAACTCATATATATTAATTAAATTCATAAATAAAATTAAACTTGTAATAAATTTATATTAAGGGTCTTCGAAAGAAATAAAATAAATTTTTCAAATTTTAATTCAAATAATGTTTTCGCCCAATCCAAATTATTTAAAAAAATGTAATTTAATTTTTGGAAATATATTTTTTATTATTTGAAAATTTTAACTTGATTTTTAAATATTTTTATATATACACAAACATATATATATATATAATTTATTCTTCTCAGGACCTTACACAACCTAAATTAGATTGAACGGGTTGACAGACCATCCCAACCCATTCTTGATCGGTAGAACCCACCCATCCCATTTGGGGTCAAGGTCGCTTGAATATGGCCAATTGGACTAGGGACACATGAAAAAGGGAACCCAATGGTGGGTTGGCTGATAGGTAATGGGAAGTTCTTGAGATCTTGTGCTACAAGGGATAACGATGGCATGAAGGTAATGACTGACTAGGGGAACCGTGCATGGTGGGTCGGTGGAAATAGTCCACAGGTGACTAGATCTAGTTGCATGAAGTCTTGATGAGAGTGGTCGTCAATAGTGTGTGAAGGGGACAGTGACATTTGGGGTGGACTAGCACCACAATGGATGAATCACGATGTGTTGTCGGTTGGCATACATAAAGGGGTGATTTAGCCAAAGGAAGCATGCTCTGGGAGATGAATCTCGATCGGGGTCTGGAGGTTTGGGAAAACAGAGAAAGCAGGTTCGACCAAAATCACATGTTAGAATGGAGGTAGGCATCTCAGCTCGGTGAGTTGTGGTCAGGTCGCGATGCAGGATGACGGGATATGGATGTTAGCCTTGTGACAGGAGGTGCATGCAACTGAGGTCGACTGGCCAGATGTAGTTGGCAGTGGTGGTCTGGCTACAGTGGTCTGGGACTATAGTGGCGTGTAGGCTACATTAATACATGTTATCTCTTGATATATATATATGTGTGTGAGAGAGAGTGTGTGTGTGTGTCTGTGTCTTGGATTTCTTTAAGGTTAATACATCTTATCTCCCTATCTTGTTTACAATAAAAAGGGTAATGTCTCCCATTTTGTGAGATTTTTATACCCTGGGTGCTGGTCGCCACCCTATGGTCTACTAAAGGCGGGACTCAGGGGGTTATAATCTCTCTTCCTTCATTACCACCTTAAGAGGGGCATCTTTGGAAAGAGGTGTAACAACCCAAAGTTTTCAATGGAAATTTCCCTTCTTATAAATATGTCATAAAATAACATGAAAACACAAAATAATGAACTACTAAGTGCTAAGTGGCCTTTAAACGTAATTTTGTCACTTCTGTGTTTGGAATTTCAAAAATATGATATACATGGTTGCAATCAGTAAGTTATTTGGAGTCTGATAAGAAAAGCTTAATTTTTGGTGAATAGTAACCTACCCTTATGAATAGTAACATACCCTTATGAATAGTGAAATATCCTAATGAATAGTAACCTTACCTATGATTTTCATAAAATAATATTCAGGTGAAATTATGATATACCTGTATTTTAGAATAAGTAAATGAATGTTTTAAAACTGGTTTTTAATATTAAATTATGATTTTAATTAAATATTAAATTAATTTTTTTTAGAAAATTATTTTTGAAAAATTGACTTCATTTTGAGATTCTACACGTCCAAAAATGGTTAGGGTGAATTTTTGGTATTTTCTGAAATACTTGAATTTTTTTATGAATAGTAGAATCTGATAATTCGCAATAAATGCTAAATAATGGATTAATTGATTCATTGATGATGATCTATTAATGTAATCCCATTTGGTTTGAAGTCACATTCATTTATTACTATTATTGGTCATGGAATACTTAAAATTCCTTGTCTTGTGAGGAAATAATAAACTAATGATTAAAAAAATGTGAAAACCCTCCTCTCCCCCATTATAACCCCCCCCCCTCACTCCCTCTTCTCTTCACTCCTCTCAAGCCTTGTGCATTTCCAATATTCTTCCCAAATCTCTCCCTAAAATTCTCCCCCATGTCCAAAATCTCCTAGACTCTTTAAAATACCAAAACCTATCCCCTTAAGAGGTTCTCAAAGGAGGAAGTCTCAAGAGGTAAATTCCTCTATCCAATTCCTTGTTTTCTTTTAACTTTTTTTCTTTTTGTTTAATTCCTCACCTCCCTTAACCCAAAGGGTATGATAACTCTAGTAGCATACATGTACTGGAATTATATTATTCTAATGGGATACTTCAGTATCTTCTCTCATTTCCTCACCTTTTGTTTGAAAGAAATGAAAGCATCATTTGAGATGTGCTAATTTAGCATATTCAAGGACAACAGTTTATCAATTTCTATTATCATCATAAAATCTGGTCATAAAACCATTTCTGTTATGGTTTAACCAGAATATATATATTTAATATATCCTATTTTTATTCGGTAATGTTTTTTTACAAAATTTATTAAGTTATAAAGTAAAATATGTTCTTTGTAATCAAACCAACCAATTAACAAAAACGGTTGTCACTTAGGTTTTATATAATAATTCGACTTCACTCTAAGTAAAAAAATTAAAGATAAAACCATGTAATCTCTTCTATGTTAAATAATATCATATAAATTCATTTCTGGACAACCAATTCCATATTTGATGTTTATCTGAACTTGAATATAAGTGGACCGATCTTTTAAAACCAAGTAAACAAACAATCGCAAACAAAGAAATTGATCCTTATAACTAATCAAGAAGGAATTGAATGAACTAAAAATGGTTATAATAAATCAATTACATATATAATATTTTCTATAATTATTAATTAATAAGCCTAATTTGTTTATTCGGGTCTTTAATAACAAGTGGAGAACACCAACGGATTTAAAGTAAGGGATCTTCTCCTTTCACTCTTAATCAAGATTTTTCTCTATGTTGTGACTTTTGTGTAATACCAAGTGATGGGGTATATTTTCTCACCTCCAAAATATTTCCCTAATCTTTTATAAGTGATTATAAACCCCTTATCTCTCTCATCAATCCCTCTTAGTTACACCTCATACCATGCCGATAAATCATAATGGATTCTACCCGAACTTCCTTTATTCCTTCGGGTTGCTCTATCATTATTTTTACCAAAATGTAGTTGTCTCTTATTTTTTTTTTAATTATAAATTCTGTTTATATGCTCCAAAATCATGTTCCAAGATCCATCTCTCATTCTTATTCAGGGATATACATGCTTTTAAGTGAATCCCTCCTCGATACTTCCCAATAAGCACACTCGTTTTAAAGGAACTTCCCGAAATTTTACCCAATTTCAAGTGCACTCTATCCTCTATTTTAAGACACCATTGACTTTATAAAATCAGTATTTTTGTTATCAAAACCTCTTGGTTCAATTATGGTTTTATATAAAATAATTTCCTCTTTACTATTTTAAAATCTCTATAGTATTTTCCTTAAAACCGCACAAAAATGTTTTAATGCAAATGTTTCTCAAATACATTTCTTATATGTTTTCACTTATATTTGTTACCAACTACCATGTTATATTCCTATATTACCTTATTAACATCCATGTATGTTATTATCCATTTCTTTCATGGATAATTTCATGATACACTCATTGGTTATGCTTTATGTCATGATTGTGGTACCCAATTCTCTCCATGGGTATCCTTATGTTTATGAACGATTGATTATGTATGATTATTTATGTGGCAAGAATATTTATGTGGAAAGAATATTTATGTGGAAAGAATATTTATGTGGAAATAATATTCATGAAAATTTTGATATGGGTGTGCCCATATAGTGCTCCAATGCATTGGGTAAAGTTAAGTCTCATGAGATGTGATGTGAAACGGGATTGGCGGTTAGCCTTGACCAATACTAAAATGGGAAATAGGATTAGCGGTTAGCCTTGACCCATATTAAAGAAATTTTATATTATTATTCCACATTTATATGATTCCATGTTTATATGATCATATTCTTATATGATATTATTTCATATGTTCCATGCTTTGGATATCATTACGCCATGCCTCATAAGTCATGTGCTTAAGATGTATCCTTATGTCCATACCCTTACTAAGCTTTTCAGCTCACCCCTTTGTTCATGTGTTCCCCAGGGTACCCTATACAGATGTAAGGGCTCAAAGGAATTTAGGATCTCTTTATGTAGATTAAATAAAGAAGTGTTTTTTGAGCCCCATGTTTTTTGTTATATGTACCTAGTCTTCCAAGACAACAGTATTAATGATCCTTAGCTTGTACTCTGACGATTAATTATGCTAAAAATCCTGAAATGTTATATAAAAAGTCTTGGGTCAATATATGAGGGGTTTGTGATAATGTTTTAGTAATAATCAATAAAATTTCAACTAAAATCATTGATCTTAGAAATTATAAGTTGTGTACTTCTTACCGTTGACTTAGGATTCACCCTTTCTTATCCGCTTGGAGAATACACATTTCTTCTAGTAAAATTTAATTCTTCGTGGTTATTATAGTTCAATAATCATATGTGATAATCATATTGTATTTAATACCCAAGAATAATGATAGAAATAATATTTATAATTTTTTAATATACCTGAATAAGAAGCAGATACTTTCTTCTCCAATTCTATTCATTTCTTTTAATCTTCCATAGATTTATTTCATCATATGTGAATCAAATAACCTTATTTATAATGATAAAACTATTTTCTTTGATGGAAATTGTGATTGTTCCTCTGGAATCACACTTTCCATTGGCCTTTTTTCTACGTCTTTCAACTTTTTCACCATAAGTACTAAATAATAAACTATCTTTAAGTTCTTTTCAACTTATCAAACTTTACAAAAAATGTAATGAATCGTTTTTTCCAAACTGTTAATTTTATAATCTCAAATGAAAATGGAGTAAATGGGTGAAAATTATATTAGAAAGGGATGCATTTAAAAATCATGATCCATATTTCAATTTAAAAAAAAATCCATTATAATCATCATCCATTCATATCTCGCTTCACTTTCTCCTCACAAAATTCTTGGAGATGACACAACATTTGAAATCATTCATGTATTGATATTGTATCTACAACTCACATCAGAATTTGATGATAGAATTATGATGTAAACATCAAATTTGATATACATGTGTCTCCTATAAGCATCTTTTACGCCCTCTCTTCCATAGGTTGCTCAACTAGTATTGGGGACTCCAAGACCATGAATTTCCTATATCATAGTACTTTATGAAAGTTCTTGTTCTGATCATAGACACTCATGCCAGTGAGGACATTTACTTTTTCCAAAATTAATCATAGTAAACTTGTAATATTACATTCCATTTTCTTCAAAAACAAAATCTATCATGTTAGTACTTTTATCATGATTACTGATTATAAATTACAGATTAAATAATTAAATGTATCCCACTATTTTATTGAACTCTAGTAACCCTCATAACTAAACTTAGAATGCTTGATCATTAGAGTATTTTAGTTGTAAGGATCCATGTAACCTCTTATCAAGGTCCAAGTTAAGTATATGACACTACTCATAGAGTTTCAAGGTAGAATTTTGACTGGGAAAACACATTAACTTGTGACACCTTGAACTATTGAGTGAAGTGTCAACTTCTAAAATCTTAAAATTGATTTACTAAACACTTTTCCTCTGAAGATGTAACAGGAAATCTATGGATACATCTTTGATTTCATATTTAGTTAATTAAACTCATTTCACTTATTATAACTCCTCAGTAGTGGGAGGAACTGATGTGGCCTTAAAATACATGATTTTTCCACATATTTTTATTTGAATTTAAATCATTTAATTAATTGATTTTTTTGTTACTGTTAATTATTGTATATTTTTAATTTTATAATTAAATTAATTATTTAATAATTTTTTATATTTTATTTTGTATTTTTAATGTTTAAAATTATTTTTTTTCTCTTGGATGCTTTTATAGTCCATTATTTTTTTAATTAATTTATTTGTTTTTATTTTTCATTATTTTTTAATATTATGATTTTTATTAATAAATCAATTAATCAAATTATTCTCATTTAATTAAATTAATATATAATTTAATTATTTAAATTTTGTATTCTTAATATTAATTAACATTAATTATCAATTTAAGTAATTAATATCATTTCATTTATTAAATTAAATCATTTTAATTTAATGTTTTAAAATAGTTTAAAAAATCAGTATCAATTTAGTTAATTATTCTGCTTGTTAATTTAAGTTAGTTTTTAATTTAAGTTTACTTTTAATTTTTTGTTTTTTGTTTTTTTTTTGGTTTCTGTTCTGAATTTATTAATTAGCTGATTATTTTAATTAATTCAATTTTTAGTTTAAGTTTCATTTATTAAATTAATTGAATTATGTTTTTAAATTTCAACCTCTTATTTCTTAATTTTTTTTAATTTTATTAATTTTTTTCTTAAGTTTTGCAGTTTAATTTTGAGTCACTACCATCTGAAAACTCTCACTATCAGACAAATGAGCCACCATTGGTCACCCAATGGTGACTCAATTATCCCTTTTCAAATTTTACAACATTGTCTCATAAGACAATGGTAGCCTCTTCTAGTGCTTCCGCCACAGACATAGTCAAGACATTGTTGGTGTTTTATACTTTTTTAAAAAACTCGACACACTGCTAGATTACTTTCTTTGCAGCAAGATACTGTCACGGTATTTTGTCTCACCGCCATCCCTATCAGATTTTTATACCTTCAACGATGTCTCAAGACACCGCTAATGTCAGCACACCACCAACTTTATGAGAGACCATCACTCCCTTTACCTTTTTCATACTTCCACAAACCTTCCACCACCACAATTGACACACCGCTAGCCTTCTAAAAGACACAATGTCATTGTAACATTCTATCGCTCGACCTTCTACCAAAATCATCGATCGAATGAGGCACCGCCATAGAAATACATTATCATACATCGCCACTACCTAGTTCCTGAATCAACTCACCGCCAAGCAGCTGCCTCCACTGACCGTTGCTAGAATCATTCACCGCCACACACAGAATCAAACACCTCAAACCACAAAGGTCGAAGATTTCCATTGAACCCATATCTGAAATTTTCAGCAGATCAGTATCACCAGATCTGATAATCACACCACCATAAGTTGAACCCCAAATTATCACTCGATATCCCCATTCATAGCCACATGAATTCAACTAATCTCGAGTCATATTTATCCACCTTGATAATGAAGACTTCGTCGTCAATGGAGGAGGATCCGAGCATATCTCAACCTGTTGGGGGAAGGTGTAGTCGAGTTGATGTCGAGCCCCCTCACCCCTTGCGTGGTCAGTTTAATAGGTATTATAAAAATTCAAATAATAAATAAAGAAAAAAATATAAATTAATTAAAGTAAATTAATAATTATAATGAAACAATAAATAAATTAATAAA
The DNA here is from genome assembly GCA_963277665.1 of Viscum album. Lineage (NCBI taxonomy): Eukaryota > Viridiplantae > Streptophyta > Magnoliopsida > Santalales > Viscaceae > Viscum > Viscum album. The sequence goes on from OY728136.1 coordinate 412,135,263, forward strand.
TTAAATTAAATTATTAAAATAAAACAATGTAATGAAGTGATAGAATAAATAAATTTGAATTAATAATCTTAAATAATTTAATATTTTTATAAACCTAATAATAATAATAAAATAAAATAACTTAATAAATAAATTAAATATAATAACATTAATAATATTATTAATAGTAAATTAATAAAAAAAATTAAAAATAATAATTAAAAATAAAATTAATAAACAAAAAATTAACATTTACATTAATTTAAAAATAAATTGATTAATAGAAAAGTTAATTATTTTTAATAATGTAAAATAATTCATTTAAGGTTTGTTTTCATTCTTACAAAACCTAGGACAATTCACATCCAGGTTCATCTAAACCACTATGGTGGAGACAGTTACATGAGTATTGCTAATATGACAAGCATGACACCAAATAAAGACAGGTATTCAGTGTCTGGGAAGATACCTTTTAAATTATGTTGAAGTAGTGGGTGACCAATGACAAGATAATATAAGTTTAATATTATAAGCAGATACACACATTGGGTAGCGGGATTCACATATCAATTCATTCACATATTTTAAATCAAGTTGTGTTCTTGGAGATAAATATTTAAAGACCTTAGAGAGAAAGAGGATAGCAGCACTTCATCTTTTTCTTTAGGGAGAATTATTCTCCTGTGTATCAATTTTTTTCTCTATAATAGAAATTACTCATACTTAATTTTAAATACGACTGGTAGGTAAATTATTTTGTTCAGTGAGAGTTAAAATCTACTTGGTATTTTTTTACTTCTCTATTTTGTTCTCTATAAAAATTTCATAATTGGTCAGTGAGATCAATTATGAAATTAATAAAATTGATTTGACCTTTTTTTAAATCAATTATTTAGAAATGGTTTATGAAATTTATTTCATTATTTATTTCTTCGACTTAATTTCAAAATCATCATAAACAATTTGTGAGATTGTTTCTAGTTATTTTTTCATAAAATTCAATTCTAATTAATGAATCTTGGATTGGAGAACTCCAAGATTGATTTTCTTTCTGTGTGTTTACTCTCTTGGCATGGGAGAGTATATCAAACCTTTTTCAAGGTGGAATTTTCAATAATATTTAAGTGAAGTATAAATATTAAACAACCCATTAGTATTAACTTTTCCCTGGGTATCTATTTTGATTGAATTACCTCATTCCCTATTCTTGTTTCTTCTTCATCCATAATAATGTTTGCATCTGTTCAACACAATTATCTTCTCACAGTTAAAAATCACTATTTTATCTTTAGTCATCAAAATTAAAAAAATGAAAAGTTAAAAGGAAAATTCACCCATTACTAATTAACAACCATGGGGTTTGTTTTAAAAAAATTTGGTCACTTAATTGAAATTTTAGTCTTCTCTTGGGTTAGAACCTACAAACCACTGTACTTTAGTTAATAGGAGAATATAAAATTTTAATCATTGACATGCTTTAATGAAAATTTTGTTAGAAACCCTCAACTAGGGATGAAGAGCACCTCACACACTCATTTTTGTTCAAATTTCAATGATGGAAGGCATTATGACTTAATATTTCAATGAGGGTTTTATTATTACTTGAATAAATGAAATCATTTACTATCTGAAAATAATATACTATGTGATCTCACATTCAATTAATCATGAAATAAATAGAAAAACATTCATCGTATCATGTTCATTTTATATGTGCATGCTTTCTCCTTATTTATAAGTAATAAAACATAAAAACTACACTTAGATAAAATAATAAACCATGCATAAATAAAATTAAATGATTTGATAATGATTTGATAATAATGGTTTATCTATTAAGTGAATAATTAACCACCCTAGACCCTATGGGTAACTCCTTGAGTTGATATACATGAAACTTGATTTGTATCACTCACTCATCCAATGTGTCAAACTCATATCTGGTGCGTCAGCAAATCTCGATGCGAACTATTTCATTTTTTATCCTCGTTAATATACAACAATACTTGCATGCATGCAATGAGATCTTAGGAATATGTAATATATATAAATAATTTTATCTTGTCTTATAGATCCTTGTACATATAATGATACAAAAAACAATATGCAGTTCAACATTTATACAATTATTAAAAACTATGCACTGCAATAATTAATTAAATAAATAAATATCAGACATGTATTAGTTGGTTTATTACTCATTATTAGTTCATATGAATTTAACTCATATAAACTAATTAAATTCATAAATAAGATTAAACTTGAAATAAATTTATATCAAGGGTCTTCGAATGAATTAAAATAAATTTTTATAATTTTAATTCAAATAATGTCATTGCTCGGTCCAAATTATTCAAAAAATTGTAATTAAAATTTTGGAATTATATTTTTTATTATTTCAAAATTTTAACTTGATTTTGAAATATATATATATATATATATATATATAATATTCTTTATGGGACCCACACAACCCCAATTAGACCAAACGGGTACCCATTCTTGATGCTCCACATCGTCTCCAATACCTTCAAATAATGGATTATCCAGTGGGGTGCTCAGATGATGACAACTGGTATTTTTTCCACATGTCACGATCAAGCAATAGAATAGAGTGAAGGGTATATTGGTCTTAGGGGAAAATCACGTGTCAAATGCTCTCCCTCTCTCCAATCAACGGGATCTCATCTATCAAATTTTTAATATTATATTATATATTATATATTATACAAATAAAAAAATTTGTGATATGTTTTAAAACTAAATATATATTTAAATGAAATTATATTTGTCTTATATAAAAAAGAATTATTACAATTTACTAAAAAATGACTAAATAATATGTGTTCAATTTTTTGATTATTTGAGTAAACTGAACATATTTTTGTTAATATTTTTAAGTGCGTACATTTTTTTAAAACATTTTAAATATTAATGAGTTGATTTTATTTTAAAACCGATTATATTTTTAATTAAAATGTATTTTTTTTGTTTAAAAAAATTATGTTACATCATTTAAAAAGAATTAAAAATAAATATATAATAAAAATAGAATTTTTAATCATTTAGGAGAAAATTAATAGATTTTCTTTGATATCTTTAAATTCATACAATTTTTTTAATGCATGAAATAAAATTGAGTTTATTTTATTGTAAATATAATTATTATTGTAAATGAAAGGAAATATTTGTGTAAAAAAGGTTTATGCAATTTAAAAACACAAAATAATTTATCTTTAAAAAAATAGTTTTTTTAAAAATCTTCACTATAAAATTTATAGTTAAATCATTAAAATTTTCATGAAGGATTTATTTGACTTGTATGTTTGATTTTTTTAGTGAAAGTTTTCATTAAAGATCAGTGTAAGTTTCTAATTCACACTGGAATTCCATAGGAACTTTCACTGGAATTTTCAGTTTAAGTTCCACTGAAATTTCTTCTTAATAAATTTATAATTGTTATTAGTATAAATGTTGAATAAAATATATTACATATATTATATATTATTGAATTTAATATAAATATGTTTATTAAAATTTAATTTTTATTAATATATTCTATAGTTTTATAAATATATACTCTTGTTGTATTGTGGTACCTCCATTGAATGTTCATTTGGAAATTTCACTCGAACCTTCACTGGAACCTCCACTGGAACCTCTACTAGAATGTCCACTAGAATGTCCACTGGAACCTCCATTGGAACCTCCACTGAAACCTCCACTGAAACCTACACTGGAACTTTCACTAGAACCTCCACTGGAACTTGGAACATCCATTGGAACCTCCACTAGAACATCAACTAGAACCTCCACTGGAATGTCCACTGGAACCTCCTCTGAAACGTCCAATATAACCTCCTCTGAAACGTCCATTATAACCTCCACTAAAACGTCCACTTGAACCTCCACTAGAACTTCTTCTTAATATATTTATAATTTTTATTATTATATATTTTGAATAAAATATATTACATATATTATATATATTTGAATTTAATATAAATATGATTATTAAAATTTAATTTTTATTAATATATTCTATAGTTTTATAAATATATACTTTTGTTGTATTGTGGAACATCCATTGAAACTTCAATTAGAAATTCCACTGAAACCTCCACTGGAAATTCTACTAGAACCTACACTAGAACCTATACTAGAACTTCCATTGAAGCTCCACTGGAACATCTACTATAAGTTTCACTAGAACCTGGAACCTCTATCGGAACCTCAACTCGAACCTCCACTGGAAACTCCACTGAAACCTCTACTGAAACCTCCACTGGAACTAGAACCTCCACTGGAACCTTATCTTAATAGATTTATTATTTTTATTAGTATAGATTTGGAATAAAATATATTACATATATTATATATAATTTCATTTAATATAAATATGTTTATTAAAATTTAAATTTTATTAATATTTTCTATAGTTTTATAAATATATATTTATGTTGTATTTTGAAACATACATTGAAACTTAAATTGGAAATTCTACTAGAACCTTCAGTGGAACCTCCACTAGAACCTCCATTGGAACATCTACTAGAAGTTCCACTAGAACCTGGAACCTCCACTGGAACCTCCATTAGAACCTCCACTGGAACCTCTACTGGAACTGGAACCTCCACTGGAACTTCCTCTTAATAGATTTATAATTGTTATTAGTATAGATGTTGAATAAAATATATTACATATATTATATATAATTGCCTTTAATATAAATATGTTTATTTAAATTTAATTGTTATAGATATATTCTATAATTTTATAAATATATACTTTTGTTGTAGTGTAGAACATCTATTGAAACTTCAATTCGAAATTCTACTAGAACCTCCATTGGAACCTCCACTGGAACTTCCACTGGAACCACCACTAGAACCTCCACTGGAACCTCTACTGGAACATCCACTAGAATTTCCACTCGAACCTGAAACCTCCACCAGAACCTCTACTGGAACCTCCACTAGAACTTCAAAATCCACTGGAACGTCCACTAGAACCTTCACTAGAACTTCCACTAAAACCTCCACTGGAACTTCCTAAATATGTACATTTTATTTACATTTTTATTCATGTATTATATATATTTTTAAATTGTAAATTATATTATTTTTATAAAATTTATGTAAAAAATTTAATTCATATTTTATGTAATTTAATTTAATATAAATACATTCATTAAAATTTAATTTACATTTTCACCTTTTATTTTTATTATTTTTTTGTTTTTTAAAATGAAAATTCTTCATTGAAATTTTTCCCTCTAAATAAAAATGTTATTATTTCTTGAAATTGATATTTTTTATTTTTAGTTCCATTATAAAATATTTTTTTATGCCTTTAAAAATTTACAGCATAAAAATGGTTATATATTTATAAAATAACGAGTTTCTCTGTATTTGAAAAAAATTTATTATTTTAAAACAATATTTTTATTTAACTTTTAAATGTACTAATGTTTTGTTATATTTTTCTATGTATTTTTAATTTCTTTCATAAAAAATATTTTTAATACTTTCAAATATTAATAGTTGTTTACAATAATATTTAAGAAATAAAAAATTGATATATTTTTAAAAATAACAATTTATAGGAAATTTATATTTTTCAATATAATAAATTTTTTATAAAATGAAATGTTTTAAATATTAATTTATATCAAGGTTTTTTATATCTAATTTTTGGTTTTGATATGTTTATGTTTTGTAGTAACAATTTTTATGTTTTTTTATATCAACGTTTTTTATATGTTATTATTTTTTTTGTAATTTATAGATTTTTTATAGTATTTTAAATAGCATTTTATTATTCAATGTTTTTGTTTTTTGATATGTTTTTTTTATGTTTTTTATATTTTTTTAATGTTTTATTTTGTTTTTATGATGTATTACAGCTGTATAGCGGTAATAACAACAGAGGGTAAAAATGGATTTTTGTAAAAATTCTGAGAACTGCACTTTTTTATTGCATTTCAATCCAACAGCCACTTTTTTTTTGATAAAAATAGCATCAGCCCGGGTAAACTGGATATTCCAGTTATTTAGGGAATTGAAGATGATGTTGGTCCCCAATATTGATCAGCAAAACCCACCCGGCCCATTCAGGGTTTAGGTCTCTTGAATCTAGTCAATTAGACTAGGGCCATGTGACAATGGGGCCCCTACAGTGGGTCAACCGATAGGTAAAGGGAGGCGCCTAAGAGTTGGTGTTGTAATGGATTCTGACGGTGTGAAGTTAGTGGCTGACTAGGGGAATCATGCATGGCAGGTTGGTGGGATCTAGATGTTGGTCTTTCGACAAGAGACACATGAAACCATGGTCAACTGGCAGGATGTAGTTGGCGGTGGTGGCAGTATTCTAGCCAGTCACGGTCAATTGACCGGTGGGATCTGGATGCCGCTACTTTTAGCTTCCTTATCAACTCAACCCACTGAAATAACCCCTTTCCCATTTTTTTTGTTTCGTAGCCTATACAGATAGGTTTGTGACAAATTATAATTATTATTATTATTATTAAAAATTAAATATACTTTTGAAAAATAATATATTAGGAAAGAACTATTCTGACCATGAAATTCCAATCAGTGTTCAACTTTATTCTAAAAACACCAACGACCATCACCTTCGGGTAAAACAACATATATATGAATATATGCTATTTGGAATTAATTCCTATAATATAGATTTAAATCTATATTAAAAAACATTTAATATCCCCAAATTGGTCATCCAATGTTGGATTTAACTGCTGTCTATGATGTTGGGATCAGAGTGATTCCCTCTACAAAAATAAAAGTACAAATTTAATTTTTCATCGGCTTAAAATATCATGTGATCACTCTAATTCAAATTATTGGTATTGTGTGCATAGTTTAAGCCCAAGAAAATATTAATTTAAAATGTTTCATTGGTGATCAATGTAACTACAACATCACCGGTGAAGTATTTCCCAATTAAAAAATTAGGATCTTTGCACGAATTAATTAAGCACAAAATAAACTATAAAATACTTGGTTCAAACTAAAGTTGTGCATTTGTCATCCACTAATCATAGATAATCATTGCTCATGGGATATTAAGTTTAATCCCTCTATATTTTCCACATATACTTCAAAAATATGTGGGATAATTGATCGTCAAATTTTGGGTGCTAGCATGAAGATCTGGCGTCTTCGATGTCCTGGTGATCACCGCAATGATGATCTACCGATCCATGAAGAAGATCATCAATCGGGAGATTAGATGATCTTATTCTCTCTCTAGCAATAAATAGGGTATAGAGAGGATCTCATCCATCATATGATGAATAGTCATTCACATGATATCCTCTCTTCACTTATATAGTAGGTTAATAAAATTACTCTAAAACAGTTATGCGGCCACCGAATATTTATTAACCACAAAATAAACTATAAATGATATTTCATTATTTCTTTACTAAGTCATAAATATCATTTATATTTTAATAACTTACTTATAATATAATAAATTTATGACCTGATAAAAATGAATCATTAACTCAACTTGATATTCCCTTAAATATTAAACGAAACATGAGTATCAAAATAATATTTGTTCATAAAATATTTTACCATGTATTTACTTTAATACTTGGAAGTAATTTTAATAAATAAATTCAATATTAATAATTATAAACAAGAATAATATGAATTTATTTATTTTTTGGACACCGTATATCCTTGGACATTTCCCAGACCTTGGGGTGGGGCCCACCATGCCTTCAACACCTATTCATCAGAATATGCCAAAAATTTGAATATGATTAGTTTGTGCCCCTCTAATACCTTATCTCAATAGCATATAATATTATTAATAGACTAGAAGTAGAGTTTAGAGACTCATCAAGGCCCCAAAAGAAATAAGAAGTAGTCATAGCGATGACAACATACACACTCTGTGTAATATTATCCCTTTGTCTCACGATATCTCATAAAGCAGGATGCACAATTTGTGTTAACATCCTTTATTGTTTTCTTATTCATTGACCTTATTGGATAAACTTACCTTCTTATACTATATCCATGGATTTAGTGAAATACACTACCATACTGATCAATTAGGCCCAAGATATATCTTCCTATCAGATGTGAAAAATTATTTCTTCATTGTTCAATCAATATCATACCATCAATAACGCACCCCATGCAAGATACCTCACTATGGATTCAATTTTAAAAAAATTTCCTTGAATAAAATTATGTGATCAAATGGTATACACCGATAATAATCACAAGTTAGGAGACCATTACACATGTTTGCAAATAGGAACTGCCGATGACACCTGAAGCGTGTGTTCCTATTAGAGATTCGGTATTCAGGATATCATCTACTCAAGATCACTAAGTGGTAAATTTATGTGAATAAGTATCAATGATTTTGAGCTCCAAGAACATGATATTCATACATCATCTATGTCCATTTATAATGATTTATAGAGACCATAGTAAATATGATTAAGATTTATGTCAAATTATCTTGAGGTTGTCATTACAACATGAGAATTGTTATAACCTTTTGATACGAAAAATAATCTATAGATATTACCATATAAATAGTTGATGCATAAATATCAACATTATTATTATAAGTAAAGATCATACATAACTCACTATATAAAAAATATGGTAATCGAAAATTACTGTTTAAGTTGGGTATAGGGCGCCCACTTTTACAACATATATTAATTGAATTTTTCATTCATTGGAGAAACTTTTGATATATGGAACCATTTAAACTACTTAAAATATATTAACTCAATATCATTACACTTCTGAAGATATAAACTCTTTGAACATGAACTTCTACAATTAATTTTATATCGATACAACCTTGGAACCATGAAACAAACATCTCGTGGATGATACACATGAACATCCTGTTTTAATAAAGTGATTAAAATGATTATAAATTAATAATAATAAATTAAATTAATATGAATTAGGTTATGAAATAATTATTTAATAAATTTAATTTGATTATTCATGGAGTTAGGTTCACATACTAAGTCGAGTTAAGACATGAGGTAAGTGGTTCCTTTCACTCACTCTCTTTATTTTGGGTTATTCTATCTAACATATTCTCTATTTTTCTCAAATTTCATCACATATTCTTATTCTAGGTTCTACATATATGTTTCCTCCATATACAACTAGATTATTTTCCCTTTCTTTTCTTTGGATATGCATGTTTTTCAAGTCCCCTTTCCAATATATTTCATTAAAGAAAACCCGATTAAAATAATTTTTATATTTCTTATCCATTTTCATGTATCATGATTTTAATGAAATTTAAATTTTTTAATTTATAAAAATAATCATTATTTTAAGGAAAAATATGATGGTTTAATTCTGGTTTTGGGGAAACCCTATACTGTTGTTATTTTTAAAAAAATCCATTTTTCTTAAAAGTTGGATAAAAATTGTTTCATTTTATGACTTCTTATTCACCTTTTCTTATGATTTTTCCTTCACTTTGAGATATATTTTCATTAACAATGATCCTTTTTTATATTTAATGTAAAAAATTCCTTAATACCTTATTTTATTTGGATATTAAATGATTCCATGAAGAATAAAGTTTTATGGATTTATTATGATACTCAATTTATCCTCATGGATTAATTTCATTTTTATGCTTTATGAATGTTATTTTCGATGTAGTACACATATGAATAGTGTATTATGATTAAATGGGTGAGAATAGAATTCTATATCCCACTAACTGATTAGTAAATACATTATATCTCTTTATATCATTATGTGTGGGCTAGATACATTTAGTCTTGTCCATAATGTTATGCATGGTCCATCTACGATTAACCTCATCCACAATGTTATAATGTATTAAAAATGAGTCTTGAAATATGTTTATAATTACATTTCTTATATTTTTGCTACATTTTATTATTATCATGATATTTTTTCTCTTATTCCATGATTTCATTTTATGATTTATGGTCCTTATCTTTTATGTTTCCATGTTATGATTTTTAACTCTTATGATATCTCATCTCTTAATAACCTTCTTTTATCCCCTTACTGGGATTCATGGCTCTCCACTTATTTTATTTATGTCCCCAGAATATCACATGTAGAGATAGGTGTTTGGTGATATTTAATATCATGTTATGAATATGGAAATAAAATATTACATATTTCATTTAAAGGTGTTGTATTATTTTCTTAATTTCCCAAAGACATAGGACCTCCAGATTTATGTAGTGTCTTATAAAGATTTATATTTAAAATTTTTCTATATTATGTGTATGAAATCAAGGTAATTATATTATACTAGTGGTAATATGTGTATTGATAATATATTTAACAACACCATTAATCACCATTGAATTTGGAATTTCCTCTCCATAACATGTTTTTATATCTTTTTTGTTGATGTTTTTTAGACCCAAATGAGTCACTAATTATTCTTGGTTTAAGGGAGATAATATTATTTTTTATGCCTCAAACTTTCCTTAATATTGTGGTCGGCTTCAAAAAATATATTTCTACTCAATTTTTCTCAAGTTTTTCAATAAAACATGTACTGTTAGTAAATAGTTTTATTCATCTGTGAAATATTTCGGAACTATGTTTCCTATGTATTCCTATATTTATAATAATTCCATATGGAAGAATATAATCCTTTATTAACTATAAAATTTGATCTCTATATTCTAAATCACTCATTTAGTATCCTTTTAGTAGTATCATTCTTATCAACATATATTGATGTTTTGTATTTTTATGTTATGACTTTATTGAAATCTTATTTTAACTTATTCAAATTAATTTCATTATTAAGGAATTTATCTTGAACATATTAAAGATCTTATTTAATACCATACTAATTCATGTTATTATTTTATATTTTATTTATCAACCTTATATATGTTCAAATTTTTTATTTCTTCAATAGTTTTAGTCACTTTTGTAATAAATTTAGCTTTATTTGGTATTTTTAATTATCCATCTTGAGTCTCTTAGTGTATTTTCTATTTTAATTAACCGTATATTTAAGAAAAAATTAAATATATATTGATTAATATTAGATATTATATGAATTATAATCTTTTTTCATATGAGCCAAAAAAAATTATGTCTTCTTTTAAAACCCTCATCTTCCTCTAAATTACTATCCTCAGAAGTGGAATTTTTCTTTTCTTATTTGTATAATAAATTTTTTCCTTTTTCTAGTTATTGTTTCTTACTATATTTTATTCTTTTTGTATCACTTTTTGGTTGTTTCTCATCATTATATTCAATAATATTCATCTTTTTACAATCTATATAAAATTCTCCTACTCCACTACAATTGAGGAATTTAAAAGAAAAATTACCTTTATACTTGACTTTTTCTCTTATAAAAATTTAGGGATTAAAGTCAAAGTTTATTAAAATTCTTCAACATCATCATCATCTTCATATTCATAAAAAATATCAAATTTAATTTCATTAAATTTTAGATATTTAATTACATTAAAATTTTATCCTTTTTTCCCTTGATCTTTTTCTTAAAAATATTACTTTTCCTCATATCATAGTCAATTATTATATTATAAAGATCATAAATAGATAATTAAATGATACCTTTATCTTTAAGTATATATACTTTGGCATTAAACCTATCTTGAAACACTATCAATGTATTTTTTTTAATAATTATGTCTTAAAATGTATCTTCATACAATCTTATGTTGTTTAATATTTTATTGATTCCTATAAATAACACATATACTATTTATTCATTGAATATCTTGGAATTTTTTAATTTTGATCTATAAAATTTTTTATTGGCATCATTATCCATCATGTTTCATGTCTAGATATATTCTCTAGTTTATCCTAGATATATTTTTTTGTTATGTAGTCCAACACCTTGATAAAGATATTCTTGGATAAGGAAGATATAGTTTCATTTTTTTAGATGTCATCTCTCGCAAGGTTATTCCTATAAAAAGTAATATACAATATATCTTACTTGATATGAATAAAAAATAGAAATGTTATTGAGTGCATTTAATCCTGGAGATAATAGATATGAACGCGTCATTTAATTCTAGTTATAATAGGTCTATAAATCAAATGTGGGAACACCTTTACTACTAACCTAATTAATATTATCCATATTATCTCAATGGAAAATATTAATAAATCAAAATATCCAAAAAATAGAACTTGTATCGTTTTGATGCCAATTGATATGTTTATTAATGATATAGATCTAATACGAAGAAGGGGGATAATTTTAATTGGTCACTTTTTATAATTATTTTTTATCAACTACAAATTAAAATTTAGAGTAATAAAAGATATTTATTTCTTTAAGTATCTCTCCATCACTTGTATATTGGATGATATATAGAATCATAGGGAACACAAGTATTTATAAGTTCTCCATCTATGTAAATGAATATGTAACACCCTATTGGTCACAGGTATGTTCAATTTTGAGCTTATTTTATCTATTTTGATATTATAAAGGATTTCAGAATTAAAAGTTGAAAACTTTTATTTTTGGGAGAAACATGCCAGAAACATAGTCTACATCGGGTTTTTCTAGCCATGTGTAACCATGAAGAATAGATCTGTTGGTTCCAGTGGTGATTTGAATGATTTGGGAATTGTTTTTCAAACTGTGTGAGTCACTAGGAAAACCATTTGGGTGGGGGTTTCATCTAGATGTTTTCATATATCTTGATTATGGTTTTTAAAATTGTATTATTATCCCTAGGAAACTATGTGGTTTGTATTTTAATTATAATTAGCTACTACACTATTAACACATAGTTTTTTCAACCGTTTAGCCTAACCATATAGCATGTATTTGTTTCTTAAAATTATAAAATTACCCTCATTTGTTTGGTCTTTTTAAGTATAATATCCTCATAATCTCACAATATCTTAAAATAACTCGCCTTTAACACTCTAGAGGAGTCTCCCCTTAATTCCTTAGTGCATCATGGTCAATTTATGTGGACCTCTTAATGTTATGTATGAATCTCCTGATGGTTACTACTCTTTCTCAATATATTCTCTTGATCACTCTACATGTTGTCTCATTGGAACCCAATTAGGAAGTTATTGCTATATCTAGAGGGTTTAATGGGTAATTAATGATTTTTCTTATAGATCTATGCTTGTGAGTGCATAATCTCTTTTCTTCCAATATCCTCTTTCAAAGGTGACTAGGTTTTCTTCATTGGTGAGGTATGTTTCTCTACACAATGGTTCTATCCCATGATTTACTTAAAATTCTTGTAAATTTATTTGGTTTGGTTTTTGAAAATGATTTATTTTACATAAAATAAGTGATTATTTATGAAATTTTATCTTTGGTGGAATTTAAAAGGTTTTTAAATGGGATTTTCTTTAAAAAAATGTGTACATCATGTGTTAGAAAAAATGAATAAAATATAATTTCTAATCTATAATTGATTTTCAAGAATGTGAGTGATGATTATTTTCTTGTAAAATTTTTTAATAAAATTAAGTGCATGTTTTCTTAATTTTTTTTACAAAATATGGATCATTAGGATCCTTATTTATGTCAGTTTATGGATATATGAAAACCTTAGTGATTGTGGAACCATCAGGGGTTTTGATTGTGATATCTATAGACAATGGTGGGACTCAATATTATTAGGATTCACAGTATTCCTAGATTAGTGTTCTTTTACATTTCCTAGTATTTATTACCATAGTATAGAAACCACTTTTGCTTGGTTTTATACATGATGGTATTGTTTCATGTTTTATTTCTCACATGTTTATCTTATGGTATTTCTATGGATGATTCTCACTATTTCCTTCTATTTTATCTTTCAATTACTTTTTGAAATTCTTGGTTTATATAAATTTAAAATTATTTAAATGAAAATAAATGATGTTTAATGATAATTTTATTCATATGAAATTATTTTATAAACTTGTTATTTTTAATGATAGAACTAATGGTTATCTAGTGATAGACATAGTATAGAATCATGGTGGTATCCTACTAAGAATTTTCCTCACACCCTAGATATTACTTTGGGAATATGAGGTTATAGTTTTAAAGAACATAGGTAAATTTAATGGATTCATTTATCTTACTGAATTATCTTGGTTTATGTCACATACATAGTGAGCTGGGTTTGTGGTGATGGATATCCACATAGAGACTTTATTTTGGTATTATTTGAATTTTCTTCCAGGTTTATCCTTTTAGATTATCTTTATATGTCTCATGGATGTGTACTTGTATTCCACATTATAATCTTATTTTTTATCTCATTTCTATTACACTTAAGACATTTTTTGTTGTATATGTCTATCTCTACCTTGTGGTGATTCATCTTCGATGATGTTTCATGTCGACCTAGGTTGGTTTATTAAAAAATTGTATCAAAAACAATAACCAGGTGAAAGTGTGATAAAAATAACAAGATTGTTTTTTGGGTTTGTGGTATATAGGTTTTAAGACCATTATAATTTTGGTATTAAGTATGAATGGGTTCCTGGCCAGCTCACTTTCATATCTGAACTTGAGTTATCATGGGTGGTATGTGATTTTTCATTAGGCCTTGATCTTGATTTTTGGGATTTATTTAGATGAACCTTGTCTTGTATTCTATTGGTTTCTAATTTTTTCATCTCTCATTTTATGAATCTATAGTTTCCTTAAATCTTTATTATTTATGTGATTTAATATGGATTCTTCAAGTTTATATTTTTGTTAATCATTTTTTTCTAAGCTAATGAGGTGTCATCATTTGTATTGAATAGATAATTCCTCATATGAGAGATCTTTTGAATCTAGGTGATAAAGCTAAAAGACAAGTTCCATAGGATAATACTCTAGTATAACATTTGTTGTTGGAATAAGTCATCTAGATAATCTAGACTCTAGTTCAAGTGGGTGATAGAAACCAGGAATGAATAATGTACCATGCTTTAGATTTTACCAAGAAGAATCCACCCATCTTTTATGGTGAAAAAGGAACCCAAGAATGAGAGTTGTGGGTTAAATGGATTAAAAAAATTCTACTTCTTAAAGACACTATAGGAATCAAGGGTTTTTTTCTCCATGTATATGTTTGAAGTGATGATAAGGAAATTATGTGACTCCATCGTTCATGATAAGTTGCATGAGGATCTTATCTGGACCACTTTTGTGAAGGTATTCAATCAATAGTTTTATCCTAAAATGATGTGGGTGGTGACGACACGTGAATTTTTGACCATGGAGTAAGGGTAATTTTTAGTTATGGAGTATATTACTCATTTTCCCTAAGTTGGTTCACCTATCACCTAATATTGTTTCTAATGAGTGCCTTAAATCTCATAGGTTTGAGATGGGTTTGAGGTATGATATTTGGTATATGTTGATTCACTTGTGCCTTTTAACCTTTGATGAGGTGATTGATAAAGCATATATGGCTAAGGTATATTTAGTTGGGAATACATGATTTGGTGGAACTTATATTGTATTAAGAGATAACCAATGTATGGCATCAAGAAAGAAAAATAAGCATAGTAAGGGTGGTCAGTTTTCATCTAGAAACATTTTAAGGGAATCTTTGGGATAACATCAGGTGGTTTTTTATCAATATGGGAGACCTGATCATACTAATACTAACTATATAGTATCACCCAATACATTATATAATTGTGTTAAATTTGGTTACCTTAAGAGTTTTTATAGAAGAATGTATCAAGGAATTAGATCTAGATCCACTCTTACCAAATTGTCTCAAGATCATTTTAATGCATAAAAGGGTGGTGGATCTCATTCTCAAGAAAAGGGGATGCTCACGCAGTGAAGAAATATCAGGGGATAGTTGAGGTCGGATGTCTTTATATAGAAAAGTGTGAACCATAGGAATCTAAAGAAGTTATGGATACCATGAGATGTACGGTGTTTATTTAGACATATATATTAATAGATTTGTTTGATATGGGTGTATCATATTCTTTTATATCATCTTAGATGATAGAAGCATTGGACATATGCTCATAACTTATTCCATTCATGATGGATCTCTCCACTCCTTTGGGAAGATGGAAGGAATAAGGTTTTAAATGTCCAGAGTGTCGAGTTATGATCACAAACCATATAGTCACAAGAGATTTCCTAGTTCTTGATCTTGATATCTTCAACTGTATAATTGGCATGGATTAAAAGGTTATTTTCAAAGTCCAGATATATTTTCATCAACTTCAGGTTCCGTTTTTATCTCCCAAGGGGGTTACTCACATCATTTAGGGTGAGTAGGATCCTAGATCAGGGATAGTGAGGCCAATTTTTTCCCATGATTTAATGATCTCATGCGAGTTTTAACATCCATGTTTTGATTCCATATGTGGAATATTATGTTAATTAATTTTCTCCTTTTCCCTTTTATTCTCCTCTAATATGGACTATTTATAGGATGGTTTTTGAGTTCTAAGGGTCCAAGTTTTGTAGGTGTAAGTTTTAAGATAAGTCTTATCCTTAAGGTGGTTGGAAACCATCTATCAGCTGGCCAAAGGAACCCATCAGACCACAGGGGGTTAGTCATCAGCCACTCGGTAGTTCCAAAATCTAGTTGGTGAGGCCAACCAGGTATCCAGTGCACCCAGTTTGGGAGTAAAATTAATTCACCCCATAGGATTTAATGTCACATGTTTTTCCTGCTCCTTAAATGCCCATATCCTACCGCTTGATCCTAACATGAATTTGAGACCTCCCCCTTGGTCTTTTGACTCTCCAACACATATTTGTTTATCTCTCTAACCTTTTACTGATCCAAAAAGAAAGAACAATGAGTTTTCTCTATGTATTTATGACAAATCTATCTTCTTATTAGTGAGTAAATCATGGATTTATGTTTTCCTTGATAATCTAATGGGGAATTCTACCTTTCGTTGTATATCATTGGTGGATTTAGTGTTTTGATATCGTTTATTGATCAAATCAATATATATCTTTATCGATAGGATTTCTTTGGGTTAGTGTTCTTGAATCATCATTCTGGACCTCTTATTGACAGAAAAATGATGACAAAACCTTAATTTGTTGATAAAATCATGGCAGATTGGTAGTGACTTCAACATGTATACAATGACCTCTCTTGAAAGGAGCTTAATTCCTCAAGAACAGTGACTTTTCTAGCTATGTTTCTTTATAAAAATCATCATGAGACTTATTTATTCTTTAATTTCATATTTAATATATTTTATATTAATGGAATAATGATGGATAAATGATCATTGTCTATACCTGGGGCCTTATTCTATAATCTATGATGAATTAAAAATCTGTTCTTTGATCAATGATGGATTTGGTAAATTGGTGTTCCTTCCTTTGACATACCTCAAAAATAAACTACATTAACCAGAATCTAAAGGTATGTGATTCTAGAATTAAATTCTTGGCATGGAATTATCTTGGGTCTTTATTAAAAAATTCTTCTTGATAAATAAATCCCAATTTAGCCACCCTTTATGTGTGAAATTATTATCTACGGTGTGTGATGTGGTCCAGTCTTTTTCCCTTATGAACTTTGGAGTTATTCATTAAAACCTAGATGTAGAAATTTCCTTACCATTTGGGTCTCTTGAATACACTTGATTCCATGGTATGTTACATGCATTATCATAGTTATTGTTCTTGATTGATGGTGACTGCTTGAGGGTGTTTTTTTCCATAATACCCTTATATGATCCTTGTTTCAATAAGAATTTCTTGTGTCTTTTATTACCATGTTTAATATTGATTCACATGTTTTTATATGATGCTACTATGTTTATCAATATTCCATTTTATGCTTTCTTACCATGCTCCATTTTGTGTGTGTTATCTTTCCTTTCTAGGTTGTTTTAAGTATCCATGACAGGTGGACCATTGTGGTATGTTTACCCTTATTTGGGGATCACGCACGGTGTGTGATAATGATAATGATGGACCTATAATGGAACAATGATTTCCTTGTGGCCTATCCTAAAACTAGATACACCTTATCGATACCAAGTAGCATGCTTATACCCAATTAAACTTGTGGATACCAAGTAACATGTCAATCACTCGATGTACCTAGTGGATACTAAGTAATATGTCCATAATTGACGCACCTTGTGGATATTAAGTATCAAGTTGAAGACTCGATGCACCTTTTGTATATTGAGTTGTATGTCAATAACCGTATAGATAGTTCTTGATAATTTAATATTACACTTGATCATATTTTCAATATAGAGCCAAATCAGGTACAATCAGTAGTTTTTGGAGGCCTATTTATCACACAACCACTCAGTATGCAGTTTTATAGTTATTATGATTTCATTTGAATTTATGATTACTATGGCATACACTTGTAATACATGTGCACATTTGTTAAGGATACATTAGTGTTGTCCTACTGGGTTTATTGCTCAAACCCATCACGGGAATCCCAATGTTCATGAATAATTCATGTATAGGGATCCTAGTAAGGGAAATGGGCTCATAGATGATGAAAAAGTAGAGGATCATGGAGTTAGAGGTAATATCAGGAAAAACTCCAGAGGATTAAAAAAAATATTTATTTATTAATTGTCATACATTTATTTCTAGTTTATATTGACACTTTGAGAGCCCATTTATTTATTGTATGACTGATATACCATCTATATAGTTTTATTCATGTTTAATTTGATTAAATTTTATTTATTATACTCTATTATAAAATTTTTGTGAGAACATGATATTGAGGGTATAGTCTCCCCGTTGACAAACTTAGACCCTCATTTCTAGTTGGAAGCCTCTTGTATATAGGGATTCACACATGAGGTTATGTAGAACTATGGTTCAGACCTAATGGTTCATGATGGGTCATTATAAAATGGTATCATAGGATAGTATTTATATATTTTTTCTTTTGGACTAACTTGGGACATGGTATAAAGTAGATAGTTATGTGGGACTCGGGTAAGGGAGTTTCCATGTTCCTGGATAACTCATATGAAACAGAGCTCCAAGTTGTTGTTGATGGGATTACAATTATAGTTTTATGATATTTTGGGTGTGTCATTCATCATGACTAGAAACATAAGATCATATGTCATATATATACCTATTGTTATTAAGCATAATAATTATTTAATTAAATTCCATGATTGTGCTATGTATTCAGGATAAACATGTGTTCTTTGATTGATTGATATATATATATATATATATATATATATATGTTTAATAGGATCTTATGATATATCTATGTTGGAATTAATTAGTTGAACCTAATCATGATGTTATGTTTTATATATGTGTGACTTTGACTAACATATAGGGGTGAGACCTTGGTTAGTGTTAGGATGGGTATACCTTGGGTTAAGGGTAGATTCTTAGGAGAACCTTTTTATGATCCCATAGAATAATTAGGATTGCTCTTAAATGTTCTAAATTTTATATTTATTTTTTATAATATGACACCATGTATATGACTGATGGAATCAACAAATATATTGGAGGGTGCTGTAGAGCATGCTCTTGTACCCTCCCTAGTAGTTCAAGAGGAAGGAACACATCAACCATAATTTGTTTTCCTGGTAACCATCCAAGATGGGGGAGTTTCTAAGACTATTGTTGGCCATTATTGGTAATTTTATCTCCATAATCCTTTGTCTTTCTGAGGGGTGAGAGTCCCTCAAGATTTTGAGGAATGGATATATATTTTCAAGATGATATTGAACTTGGTAGAGGTCTTGAAGGATTAGAAGGTAAAGTTTGTGGCCTTTATGCTTCAAGTATCTACTAGACGCTGGTGGTATATAACGATTTAGGATAGAAGATGTGAGGGTTTTATGTGGGATACTTTCAAATACCATGTTTTCAAGGATCATTTTATGGGTACGATGATGCTAGACTAAGAACGGGAGTTCGTGGAGCTTAATCAGGGGGGATGATGATAGTATCAGCTTAATCATATCATTTTTTAGAGTTAATATGCATCTATCCTCTCTTAGTTGATGATGAAGGGAAAAAATATAGAATGTTTGACATTGTTCTTCAATAGTAGTTGAGATACCAGGTCAAGAACTTCAATCTGACAACTTATACTCAGGTGCTTAAATAGGTCCTAATGATAGATAATGGTTGGAGGAGGATCAAGTCATTAACCTTATTTCGTATGTTATTACTCATATGGTTGGACCTCATACTTATTCCATGAGTGACACCTCTGGTAGTAGGAAGAGGATAGAAGAGAATGTGTAGAAGGGTAGTGGAAAATGGTCTGAGTAGATTATGGTTTCATCATCCCCCTCAAGAGGATTTTTTAATGTTCTTAAACTATGAAAAGGTTATGCATTATCAAAAGTTCTGTATAGAACCACATATCTAGTGTTGGTAATGTGGAAAAACAGTACATCCCCAATAGTTCTGTGCTAGATAATCAAGATCAAGGTACTGCATGGGTAGAGTGAAGACTCAATTTTTTACCCAGGGATCCAGTTAGGGTCCTCAATTAGAAGGCCCAGATGATGAGGACTTTTTGTGAGTCACAAAAAAGTCATGTAACTGAGGTAGGTATTGTTTATACGGTGGATCAGGCACTAGAAAATGGTGGTGTGGGACCATCTACTATATGAGGTATAGTCTTGATCATGTATACTTTATATGTTTCCTTGTTTAATATTTGTGCTTCACATTCCATTATTCTGAACAATTTATTATTGTATTTGACTTACCAGTCAAGTTATCTTTTGATCTAATTTCCCTATATACACCATTGGTAATAAAAGTGGATTTTCATCATTGATTCCAAGAGTGTACTATATTCATTGATGATTATGGAAATTTATGGTAATTCATGGTTTTGGAGATGACATCTTTTTATGTGATTCTTAGTATGAACTAGCTGGACAGCTTCTAAGTTCACATTGATTGCTATCATATATGAGTATCTTTTACTTTACTAAAGGGAGATAGGTATGTGATGACTCGAGAATGGGAACTGGGAGTAGGTAGAGTTAGTCTAAACATGATTCATCTCTGGATGATTATGACTTAAATTTTGGTCTTTGATCTTTTGGTAGGATCAATGGAATCCCCCTCATCTTTCCCTCCATTTGTAGATATCTATCATGTCATCTTTCTAAAAGACTTCATAGAAATTACTTATGATATAGGATTTTAATTTGAGATAGATCTTGTGTCAAGTGGACATTCCATTTTAATACCCCCTTATTGTATGACGCCAGTCAAACTAAAGGAGCTCAAGGTGTAGCTTGAGGAATTAGAGCTGAAGGTATTTATCTAGCTGAATAATTCACCATGTGATGATCCTGTTTTATTCTTCAAGAAGGCGGATGGTAGTATTTGACTCTATTCTGATTACCAAAATTTTAATTAGGTGATGGTGAAGAACATATATCCTTTTCCCAAGATTTATGATCTTTTCAGTCATCTATGGGGAGCTCGGTAGTTCTCAAACATTTATCTTCGATCAGAATATCACCGGCTACAGGTCAGAGAGTTGGAAATCCTGAATATGGAGTTTTAGAGTAGTTATGGGATTTATGAGAATTTAGTGATACAATTTGGATTAAATAATATGCTGAAAGTGTTCATAGATATCATGAATAATATCTTTCACCCATATCTAGACTCATTCATCATGATTTTCATTGATGAAATCCTCATATAATTATCCACACTAGATCTTCATTCCATACATCTTGAGATATTCCTAAGTATGGTTCATTCACATTGGATATATTTTAAGTTATTGAATTGTAACTTTTGGATAAATGAGGTGAAATTCTTGGGGAATATAGTGTATGAGTCAGGTATATATATGGACTCAGTGAATTTGGAGGCAGTGATGTCTTGGATACATCCCTATAATGTGTTTAAGATAAAGAGATTTTTGGTTTTAGCAGGATACTACCAATGTTTTATCCAAGACTTACCCCCTCTATCAACACCCATTAAGTCATTGAAAAATAATGGAGTAAATTTCCACTAGTCATGAGTATGCTTCATTCACACAACCTATATTCCAAGATATTAAAGTGTAACTTTTTTGTACATGAGGTAAAATTATTGGGGAATATAGTATATGATTTGGTTATTTCTCTAGAATTGAAGAAAGTGGAGGTAGTGATGTCTTAGACACATCCCTAGAATGTGTTAGAGATAAAGATATTTCTGGGTTTAGTATGATACTACCAACATTTTATCTAGGAATTCTCCCCTCCATAAATGCCCATTAACTCATTGAAGAATAAGGTAGTGAAGTTATAGTGTTCGAACCAGTGTGAAGTATCATTTCTTAAGTTTAAGAGGAGGTTGACTATGGCTCTGGGGTTGATCATTCCTGGGTTGGGGATCAGTTATACTATATATTGTGATGCATCAGGAATTGTTTTGGGTGTAGTACTGATGCAACAAGAGTAGTTATAATCTTAAGTTTCACATCAATTGTGACCCCATGAGTGGAACTAACCTACTCATGAATTATATCTAGTTATTGTGGTTTTCAATTTTAATTGTTTATGACACTATCTGTTTAGTGATAGGTTTGTTTTATATACCGATACAAGATACTCTCTTATATATTCACACAACATGACCAATATATAAGAAAGAGGTGTTGGGTAGATTACCTGTAGATGTTTTAATTGGATATGGATTATGCACCTGGTAAGGGTAACTTCATTGTGTATTCTCTTATTCATAAGACGTAGGTAGCTCGGGATATTGGTGAGTATAATTTTGAGGAGAAATGGAGCCTGATGAGTTTATTGTATTATTGTAGGATAAATGATTTCAAGGAATATGGATTGATGACTTATACCTCTCAGGTGGTCACATGTTCTCTAGTAGATTGAGAAGAGGATGGATAGAAGGTAGACCTAGAGTTTACTGTGATTCGGGAACATCTAGATGGAGGTGACCTGATACCCATGTGGTTGTTGGTCAATAATGATGTGATCCTTATACAAGGAAGAGTTATAGTCCATTATTTCACCAAGGAATAATTGATTAGGCACTTCCATACCTCTAGTTAGGTGGTACATCCTAGAGTGAAAAAGATGTACCATAACTTCATGAGATAGTTTTGGTGGCTAAGGATGAAGAGAAACATTACTGGATTTGTATCTTGATTCCTTACCTGCCATAGGTTAAAGGTAGAGCACCAGAATCCTTGTGGTTTTCTCCAACCACATATAGTTCCCATATGGAAGTGGGGTAAAATCAAAAAAAACTTTATGATGGGGTTACCTAGGACCCAAAGGATTCATGATTTTTTCTAGGTGATTACTGATCAACTGAAAAAAGTTTTTCATTTCTTACCGATTTATGAGACTCACTCAGTAGAATATCTAGGAAAGTCATATGTCTGACAGATAGTATTATTACATGGAGTTCCCATAAAAATTTTATCTGATAAAGATGTACATTTTACATTGTGGTTTTTAAAGTGCTTAAATAAATCCTTAGGAACTCAATTGATGTTGAGCACAGCGTACCATCCTCAGATAGATTGATAGTCTGAGTTGTCAATTCACATACTCTAGTACATACTTCAAGATTATACCCTGGAATTTAGTAGATCTTGGGATAATCACTTAGCCTTGGTTGAGTTCACTTACAATAACTGTTACTAATATTTGATTCATATGGAATCTTTTGAGTCTCTTTACATGATTCCATGTAGTTCACTACTCTATTGGCATGAGGTAGGTATGGAAGCTATTGTGGGGACCAGTATAGTATAAGATACCTCCGAGAGCGTGAAATTTATTTATAAGAGGTTGATCATAGATCATATCCATAATAAGTTGTATACTAACCATAGGAGACCTTGGGAGTTTTCTGTAGGTGATCCATTCTTTCTAAGATTGACTCCTTATCCAGACCATCAACATTTGAGGAAGTGGGTGAAGCTAGTGTCATACTATGTTAGACCCTTTGAGATCACTGAGTACATTTGGAAATTGGATTACCTCTATATATTCCTTCTCTTTACCAAGTTATGCATGATTTTTTTCATGTTTCATTGATTTAGAGGTATATTCCTGGTCCTACACATGTTATCGATTGTGAGGATATTGAGCTAGATCCTGATGCATCATAAGTAAAGTGTTTAGTGTAGATTATATATTGGAGTAAGAAATTCTTTTGGGGAAAGATGGTTCCACTATTCCAAATCCTTTGGCATCGTGGATGGTTCTAGAAGGAGACTTTGGAGTGAGAGGCTAATGTTCATGCTCAATGACCTGAGTTGTTAGAGAAGAACCTTTGAAGGAACTTCTCAAGGATGATAAATCATGAGAGGGGGATAATTGTAACATCCATGTTTTTATTCCATGTATGTAATGGTAAGTTAATGAATTATATCCTTTATACTTTTATTCTACTATGATATGGACTATTAACCTCCTAGTTTTAATGATAAAAAATCATAATTATTATAATATTTGATGGTTTTCATGTTTTACTATAAGAATTTTATCTTATGATACATATCGGTGAAATTTTTCTAAGTATGAGTCACCACCAACAAAGACTCGCAACCAAGGAAGTCTCACCATCAATGATGAGTCACCGCTATGATCTAAAATCGGCTAAGTACTGGGATGACTCACCATCAGCATGAGTAACCACCAGAACACAAATTAGGTAAAGTGTTGAGTCATCACCAGTCTGACCTACTACCATAATCAAACAATATCGGAACCTGACACACCTCTAGTGTTTATGTTTATTTTGAATTAAATTTCCTTAATGGATAGTTTATTGAATTTAATTCTTGAACTTATTTTAATTATTGTTATATAATTGTTTTATAGGGATGCATTAAAGAATATGTCATCACTAAGTATGAGGAAGTAGAATATTTGGATGCTCACATGGATACTCATGAATCTATTATTAAAATATGAATCAAACTCCCTCATGTATAGATGCGATGTGCAGTAGAGAGTGTTGATGCGTAAGCGGATGCACATAAAGATATTCAATTTTGTGAGAGCTAGAACCTATTTCAAGAAAATGAAAAAATATTACATTACTAAATTTGAATGAGGAAGTTGTGTCACAACTTACATCCAGTGCCTTATTATATTCAAGAACAAATAGTCTACAACACTATGTTCTAGAGCATATTTTTGAAACCCAACTTGAGCCTCAGTTCAATCACATTCAAGAGTCACGAGCTACAGATCATAACATACTAAGAAACGTTATTTCTTTATATATTTTATTTACCCTATCTTTTTATTTATTGTTACATTATGATCAGTTTATGCATACTCTATTTTATATAACACACACTATCTATTGCTTTAAACTAGAATATACTTAGATATCTTCTCAACACATTTTAATCTTGTTTCCCACATGTTGTGGTAGAGGTCTAGTTGTGACCTGTTTTATCCATACTCCCAATGAAACTATATAAAAGGTTCCTGAGTGGCATGGATATCATGGCTATTATAATACCCAATCTAACTTGTGGATAAAAATTTTATTTTTTATATAAATTTCTTAGAAGCAGGTGATTTCCAAGTGGAGAGGACTAAGTCACAGATTGAGACTGAACCTCTTACATTCAAATTCCTCTTTGTGTTTTATTTATTTAGTTTTCTTTATTTTATATACTTTAAAATTCAATCTATTTTTATCTTCAATAAAATAAACTACTTTTATAGTTTTAATTTGTTTTTTTATAATGTTTTGATCAAGTAAATTTATTTCAAAATTTAAAATAGATTTTATAATTGGTTTAACTGAGACTTAATCAATCTTTGAGAAATATTTTAGAATATTAAAAATTATATCTAATATGTTGTTTTAACTAACTGGGATGTTTTTTTAAATTGGGGGATTTTACTTAAATTCATTTAAATAGAAAGTTTTATTGGGTATTGAATTCACCCCCCCCCTCTTGAGATAATCACTCCGACCAACATTTGGCATCAAAATTTTTCAAAAAAAAGATCTATTGTGCTTTTAGTTGTAATTTTAATATCTTAACTTTCTTTTAATTCTAAATTAATTTCATTAAATAAATAATATACAATAAGGTTATGTTTCTACTAGAACTCCTTTTTTCAATGGATATAATTATTCTCAGTGGAAGATTAAAATGAAAATTCATATAGAAAGTAAGGGTTTTGATATTTGGTTTGTTATAGAGGATAAATATGAATTACCTACAACTGCTAGAGCTACTTAGGATGAAGCTACCAAAACTTATTATAATAACAATTGAAAATCTATGAATGACCTATATTATTCTTTAGCAGATGATGAATTTAATAGAATTTATACTTGTAAAATTACTTTGAAATATGGGACACTTTATCTATTTTACATGAAGAAAACACAAATGTTAAAGAGATGAGTGAGATGTGATAAAAGGGAGTGCTCATGACGGGGGATCTCAGGAGTACTCTCCTTCATGATGGAGATAGAATCTACTCTGGTCCCTCCCCCACCCACGGGGGAGGGACCTTCGTCCTCCAAGGGAACACCATTTCCCTTCTCTCCCATTTCCAAACCCGAGTTTCTCTCTCCCTTTTCAGAATTCTCTCTACACCCAAAGGTTCCTGATTTGTTTTAAGGAAACCCTAATCTTCCATTGTCGGTTGCGGAATTCTACAAGTCTTTATCATTACTCAATCGGACTCTGATTGCTCGTTTTTCAGGGAGAAGTCCATCGGTGGATTCCTTCGACAGATGCGTCTTCGGTCCGTGGGGTCTCCAGGAAAGGGTTGTTTTTGGTTTACTTGACAATAAGAACTTAATGGTGTGCTTCTCATCAGAGGAAGTTGAGATTAAGGCCTGGTCATGCATGCCACGCAGCTGCAATGTGGCCAGATTCTACCTGCACAGATGGACCTATGACTACCACATGAAATGGGACTCCCCTTTGGCAGCGATTTGGGTAAGTTTTCCTAATCTTCCTCTTCCTTTCCAGAATCCATCGATTATCAAGATGGTGGGAAATCTTGTTAGAAGGTTTCTGTGGACTGATAGTTGTACCAAGGCTTTGTGCCACCAGGTCAACCCAAGGGTGTTTGTTGAGGTCGATGTATCTCGACAACTGCCAGACTTTGTTTGGATAACCATCAGAGAGGAGTATCGATATAGGCAACATGTTGTGTATGAGTCCTGGGTGGACTTCTATTCTTCTTGAAAGCGGTTGGGTCACTCAGAGGAGGTTTGTAGATGTGGGTTGCAGAAATATGGGGTTGTGGACAGCGGTGTGGATGGGTCTCTGAGACAGGGGAAAAGGGATGCACGGTTCGATGAGGCAGCCCAGGGTTTCCCTTGAGCTGGGCGGAACCTGTTTCAGAAGATGGATGCAACTTTGGTTGGCAGGGTTGAGGGTCTTGACAGAGGACCCATGCCCGGTCTAGACGTGCATCAAAAGGAACCTGAATAGGGATTTGATACCTTCAATCATGGCAAGCAGCTAGGGGCCTCTTCTTTGGGTCTGCAGGAGGGATTGGGGTTGACAGGAACAGGGATGACCACTAATGCAGGGGCGGGTATGCCTTCTTCTACATCTGTGAGCCAAATCATTGGATCTACAGCTCAGGTCAAGGTTGCAGAGGAAGGGGTCAATATAGTAGGAGTTGGGGTGTACCACCAGAATGTAGAGGCAGAAAACAAAAATGGATATACCAATGGTGAAGGCAGTCTGGACTGGGTGAAGGCGTCAAGGGGAGTGCGTTGGGAAAGACCCATTACTAATGTCCAGGTTTGCAACAGTTTTCAGTGTCTTGTAGTTGATGATACGGGAATGGATGTGGAGGGGGGAAATTCTCAGGTGGGTGCTGATAAGGAAGTCTCAGGCTCCCATTGTCAGGTTGTGGCATTAAAAGAGGCTCCTTAGGGGAATATCAGTGATGAGGCCATTCATTCTGGATCTCAGGATGCTGGCTCCATTGTGGATATTCAACCATCTAATGAGATTAAAGAGACTAGTGATGTGGTTCAGGAGCTAGAAGGAGTTTCGGTCAGGCCCTCCTTGGAAGGGCGGAAGGGTAGCCATAAGGGGAGGAAGGATTACTCCTCCTTACCTCTTCTCATGGAGACAAGGTCAGCGAAGAAACTGAAAGGCAAACAGTTGGACAATCACGGAAAGGGAGGTGTTGTGGATGAACAACCCTTGGTTTTTATCATGAGCTAGGAAGAAGAAATGGTGGAACAAGCTTTGTATCTCAATGCAATTGAAGAAGAAGATGCTAAAATGATGGGGAGACCAATAAGGTTGACTCTTAATGAGGAAAAATATTCTTGGATAGACAGTCAAGATTCAATATTAGTTGGAGGTTTCAATAATGGGAGTACCAATATTTAGAATTATATTCAGACATGGGACAATCTAACCATACATTTAGAGGATCTTTTTACGGATGCACCTACCACTCAAATCACATATTTGTCCTGGAAGATTTTTAGGGAAACAGACTCAGGTAATATAAATTTAATCTTTAATGACTTTGGTTGAGTTGGTATTGTTGGTTGGTTCGGCTGAGAGGAATTCATCTTCTTATGGTTTTCTTTTTCATTTGGTGTTGTTGCGACGTGTGGTGTTTTTGCCAGAAAACTACTTGGTTCTGCTCCAGAATAGGATCAGAGCATGAAGTCTTCACCGATGCTGGCCTTTTGGACTTGGATGCTTGAGAGGGTATGGCTTTTCCATTGGTTTTGTGCCCGTTCAATGCTGCACGGGACTGCTTGCTGAAGGGTCCTGCTTGGTGAAGTCTTTTGTCATGGAGCATCAGCTGGGAGGGGATGATCCTATAGTTTGTTCTATGTGGGTTGTTTTGTTGCATGCTTTCATGACTTCATAGTTTCTAAATTTTCCCTTAAAAGTGTTTTTCATTATAAAAAAGGTAATTTTCAGTCAAAGAGATGAGATTGAATACATATACTATTAAGTATGATACTTTTAAAATGAATCCTAATGAATTAATATCTGATATGTATCTCAGGTTTAATGAAATTTTGAATACCATGAGTTCACTGGGAAATCCAATGTCTGACAAAGACCAAATTATGATATTTTTAAGATGCTTTCCAAAAAGATGTAGAGGCACATCTATTTCAATTAAAAAGTCATATGACATCTGAAAAATACCAGTCAAGGAGCTTATTGGGAAACTAATGATTTATGAAGAATAGTTGAAATTAAACTAATAAGAAGATGATTATCCAAAAATAATGTAAGTATCTTTAAATTATACTTCATCTAAACATATAGAAAAGGAAAAAAGAAAAGATATAAGCTAAAATTTCAAGTGACAGTGAGTCACCTCCGGACTATGATGAGGAAATAGACAATCTTACCAAGACATCTAAGAAGTTTTATAGAAAGAATAAATTTTTCATAAATCCAAATTATAAAGGAAAGTATGATACTAAAGGAAACTGGAAAAAGGATTAGAAGAATGATTATAATGAAATTACCTGTTATGAATAAAAAATAAAAGTACATGTTAAGGTAGTTTTTCCAAAACTAAAATAAAAAATATGATAATAAGGACTGAAGGTATAAGAATGATATGAAAGCAACATGGAGTTCCTCTGAGTATAAATCAATTTATTCTCACTCTAATCATGAAGAAAATTATGATATATCCAATATGTACTTCATTACTAATGTATTTTAGGTACCTACTATATATTCTATATATATTTCTGATAACATTGGAAATGAAAATAATGATAATGAAATGTATCTGGAATAATTGTTTAAATATTGTAATATGTTGGAAGACACATTTATTGAACTTAAGGACAAATATAAATCTCTTAAGAGACAAAATTATTTATCTTCCAATATTAAATCTCATTTATCTGTTGAAAAAGAAAATATTTATCAACTATTAATAGAGAACATAGAACTTAAATTATCAAATGAGAAATTGAAGAAGGATTTAAAAATATTTACAAATGGTAGAGAAACACTGGCTTGTATTTTAGGAAAAAAAAAGTTTCTCCAAAATATGTTACAGGTATAGGATATCAACTTGGACAAAGAAAAATAGAAAAGATCAATTTTTACCAAAATTTTAATCTAAATTATCTATTACTAGTTGTTTTTTTAGATGACCAGATAAAGTATTTATTTCAAAAAGATTACAGTATACTTATAAGAGACCTATTAATAAATTATGGGTTTCTAATGACCTAATTACGAACACTTCTAGACCCAAGACAATCTGGGTACCAAAACAATTTCTTGGTTAAATTTTGTTTTGTAGGAAAACTGGTTGAATACCTCTTGTAATATTCAATGGTACTTGGATAGTAGATGTTCAAGGAAATTTATAGGATACTATTCTAGCTTCAATATCCTAATAAAGGTTGATAGTGGTCATGTCTCCTTTGGTGACAATGCTAAAGGTAAAATCATCAACCTTGGCTAAATTGGTAACATTAATTAAGTTTTAATTTCCAAAGTACTATTTATTTATGGTTTGAAGTATAAATTTCTTAGAATCTCAAAATTATTTGATGATCATTTTCATGTTAAATTTTAAAATAATTCATGTAATTTTTTTTATTCTAAAGATACTTTAGTCTTTACTACTTTAATGAATGAAAATTTTTATGTTGTTGATCTTAATTTTTTAATTTATTAAAATGTTTTCTGATTGAGTTTCTTCCATAAATAATCTTGTATTTTTCATAGGATACTAGGCCATTTTAATATTCACTCACTTAGAAAGCTTACTAGGAAATGTTTAGTCAAGGTTCTACCAAAACAAGATTTCCCAAATGATAAAGTCTGTAACCCTTGTCAAAAAGGGAAACAAAACAGGTTTCATTTTAAATCAAAGAAATAAGTTTCAACTTCTTAAACTCATGATTTGGTTTATATGGATTTATTTGGACCATCTAGATTTTCTATTATAAATGGGAAACACTGGTTTTATGTACTATTAGATGAATTTTCTAGGTATACTTGGGTGTTATTTCTATCTCACAAAAGTGAAGTTTTCTCTTACATTACCAAGTATTCTAGATCTGTAGAAAACTTAAGTGGACTTAGAATTAAGACCCTAAGAAGTGACCATGAATATGAGTTTTAAAATCAAGACATTGAATATTTTTTCTCACAAAATGGCTATAGTCATAACTTCTCTTCACCTAGGACCCCTCAGCAGAATGGAGTTGTAGAAAGAAGGAATAGAATATTTCAAGAGATATCCAGGAATATGCTTAATGAATTTGACTTACCTGTCTTCTTTTGGGTAGATTCTATTAACATAGCATGTTACATATCAATATAGTTTTAAATAGACCTATCTTAAATAAGACCCTCTATGATATCTAGATTAATATAAATCCTAAGGTTAACTATAGTTTTTGGTTAAAAATTCTTTATTCTTAACACTATGGATGATTTGGATAAATTTACCTCTAAAAGTGATTAATGAATTTTCATGGGTTATTCAACCTCCAATAAAAATTATAGAGTTTTTAATAAAAGGTACAAGATTGTGGAAGAGTATGTTCATATAAAATTTGATGAGACAGATCCATGTGAGCCTAAGACCTTTTTAAAACCCCTTGAGGATGATTTATCTTCTCTGAACTTAAATTCCAAACCTACTAATTCTTCTGTGAAGTAAGAAGAAAAATCATCAAGTTATGATGAATTTACAGAACTTGAACCTAACCCTATAAAAGAACCTGAAGTGACCATCCCTAATTTTTCTAAATCTATTTGGACCCTTAAGTACCATCCTTTATATTTTGTAGTTAGAGACATAGATAGAGGTACCCAAACTATAAATTCTCTTAGAAATTAGGTTGAACATCAATCATTCCTATCACAGATTGAACCAAAAAACATAAATGATCCAATTAATAATGAATTTTGAGTAATGGAAATGCAAGAAGAACTAAATCAATTTGAATAAAATAAAGAGTGGGAACTTGTTGATAGGCCCAGTGACACATTAACTATAGGAACTAAATGAGTGTTTAGAAACAAGGTAGATGAGTCAATCATAATAGTAATAAATAAGGATAGATTAGTTTCATAAGGATATATTCAAGAATAAGGAATAGACTATGAAGATACCTTTTCACCAGTATCAAGACATAAATCCATTAGAATACTGTTATCCTATGTAGCTCATTTAGATTTCAGAATTTATCAAATGGATGTAAAGAGTGAATTATTATATGGGTATATAGTTGAGTATGTGTTTTTTGAACAACCCCCTAGTTTTCAAAATCCCCATTTTCCAAATCAAGTTTTCAAATTAACAAAACCTTTATATGATTTGAAACAAGCTCCAAGAGCTTGGTATGATAGGCTCAGATTTTTTATTATTTCCAAATATTTTTAAAATAGTATAGCCAATCCTACCCTTTTAAAAAAATGAATTCAAAAAGAATTTTTATTTGTAAAAATATATGTAGAATATATTATTTTTGGATCTATAAGAAATTATTTATGTACTAGTTTTTATAAAATAATGAAAAATAAATTTGAAATAAGTTTAATGGGTGAATTAAAATTCTTTCTTAGTTTTCATATTTTTCAAAATAATAAAGGAATCATTTTAAATAAAAGTAAGTATACAAAGAATATTTTAAAACGTTTTAACTTGGATAAAACTAAAATTAGTGATACTCATATTAGTACCACCTATAAATTGGATCTTGATGAAGCTGGGAAACCAGTGGATCTAACTAATTAAAGAGGTATGAATGGAATTATTATCTACCTTACTACTTACTAACCTGATATTATTTTTACTATATGTTTGTGTAATCATTTTCAAGAAAATAAAAAATATTCACACTTTTTTTATGTAAAAATAATTTTCAAATACCTCAAATATACTGCCAATTTAGGATTGCTTTACCTAAGAGGACAAGAATTTGACTTGGTTAGTTATTCAAATGCTGATTTCAGTGGATGTAAGTTAGATAGAAAATTAACCTCTCAAAAATTTCACTTTTTAGGTAAGTCTCTACTTTCTTAGTGTAGTAAGAAAAAAAATTTGGTGCACTATCTTCTGATGATGCTGAGTATATAGCTTTAGGTAACTATTATGCACAAATATTTTGGATGAAACACACATGACTAGACTATGGGTATCAATTCTGACATGTCTCAATAAATTGTGATAATACAAGTTCTATAAATATTTATAAGAATCCTATGTCACATTAGAGAATAAAAAATATTGATGCAATACATCACTTTTTTAGACATTATTTTCAAGAGTTTGATATCACTCTAGAATACATTGGTATAGAACATCAATTTGATGATATATTCACTAAGACTTTGAATTATGAGAGAATGAATTACATAAAAAAATGAATTAGGTATGATCAATTTTGGTTCATTTTAATTTTTTGGACTCATCATTGATGATTTCTCACCATTGTGATTTCTCACCATTGTGATTTCTCACCATTGTGATTTCTCAGCATTGTGATTTCTCAACATTGTGATTTCTCACCGTTAATGATTTATCACCATTTTAATTTATCACCATTGTTTTTTCTCACCATTTATGATTTCTCATTGCATTGATTTATCATCATTGAAGATTTATCACCATTATAACTTCACAACACTAGTTTTTCTAAATGATGAAATGTTTCATGCCTTTCTAAATTTTTGTTTCACATTGAAAGTTTCAAACCCCCAATTTTAATTTTTTTTAAATTTTATTTAATTTATGTGTTTCAGTTAAAATTATATTTCGCATTTTGATTTTCAAGTATTATTTAGATTTTGAATTTATGAATCCTTAAACCCCAAATGATATAAATTAAACTGTTGTCTAATTTCAAGGCACACTCTCCCACACACCAAACCTATTACGACCTTTTACCTCCCAACATTTTTCCTTACTTAACCTTTTTCTTCACCTGAATCAATCTAGATGACATCCATGAATAAATTGAAGCATCCTTATGAATCATCTCTAGGAAAGTCGCGTCTTACAAAGAAGAAAAGGGGAATTTGAGTCATCTGGTTGTAGTAGAACCAGTGAATCTCAAACATTTAAAGAGAGTATTCATTCCATAGAAATAAGTTCAAGAAAAATTATTTTAACCAATAATTCTTTAGTGCTTTAAGTTTTACAAAACCAAGGATGGATGTATTGGTTCTCTTCCAACCATAGAACTTTTTATCCTAGATTAGTATATCAGTTTTATCAGTATGTGGAGTTTGGTTTTGAATAAGAATAAGAATACTAGGTAAGAAGTAGAGTTAATGGTCATAGAATTTTCTTTTCTTCAAGGCAGTGGGCTAGTTGTTTAAAATTTCCACATAAATGTGTGTTTAATGATTATCAATGGACTATTCTTGAGTCCATTTAGGATTTTTTTTATAAAGAGTCCCTTGAAGAGTTAACAAGAGATGAAGTATTAATAAGGATGATTTCTTCAGAGCTTGATGGTGAATGTCGGCTATTGTTCAAGTTCATTCAACACATAATGTTCCCAAGGAAGGGTGATTTTTCTACTTTAAGGTATCAGGATGACTATCTGTTATGCCTTATAAAAAGAGGAGAAAAATAAACCTTTATAGATACCTTATGATTTATTTTATAGAAATTAATTAACAAACCTCTACATCAAATTCTCTGATCTATCCCAAGTTGATTTCTAATATTCTTAAAGACAAAGGTCTATTTGGTGAAGAGATAGAATATTTTTTGTATTTTGGTGGATTCTATATCACTAGAATAATATGAATAAGGATGAAAATAAGTGGGAATCCATGGAAGAAGCAATGGGTAGATGATAGTGAAAATATTTATGATGAGTTTAATCTTGTAGACCATCCTTCCAGACCAGATATCTTGTTAAACCTGGTCTAGAGACTTATGAAATTGTTGAGTACTCTAATAGTGATGAGAAATAAGAGGTTGTTTCCTCTAGAGAAGAAGCGGAAAAATAATTTTTTGTTGATGAGGGAAGTGACCCCAACCTTAGTCCTAGATATTTTGTTATTACATATAGATCTCCTAGTCCACCTAGGTCTCTCCCTAAAAGATAAAAACTGGTAAAAATTTATGAGGAAGATATCTAAGTCTTCAGAGAAGATCAATTCAAGAGTAGCTCTAAATTAGATGAAGATAATAGTGATAATGTATAAGAGGATAGAAATGGATATTCTAATTATGATGATGATGATGATGATGGATGATCAAATCATGATGGCTCCAATGGGAAAATTAGAAGAGAAGATGTTGAGATTTCTAAAGATCTGATTACTTCTCCTGGTAGTTCTGTTTCTAGATCAAAATAAAGGCCCAAATTTGTTTTTGAAGTGGATGTTTATTTAAAATAATAATAATATACATCTATTGAGGGGGGGGGGGAATCCCAAAGTCATGGAATTAATCAAGTGGTTTCTCCTATTAATGGATTTGATAGTATATTTGTTACTAAGGATCAGACAGTGTCAGATCAAGTTTTTGTTGAGTAGATAAAAGTTGTTGTTTTTGTTGTTGATCAGTTAGTGGTTGATCAGAGATTTGATGAAAAAATAGAATATGAGCATGTTATTGGATAGACTTTTTATGTACAATTTATTGATATGGATACTAATGTTGAGACCCCTCCTATTATTATTCTATTTGTAGTTATGTTTAAAGGTTTGGTGAATTTTTTTATTGAGATTCTTGGTAAGCCTTCTAACAAATGGATTGACTCATTGTCAGATGAATGGGGTATATATATTAGTATTCCAAAAACTAATGGTGGGCCTACCATTAAATAATAAAGAGATACTAAGGGATCATTGATTGATTAAATTAATGCATTTGATGATTTGAGAAGGTTTGATTCTATCAAAGTGCATGCACATGTTGTTTCCCTTATACCTATTGTTCCTACAATGCCAATGGATATTATCACTAAGGGTGACTTGGATGTTTTTATAGAATTTTTTTTCAGATTTTGGTAATATTTTGAAGAGTCGAGCACCACTTCTTAATAATCTAAGTGAATAATATGTGAGATAATTTTTTGAATTAGTAATTCAATATATTTAACCAAAGATGATGCATCATATACAGGAAGTGAAAATTGAGAATAAAAGACTTGCTAATGAACCAATGTCTTTGAGATCTATTATGGAAGGAATGTAGTATGATTTTACAGCTTATATGGATGCCTTTCTTGAGAAAGTGGAAAATATTTCCTCAGTAGAATCTAGTTCTACTACTCCTCCTATTTTTTATACTAATCTAATCAGAACTATTATCATGGAAGATCTTAGAGTTGCCTCAACTAGTGCGTTAAGTGATCCTACTACCTTACCTATGAAAACTTTGATAAATTTTGAACATAATAATGATCATTATAATATGATGATAAGGGAATACATGAAGGATCATAAATTTGACAATGAAACTATCACAAAATCAATAAAGTATTATCTCTCAAGTATTTACTCTATGAATGAACTGAATACCCATTTTATGTCTCTGGAAAAAAATATTTGAATGAATCAAGTAAGTAAATACTTTAAGGAAAAATATAATCAACTAAAGGTTCTAACTTCAGTTCTTTAGAGATTTATGGAATAAAAGTCATACTTTATTAGTGATATGGATCATAGTGGTAAACTAATAATGGAATGCTTAAACCATATGAAACCATTCCTTCATGTGCATGAGATTGTAGTTGTGGATCATGGGGACATACCAATAGCTGCCCATATGAATAATCTTATTATAGATCCCAAATTGCTTATACTTGGTGTGACCAGATATCCTCATGCCCCTCTTCTAGCTAGATTTCATTTGTTTTATCTCTCACTCACAAATAATCAGTGTAGTAGATAAGACCCATCCTTGTTCAATATCCTTTACCTCCTTCAGCTATCACTGATGTTCCTGTCATTATTATTGATGGACCCTCTATCATTGTATCTTCTGCCTCAGACAAGGATAATGGAAAAGCTACTATTGACCCTTTATCCAAACTGAAAGATCGTTGATTCTTAGACTTTGTGTCTTGGATTGGAATTTTTTATTTATATAATTTTTTGTAGATAAACTAAAGTTCTTTTTTAATGGAACTTATAATATTATTCTTTTTCTATTTCTCTTACCTTTCCTATTTTATTCATATTATATTACATTTCCTATCTTACTATGCACCTTTTTGATAATCCCAAAAGGGGGAGAACTATAGTGTGAAATTTTTTTTAAATGATATTTCTTTTCTTCCATATATGTCTCTACCTTCCTATGATACTATATAATATCTATCTTTCTTCTCCTTTGGTACCTAACTGATTTATATAAAAAAATTCCTTTGATACTATGTATTTTAATTTCTTTCTTTGTTCCTTTATTTATCTTTGATACCATATGTCTAAACTATCATGATTTACCTTTGTTTCCATGAATATAAAATTCCATGATTTGTGATCATCAAAAAGGGGAGATATTTTTTAACTCCTTGTTTTAATGGTCACTAAATAATAATAATTATGATATTTAATGAGTTTCATGTTTTTATATTGGCATTTTATCTTATGAGAGAGATTGGTGAAATTTTTCTAAGTATGAGTCACTTCCAACAAAGACTCACCTCCAAGGAAGTATCATCGCCAAGGCTGAGTCACTGTCAAGGATGACCCACCACTAGGATCTAAATTCGGCTATGTAATAAGATGACTCACCTTCTGAATGGGTTACCACCAGAATGTAAATTTGGTAAAGTGTTGAGTCACTACTATTCTGACCTACCGCTAGACTCAGAAACCGCTAGATCCTGACTCACTTCCATATCAAGACACCATTCTAATGTCTCACCACCAGATCAAGACACCACCAAAAAGTGTCACTATTCTAAAGAGTCTCCCCCAGATCAAGACACTTCCAGAAGATTCACTATTCAAAAGACACACCACCAGTTTTTATATTTATTTTGAATTAAATTTACCTAACTTCTAGTTTATTGAATTTAAGGATTTAACTTATTTAATGATTTTTCCTTAAATTTTGTGCAAGGATTCATTAAAGAATGTGTCATTTATGAGTATGAGGAAGAAGAATATCAAAATGCTCATTTGGATGCTCATTCATCTACTATTAAAAGATGAAGCAGGATCCCTCGTGCATAGATGTGATGTGCAGTAGAGAGTGGTTATTCATAAGCGAACACACAAATAGATATTCACTTGCACAAGATCTAGGAACTATTTCAAGAACATGATGAAAGATTACATTAATACATTATACTAAGGAATATATTGAACAACTTACATCCAGTGCCTTCCTATAGTCAAGAACAAAGAGTCTATTATACTCTATTCTATAGCATATTTCTAAAACATTACTTAAGAGTCAGTTCAATTCACATTCAGGGGTCATGAGATGCGTAACATAACAGACCAAGAAACATTATCCCTTTATATATTTTATTCTCTCAATGTGTTTATTTATTTTTACATTATGATCAGTGTGTGCATACTATGTTTTATAAAACACACACTATCTCATACTTTAAATTGGAAGATACTTGGATATCTTCTCAACACCTTTTACTCTTGCTTCCCATGTGTTATGGTATAGGTCCATTTGTGACCTTTTTTATCTGTACTCCCATGGAAATTGTGGAAGTAGTTTCTAAGTGACCTGGATATTTTGGATTTTATAATACCTGATCTTGGTTGTGGATCAAAAGTTTATTTTTTATAGAAATTGCTTGGCCGTAGGTGATTTCCAAGTAGAGAGGACTAAGTCTCATCTTGATACTAAACCTATTGCATTAAAATTATTCTATGTATTTTTTTTGTTTGGTTTCTTTTTGTTTGATTTATTTTTTATACTTTAAAATCGAATCTGTTTTTACCTTAAAGAAAAACCATTACTTTGATAGTTAGTTTTAATTAGTGTTTGTATAAGGTTTTGATCAAGTAAATTGATTTCAAAAGTTAATTTTTTTTAAAAAATTGTCTGAGACTTAATCAATATTTGAGAAATATTTTAAAATATTTAAACTTATATAAAATATTTTGTTTTAACTAACTATGATATTTTACTTGAATAATGGGATTTTACTTAAGTAAATTTTAATAGAAATTTTTATTGGGTACTCAATTCACACCCTCTTGAGATACTCACTACAACTAATGTGGAATATATATATATGACATTTTTTTAGGGATAATGGTTTGAGTTTTGAAGGTGTAAGTGTTGAGATAAGAATTGGCCTTGAGTTGGATAGAAACCAGCCACCGGCTAGCTAGTGGGGTTCTAGTAGGTCTAATAGCTATAGGAGACACCACTGGCTAGCCAGTGAGGCCCAAAAAGTAATCGATGTTCCCACTCCAGGGGTTCAATTAATGCACCCCATTGGATTTAAAGGCACGCATTTTTTACCTCCTTAAACACTCAAATATGATCCCCTTTGATTTTAGCTTTAATTTGAGACCCCCTTGGTCCTTGAACTCTCCAACACTTATTTTTATGTCTTTCCAACCTTTGAACATTTTAGAAATTAAAAACATTGAGTTTTCTATCTAGATCTGTGCCAAAAAAAATTCTTCCTCTTAGTGATTAGAGTAGGAATTTATGTCAGATCTATGTTTTCCTTGATTATATGATGGTGAATTGATTAGACACTAAATGAGGCTAATATTAATTGGTAATATATATAATATTAATGTTATTTATTATTCATAAACACTATTTTAGTGCATTTTACACTTTGAACATCATTTCACATTATGATTGTAATACCTTCTTAAAATGCACTATTATGTGGTACATTTTTTAACATCATTTAAAGTACCAAATGATTCATCTGATTATACATATTTTAATTTGATAATTGATCTACACTCCAATATGAACATGTTTCATTCAGGGGTCAAAGGAGAATTCATGGAGGGTGATGGAGATATTTGGCAATGAAAGGAAGCAATTCTAGAGAAGGCAGATTGGACAACAGCCCACTGATGAGACTTTTCGGCCCAACATATAGGCCCAATTAATCCCAAATTTCGTGGGATGATAGAGTAAATGTATATTAACAAATAACTCTGCATGATCCAATGCTAATTCGGCCTCTATGGTAGTCATTAAGGCAGCCCAAGTTCGAGATACAATTCTGGGCCAGATTCTGCGGCCCAGAAAAATAGACCACTAATTTAATCATATCTCGGAATAAACAACTCCAAATGGGTCCAAATTTTACAGTCGGTTATAAGACATCAGGAGATCCATTTTCTTCTTCTATGTACCACTCTGATTCGTCCATCTAGAAGGTCTTCCAGACGCGTCTGTTCGGTGAAGGAAATCTGGCTGCCACCTCGGGTCAAGGGTGGAAAAATCAACTCTCCCTTACTTTCCACCCACCTATGGCCTACCAAAATTAATTGAGGAGACTTGTACTGTTGGAGGCTCAACCCAAGGGCTCAAAAATTCCTATTTAAGTCAGTGGTGTTGGAGGATTGAAAGATCTTTGAGCTTCCATTCATTGTAATGTTATGTTGCGGTTTTGTTGTCTCAAATTTATCTTCCACATGTAAGTTGTTTTAAATCATCCTTGTTTATTAATAAACGTTCTTCTTATCTTATTATTATTTTCTTTTCCTTATCACTTTGATACCTTTGGTTCAAGGTGTGAACTTGTTCATACCAAACCTTGTGATATTATCACACAACGGTGGAGTGATTGTTATTTTATTGCGTTTTTTTTTTTACTTTTCCATTTCCTCCCTTATGAGTCTACTTTCCGCTTCCATTGAAACCATGGTATCAATGGAGGGATAACCCACTTATGGGTTGATCCAAGGTAGTAGAAAGGGGATTGATTGGATGTTATTTATCACCTCATTAATGTATAATCACTTCTTTAATTGAGATTTTTATTTGATGGTTTTTAAACTCCATCATCCTTGTTGAATTTAAGGTCACACACTTCAAGTGCTAATACGAACCTTTACCTTGAAGTGCTCAAACTTTGATCCTTCAAGTGTATAGGTGATTATTATTAAAGGGTGTAGGCATTAAACCAGTAAGTGATGATGTTGTTTTATCTCCTTAAATGAACCCATCTCAAATATAAGAAATTGAAATCATTAAAAAGGAAATACGTCCAATCCACCCCGAGCGATAACCTAGGATCAACCCATTCTTTTAAATTGAATTCACTTAAATCTATTAGATATCTTTCAAACCCATCCAAAATCAATCCAAGTTGGCCACGTCATAGCCGAAAACAGTCCATAGAATGTACGTGTCTATAGGTTTCTTCTTAGGTCTCTGTGGATTCGATAACCCAAGCTAAACTACAAGGACCATATTACCTTCTTCTCTTGGGTAAATTTGAGCGAGAATCATGAATTCCTCCTTTCTTTTTAGATCAGTGGTGGATACAGTTTATTGATATCATTTCATGATCAAACCAAGATCTACCATTTACAATGGGAATTCTTTGGGTAAGTTTTCTTGAATCATCATCCTAGACCACTTATTGATAGAATAATGGTGATGGAACTTTAATTTTTTTTATGAAATCATGCTAGATTAGTGGAAACTTTGACATTTCAAGAACAAATTATCTTGATCAGAGCTTAATTTATCAAGAATAGTGACTTTTATAGTTAATCTTATTTAGAATAATCATTATGAGACTTCTTTATTATTGAATCTCATCTTGGATATATTTTATTTTGAAGGA
Source organism: Viscum album (assembly GCA_963277665.1). NCBI lineage: Eukaryota > Viridiplantae > Streptophyta > Magnoliopsida > Santalales > Viscaceae > Viscum > Viscum album. The sequence goes on from OY728136.1 coordinate 412,176,930, forward strand.
ATAATGATGGAACAATGATTATTTACTATACCCAAGGCCTTCTTCCTAGAATCAAAAATGAATTCCCAATTCATTCTTTATTCAAATATGGATTTAGTGAATTGGTGCCCCTTCCTTTGATATAACTCAAAAATAAACTCTATTAACGAGTATATAAAGGTATGTGAATCTTGAATGAATTTATTAACATAGAATTCTCTTGATTCTCTATTCTAAACATATTATTGAAAACTAGAACCCAATTTATAAACCCATGACATGTTACATTCTTCTTTTTTGGTATGAAGTGTAGTTCATTCTTTTTTTCCTTGATAAAATTTAGGTTTATTTTTCAAAAACCTTATGTTGGTAAGTTATTTACCATTTAGGGATCTTGTATACACTTTATTATATGGTATGTTACTTTTATTATCATAGTTGTTGATCTTGATTGATGGTGATTGCTTATGGGTGTGTGAATTACTATAATAACCATATATGATCCTTTCTTACATTATAATTTCTAGATTATATTATTAACATGTTTGATATTGATTCAAATTTTGTTATATGATGCTACTGTATTTCTCATAATTCCATGTTATGCTTTTTTATCATGAATTGTTTTGTTGTGTGATATATTTCTTTTGGAGGTTATTCGTGGTATCTATGATAGGTAGACCATAAAGGTATATTTACCCATATAGGGGTATCATGAACATTGTGTGATGATGATGATGATGATGGACCTATACATGATGTTAGATCATGATAGACCTATGGCCGGACCTAAAACTTTATTCACCTTGTAGATACCGAGTTATGTGTCAATACTAGATACACCTTATGGATATCGAGTAGAATTTCAACAACTCAATTCACTTTGTGGTTACTAAGTTGTATTTTGACAACTTTATGGAAATTTATTGATCATTTTTTATAACCCTTGATCATTTTTTAGCATGGAGATGAAGCAGGTATGGTCAGGGTTTTGTGGCAACATAGTTAGTGCACAACCACTCAGTACATGATTATATCTTTATTATGATTACTTTCCTATTTATAATGATTATAGAATATACATGTTATACATGTGAACAATTTTTAAGGGTTCATTTATGGTGTCCTACAGGGTTTATTACTCACACCCTGCACGGGAATCCCAATGTGCATGCAAAATTCATGTATAGGAATTCGAGTAAGGGCAAGGGGCCCATGGATAATGGATGAGAAGAGGAGTGTGGATCTTGTAGCAATACTGGGATAGAATCAGGAGAATTATAGTAGTTTTCTTAATATTTATTACCTATTGAAATTTTATTTCTAGTTTGGATTTCCACATTGGGAGCCTGTTTATTTATTACATAGTTTTTTTATGCTTACTCTGGTTACCCTTTATTTATTATAATATGTTATAATATTAGTGAAAGGATATGATACTGAGGGTATAGTATTCTCACTAATTGAATTAGACCTTCACTGTTAGTCGATAGCCTCTTGTGTATGTGGAGGTGTGCATGAGGTCATGGGGGACTCTGGTTCAGACCCGGTGGTTCGAGTCAGGGCATGCCACCAGTTGTCAAAGATGTTTCTTAATATTATTGATCAAAATTTGATTATTCTTCTTCCTATAGTGGTAAATAGTAATGTGAAATAGGGAGGATAGGTTAGGGTGATAAAATCATGTGTGGGTTTGAGCTCATGCTGGTTTTTCCACAAAAGCCCATATATAATACGAAACAAAATCAAACCCTTCCCACCCTATATAAGCATGTGGGTAGCCTATAGTCTTGTCTACATTTTTAAAAAATATATTATTTATAATAATTTAAATATTGTATTTTTTATCATTATTAATGGTGTTTGTGTGGAGAATTATAGATCAACCATAGATTGAGCTTTAAGGGATGTGATGGAACATTTTTAAATGGTTTAATAGTGGCATGTAGTGACATTAATGTGATGTCAAACTGTTTTGATGAAAAGTAGGTGAGTGGTTGCTGAGAGGTGATAAATGATTATGTTGGTTGTGTGGCAATGTTAATGGATGGACCTGTGAATGAATGATGACTCTCTAAGAAATGACCAGTTTTAGACGAGGTGATTAGAGTTCTCATGAGTTCCTTTCCTATTTTCTTAATAAAAAAATAAAATTAAATAATAACAATAATAAATCAACCCAAAAAATATTATTATTGTAATAACTCTATTAGAATTGAAACCATGTGAAATATTTATGGGTTCTATTTTTCAAGAGGTGGAATGACAGGCCATGTGAATATAGTTAATAATTACTATATAAATATTATAATATCACATTAAAAAAATATTACCCTATTTAAAATATGATAAATCATATTTCATGGTTTAATCATGATTTTTTATTAAAAAGATAAATTTTAAAGAATCATATAATTTAATAATAATATTTTTTAAATTAGGCCCATGGGTAAGCCTACACCTATGTGGGCTCAACCCACCTTGTCCCACACTCACACACCCTCAACCCTAATTGGACCACACTCTTAACGATCAAAATTTATAGGCCCTGCTTAACCCATATCCACCCCATATCTGTGAATCCTATGGGCTACTGTCTCATTTATTATTACTAGTTGTGACTGAATACCCTAAGGTATTTCATGAGGATTTTTGTAGGTTAACTCCCTAAAAGGAGGTTGATTTTTATATTTAATTTATCCGAGGGATGAGACTCACTTTCCTTTACAACTTATTTTTTATCACCTATTGAGTTAAAGGAACTTAAAGTTCAACTCAATGATATTTAGGCCAATGGATTTGTTCATCCAAGCATATTACCCTAGAATTCATCGATTCTATTCACAAAGAAGGAAAATATAATCCTTTGGATCTATACTGATTATCAAAATCTAAATCCAGTGACTGTAAGAATAAGTATCCCTTGCCTGGTATTGATGATTTATTTGTTAAACTTATAGGATTAGGATGGTTTTCTAAGATTTATCTTTGATCATGGTACTATTAGTTAATATTTTGAGAATAGGATATACCTAAGATAGTGTTTAGGAGTGGGGATAGTTATTTTTTGTTCTTAGTTATTCTATTTGATCTTAATAATGCTCATATGGTATATATGGAATTGATGAACAATATCTTTCCTCGGTTCTTGGACTCACTCACATGTATCTTTATAAATGATATTTGTTTTACTCCAAGTAAAAGGAAGAACACATGGATTATTTTTTTATCTTCTTTAAATTGTTTAAATAATTTAATCTATTTGGAAATCTCTCTAAATATGATTTTTTTATCTAAGAAGTGAAATTTCTAGGCCATGTTATATCTAATATAGGAATATTAGTAGATCTTTAAAAGATTAGGGTAGTGATTTCATGGAAGAAACCCATAAATGTGTTTAATATTCATAGATCCTTAGGCTTGTCTAGTTATTATAGGAGGTTTGTTCAAGATTTATCCAATCTTACATCTTCTATGATAGAGTTTACCTATAAGGGTGTTAAGTTTGAATGGAATGGTAAATGAAACAAATATTTTGAGTAACTAAATGTTAGGTTGACTTTTAATTTGGTTTTGATTTTTCCTAAACCATGTTTTAGTTATGATGTTTATTATGGTACCTCAGGTATGGGGTTGGGGTGTGTCTAGATGTAAGTAAAATAGGTTGTGGCCTATGGCTCTCACCAATTATTCCCTCATGAGAATAACTATCCTACCCATAACCTTGGGTTGGTTATCATGATGTATAATCTTAATACTTGTAACCACTATCTCTTTGGGGAGATATTTATAATATATTAAAATCATAAGAGCCTAAAGTATATTTTTACTCAGAAAGATCTGAACTTGTGATAGAAACACTGGGTTGAGTAACTTTAGACTTTTGATTTTGATATTTTAAATACACCTGGAAAGTGGAATATGGTCACCAATGCGTTGAGAAGGAATTTAGTGACTCAATACTTGAATTAATCTGTAGATGAATGGTATTTGATAATTTTATTCATTAAGATGACCTTGGGAGTGGAAGAGGTTGATAGGAAAGTGTTTTTAAATTTTGTAAATGGTGGTTTACCTTTTTATGGTCATTTTCATCTTAGATAAGCAACAGAAACTGATTGTCGGTGTTTAAGTAAAATACTTAATGGTGGGAGACCTCATGTGTTTGGTCTCGATATCTTGGTGGTTTTTTTCTTCTAAAAAGATTGATCATTATAATATCTATGAGAAAATATTTTATGGATAGTAGAAATTGGTCTAGTTTTTCTATACACCCTAAGACTACCAAGATGTTTTGTGATTTGAGATGTTAGTATTGGTTTCCAAGGATAAGGTGATTAATTTTATACTTTGTGGCATTATGCCTTACTTTTTATAAGATTAAAGAGGATTACAAGAGACATATCAATTTTCTAAAACATTTACCCATTCTGATGTGGAAGTGGGATGATATGTCCTTAGAAATCATTGTCAATTTACTAAAATCTCTTAGTGGGAAGGATGCGATTTGGGTCATATTTTATCTACTTATGAAGTTATCTTATTTACTTTCTATTAATGATATGATGAATGTATAAGATCTTGGGATCATGTATGTCATAGAGATCCTTATTCTCCATGGATTTCTTTTTTTTTTATTGTTTCTGATAGAGACCCATGGTTAACATATAGGTTTTGGAAAGGTTTGCAAGAGGTTATGGGTTCCCAATTGAAATTAAGCATAACGTATCTCCCTAAGATGGATGGGAATATAGACCAATACATTTAGATTATTGAGTATATTCTTTGGGAATGCATGCTTTATTTTGGGGGTTCTTGGTAAAAACATCTACCATTAGTAGAATTCACCTATAACAATAGTTATTAAGATTCAATTAAAATGGTTCCCTTTGAAACATTGTATAAGTTTCCATATATATCTCCTTTATGTTAATGATATTTGGTTGGATTGAGACATGTTCAAGAGACACTATAAAAGGTGAAGTTGATCTAAGATAGGTTGGTAACATATCAAAATATACAAAAATCTTATGTGGATTATAATCATCACCCAATGGATTTTGAGGATGGTGGTTAGTTTTTTCTTGGAGTTTCACCTCGTTTGGTACATTTATGTTTGGGTAATTAGGGTGTAATTATTAGGACCTTATTAACCTTTCCTTTGTGTTTTTTCCAATACTTGTGGTGTCAAGAAGGATTTTAGAGGTGTTTTAGAGGATTATAGAGGTATATTCTTCTTTCTAGAGGTCACTATGCCATGGTGTTGGGTATGGTAGTGGGGGTTTTGGTTATTCATGTAGTGCATGATACACCATGGATTGTTAAGCCATTTTGGAGGCCATTTTTGGTTTGGGAATGTCTCTATATCTATGAAATGGGATATTATAAATGTATAAAAATGGAATGGTGTTGGATATGGTTCCATGAATCTTCTCAGATTCAAATTGGTTAGTCTAGAAATTGATTTATAATATGTTTTGGAAGCTTTATTAAGGTGAAAGGGGATTGGTTGTGTGCAACATGCCATAGAGGATTCCATGTCAGGCTAACAAGATCAAGAACCACTGTGGCCATGGTCAATCCATGGTGGAATATGTGGTGGCATTCTAGATCATTTTTTAATGGCCAAAATAGTTTCCAATCCTTTAGGATCTTGAATGGCTCGAAAAAGGAAATATGTTAGGAGTTTATAGGGGTCTTAAATGTGATTTTAAGTCAATTTATACCCTATAATATTTGATTTATTATCCTCCTATCAAATTTAATCATTTTTTATGATGCTCTTGAAAGATAGGATTTTGTTGATCATTTTCTCACAAGGAGGTATCGCTATTGGAAGTTTCTTCTGGGTAAGGGTTTATTGTACCTCCCTTTGGAAACCAATGATCAATTTTTTGAGTTTATAACTTGGTTCGAAGAGATTCAAATTTCTTTGAATTAATGTACCATTTTTATCTTTTTTCCTTCCACCACTTGCATTCATCCTTTTATTTGGATGTTTATGGTGGTCAAACCCCCTGTTTTGGGTGTTTTTGATCATTGTTTGTTGGTGGTTTTAGATGATAGGTTTTATATAGATTTACTTTATCTTGTTGATGTTACATCTAGTGGTAGTTAAACCTCAATCATCTGTTCTTATGAGAATAATGTTTAACTTATATTCAAGGTAAGGGATTCACTACTTCTCCTATTATTTTATGTGAAATCAAAAATTTATCATGATTTATCTCTTTGGGTTATGGTGGAACTATCCATAATAAATATTAAACCAAATTAATGAATTAAAATTAAATCATGTTGAATAAATTGTATGTGTTTCCACCATGATAGTGGTTTGCCTCTTATTTTAATATATAGTTTGTTATCTATGTTTATGTTATGTTTTATCATGGATATGTTAAAAAAAGGTTAAAGAACATATCTCCGATAATGTTTTTTGGATAAAGAATTAAAGAGTCATGTTAAAATGAGATTTCCTTCTTATAATTTGATGGAAATTAAATGATGATTGAGGCATGTTTAATTGAAATTTTTCCTTCTCATGTTAATGTATTTTGTATAAATAACAATAATTTGGTATGATTATTTATGAAATAATAAATAGGATTGTTTAATTAAACAGTTCTTCCTTAAAGTTTGTTGAAACTTGAAGTTTTTCTTAGAATAATTTTTCAAATAATTAAAAGCTTGAAATACCTAATGATTTAGGTTTCTAATAGTTGTAACCTATGTTAAATGAATAAATTAATTTAAGATGATAATGAACTAATTTTTTGATGGAGATAAATATTTAGGTATGATTGATCATGTTTTCTTATAATAGTTGGACACCTTGTTTTTAGGTCCTATATTCCCTGCTAACTTTTTTTGTTTGATTCCTACCTTTTGTGTTTCTCCGAATGTGATCCTTACTATGCGAAATGATGTGAGTCTAGGATGAATGATGTTTGATGAGGCATGGGTGGGGAGGATCAGGTTGTGACATTAGATGATGCCTGAGATGGTGGGATGCATGGTGTTGTTGGGGATAGCAGTGGGACAGATTCAATGGGTTAAATTTTGGATTTCATGTTAATGTGTTGGAAGATAAGATTCTTACTTATTAAAGAACATTGTTTAAAGTCTTTATACCCTAGTTTCTTATTTAGCTATATTTATTTACCTATTGATTAAGGCATATGGTTGTTCTTGGTTATGAATCTATTTTATGGTATCTTAGGATGATTCCAAGAGTAATTGGAAATATGAAATGATAATTAATAATAAATTTTCAAACCCATTGATTTAATAGATTTTTTGAATGAAATTAATTATAATTTTGAGAAATCATGGGACCAGTATGATTATGTTTGGAGGGAATGGGAATTATTTGATGATCTTTTTGAATTAATGTTAATGCTTTGTTAATGGTTAATTGAGTTAAATAATGTAGTGTAAAATTTTTAATGGAAATAAATAAATGAAATTATTCTTTAATGCTTATGTATTTGTAAGATATCTAGACCTTAGCAATGGAAAATGGGTGTCTATGATATTATAGTTGTAGTTAATATTAAGACTAGGTAGTTGTCTATAGTGTGGTTGTGAGCTATATATGTCATGTATATTATGTGATTTCATACACTACCCCACCCATATCTATAGGGGCACTGACACCTAATGGTGTGTTTTCCCCAACTTCTAGGTTTGCGAGGAATGGAGGGTTGACCACCCCCTTTGGACTCGCTCTCTTCTCTTGGTAGTATTATGTGCTTGTATTCTTGGTGGTTACATTTTCTATATATGTTTGTAGAGTTAGGTAATGGATTTTGGTTATTTCACACATAATTATTTCTAGTTATAGTATCCTATAAATTATTATAGGTATATCATGTATGGGATGTAATGGATTTAGGTATAGTATACGAGATATGGGAAATAGTTGCTCCTGAAAACTAATAAGTTAATATTTTGATATGAGTTATAGGATGATGAGTTGATGTGATGCATTAGATGATGCAATATCCCATGTATCTTTGGGATAGATTATTTTTGGAGAGATATGGATCAGGATGTACAATGTTAGGGAAGAGTGTAAAAATAATGGGGGAGTGATAGATGGTGATTTTATTTGATCACTAATATGATATACTTGGTGAGATATCCATGGTGAGTCTGGGAACTTATCATGCCTTCTTTGGTGTTGAGTTGGTCTCACTTATTATTCACTAGGATTTAATATTATTTATTTATATTTTTTAGGAGAGGCTCCAGGGAGGATCCTACTAAGCATGCCTATTTTTCTCACCTTGTGTGTATATAAACTACTTTTTAGGACTCTAGTTGTAACACTCCAAGCTTCCATGGTACGCTTCTCTTTGAATAATAGAGCAGCCTGTGTGGTACGCAACCTCGAGTTCTAACACACGGCGACCAATCAAAGTAGCCGTTATGAATAATAATACCCAATTTTTGAAATTAAATAAATTTTATATTTTATAATGGACTTCATTTTTGGATTTGGAATATCAAAATTAGCCTATGTTGAATTTTTGGTATTTTTCTGAGAACTTCCAATTTTCGATGAATAGTGAAAAATACTTAAAAACAAATTTCTTAATCAAAATAATTTATAGTGATAAATTATACGATTGAGTGGTTTAAAAGTATAATTAGAATATATTTTAATTTTTTTATCCAATGTTTGTAATTATAATTAATTTCACTTTGAAATTGGACATAAACAATTGTCAATCTTTTGATATATATTGTTTCTTAAAAACACGCTATTTGTTGTGACAGTGGGAATTAATTATTAAATTAATTAATTAAACTTATATGTTTTGAATTTTTTAAAATAGAAATCATTTTTGAATTAGTAATATCAAATATATATTAGGGTTAATTTTGGTATTTTTCTGAAAAATTTCAATTTTTGATGAATAGTGAAACCACTAAGTGGTAGTTGAAAAAACTAATTTTTCATTTAAATGAAACTTTACCACTTCTATGAATTTAATTTCAAAAATACGAAATACATGGTTATAATTAGGAAGTAAAATGTCGTTAAATGGGATGAAAATAATTTTTGGTGAATGGTAACTTTTAAGTTTTATTAATCGCGATTAAAGGTAATTAGTGTAATTTAAGGTAAATATAATGTTATAATAATATTAAATTACCTTTAAACTTTTACTACCCTTATTAGATGATTCATGTACGACAAAGACAATCCATGGTTCAACGTGTTGACCCCATGGAGCCATTTGGGTAAGAAAATGACATTAATAACTTTTTATTTAAAGTAAAAATAAAATTGTCACAAACATGTGTTATTTTACTAAAACAATTATTACATGGGGTTATATAAGTTAACTTTTAGACTATAAATATTAATTGGAAAGATAAAAATATTTAATACATAATGGTATTTTTTTAAAAATTTTATGAATTAAATAAATTTATTTATTTATGACACCATGCTGATGTAGTGATTACCTCATTAATGAACAATTTAAATAAAATGAAAAGATAAGGTAAAATCTAAGACTTAAACTTGTCTAAAACCTATTGGATGGGTATATTTAGAACCCTTATCACCTTATAAACCAAAATATATCATTTTGGGACCTTTAAAATCCGAAAATCATTTCATAATAAAGTAACATTTCATGACTTTCCAAGAGTGCCCCTCCTCTCCTCTTATAAAAGGCCCCCACCTCTACCCAAATACTCTCTCAAAAGCCATTTGTATTGGCCAACCTCTACCCAAATACTCTCTCAAATTCTCTATATTACTCATATAATCCTCACTTTGTGAATAAGTCTTCCCAAGGAATCCTTTGGATCAAATCAAAAAGAGTTACCCGATTTCAAGGTAATGTCTTCCCTTTTGTTCTTTTGTTTTATTTTGCTTATCCAACCCCTTAAACTCTTTTTATTACTTTATTTTGTAACAACACCAGTATCTTAAATATACTAGGATGTTTTTATGAAGGATTTTATTTACACTTACATACACCTTCATCTAATGGTTAAAGAACATATTGTTTCTGTGGGTGGCGAATTACTGCCTCACGAAACGATGATTGTTCAATCTTCTTTTGACACCTCTCATAGTGGCCATTAAGATGTCACTATATTTATATATGATATATATTATGTTTATTTTTTTCTTTATGATTCTATATTTTTCATTTATTTCGTGCCTTTATGATTTCCATTATGGGTAAATGCGATAATTTCATTTTAGGAAGTGCGGACTACCGCCCCCTCAAAGTGATTTGAATCGTTAATGCCATATGTGGGACGTATAAAGGATGGAGTTAATGATATTATATATGATATTATACTGGAATTATAATATACCTTTATATCATTATGATTTAATTCCATTAAATATGAAATAGAAATGGAAGTGGCATTCATGCGTACGTACGGCTTACCGTCTCCATGAACGGTGCATTTCATTTCTTACCTCTAAATGTTATGTAATATTATAAATGCATATATATACTGGATATATATGATATATATGATATCTACATCATGAATATAATTCTGTACATAGTGTATATTTTACCACATGAATAACTTGTAATTATAAGAAGTTTATTTTTTGACTCAAGTACCAAAGATCGACAAAATGACCGTTATTAACTTAAATAATTAAATAATGTTCATAACATGGTAATAAGTGATATAAAAGGAATAATGAACTTTAAAAAGGTTCTTAAGAAATTATAAATTAACTCTAGTTTATTATTCATGAGGTTAAAGAACGTTCGAGTCAAGTCGGACATGATGTAAGGGACTTCGTCTCAAGCTCCTTTCATTGAGGCATATTCTGTTTTATACACAACTTTCCTTTATACGGTGTATAAAACCCTTTGAATTTTACTTTTATTCAAAAGGAATCTTTTTATACGAATTGTTTTCCTAAATGACAAAAGGGAATGTTTTTTTGTCGTACGTATGCAACGACAACGACTTCTCTGCCGCCGTGACCATTATTTGAGTTTCGGCTTCCTCTACAGCAATAACTTTTTTAAAAAAATGAAAAATAAATACCATGTTTTACTTTTATTTTATTTTGGTATTGAAAATGGTTTTGATAATATTTTTATTATATCAATGTGTTGTATTGATATCTTGTGATTGAAATGTGGAGATGTTATGTTTCCTTTATGCATGTTTTATGTGATACGATTATGTTATGGTTTATGATATGTTTAAACATGTTCATATGAGGAATGAATTGGACTTAATAAGTGACAGGTGGAGCCTGTTATAGATCATCGATGCATCAGTAGGTATCATGAGACAAACTAGTGTCTTGCCACAAGGCCTTGAAAAAATATTATTTGTAGTCTTGGCATGAGGCCTTGGCTATGTGGTTATGATAGTCTGGCATTATGCATTCCATCATTATGAAAGTGGTTATTGATATTGCATGTGATTATTCAACTAGTAGAATATCCATGTGAATAATTAAATAAAATTATTTCATTTTATTTTTTCCAAGTTATTCTGAAGTTCAAGTTTAAAAGGATTTTGTTTTAGTTATACAATTTCTTTAAATGTTTATGCTTGTTTATAAAAGTTTCCGCTATATTGTTATCCTTACTGAGCATCTGAGCTCACCCCTTTCTATGTTTTATTTTTCCCAGGATATGAAGAAATATTTTATGACTGACCTGCAGGGATAGTCTGAAGGGTATATGAGTGTGGACTATGGAGACCATGTTTTTGTAGTTTTTCACTTTATTATGTAATGTAACATTTATGAATGTATCTAGTGTTTCCAAGGCTACTAAACTAATCGGTCTTTCAATACTTGATCTTTTGTGATCATGTCAATGTTACGTAATAATGCACCGACACTAGGTAACTAGGGTCGGGGCGTTACAGTTGGTATCAGAGGCATTTTAGTACTAACCTTGGAAGCTAGATTTAGATAAACTCTGATTAGAGCACAAATCCCTAATATAGAATTTGAGGATTATCATAGAAGAACATCCTAGAATTTTGGTATTATAGAGATTTTGTGATTTTTTTGAGAAATACATCCCTGTCTATATACGAGCAGGTAGAGGCGGCTCTGGCATAGATGTACCTAGGGGTAAAACCCGAAAACACCGCTTTGAGCTAGACTCGAACGGGAACTGGTACACGACAACGGGCCTTGCTGCACTCTTGGTTACGGCACTCCTGGGGGATATGATTAGGATAATTATCATTTTATTTACAAACCATTATGAAGGGTTTATGAGTATATACTTCCTCAAAGAAAACATTTATATGATTATGGATCATATCCATAAACTGTTCAATTTATGTTAAGTGTTTTACAAGTATGGAATTATGTATTTTGATTCATAAACTGATCTAGTTTATGCCATTGTTTAGAAATGGTGCCTAGTGGAAGGAATGGAAACTGTATCAATGCACGCACTCCATGTAGGTATTGCCCTCCTGCTCAAGATAATTATAGTAGATCTAGTGATACAAGTGGTTCTGATCAACTTATCACCATACTAGGAAAACTCACTCAGGTTATGAATAATAAACTCACTCGTATGGAGCACCCTGATCTACAACGTGGAGGATCAATGTTAGATCGCTTCATGAGGCAACAAACACCGACATTTAATGGGGATACAAATACATTATTATTTGAGCAATGGATAAACTCCTTAGAGAAAATATTCCATGCCTTGGGGAGTAGCGAAAGGAAGAAAGTTGTCATGGAAGTTTACCACCTCACTGGAGATGTTGATCAATGGTGGTCGTTGATTCAAAACACAAAGGAAGATAAATAAGTATCAAGTATGTAATGGAGGGAGTTTGAGGAAATTTTCTTAGAAAAATACTTTCCACATGACCATCGAGTAGATATGGAAAGTCAATTTCTGAGTCTGAGGCAGAAGGAGGATGGGAATGTCACAAAGTATGAGGCTAACCTTACAAGGTTAGTGAGGGATGCTGCAGATTATATAAGAAACCCAAGAATTAAGATTGATCGTTTCTTGGATGGGTTAAAACCATTTCTCCATCGAGCATTAGTCTCAAAAACCTTCTCGTTGTACGAAGATATTGTCTCGTGTGCTATCAAGATGGAAAAGGAATTCTCTAAGTCTTATGACAACAAAGTAAAGCAAGAGAAGAAGAGAACGGTGTAACAAGAGACAAATAAAGTGAAAAAGGGAAAGAAGGGTTTTCCATTATGTGATAATTGTGGGAAGAATCACCCAGGTACTTGCCTAAAGGGAATGGGAGTTTGTTACAAATGTGGAGAAAAAGGTCACCAGGCTCGTGATTGCAAGGGAAAGAAAGAGGCTATCAATGTTGAATGCTACAATTGTATAGAAATGGTGCATTATGAAAATGAATGTCCTAAGCGTCAGGGAAACTTACCTTAGAAAAGGCCAAGGGATCAAGGCCAATCTTATGTTGTTACTATAGATGAAGTGGAATAATTATTGTATTTGTGTTTTTGGACTCAAGAACTATATTATGGTTATAAGAATAATGTGATATATATATAAGGATTGTAATTCAGTACTTTTTGTTTTCATTAAGGTTTTAATATGATGAAGGTAATCATACTTTTAGGATGTGACAATAAGAGAAACTTTACTTTGTTTGGGGAATCTGATGTTACAATTGATTTTGGAATTTAGAGACCTTTTAGAGAAAGTCTGGACAGAGGTATTTTGGATAACTATAAAGGTTGGAATGGATTAATTTTAACTTTGGATAGTATTTTTTAAGGTTAAAACTTTTCTGAAGATTATTTTTCAAATATTATAATACTATAGTTTTAGGAAAAGGACAACCTGTAGGTCGGGGGATAACCCGTCGCGTCGGACAAAGCTGTAGGAATCGAACCCACAACCATAGTGCGGAAGGCCTTTATTACCTACCACTAGCCTACAGGAAGTCCTTGGTTATTAAAAAATAGTTTTCCTGATCTAAATGGTATGTGTTAATATTTGGAACCTTGTACAATTAGGATAAATATAATATTTTTGAGTTCTATTATCTTTTTGAGTGAAAGATGGGTTTGTGGTAAAAATTTATTAAAGAATGAAAGTCTACATGACAAGTATGTGTATTTCCTTACGTTATTAGTAAATCTCCTAAATAAATTCCTCAATTTTATGAAAGGTAACTTAAAACAAAAACGTTGTCGGTTAACTTTTCCTACTGGGGAATCAATGATCGTTTAACCAATCACAAGTTTCTGATTTTCTTGTAGTTAACTTTCTCCTAATCCTATTTTCTACAACACTCCATCAGACCTTGATGGTTTTTTTCTCCTCCATATACATGTTTTCATAGAATCCTAGTATGGGCTATCTCGGGTGACCTTTGTACTTCTCTTTCTTTCTTTTAACTTTTATATTTTTATTAACCCTATTTCCGATATGGGTTTTCCACAAAGGTATTTTCTACTTTGAACCTTTTATTTTAGAAGAACAATTTCACATTATGAGTAATAAATTTATTGAAGGAGGGGATAATGTACCACCCCAAGCTTCCATGGTATTCTTCTCTTTGAATAATAGATCAGCGTGTGTGGTACGCAACCTCGAGTTCTAACACACCGCGCCCAATCAAAGTAGCCATTATGAATAGTAATATCCACTTTTTGAAATTATATAAATTTTATATTTCATAATGGACTTCATTTTTGGATTTGGAATATCAAAATTAGCCTATGTTGATTTTTTGGTATTTTTCTGAGAACTTCAAATTTTCGATGAATAGTGAAAAATACTTAAAACCAACTTTTTTAATAAAACTAATTTATAGTGATAAATTATATGATTGAGTGGTTTTAAAGAATAATTAGAATATATTTTAACCTTTTTATCCAATGGTGGTCATTAGAATTAATTTCACTTTGAAATTGGACATAAACAATTGGCAATCTTTTGATATATATTGTTTCTTAAAAACACGCTATTTGTTGTGACGGTGGGAATTAATTATTAAATTAATTAATTAAACTTATATGTTTTGAATTTTGTAAAATAGACATCATTTTTGAATTAGGAAAATAAAATATATCTTAGGGTTAATTTTGGTATTTTTCTGAAAAACTTCAATTTTTGATGAATAGTGAAACCACTAAGTGGTAGTTGAAAAAACTAATTTTTCGTTTAAATGAAACTTTACCACTTCTATGAATTGAATTTCAAAAATCCTACATACATGGTTATAATTAGGAAGTAAAATGTGGTTCAATGGGATGAAAATAATTTTTGGTGAATAGTAACTTTTAAGTTTTATTAATTGCGATTAAAGGTAATTAGTGTAATTTAAGATAAATATAATGTTATAATAATATGAAATTACCTTTACACTTGTCCTACCCTTATTGGATGAGTCATGTCCGACCAATACAATCCATGGGTCAACTTGGGGACCCCATGGAGCCACTTGGGTAAGAAAATGACATTAATAATGTTTTATTTAAAGTAAAAATAAAATTGTCACAAACATGTGTTGTTTTACTAAAACAATTATTACATGGGGTTATATAAGTTAACATTTAAACTATAAATATTCATTGGAAAGATAAAAATACTTACTACATCATGGTATTTTTTTATACTTTTTAGGCATTAAATAAATAAATTTATTTATGACACTATAATGATGTAGTGATTACCTCATTAATGAACAATTTAAATAAAATGAAAAGATAAGGTAAAATATAAGACTTACACTTGTCTAAAACCTATTTGATGGATATATTTAGAATCCTTATCACCTTATCCTAGAAATATATCATTTTGGGACCTTTAAAATCCGAAAATCATTTCATAATAAAGTAACATTTCATGACTTTTCAAGAGTGCCCCTCCTCTCCTCTTATAAAAGGCTCTCACCTCTACCACCTTATTCACACCTTCAAATCCATTTCGCTCGGAAAACCTCTGCCCAAATACTCTCTCAAATTCCCTCTATTACTCCTAGAAGCCTCACTTTGGGCATAAGTCTTCCCAAGGAAGCCTTTGGCTCAAATCAAAAAGAGTTACCCGATTTTAAGGTAATGTCTTCCCTTATGTTCTTTTGTTTTATTTTGCTTCTCCAACCCATTAAACTCTTTTTATTCATTTATTTTGTAACAACACTAGTATCTTCAACATACTAGGATTTTTTTATGAAGGATTTTATTTATACTTACACACACCTTCATCTAATGGTTAAAGAACATACTGTTTCTGTGGGTGGCGAATTACTGCCTCACGAAACGATGATTGTTCAATCTTCTTTTAACACCTCTCATGGTGGCCATTAAGATGTCACTATATTTATATATGATATATATTATGTTTATTTTTTCCTTATACTTCTGTATTTTTAATTTGTGTCATACCTTTATGATTTCCATTATGGGTAAACGCGATAATTTCATTTTAGGATGTGCGGACTACCGCCCCCTCAAAGTGATTTGAATCGTTAATGCCATATGTGGGATGTATAAAGGATAAAGTTAATGATATTATATATTATATTATATTGGAATTATAATATACATTTATATCATTATTATTTCATTCCATTAAATACGAAATAGAAATAGAAGTAGCGTTCATGCGTACGTACGGCTTACCGTCTTCATGAACGGTGCATTTCATTTCTTACCTCTAAATGTTATGTAATATTATAAATGCATATATATACTGGATATATATGATATATATGATATCCACATCATGAAAATATTTCTGGATATAATGGATATTTTACGACATGAACAACTTGTAATTATAAGAAGTTTATTTTTTGACTCAAGTACCAAAGATCGAAAAAACGACCATTATTAACTTAAATAATTACATAATTTTCATAACATGGTAATAAGGGATAAAAGGAATAATTAAATTGAAAAATATTCTTAAGCAATTAGAAATTAACTCTAGTTTATTATTCAGGAGGTTAAAGAATGTTCGAGTCAAGTCAGACACGAGGTAAAGGACTTCGTCTCAATCTCCTTTCATTGAGGCCTATTTTGTTTCATACACAACATTCCTTTATATGGTCTATAAACCCCTTTGAATTTTACTTTTATTCAAAATGAATCTTTTTATACAAAGAATTTTACTAAATGACAAAAGGGAATGTTTTTTTGTCGTACGTATGCGGTGACAACGACTTCTCCGCCACCGTGACCATTATTTGAGTTTCAACTTCCTCTACAAGCCATAACTTTTTTGAAAAAATGAAAAATAAATACCATGTTTTACTTTTCTTTTATTTTGGTATTGAAAATGGTTTTGATAATGTTTGTATTATATCAATGTGTTGTATTGATATATTTTGATTGAAATGTGGAAATGTTATGTTTCCTTTATGCATGTTTTATGTGATACAATTATGTTATGGTTTATGATATGTTTAAACCTGTTCATATGAGGAATGAATTGGACTTAATAAGTGATGGGTGGAGCCCGCTATAGCTCCTTGATGCATCGGTAGGTCTCATGAGACAAACTAGTGTCTTGGCACGAGGCCTTGACAAAATCTTATTCGTAGTCTTGGCACGAGGCCTTGGCTACGTGGTTATGATAGTCTGGCATTATGCATTCCATCATTATGAAAGTGGTTATTGATATTGCATGTGATTATTCTACTAGTATAATATCCATGTGAATAATTAAATGGAATTATTTCATTTTATTTTTTCCATGTTATTCTTAAGTTCAAGTTTAAAAGGATTTTGTTTTAGTTATACAATTTCCTTAAATGTTTATTCTTGTTTATGAAAGTTTTTGCTATATTGTTATCCTTACTGAGCATCTGAGCTCACCCCTTTCTATGTTTTATTTTTCCCAGGATGTGAAGAAATATTTTATGACTTACCTGTAGGGATAGTTTGAAGGGGATATGAGTGTGGACTATGGAGACCATGTTATTGTAGTTTTTCACTTTATGATGTAATGTAACATTTATGAATGTATCTAGTGTTTCCAAGGCTACTAAACTAATCGGTCTTTCGAGACGTGATCTTTTGTGATCATGAAAATGTTACGTACTAATGTACCAACTCTGGGTAACTAGGTTCGGGGTGTTACACTAGGATTTGGTTGGTTATCGAGCTATACATTACTAGTTTATGGAGTTTTTTAACAGTTATTTGGGATTCAAAGTCACTTTTGAGGGATTTAATTTTGGTACCTATAGTTTATTTTTTAAGTTGTATTAGTCTATATGGAATTACATACATGTATTGGAATCTATCTTTACTTTTTTAGAATGATTACTTTCATGTTGGTTTTATCTTATCTATCTTTCTGCATGTTCTTCTTAGAGGGTAATGCCTCCCATCTATGTGTATGATATACCCTTAGTGTATTTCACCAACCTATGTCTTATTAGATATTGTTTTTTGGTCTCATTATCTCCCTTATATCATTTCCATCCTGAGAAGGATACCTTTGGGGGGAGGGGTCATGACAAAGTGGTTTTAAAGTTTTAGGTTGAGGAATAGGATGGTGTTCTGAGGTAGCCATAGGTGAGGATTTCAAGGGTTAGTATGGTAACAGTGTCAGCTGATTTTACTATGTGATGTAAATAAGGGATACCATCTAAAAAAATGTATTTGGGTCCCTCTATGATCTATTGTGAGGAACTTTAATTTTTTTGATCCTACTAAGCAAAGTGATCGTGGTTACTAGGTAAAAACCTAGGAAAGGATCATGCATTATTCATCCTTTAACCAGTATATGAAATGATTATACCTTGGGATTAATTTGAACCTTTGAAAAATAATTAATTAATTATTCTTAAATATTTCATATTCTTAGTCTAATTGTTCAAAATAGTTATTTATTTTTCAGGCATGGCTCTAGATTAATGTCCTCATTAGGTTCTCACTGAAGATGTTCAGAAGAATGTTCTAGTAGATCGTCGTGGAGTTGAGATTGATGATGATGAAAGTTAGAAGAGGTAACTTTGTGATTTCTAGTGGAACAATCTATAAAAGTATGAGTGGTCATTTTTTGACTTATTAATAGAGTATTGGTTGTAGGAGGTGGATATAACCTTAAATTATATTCATACTTAGAAAGAGAATTGAGTTTCGTTGGTGGTGATGATGTTGTGTGGGGTTATGAAGAAGTGGTGGTTGTTATTCCTTGGGAATCATGAGGAGTTATTTTTTTCATGGTAAAATTTATGAGAATAATTTCAACTATAGTTTCTTTTATCAACCATGAAGGTGACCAGTGTCCATGAGTTGCTTACCATTTGACAGGGGAGTTCTCGTATTTGGGAGTTTAGGATTTGTTTTAGGACCTTTATCTGATATGCTTCATACCTATTTATTTATGAGGAGGACAGTGTAAGGTATTTTAATGAGGATTTTCATCTAGAGATCTAGTGTTAGGTCACCCCATTTATTTTGTTTAAATAACTTAAGGTATTTTTGATATAATATGTTGTTGAGAATACATTATCTAGGATTGGATTATCATGATAGGGGAGTCATGAGGATTCCTCACATAGAAGAGTCATGGTCTAGGGTTCCCAATTTCCTAGATAGAAGATATTTCAGATAGATAGTGGTAGGTATTATCCCTCAACATATCATTAATCTAAGGGTGGAAACTCTCAAGCCCCTTCCAAGGGATCATTTGTATATTTTTCATATGGAGGTCATGGTCATCAGCAATGAGAGTGAATGAACTTTCTGAGAAGGCGGCGTATAGTGGGTGTTCCACATCAGGTTCCACTATTGAGGCAGTTTCATCCAAGGATATAGTAGTAGTGTGCTCCAACTTTGGACCAGTAGAGGGGAGTCATGATAGGTAGAGGAAATCCCTGAGATATTCCTCACCATATAGTGTAGAGTGCAACCATGGAGACAGTCACCATTAGGTTTGGAGAGGTTGTAGAGTAGGTCGTAGTCAACTGCAAGCTTTGGAGTTTCTAGTTCTATGCGATCTATACATCATCTGAGGAACCCTTTTCTCATTTTTAAATTGGGTGTAAGCTTTGGTTGATTTAGGAGATACTTACTCCTTCATATCAACATCCCTAGTCCATTCTTTGATAATTGAGGTGTATAGGCTTCCAGTTCCCTTAGCATTAACTATTCTAGTTTATGGTTGATATTATATATATGAAGTTTGTAGAGACTGGGATCTAGTATTGGGGTGTCACTACTCTTGTTGAGACTTCCTATGTTTATAGATATATCCATACAACATCATCCTTTACATGTATTGGCTATATTCGGTGAAAGATATCATGGATTTATTTAGGTGGTAGATCATGTTCTATGATGTTGATGGAGATTCTATCATGATTGTTGGTGAGTGAGACCCTCAGATGGGATGGAGGTGTGTTCCTTCTTTGTCTTCATTGATACTTGAATTGATGTTGAGTTTCATAGAGGTTCATCCAATAGTGTTTCCCAATGTTGTGTAATATTTCCATGATGTCTTTCATGAGGAGGTTGTGGTATTACCCTCTTGATGAGAGATGAAGCTTGGGATAGAGCTACAAACATGTGTTTACTCGATATTGATTTATCCATATATGATGGATCCTTCTGAGTTATGATAGCTGCAGGTAATGATCGATGATCTTTTACAGTGAGGTTTTGTTTATTTGAGTGTGTCACCTTACGGTGCTTCGATTTTGTTTGTGAATAAGGATGATGGAAGTCTGTGTCTCTATATCTTTTATTGTCACTTAAATTAGTTGATAGTGAATAATCGTTATCCTCTTCCATGGATTGGCGATTTATTCAATCAGCTAAAAGGATCTAGTTGGTTCTCAAAGTTTAATCTATGATTGGTATATCATCATATGAGGGTGAAGGATGATTATGTACAAAATACCATTTCCCAATGTCATTATGGGAATTATGAGTTCTTTATGATGTTGATAGGTTTGATGAATTCTCTAGCACTATTCATAGGGATGATGAATGCAATTCTTTGAGACTTCTTGGATCATTTTTTGGTGGTGTTCATCAACGACATCCTTGTGTATTTTGCGTCTGAGGAGGATAATGCACTACTACAAAACAGGTCTTTAACATCGCCATAAAAAAGTGCTGATAAAGGTTCCCTTTATCAATGCTAAAACAAGTGCTGATAAAGGGTAAATTTTATTAGTACTTTTTTAGCACTGATAAAAGGTACCCTTTATCAGTTATTTTTTCAGCGCTCATAAAAGTTCCTTTTATCGGTGCTTTATTTTTAGCACTCATAAAGGATACCCTTTATCAGTGCTTTATTTTGAGAACCCATAAAGAGATCCTTTATCAGTTCTCTTTTTTCACTGATAAAGGTCTGAATAAAATGAAATAATTAAATAAAAAATAAATAAAAAAAAATTATAAAAAAAATATTAAAATTTATATTAATTAAATAATTATTTATAAAAATGAATAAATTAATTATACTACAAATAAATTATAAATACTAACCAATGGTATATATTAAATATAAAGATATATGTAAAATAAACAATAAAAAATTAAAAATTAAAAATTAGTAAATTGACTAAAATATTAAACATTTTATTAATTAAATAATTATTGATAATATTAATAAATAGTATATATTAAATATATAGATATATATATATATATATATATATTTATATATATATATGATTTATATAATACAAAATATATATTCTTTACATTAAATAGTATTATATTGATTAAATAATGGTTTATAATTTAAAATTAATATGAATTAAAAATACTGACTAATTTCATCGAGTAATAGACATAATTTAATGTCGTTTGATTTTTTCAATTTAATATAGATCAAACGTGTGTTATATTGATTTCACATATACTTAATTAATTCATTTTTATATACAATACACACACACAAATATTTATGTAACTAATGAAATCTTATATAGAAACACATACACCTAATATTTATATAATTTATTCAAATTTTAGTATTCATTTTAGAATTTCATTATAACATGATAAATTTAATATATCATGTCTTTAATCATGGTAAATTTTATTTATTTATTTTTAATTTTATTACTGTTAGATATTAATTTATTTTTAATTTGTTTTATTTTTTTATTTTTTATTTTTTATTTTTTTGGGAATTTAATCAATTTCTATTATTTATTTTATATATATTTATTTACTATGTTTTAATATTTTTAATATGTATTCATCTTTATTTCAATATATATCCATATTTTTTTTAATAATATATATTTAATTAATAAAACTTATCTATTTTTTCAATATTGTTAAAGTGTACTCATTTTTAATTATTCAATTTCACTCATTTTTAACATACATTCACTTAAGGTTAAATATTCAATAATAATGTTAAAAAAATTGTAAAAAAAATTATAAATAAATATATTTATAAATGTATATTTACTATATTTATACATTTATATATTTATAATTATAAATAAATAAATATTATTTTTTTAAAAGTTTTTATATAATTATAAATAAATAATTATATATATTTAAATAATTATAAAATTATAATAAATTTATTTAAATAATGATTATATTTATTATATTTATATTTATATATATTTATTATATTTATATTTATATATATTTATTATATATATATATATATAATTCTATAAATATTATATTTTTAAAAATTACCTACATGATTATAGAAAATAATTATATATTTAAATAATTATAAAATTATAATAAATATATTTACTATATTTATATTATATATATATATATAATTAGGTAAATATATATATACAAAAAATTTTATTTATACTTATAATTATAAACCCTTTATCAGTGCTTAAGTAATAATAACTGATAAAAGCAATATTTATGGGCACTTTTTTAGTACTAATGAAGCTGTATCTTTATGATCACTAAAAAAGCACTGATAAATATGTCTTTTATCAACACTAATTAATTTATCATTGATAAAATGGATCTTTATCATATCTTTTTTGGAAACGTAGATAAAAGTGTCTCGTTCTATTTAAATAACCCTAATGAGTCGCGAACTCATCGCGATATCCAACGCTTTTTTGTGGAATCCACCCTTTGTCAGTGCTCTTCCTTGGTGAATCGAAGCTCAAATCAAGACTCAAACAATTTCAAGTCTCAAATACAAGGCTCAAATGATTCAAGGGTCGAACAAATCCAAGGCTTGAATTTTTTCTAGGTTTTTGATTTCTATACTTTCTCTCAGATGATTCAAAGCTTCAATCCAATGTATCTTATTTTCTCTTCCTCCTCCTCACTCATTGATTGCTTATTTGGTGATATCTATTTTTGTTTTTGTTTATGATCATTATTTATTTACCATCATCATATCCCTATGGCCAACAATGTTTATTGGGGATGTTTGGTTTAAATAATATAATGTTTTTAGAACTTGAGTAATATGTGTGAAGAAGTGTCTATCCAAAACTCTTAGCCTCCTCTCTTGAGTTTCCAAGTGATGTTGGGAATAACATTTTAATTTCCAATTATTTTATCCTTATATTTGAGTTATTCCATGAACCACACACATTAACTATATTTTATCGAGTGACATGAATATTTATATCCATTTTCTTTTGATTTAATTGAACATTTGATGGAGATAATGATACTGATCAAGAGTTTCTTCATCATAAGCCACCATATTTTCAAGGGAATATGATCCTAAAGAGATAGAGTATTGGGTGAAGAAAATTGAGAGGATCTTTGACACCCTCAAGATTCCACCTTCTATTAAATTGAAATGTTCTCCCTTTATGCTTGAATATCCTAGCTGAAGATTATGTGATATGATGGTCCAAGATAAATGAAATGAAAATCTAGAAAAATACCACTTTAGGGTATGCCCATATTCTTTCTAAACATACTATATCTCATTCAGATATTCCAATTAACAATTGTGATTAATTTTAGAGATAAATCACATTTTAAGATCACTAGTTGCATCAAATTTCCATATCCACATAATAGAACATATCCAATAGTAAGTATCACTAGGGGTAGCCCAAGGGTTGTTTCATTTAGATATCTAATTTATTTTCCTAAAATTATTTTTTCCATTACTGATCAATTTTTAATTGAAATTATAATTTTGATATGTTTTCAAATATTTGATATACCATTAATATTAAATTTAATAATTCTTTAGGTTGTTACGTCACTTGTTATAAAAAATATAATATAGGTTATCAAATTCTATATATGTTGGAATAATTATTAGAATTTTTTTAGATATTCATCATTTTAGGTCTACATGTATTTGTTATACCCCTAGTAATCTCTTATTACCATCCATCTATACAAAATAACTCTTTATTTATCAAAATTTTTTATCAATACATTTTTATATCTTCTATTTGATTAAATGATAGTTTATTATTACTTTTTATCATATTTGGGTTTATTATTACTCATTAATTTCCCATATTATATTTTAATTTGTTTAGGGGATTTAATAAATACTTTATGGATCATTTTAATAGTGGTAGGACTAGTCTTATTTATAGGATTGAAAGTATTAAAATTAGGATTTCTCCTATAAATATAGAATTTATAGGGGCCCCCAATATTCATATATCAAAACATTTCCCTACTGAGACCTATTGAATCACATAAAGGAATGTTTATACCCCCTAAATCTCAAATTTAATAGGAAACAAGTTAATAAATAGTTTCAATGGTTTAATTCTCACAAATGGGAGGCATTTCCCCATTTAGAGAACATAATACAGTACAACTGTCATCCCCATTAACTTCATCTCACAAATAGTTATTATTGCAATTTGTTTATTGAGACCCATCCCATGTCTCTTTTATATTTCTTATACTACTATGAGAATTAGTCTTTCCATGTATGACTAATTCTTAGATTATTTAAAGAAATATAGTTTCATGTCTACAAGAGTTGGAGGATGTTTGTCAAATAACAAAATGCAATGATAAATGTTCGGGAGATGAGCTGGTGAGGATGAAAATTGTCTATAACTTTCACCTTTGAATGAATTTATAGGATGAAACCTACCATAGTGGATTAATTATTTTCTTAAATTCAATTACCCATTTTCTTCAAAGAATACTAAAATTATTTGAAACAATCAAATGTTGGGTTTCCCTTATCATAATTATCTATAACTTTCACTTTTTATAGTGAATATCTTATGTGCATTTATTTATTTATTTTTAAAAATTAATATTTTATGAACCCAATAGGATGAATATGAATAAAAAATGGATTCACACTAATAATTTTACAAAAGATTATGAATATGGATTCAAATATGTCATCAGTTTTGCAATAGAGTATGCATATAACCCTTCTCAAATCCTTTTTCCACTTTATGTTGTTGTTATTTAAGACAAATCTATCCAGAAGAGTTGGAAGAACATTTTATTTTTCACAAAATAGACCAGATCTATAAATTTTGGACTAAAAATGGGGGAAAACTAAACATTCACACTGACTGGGATGATACTTTGATTTATATATCATTTGATATGAATACCAGTGTAAATGATGATGGAGATTGCATGGAACAAATGAAGATGGAAATTAAAGATAACCTTCATGATTGTCCAATGTTATTTGAGAAGTTAAATATTTGTGATAAGATACCATTGTATACTGGTTGTACTAAATACACAACATTTTCAATTGTATTAAAGTTATATAATTTTAAAGTTGGAAGTGGATGGAATGACACCAGCTTTAGAGAACTGCTTGGTATCCTGAATGATATGCTACCAGAAGAAAATTAACTACCATGAACAAATGTTTCATTCAATGGGAATGATCTCTATAAAATACATGCTTTTCCAATTGATTTCATATTTTTTCTCAAGGACCATGAATCACTCATAAAATTCCCTAAGTGTGGTGTGAATTGATACAAGAAGAATGAATCAAGTCCTTCAAAATCTTTATGTTACTTTCATATCATTCCATGGTTTATAAGACTATATGATATCAGGAAACCATGAGACAATTGAAATGGAATGAATATATAAGAATTAAATATGGGAACCTATGTCATCCCTCATATTCTCATCAGTGGAAGAAAATTGATTATGAGTAACCTGAATTTGGAAATAATCCAAGAAAATTTCATCTTGAATTATCTATAGATGGAATAAATCCTTTTGGTGTGCAGAGTAGTACTCATGGTACATGGCCCATCATGTTGGTAAATTATAAATTTCAATCATGGTTATGAATGAAGCATAAATACATTATGTTGCCTCTGATTATATCTGGACCAAAGAAACCCAATAATGATATTGATATCTATTTTTCTCTATTGATCGAAGATCTGAAATTGATGTGGGATACAGGTGTTATAGTGTAGGATTCTCATAGAAGTGAAGAATTTACATTGAGGACCATGTTGTATAGAAAGATAAATGACATCCCCACTTATGAGAATTTATCAAGATATATCATTAAAGTAATGTTGGGGTGTCCCATTTTTAAAAAACACACACAGACAGTTTGATTGAAACATTTCTAGAAGACTCTGTTTTTAGGGAATTAGAAATTTTTACCTCAATAACATAAATAATGATCCCAGACAACAACATTTGATGGTAATATCGAACATGGTACAACACCACCTCCAATAATGGTTGATCAAATTTTTGATAAAGTAAAATATATTGACACTATTTTTGGTGAACCATTTTTGAAAAACCTTATGAAATTAGGTTTGAAGAAGAGATCAATTTTCTTTGAATTTCTATATTGGAATTGTTTGTATGTCATACATTTTATTGATGTCATGCATATAGAAAAAAATGTATTTGATAATGTTATTGGAATGTTACAAAATGTTCCTAGAAAAATGAAATATGGAATTAATGGTATGTTGGACATGATTAACATGGGGATAAGGGAAGAGTTGACACTAGTGAAGGGTAAAGGGTGGACTTTTCTTACTCTAGTTGCTTACACTCTATCCAAATAGCAAAATTTACAATTTTTTCTTTTCCTTAGTAATGTAAAAGTTTCCATAAGGGTATTTGTAAAATATCAAGAATGTTGTTTCAATGACTAATTTGAAGTTACAAGGACTAAAATCACACGACTATCATGTTTTGATACAATATTTGATGCATGTTTATTTCTATTGCATTCTACCTCAAAATGTATCACATAAATTAACCAGACTCTACTTCTTTTTCAAATCTATATACAGAAAAATTTATAGACAAGATGAAGTTTCCAATCATGAATAAGGAGGTTTCAGTCATATTATGTGAATTAGAGATATTCTTCAGACTATTATTCTTTGATATAATAGTTCACCAGATGGTTCACTTGGTTAGAGAGGTTCAACTATGTGGTCTTGTCTATTACAAATGGATGTACCCAATTGAATGGTATATGAATATTTTGAAATGGTATGTCAAGAATCGAAGTCATCCAGAAGGTTGTATTGCAGAATGATACATTATTGAAGAGGTTATTGAATTCTAAACCAATTACCTATCAGATTTTGAAATCATCAATCTATCAAAGTCTTGTTATTGTAGACACCTTATGGGTGAAGTGATTTCTAGAAGAGATGTTGTTACAATTACCATGACATAGCAGGAGCAATCACACCTTTATATTTTACATAATAGTGAATATTTTTATCCGTACATTGAATCCCACAAATAAATTATTAGATATTTGAATCCATTAAGGGATGAAGGATGGATATCAAATACACATAATCAAAATTTTATATGATGGTTCTAAGATCAAATTTATAAGTAGTTATCTAAAAATCCGAATTCAATTATTTAATGACTTCAATGGATAGAGAAAAGACTGAATAAAAATGTTATATCTTATACTGGTTTTATAATCAATGTTTATACATTTGATACAAAATAACTTGATGACTATAGTATGATGAAAAAAAGTGGTTTCACACTTATGACAGAAGTGATACAAATATTTGGTTCCAAGGATAGAAATCAAATCTACGAAAATATGTCATATTTTTTCATTATCAAATAGATATACTAGTTGGATTATAAAACATTTCAAGTGTTGATTTTTCGTTACAAATGGGTTGAAAATATGAGTGCAGTGAAAGTTGATGAAATAGGATTAAGGAATGTAAATTTCAGTGTATAAGGGGAAAATGAGATCTATTCATAATGGAATCACAAGAAGTGGAAGTATTTTGTGCCTCAGATCTAGAAAACATGAATTGGTCGATTTTCCTGTTGGCAAATAAAACAAATGTCAAGTCAGATGAAAATTCAATAGAGGATGACCCTTTTATTGGAAGATCACAATATTTTCATGTCGGTCCTAATGTAGACAATGTCTTTTAAATTAGAGGGGACTAAAAATAGGGTATTTGGATTCTCGAGAGAGGAACCAAATCCTTAAAACCTTTAAAAATAGAGAGATATAAATGAGAAGGTAAAAGTGATTTTTAATATACCATAATTTTCCTCATAATATTATATTTTATATAACGAATTAACATAATATATATTAAATTTTTTACTAATCATGTAGACAATGTCTTCTTCTCATGTTGATGTTACTAATCCCTTAGTGGAACAAACTGTAATGAAGGAAACCGTTTGGGAAGATGTAAATTTAATATTATGATATACTTTGTAACACCATGAGATTTTATGAGATAGATTATTTATAATTTCTTTGATGTCTTTTTTTGTATACTACACTAAGTTTATCTTGTGTTATACGCAACACCTTATTAGCTTGTAGTATATGCAACACAATTCTTGTCCTGTGTTGCACATAATTTTAAGTTCTTTTGATAGAATTCATTTCACGCAACACTAAGTATAGATTTTATTCAATTTATAAATGAACAAATTTTGTAATATGTTATATGAAACACCAAAGTATATTTTCACTTCACACAACACTAACTTGTCTTGCATTACATGCAAGAGCGGTCTTCCTCGATAGTTTTCATTGTACGTGATACCGAGTTTCACTAAACAACGATATATTATTAAAATATTATTATTAGATATAAACTAACCGTTATGAACAGTATTAACCACATTTTTAATTTTATAAAATTATAATTCATCTTACACATTTTCTAGAACATTATAGGATAACAAAATCAATTTTCTCAGATAAAAGAAGTATTTTTCAAAAAAATCAGTTTTACCACCTTTTAATGGCGCACCCATTTTAAATCAAGTTTTGAAACTTTTATAAGTTAAATTTAAAAAAAATTAACTTATTTTTTGGAATATGTAAATAAAAATTTACTTTTGAATGAAATTTTGGAACTTTTCTGAAAAATTTATATTTTTATGAATAGTGAAAAATACTACATTTTGATTCGAAACTGCCTTTTAATCTAATTTATTTATATAGTTAGATTATACTTTTAATTGGTTTTAAAGTATAATTGGATTAAATTTTTATCATTTAATACAATTTTTGTCATTATAATTAATTTAAATTTCAAAATTGGACATAAACATATGTCAATCTTTTGATAGTTATTACTTCTTAAAAACACGCTTTTTGGTTTTGACAATGGGAATTAATTTTAAATTAATTAATGCAACTTATGTGTTTTAAATTTGGGAAGATTTATTCCATATTTCGAATTATTAGGTCCATATTGTGTAAATACTTACCTTTTATTTTTTGATATTATAAATAGTAACTCCAGTAATTATTTTATTTACTGTGGTTAAAAGGTAAATCTGGTAAATAAGGGTAAACAAATAATATTATAATAATATTAAATTATACTAACATGTGTCATAACCCTATTGGATGATACATTTCCGTCCATAGGCATCCTTGGGTCGATTTTGAGACCCCATGGAGGCACTTTTAAGTGAAAATGACATTTAATTACTTTTAATTTAATGTTAATGAAAATATAACCTAAACATATATCTTTTACAAAAAAAATTATATGGGGTTATATAAGTGATATCTTTAAATATAAATATTCATTAAAAATATAAAAATATTTTCTACATAATGATATTTTATTTTTAAATTTTATACAATAAATAAATAAATTTAATTATGAAACAAGGATGATGTAGTGATTTCTTCATTAATAAAGGATTCAAATAAATGAATTTATAAATATTAAAACAAATGTAATATGGTTATTTTGATCTAATCCAAGAAATTTATGGATGATATTAACATATTATATTTGATTTAATGCTTTATTTTTTAATAAATCATGTTGTTATGAATTTTTTAAAAAGTCAAGTATGAATAGTGTCCAAAATTGACACAATTCATAACTAAAAACATAAAAAAGTTTATTAAATGATATTAAATTCCTAAAAATATATGATTTATAAAAATGGTTAATATAAGTCCAAATATGTCATTAATAACTTTTTTTGGGTCATGTGACATGATATGGTAATTAAATTAACCCACAATGTGTAAATAACATGATATCATAGTAAGATTAAAAAGGGTAAAATAATGGTAAAACCAGAAAGATAAGGATAAAAAAATATTCAAAACTTGTAAAAAAATATTAGATGATGTGTATTCGAACCCAAATTGTATTATATTAGTATTAAATAAGTTTCCAACAATTTTTAGTTGAAATTTAATTTATAATAAATTAATATTGTGAAGATTTTCCTAAAGTTCTCCTCTCCTCTCTTATAAAATGGCACCTCCTCTCTCTCCTCTTAACTCTATTTTGAGCCATAAATCTCGTCCAAACCCTGACCATTTATCTTATAAACTTCCCTAGTTATATTCTAGAGTTTATTGGTCTTCCCAAAAGACAAACTCTAATACCCTAAGAGGAAATTTAAAGGAGGCACGTCGAGGAAAAGGTAATCTCTTCTACCGATTATTTCAAATTTATTTCTTCTTCTACTTCCTCTTCTTTAGTTGTTTCATTATAAAGTAATAACATAAGTATCACTCATATACTTATATTTTATTATAAATATGAAACAAAACTATTTCACCTTCTATCCATCTTGTGAAAAATGAAATCACCGCTCGTGCGTGCGTACAGATTATTGTCTCCACACCGTAGTGTAATCTATTTTTCACCACCACATTACATAGATGGGTATAATGGTAAAAATAATAACTATATATTATTATTTTAACATGATACTAATTCTGATATATTATACACTATCCACTTCAATACTATTCAATAACTATGGGAACAATATCGTCGCTCTTGCGTACGTACGGCTTACCGTCTCCACGACGCGATGAGATTCATTCTCCATGTTAACCATTATAGAATGATTTTAAAGTATATATAATAAACAAACATGAAATATATGAAATAATAATGCTACTGGATTTATTTTTATATATATATATATATATCTCATTTACTTACTTCCATCCAATTCAATAAGAAAATGAAAACAGCGTTCATGCGTATGTACGGCCTACCATCTCCATGAACGGTGTATTCCATTTCATTTATCTATATTATATATATATTTATATTTATATTTATATTATTAATACATAAGATATATATAAATCATGTTTTACATTCTATAAGTAATTAAATCATGGTCTAAGTAATCATATAAAGAATAACAAGTCAAAACATGTACGATAAATGAAACAATTATTACCCAAAATGTTGCTTTAACAAGGAATTGACAAATGAATGTGTAATATAAAGATGTAAGTGAATAATATATGATATCATAAATATTATTATGGTTATTTTACAAGTTAATAATGTGTTTAAACACACTATATAGTAGTTTCGGACACATACAGAAGAAATCGGACCTAAGGTAAGGGATAATTTTGCAATCTCATTTTTATCCGAGATTGTTTATACGTAAGTATCTACTAGGGTTATATTTATCATCCAAGTCCATATTTTATAAAAATGTTTTCATAGAATGTTTACTATTCTTATATGTATGTCTGAATTCATTTTTACCCCATTTTACTTTTACTACATGGTATGGAATGAATCATTCTTTTATTTACCATATGAGGTACTTTTTTGACTTTTCCGGCAAAAGTATGAGGAGAATGTTTGTGTTTAACTTATATGGAATGAATGAATATTTACGTTTTCACAAATCCTTATTTAAATTAATCTTCCTCTACATTATTTCAATTTTATTTTCAACTAAATTATTTTCTTTTAAAATTGTGCAGAATTTTGAGAAAAGAAAACTTTTTTTAAGAGGAAAGGATATTTTATTCATGAATTAAGTTCAAGTGTTTTATCAAAATTATTTTCCATATAAAATGACTTAGATTTATTTTTCTATCTCTATTATTAATTTTATTTTATTGTGTTTATGATATAATTATATTTATTAATTCCATTTATCTTATATGGATTATGTTATGATGAAATTATGTTTAAGAAACCTATTTTATTTCTTGGGTTACGCTATGATGAATGGTTTATGTTTTTATGGCACATGTAAGAATGATTTAATTATGAGATGGGTGGGACCTATATCTCCCTCCAATTAATTGGGTAAATATTTATATCTCATGAGATAGACATGACTGGAGTGGAAGGTAAATCGGGTTCAATATTACATGGCTGGAACAGCAAGTAAACTCGGTTCAGTAATGGACTTTTTCCACTATGATGGTCTTGGAAGCAATTCCTTGGCTACTATGGATATCATATTATGAGATTATTAGTTTGACATAATTAAATGTTTTATTCAAATTTTATTATATCATGGTTAATATTCCATTATGATCCATGCCTTATGTACTGCCAAGATTTATGTCATTGCTCAATATTTTGATGTTTAAACTTTATATTCATGTTTTTACATTCAAATAATTATATTTTGTTTTATGTTCTCTATATTTACCCTTAATAAGAATTTGAGCTCACCCTTTCTATGTTTTCTTTTCCTAAAGATATAAATAAAGGTTTTAGGTAGGAAAACAAAAGGGTAAGATCTTTATGGGAGATGTTGAAGATCTTTCACCATGATTAGAAGAATGTGTTCCGAGTTTCCAAAGACAATAAACTAATATGGTCTTTGGGAATCTGTTATTGTCGTGTATTAAGTATTCCACAAAAGTAATGTAATGTCTATGTACATCAATCTTGGATCTCCACATACTTTTTCTATTTTATCATTTTGTTTCAAGTTCCCTCCACTACCTTTTCAGAAAGAGCAATGATACTGCCTCTTCTCAATCACATAGGTAATCTTGATGTTTTCACAGTAAAATAATTTCCCATGGAATTAATGTATTATTTTATATTTATTTTCAATTTATTTCTTTTTAGTGTTACTCACATAAGAATTATTTTATTATATAGGTGTATTATTTTGTTCGAGTTGGGGTGGTCTGTCCATCTTTTATTTCTTTCTACACCAAAAATTCCACAAAATTCTTCTCCCTCAAAACCTTTTCATCCCTACAATATTGGTATTTATAACTTTCCTTAAATTTCCTTCCACTTCTCAATAACAGAGGTAATATTTATTTTTTTACAGTAAAATCGTTATCCATATAATTAATATATTGTTTCATATTTATGTTTAATTTATTTATTTTTAGTATTAATCATATAATAATTGTTTTTTTATACAGGTGGATTCTTTTGTTTGAGTTGGGGTGGTGTGTTCAAATCTTCTCATTCTCCTAATATATTGGACTTCAATCCTGCAAATAATATAATGACAACATGGAAATGCATCAAGAATTCATATGACCATCCTGAAAAGGTGAATTCATACTACTTATTTAATTAAATTTTTCATAATTTTATCCCTCATTTATAAGTTAATTTCCTTATTATTTTTATTTAATACTTATTTATTTTTTTCATAGATATTTTTTGAATTCATATTTTTCTTTCAACTATCTGAAACAAGCTATAAAAGAGATAAAATGTTCCTTTCTGCCAATATAACCATGCTTTCTATTTCATTTTTTTATAGAACTGCCAACACTGAATATTGAGTCGATGTTCTTAGCCAAAAAATATTTTTCATTGTTAAAATCAATAAGAGTAGATGGATATTATGTTCCCAATATGGTGACTTCTCATAATATAATGGACACAATAGCTTCCTCTACTCTTCTAACTTTCAAAAATGAAAAAAAAAATCAGTTAATAACATCAAGTCATTATGAAGTGTTAGTAGTTAGAAAATGAAAGGTAATGTAAATCATGGTAAATTTGGTAGTTAATATTGTTTTGTTGCTTTGGGATATATAAGAATCAGATTCACCTCAATCTGACACACAGTGTGATGGGTATGACTCCAAGTGCTTCTTTTTATTTAAAATTGACATTAATTTTAGTAAAAAAGACAACTGACATAATCAAAACCAAAAAAAAATATTTTTATCTTTTTTATACTTTAAGAAAATGATCCATAAGTCATTTTTTATATTTTTTAATCAATCAAACCTCAATGTGATGCACAGTGTGACTAGTATGACTCCAAGTGTGTCTTTTTATTTAAAATCGACATCAATTTTAGTAAAAAGGACAACTAACCTACTAAAACTTAGAAAACACATTCATATTTTTTTGATAATTTAGTTAAATGAGCCATAAGTCATTTTTTATATGTAGGAATTAACCTCACCTCAAACTGATACATGATGTGCCTGATATGACTCAAAGTATCCATTATCAGTTTAAAATAAATATTTTAGTTCAAAAAGTTTCATACACTGAAAACTAAGAAAACACACTCATATTTTCTTGATAATTTAGGAAATAGAATCATAAATAATTTTTTATGTATAGGAATTGTTCTCACATCAAACTGATACATGATGTGATCAATATGAGTCAAAGTGTGTGTTTCCAGTTTAAAATGGCATTTTACTAAAAAAGACAAGTGACATACTCAAAACCAATAAAACACATTCAGATTATTTTGATACTTTAGTACAATGATCCATAAGTCCTTTGGAACATGTATGAATCATCCAAACCTCAATCTAATACATGGTGTGATTGGTATGTGTCTAATTACGTATTTTTATTTAAAATTATAATCAATTATAGTAAAAAAGGACAAATGAACTACTCAAAACTGAGAAAAACGTTCATATTGTTTTGATAATTTATGTAAATGATACATAATTCATTTATGATTTGTAGGAATCATCTTCACCTAAATTTGATACATGATGTACCAAGTATAACTCAAAGTGTTTGTCATCAGTTTAAAATTGATATTTTAGTTCGAAAAGTGTTACTCACTAAAAACCAAGAAAACATGCTCATATTTTCTTGATAATTTAGGGATTTGATTCATAAATCATTTTTCATGTGTATAAACCAATCTCATGTCAAGCTGATACATGATCTAATCGGTATGATTCAAAGTGTGTGGTTTCAGTTTAAAATGAAATTTTAGTAAAAAAGACAAGTGACATACTCAAAACCAAGAAAACACATTCATATTGTTTTGATACTTTAGAAAAAAATATCCTTAAGTCATTTGGGACATGTAGGAATCAGCATCACTTACATCCAATGCACGGTGTGACAGGTATGACTCTAAGCGCGTCTTTTTATTTAAAATTGACATCAATTTTAGTAAAAAGGACAACTGACCTACTCAAAAATGAGCAAACACATTTGTTTTATTTTGATAATTTAGTAAAAAAACATAAGTCATTTTTTATATATATGAATCATCTGCACCTCAATCTGATACATGATGTTCTTGGTATGACTCAATGTTTCCATTATCAGTTTAAAATCAACATTTTAATTCAAAACGTGTTACTTGCTAAAAACTGAGCAAACATGTTCAAATTTTTTTGATAATTTAGTAAAAAAATCATATGTCATTTTTTATGTATTGTAATTAGTAGAACATAAAACCAACACATGATGTGACCAATATGAGTTAAAGTATGTGTCTCCAGTTTAAAATTAAATTTTAGTAAAAAAGAAAAGTGATGTACTCAAAACTGATCAAACGCATTTGGATTATTTTGATGCTTTATTAAAATAATCCATAAGTCATTTGGGATGTGTAGGAATCATAAATGCCTTAATATGATATACTATGTTACTAGTATTATTCAATGTGTTAGTTATCAGTTTTGAATCGACATTTTAGTTCAAAAAGTGTCACTCACCGAAAACTAATAAAACATGCTCTAATTTTATAGATAATTTAGTAAATAGATTCATAAATAATTTTTTATTTGTAGGAATTAGTCTCACATCGAATTGATACATGATGTGATCAGTATGAGTCAAAGTATGCATTTCCAGTTTAAAATGACAATTAAGTAAAAAAGACAAGTGACATGCTCAAAACAAAAAAAAGGAATTTGGATTTTTTTTTTTTTTGATACTTTAGGAAAATGATCCATAAGTCATTATGGACGTGTAAGAATCAACATCACCTAAATCTGACACACTATGTCACCAGTATGAATCCAAGTGCATCTTTTTATTTAAAATTGATATCAATTTTAGGAAAAGGGACAATTGACCTACTCAAACCCGAGAAAACACATTTTTATTGTTTTGATACTTTAGAAAAACGATACATAAGTAATTTTTTACATGTTGGAATCATTTGTACCTCAAAATGATACATAATTTTCCTGGTATGAATCAACGTGTTTGTTGTCAGTTTAATATTGACATTTTATTTTAAAAAGTATCACTAACTAAAACCCAATAAACCAAGCTCAGATCTTTATAATTTAATAAAATGATTAATAAGTCATTTTTGACATGTAGTAATCAGTATCATGTCAACCTAAAACATGATGTGACTGGTATGAGTTAAAGTGAATGTTTCCAATTTAAAATGACATTTTAGTAAAAAATAAAAGTGACATACTCAAAACCAACAAAAAGTGTTCATATTTTTTTTGATACATTAGGTAAAAAATCCATAATTTATTTGGGATATGTAGGAATCATATATAACTTAATATGATACACAATATTCTCAGTATGATTCAATGTGATTGTTATTAGCTTATAATTAGCATTTTAGTTCAAAATGTATCACGCATTGAAAATTGATCAAACACTCTTTGATTTTATTTATAATTTATGAAATTTATTCGTAAATCATTTTTTAGGTTTAAGAATTATTCTCACATCAAACTGATACATGATGTGATCAGTATGAGTCAAAGTATGTGTTTCCAGTTTAAAATGAAATTTTCTTAAAAAATACAAGTGACATACTCAAAACTAATAAAATGATTTCAGATTGTTTTTATACTTTATTAAAATGATTCATATGTCATTTGGAATGTATATAAATCATACTCAACTCCATCAGACACAGGGTGAGACTAGTATGATTCTGAGTGTATCTTTTTATTTAAAATTGACATTAATTTTAGTAAAAAGGAAAACTAACCTAATCAAAACTAATAAAACACATTATTATTTTTTATACTTTATAAAAATTACCCATAAGTCATTTTTAACATATAAGAATCGTCCTCGCCTAAATATGATACATGATGTGCCCGATATGACTCAATGTGTTCGTTATCAGTTTAAAATTGACATTTTTGTTCAAAAAGTGGCACTCACTGAAAACTAAAAAAATGTTCTCGGATTGTCTTGATAATTTATAAAATAATTAATAAGTTATTTTTTATGTGTATGAATCAGTATCATGTCAAACTGACACACAATGTAACTGATATGAGTTAAATTTCATGTTTCCATTTTAAAATGACATTTTAGTAAAAAAGACAAGTGATGTACTCAAAACCAAGAAAACACATTCATATTGTTTTGATACTTTAAGGGAAATGATATATAAGTCATTCAAGACATGTAGGAATCAGTCTCACCTCAATTCAACATACAGTGTGACTAGTATGACTCTAAGTGACTCTTTTCAATATATAGGTGTCATTTTAGTTTAAAACGTGCATCACATCGCCAAAACTGAGCAAAAGAGCCTATATTATTTTCTCATCATTCTATATGATATT
Organism: Viscum album; assembly: GCA_963277665.1. NCBI lineage: Eukaryota > Viridiplantae > Streptophyta > Magnoliopsida > Santalales > Viscaceae > Viscum > Viscum album. The sequence goes on from OY728136.1 coordinate 412,214,801, forward strand.
ACTCAATTTATTTTTTTATTATTTTTATCTTATAATTATTTATATTGCATCAGTCATAGGTGGGGGAATAAACAAATGAAAACCTACTTAAATGCACATGGGGAGGCTTGAAACTGATACCTCTCAAACCCCACCATAGGACATAACCACTAGGATACGCCCATGGGGATTTATATTATACTTATTTAATTATTTTTCATAGAGATACTGCTTGAATATGAACAATAAATAGTGTAAATTGACAGAATCAACCATAAATCAATCTGATACATAGAGTTCCTCATATGATTTGAAGTTTAGATTAAAATTAACACTTTCAATTAATTAATTTCTTTATATTATTAATAACATAAGGATTTTTTCTTATACAGGTGTGTTATTTTTCTCAATTAGGGTTGGTTTGTTTTTAAATAGCATGAGTCGGGTTCATGATCAAAATACAAAGAAACATTGATGTTTTTAAATATATGTAATAATTTGGACTTATGTAATTTTATAAGCCAATGTTTAAAATGGATATAATTTTTTTTTCTTGTATTTGTGTTGTAAATTTCATTTCATTTAAATTCTATATTGGTAATTGTTTTGGTCAATATATAGTGGTGTTTATGGTGTTGTAGTGTGTTGTTATAGCACATTGCACTGGTGTTGTAGTGTGCTATTACAGCACACTACAGTATTCCCTTTTATCAGTGCTCCTATAAGCACTGATAAAGGTCCCATTAATCAACATTAAATAAAAATTTTGATAAAGGACCCCTTTATTATCACTTTTTTAGCATTGATAAAATACTAGGGATTTTAATCTCACTCCGGTAGTTAACACTTCTCTAGCACTGATAGTGGCCATTTTTAGTGCTATTAAAGTTCTATTTTGTAGTAGTTATGAAAAGAATCTATCTATCATTTTGGGAGTTATTTTATGACTGCAGTTGTTTGATAAGTTTTCAAAGTGTGAGTTATGGGATTGTTATGTTTGTTTCTTGGGACATGTCATGTCTCAACATGGAGTAGTTATGGATCCTTCTAAGATCAAGGTTGTTGTTTCTTAGGCAACCCCCAATACTATTACATAGGTGTGGAGTTTCCTTGGTCTTTCAAGCTATTATATGAGGTTCATAACTAATTTATCTTGAGTTTTGTATCCTCTAATAAAATTTACTTGAAAGGATCAGGTGTTCTTTTAGACTGACTAGTGTCAGGAATCTTTTGAGTACATGGAGGATAAGTTGGTCAGCTCTATAGTTCTTTATTTTCTAGAAGGAGTTTAGTTTGAGGTTTTATGTGATTATTTGTGTCTTGGTTTGGAAAGTTTATTGATGTATTATAAATCAATTGTTTCATATGGATATTATTAGTTACATCCCCATGAGTGTAACTATTCCACCCATCATCTTGAGTTGGTAATAGTTGTGTTTTCCTTGAAGTTGTGGTGGCATTACCTCATCAGTGATCACTTTGTGGTTTAACTAATCACATGATCATGTGGTATATCTTCTAACATTATGACCTAAACTAGAAATAGTGACTATAGATGGAATTATTTTATGATTATGACTATGATATTTCCTATACACCCATAAAGGGTAATATTTGATCTCATCAATTGAGCAGGAATTCATGTGGTGATGTTGTGTATGAATCTGGAGATTCTGGGAGAGTAATGGAAGAAATATCCATGATGCATCTTGGTATGGTAAAGGTTGGTGGTAGAGGATTCCTTTTCCAGATGATGGTGCAGTTTTCTTTAGTAAATTAGGGGAAGGAGTCCCAACTAGGGGATTTCAAGGTAGGGGTCTAGTGAGACCGAGTTTTCTGTGATGATTCCCCTAATAGTTGGTTTGAGGATGAAAAATGTCGGTTTTTATTCTAGGGGAGGCTTTTTATTCTATCAGTGATGCATGAGGTGGTTCTTTAGGAGTTATACATCTCCCCCATGGTGGTACTTCCTAGAATGTCAAAGATATTCCATGTTTTGAGAGGTCAATTTCGGTGGCCTAGGTTGAATCATTCTATTATAAAGTTTGTGTCTCAATGTTTAGTTTTCTAGAAGGTGAACATCAAAAACTTCATCCCAAATGGTTTTCTCCAACTGTTAGATGTTCCTCAATGGAAGTGGTAGGATATTTCAATGGAATTCATTACTAGTTAACCTCTAGCTTCGGAAGGCTATGATGTTATACAAGTGATAGTGAACCATTTTATGAAATATTCTCAATTTTTATTAATCAAGGAGTTCATATTAGTGGATTTTTTTTCGAGGCAGTACTTGAAGGGGGTGATTAGACTTCATGGAGTCCCAAGGATGATCATCTCTAATCATGACACTAATTTTACCTCCAGGGTGTGGTAAGGTCTTAAACATAATTTTTTCTCTCAGTTGTTCCTTAGAACTACCTTTAATCCACATAAGGATTGTCAAATAGGGTGGACTATCCAAACTCTTGAGGAAATTTTGTGTGCTAGTGTCCTAGATTTTGGAGGTTTATAGATGAGGCACCTACCTTTGGTTGAGTTTTCTTAAAATAATATTTTTCACTATACCAATGGTATGGAACCATTTTAAGATTTTTATGGACATCCTTTTCATTTTCCAGTGTGCTGAATTGGGGTTAGAGAGTCATCAATTCTCATGTCAGAACTAGTGTAGAGTATGACAGATATGGTTTGGGTGATTCATGAGAGAATGAAGGTAGCATAGGATCATCATAAGTCTTATGCCAACCATGGGAGGAGACCTATAGAGTTCAACATTTGAGATCATTTCTCCAAAATTTGAATCCTCATCATAAGAAGTGAAGGTGTGGTCATCGGAGTAAGCATTCTCCATAGTTTTTTGGGCCAGTCAAGGTGTTGTCTCATGTTGGATCGACTTCATATCAGATAACACTTCTGTAACGACCCAATGTTTTATAAATGTAAATTTCATTCTTATAATTATGTCATATAATCACATGAAATCACAACACAATAAACTACAAAGTACTATATGAACTTTAAACATAAGTTTGTTACTTATGTGATTTGAATTTAAAAAATCTAACATATATGGTTGTGATCAGTAAGTTATTTTGAGTCAAATATGACCAAATTAATTTTTAAAAAATAGTAACATACCCTTATGAATAGTAATGTTACCCTTATGAATAGTGACATACCCTAATGAATAGTAACCTTGCCTATGATAGTTTATAAATAACATTCAAGTAGAAGTATGATATACCTATATCTCGGAATAAGAAAATAAATATTTTAAAATTGTTGTTTTTCGAGTAAATTGTGATTTTAATTAAACATTAAATTAATAATATTTAGAAAATTATTTCTGAAAAATAGAGTTCAGCTTTGGATTCTACACATCGAAAATGGTTAGGGTAAATTTTTGATATTTTTCTAAAATACATGAAATTTTTATGAATAGTAAAATACGATAATTTATGATAAATGCTAAATAATGGATTTATTGAGTCATTGATGATGATATGATGATGTAAGCCCAATTGGTTATAACTCACATAAACTTATTTCTATTTTGTGTCTTGTAATAATCATTATTTCTGGTCTTGAGGGAAAATAATAAACTAAGGAATTAAATATTATTTAAACTCCCCTCCCCTCCACTATAAATACCACCTCTCCATACCTCTTCTTTTCCCTCCTATAAAGCCTTATTCCTTGCCTAAGTTCGGCCCAAATAACTCCCCAAGATTCTTCCCCACTTCTATCAGCATTTGGTCTCCTCAAAAGACCAAATCCTCTCCCCTTTAAGAGGATCTCAAGGAATATTGAATCAAGAGGTAAATTCCTTTTTTTCTTTTCTTTCATTTTCTTTACATGTTCCTTTGTTTTCTTTTCTATCCTTACCTCTTCTAATCCAAATGTTATGAAAACTCTAATAACTTACATGTATTTTAATTTTATTATGATAATGGAATAATTTATTATCATCTATCCTTTACTCTTCTTTTATTTTAGTAGTAAAGACACCATCTGAGATGTGTTAAATTTCCACATTCAAGGATGATGGGTTTTCAATTTCAGTTACCATATTTATTTATGGTCATGAAACCATTTTCATGGTTGAACCAGACCATAATATATTTATTATGTCTCATATATTATTTTGTAATCCTTTTTTACACCTTTTTTTTATTTATAAAACAAAACATGTTCATTGTGGCCAAAAACTACCAAGTAACCCAAAAGGTTATAAATAAAGTTTTATATAATGATTTGACTTCACTCCAAGTAACCAAATTAAATTTACAAATATTTAATATCTGGTATGTTCACTAATTTTATATAACTTTAATTCTGTACAACCACATTCAACTTACATATTTATCCATTCATGAATATAAGTAAACTGATCATAAAAACCAAGAAAACGAACAGACTCGAACAATGAAATTCAACCTCATAACCAATAAAAAAGGGAATGAATGAACTTAAAATTGTTATAATAAATATTTTACATGTATAATAGGTTCTATAATTATTAATTAAAGAACCTAATTTAATTATTCACGTCATTAAGTTCAAGCAAAGATCACGATCGGACTTAAGGTAAGGGATCCTCTCTATTTCACTTTTATTCAAGATTGTCCTCTATGTTATTCCATTTTATGTGTAATTAATAGATATGGGGTATGATGAAGAAACTCTCCCATAATCTTCTCATGATTTTTAAATGATTATAAACCCCTTTATCCCTCATTAATCCCTCTTAAGTACACACAATACCATGACAATGTTCCGTAAGGGATTCAACCCGAACCTCCTTTATTCCTTCGGATTTCTTTATCTTTATTTTTACCTAAATGAGGTAATATATTTTTATTATTTTAATCTTCTAAATGATATTTTAATGTTTCAAAATCATTTAATAATGTCCATTCATCATTCTCTTTCAGGTACATGCATGTTTTTAAGTTATTCCCTCCTCAATACTTCTCGATAAGCAAACCTATTTTGAGGGAGCTTTCCGAATTCTTACTTGATTTAAAGTGAAATATATCTTATGGTTTAAGACAACATTGTATTTATAAAATAAGACTTTTTATTGTGAAAACCTTCCTGGATCACTTCAGGTTTTTTATAAAGGATTTTTCCCTTTTCTATTTTAGAGGCTCTATAGTATTTTCCTTAAAACCGCTCAAAAATGTTTTTATGATAAAATTTCTTGAATAATTTTATTACATGTTGTCACTTATAATTAAAATCACTCAGAATTATACATATCTATTTTCCCCTATGAATGTCCATGTATACTCTATTTCCCTTTTTTCATGGACACTTTTGTGTTATGCCCATCTGTTATGCTTTGGGTCATGATTATAGTACCCAATTCTTTCCATGGGTAGTCCTTATGTTTATGTAATATTGATTATGTATGATTATTTATGTGGAAAACATATAAATGAAAAGTTAAGATGGGTGGGATAATATATCACTCCAATGCATTTGGTAATGTTAATTCTCATGAGACGTTATGTGCGACAGTCTTGGCGGATAGCCTTGGCTTGTGCTACTATGTGAAATGATCTTGGCAGTTATCCTTGACTCGTACTAAAGTCATGTTTTATGTTGCTTCCACATTACTATGATTCCATGTTTATATTATCCCATGTTTATATGTTATTATTCCATATGTTCCATGATTTGTTTATCATTATGTCATGCCTTATAACCCATGTGCTAAAACCTTATTATTATGTATACTCCATTAATGGGATTTTTATCTCATCCCTTTCTCCATGTGTACCCCAGGGTGCCCTATGAAGATGTTTGAGCAAAATGGAAGTTAGCATCTCAATTTAAAGTTTAAATAAAGAATGGTTTTTTTATTCCCATGTTTTAAGTTTTATGTATCTAGTCTTTAAAGACACTAGACTTCATGATCCTTGGCTTGTACTCTGATGTATAATTATGCTTAAAATCATGTAATGTTATGTGAAAAGTCTAGGGTCACTATAGTTAGTATCATAGGATGTTCTAGTTATTTTGGAGATTAGGAATAGAGTACCTTAGAGAGAACCTTAAGGATGAGACTAAGTATAATAAAACTTCCCTAAATTTTGTTAAGTATAGAGTAAGTGTTTTATCTAAGAAAATACATCCTTGTATAGATACAAATAGGTAGAGGTGGCTCTGGCACAAATGTACCTAGGTGTGAAAACTCCAATAAGGAGTTTCGATCCTAACCTGGGGTATCTTGGTACATGAAAATGGGCCTTTATGCACTCTTGGTTTGACACTCCCAAGGGATATGTTTTGGTAAATTCATAATATTATTACAAACAATTATTAAGGGAATAAAAAATTCCCATAATAATATAAGTTATGAAATAGATCAAGGATAACCTAAATTGAAACATAGGGAATCACAAGTTAGGATATACTTCTTATTTACAAGTTTATCATCTTGTGTTCAAAGTTTCCTTTTTATTCTCAATAACTAAGTATTCAAGAACTCTAGTTGTACCTTCTTTTTCTTAGTTAATAGTAGGAAATAGAAGAAAACATTCCAACAACCAATGTGATAGGCAATGTGAATGTTTCCCTAATGATATGCTTGATATGATGGGAATGGGTGTTTAAAACATCATGAAAGTACTTTATTAGCTGGATCAATTTATGAATAATAACTTGAAACATGTAGAACACCCTCCTACTCCAAGGAAATATAAATTTGTCATTGAATCCTTCATGCAGCAAAGGCCTCCCATGTTTAGAGTATTTTTTGATCCCCTCCTCACGGAACAGTGGATTAACTCCATTGAAAAGATATTCTTCGTACTATAGTACTCAAAAGAAGTGATAGTTTTACTTGTGGTATATCAATTTGATGGGGAAGCTAATCAGTGGTGGACACTGATCAAGAATACAAAGTCCCATGATGAAATTGATTCCATGGAATGGGAGGAATTGAAGAGGATGTTTTTCAATAAATATTTTCTTTGAACCCTCCATATCAAGATGGAAAGAGAGTTCCTCGGTCTCGAGTAAAAGGACGATGAGTCCATTAGTGCGTATGAATCAAACTTTACAAATATTTAAATTTATTCCTTTGTCTTTGTCATCAACATCGAAATCAAGGTGGATCTCTTCTTTAGTGACCTAAAGACGAGAATATGGAAGGTGTTAGCGATCTGAGACTTCAACAGTTATGAGGATATTGTCTATTGTGACCTCAAGGTTGAAATGGAGATTGGAGACTCTCAGTGGTCTCATGGGCCCAATTAAAAGAAGAAAAAAATATATAACAACATGGGTGGTTCAAAAAAATCCCATGATAGAAAGAAGACCAAATATCCCACTTGTAAAAGTTGTAGGAAGAAGCATCCTAGGAACTATCTAAAGTGAACCAAGAATTTCTTCAAATGTGTAAAGCTAGAGAATCTGGCCAAGAACTACTGAAGGTATATGAAGAATCCCGCTAATGTGGAGAATAAAGGAAGGTTCAGATCAACACTCAGCCTGTAGTGGAGTGTTACAACTACATGGAGCATGGGAATTATGAAAACAATTTCCCTAAACCAAGGTTTGTTAGAGGAAATCAACAACAACCTACAAGGAAGCAAGGAAGGGCTTGTGCTATCACTACTGCTGAGGGGGATCCAAACAATTATGTGGTGATAGGTATTCCAATTATTTATTAAATAATAGAGAATATACTATTTGATTTTGGTTTTACACATTCTTCCATATCTTGCAGGTTTAGTAGAACTATTCAAACACCACCTCAAAATCTGGAGGATAAGTTATCTATGAGAATAGTGAATGGGGAAATTATTATGTCCATGGTTTATAACTCCTCCCTAGTTAATGTTTTTGTACTAAACCTCCCATAAAATATCAGCATACTTCCTTTAGTGGAGTTTGATGTTATCTTGGGCATGGATTGGATATCTTTATACAATGACAACATCAACTATTAGGAAAGGGAGATCACTCTTCATATCCCAAAGCACCCTCCAATTCTATACAAGTGTAAGGAGGAAGATGAATCTCCTTTATAATCATCATTTCAAGTGTGGATATTACTACCTTATGAGAAATCATATCTAGCTCAAATGATTGAGACGAAGGAGAAAATCATGCTTGATGATATTCCTGTCATGTGGGATTATACTGATGTATTTCCTAAATATTTTCTTGGTATTCCTCCTTACTGAGAGGTTGAGTTCTCAATTTAACTTATTCTTGGGGATCTGGATATATCAAATACACCTTATAGAATGGACACCATAGATCTAGAAGAGCTGAAGAAGTAGTTACAGGAGAATCTAGAAAGGTTTTATACACCCAAGTGATTCCCCATGGGGTGCACTAGTCCTCTTCGTCAAACAGAATGATGGATCAATGCACCTATGTATTTATTATTATGAGCTCAATAAAATCATGATAAAGAACAAGTATCCCCTTCCATAGATAGATGACTTGTTTGATCTGCTTCATGGGGCCAGTTATTTCTCTAAGGTGGACCTTCGGTCGGGATATCACCAATTAAAGGTGAAGAAGGAATATATTCCCAAGATTTCCTTTCAAATGTGTTATGGAAACTATGAGTTCATAGTGATTCCCTTTGGACTCACTACTGCTCCAGAAATTTTCATGGATTTAATGAATAGAGTCTTTATAGATTACCTTGAAAATTTTATGGTAGTCTTTATTGATAGTATTCTGGTATACTTCAAGAGCAAGGAGGGACATGAGGATCATCTGAATATTGTGTTAAATACTTTGTGAAGTGAGAATCTATATTCAAAGTATAGTAAATGAAAGTTTTGGATGTAGGAAGTATCATTTTTGGGGCATGTTATCACCAGCAAAGGGATATCTATGGACCCTTCCAAGACAAAGGAAATTGAAGAGTGTCTCAGGCCAACATCTATAATGGAGATCCGCATCTTTGTGGGTCTAGTTGGGTATTATTAATGATATTTTAAGAACATTTCACAATTTTAAAAACCAATGACCAAGCTGACATGGAAGGTATTGAAGTTTTTCTAGACTCGGGAATGTGAAGACTGTTTTAAGGAGTTTAAAAAGAGGCTTATCACTACACCAGTACTCACACTCCAAACAAGTGGAGAACTCTTTGTGGTGTACAGTGATACTGAAAAGAATATATTAGGTTGTGTGCTGATGAAAAATGATAAATTGATAGACTATGCCTCAAGGAAGTTGAAAATACATGAGCAAAACTATCCTAAGCATGATCTGTAGTTAGTGATAGTGATCTTTTTGTTAAAAATCTGGCGGCATTATCTCTATGGGGAGAAGTGTGAGAAATATACTAACCACAAGAGTCTCAAATATGTATTCACACAAAAAGATATTAAGATGTGATAGTAAATATGGATATATATCATCAAGGATTATGACTACTCAATCCACTACCATTATGGTAAGGCAAATAAGGTGTCGGATTCTCTAAGTTGAAAGGATCTGACATCTTTATCAATGATGAGAATTAAAAAAGATCTAATCTTTATAGATTTTTAGAGGATGGAAATGGAAATAATTAAGGGAGGAAAATCATTAATCCTTTCTCAAGTTATTTCTCAACCATACCTCATAGAGAAAATATAATATTCTCAAAGAAAATATGTGGAAATTCAAAAAAGGGTGAAAGCTATTAGAAATGTGAAATCCTCTGATTTCAAAATTGAAAAAGATGGAGTTGTAAGATTTAGGTCATGATTATGTGTACAATCTGGTCTAGATATAAATAAGGAGCTTTTGAATGATTCACATAGGTTGACCTTCTATATTCACCCTAGGAGAACAAAGATGTATCAAGATCTCTGAGTGAACTTTTGATGGGACAATATGAAGTAGGATATTTCTGAGTATACATCAAAGTTCCTAGTTTTTCTACAATTGAAGGCTTAAAAACAGAAGTCTAAGGGGATGATGCAACCACTACCCATACCAACATAGAAGTTGGAGAACATTACCATGTACTTTTTCACTAGACTTCCAATGAAATCTAGAGAAAACAATGCTATATGGGTCGTTGTGGATCGTCTTATGAAGAAATCTCACTTTATCTCAATTAGAGAGGAATTCTCATCGGATTAACTTGCACAGATATACATCAAAGAAGTGGTAAGGATGTATGGAGTACCACTATCTATTGTATCTGATCATGATCTGAGATTCACCTTGAAGTTCTGGAAAAATCTCCAACATACTCTAAGAACTGAACTAAACTTCAGTATGGCCTATCATCCTTAAACTAATGGCCAATATGAGTGGACTATTCAGACACTAGAAGATATATTGAGAGCATGTTCCATGGAATTCAAAGTAGGATGGGACCAACATCTTCCACTGGTTGAATTCTCCAACAATAATAGTTTCCACTCAAGCATTCAAATGGTACCATATGAAGCCCTTTATGGGAAAAGGTTCAGAACACCGGCGTGTTGGGATGAAGTTGGTGAGCGTAAGTTACTTAGACCAGAAATGGTCGATGAAATGGTGGAGAAGATTAAACTCATTCAGCAGCACATCAAGGCATCCCAAAGTCGACATAAGAGTAATGTAGACAATCTTCGATGATACCTTGAGTTAAAAGTTAGAGACATAGTATTTATACGCATATCTCCATGGAAGAAGGTCGTGATATTTAAGAAGAAAGGGAAGCTAAGTCCCAGGTACATTAGACCCTTCGAGATTATTGATCATATCAGGGATGTGGACTATCGACTAGCACATCTACCTACCATGGACAAAGTATATAATGTCTTCCATGTATCCCCCTTAAGTAATTATATACCAGATCATTCTCATGTACTCTCTTTAGAGGTGGTATAGTTGGAGGATAATCTTTCTTAGGAGGAGCAGCTAGTGAAGATCTTAGATCATAGAGATAAATTTATTTATAACAAGACTACTCACCAGGTAAAAGTTCTATGGTGAAACCATAAGTATGAAGAGGCAACATGGGAACTAGAGGAGGTAATGAAGGAAAAGTACTCGCACCTGTTTATGTATTAGAATTCAAAATGAAATTCCGAGGGTGAAATTTCATAAGGGGTGAATAATGTAATGACCCAATGTTTTATCAATGGAAATTTCATTCTTATAATTATGTCATATAATCACATGAAATCACAAAACAATGAACTACTAAGTACTATGTGACCTTTAAACATAAGTTTGTTACTTATGTGATTTGAATTTCAAAAATCTAACATACAAAGTTGTGATCAATAAGTTATTTTGAATCTAATATGGCCAAAAAAAAATTTGGTGAATAGTAACATACCCTTATGAATAGGGACATACCCTAATGAATAGTAACCTTAACTATGATAGTATATAAATAAGATTCAAGTGGAAGTATGATATACCTATATCTGGGAATAAGAAAATAAATGTTTTAAATTTTTTGTTTTTTGAGTAAATTGTGGTTTTAATTAAATATTAAATTAATCATATTTAGAAAAGTATTTTTGAAAAATGGAGTTCATTTTTTGATTCTACACATTGAAAAATGGTTAGGGTGAATTTTTGGGATTTTTCTAAAATACTTGAATTTTTATGAATAGTAAAATACAATATTTTACGATAAATGCTAAATAATGGATTAATTAAGTCATTTATGATGATCTTCTAATGTAAGACCAATTGGTTCGAACTCACATACACTTATTACTATTTTTTCTTGGAATCATCACTATTTCTGGTCTTGAGGGAAAATAATAAACTAACAAATTAAATATTATGAAAACTCTCCTCCCCTCCACTATAAATACCACCCCTCCTTATCTCTTCTCTTCACTCCTCTCAAGCCATGTTTCATGTCTAAATTCTTACCAAATCACTCCCCAAGATCCTACCTATTTTCATCATCATTTGGTCTCCTCAAAAGACTAAATCCTCTCCCCTTTTATAGGATCTCAAGGAAGATTTAATCAAGAGGTAAATTCCTCTTTTCTTTTCTTTCATTGTCTTTACATGTTCCGTTATTTTCTTTTCTATCCTTACCTCTCCAAATAAAAATGTTATGAAAACTACAGTACCTTACATGTACTTTAATTTTTTTAAGATAATGTAATAATTTATTATCATCTCTCTTTTACTCTTCTTTTATTTTAGTAGTAAAGACACCATCCGAGATGTGTTAAATTACCACATTCAAGGACGATGGGTTTTCAATTTCAGTTACCATATTCAGGTTATGAAACCATTTTCATGGTTGAACCAAAAAATAATATATGTATTCTATCTCATCTATGTTTCTATAATCCTTTTTTACACATGTTTTTTATTTATAAAACAAAACATGTTCATTGTGGCCAAAAACCGCCAATTAACCCAAAAGGTTATCACTAAATTTTTATATAATGATTCAAATTCGATCTAAGTAACCAAATTAAATGTAAAAACATCTAATCTACTTAATGTTAAATAATTTCATATAACTTAATTTATGGAACACAACTTTCAACTTACATGTTTATTCATTCATGAAAATAAGTAAACTGATCATAAAACCCAAGAAAACGAACAAACATGAACAATGAAATTAAACCACATAACCAATCAAAAAAATAATGAATGAACATAAAAGTGTTATGATAAATATTTTACATATATAATAGGTTCTAAAAATATTAATTAATGAACATAATTTGATTATTCAGTTCATTAAGTTAAAGAAAAGATCATCATCAGACTTAAGGTAAGGGATCCTCTCTATTTCACTTTTATTCAAGATTGTCCTCTATGTTATGCCCTTTTATGTGTAATTACTAGTGATGGGGTATGATTAAAAACATCCCACATAATTTTCTCATGATTCTTGAAATATTATAAACCCTTTTTTCTCTCATTAATCCCTCTTAAATACACATGATACCATGTCGATATTCTGTGAGGGATTCAACCTGAACCTCCTTTATTCCTTCAGGTTTCTTTATCTTTAATTTTACATAAATGAGGTTATATATTCTTATTATGTTAATATTATAAATTATATTTGAATGTTCTAAACTCATTTAATAAGTTCCATTCATCGTTCTCTTTTGGGGATATACATGTTTTCAATACTTCCCGATAAGCAAACCTGTTTTGAGGGAGCTTTCTGAATTCTTACCCAATTTCAAGTGCACTCTATCTTATGTTTTAATCCACTATTGTCTTTATAAAATAATTATTTTTATTTTTAAAACCTTCCTGGATCACTTCTGGTTTTGTATAAATTATTTTTCCCTTTTCTATTTTAGAGTCTCTATAGTATTTTCCTTAAAACCGCTAAAAATGTTTTTTTGCTAAAATTTCTTGAATACTTTTCTTACATGTTGTCACTTGTACTTGAAATAAATCACCATGATACATATATATTTTCCCATATGAATTTCCATGAATACTCCAGTTCCCTTTTTTCATAGACACTTTTGTATTACGCCCATCGTTATGCTTTGTGTCATGATTATAGTACACAATTATTTGCATGGGTAATCCTTATGTTTATGTAAGATTGATTATATATGATTATTTATATGGAAGAAATATTCATGAAAATTTAATATGGGTGCATCCAGATAGTTCTCTAATGCATTGGTAAAATTTAAGACTCGTGAGATGTTATGTGCGAAGGTCTTGGAAGTTTTCCTTGTCTTGTGCTGCTATGTGAAACAATCTTGGTGATTAGCCTTGACTCGTAATAAAGTCATGTTTTATGTTTATACCACATTAATATGATTCCATGTTTATATGATCCCATGTTTATGTGTTATGATTTCATATTTTCTATGATTTTTTATCATTATTCCATGCCTTCTAACCCGTTTTCTAAAGCCTTATTCTTATGTATACTACCTTACTGAGATTTTTAGTTAATCCCTTTGTTCATTGTTCCCCAGGGTACCCTATGCAGATGTTTGAGCACAATGGAAGTTAGGATCTCAATTTGAAATTTAAATAAATATGGGTTTTTTTAGTCCCATGTTTTATGTTTTATGTTTTATGTTCCTAGTCTTCAAAGACACTAAACTTCACGGTCCTTGGCGTGTACTCTGATGTATAGTTATGTTTAAAATCATGTAATGTTATGTGAAAAGGCTTGGGTCACTATAACTTTCCCCTTATATGAGCTGGATAGGTAGGTAATCACATTAATCATGTCTTATATGACTATTAGGGTCATGATAATCACCTTTAGTGGGCCAGGATCTATATTTCCCTATATGTTGGGTCGATTTGGTGTTTTTCACATCACATGGCTATTTAGGTAGGTAATCACATCAATTGTGTCATATATAACTCTTTGATATTTGAGTTTATGACCCTTTTCCCAAATCCATAATATGTAAAAAATCTCTATTTCCCTGGTATCCTAATCCTATTAGGGTTTTCTATCCAAGAGTAGCCTAAGGATCACATTTTAATATGGGCACCTAATCCTATTAGGGTAACCCATACCTAGCATGCCTCAAAAAATATAATCCATGGGAACACAAATTTGGAATTACCTACCTAGTTGGATGATCAAGATCTTAAAATGTGTTTTCTTTGTATTGAATCACGCAATTCCTATTTAAGGGATTTTTATTTTATGTCTGGTCATTAATATACATCACATAAATATTTAATTAATAACTATTGATTCCCATTAAATCTTTATTATATCATCTTTTATTCCTTTATGTATGCTTGATTCTAATGATTTGATTTTTATAATCCTTATTACGTCAACCAAATTGATATATTCAAACCATATTAATGTGAAACTCTTTACACAACCCATGGTTTCTGTTACACACACAAAAATAGTGTTTATTTGCTTATTGATTCTTTATTCATGTTTTGATAATTTTTATTTCCACTCACCTTATTTCATTATTCATTAATTTATATTTATTCTCAATATTATTCTATTATATACTATTATTTTGGAATTTATATTTTATTGTTTTATATATTTTATGTTGAAGAATTTTGTTAAGAATAAAATATTATGGATGAATGTGTAGTTAGTCAAATATAATACATATAGAAAAATAGAAAGGGTATAATATTACAAATGAATATTCAAAGGAAATATGTTACATATCTATTGAAGATATATTACGTATGGATATTTTTGTAAATGAAAATATGTTATGCACTCAGAAGATTTTTTGATTGTTGTATGTGTTTTAAAAATATATTATTTATTTAGATTTTCAAAATGGGAAATAGCTTACACATTATAACTCATGAATCTTACATTATGAATATATTACTCTTATGTATTTACAGTCATATAGTTTTTACAAATAGAGTTACTTTTGCATATGTTCTACACTGAGAATATTGACTCTTACATAACATAATTTGACAAAAGGTTGACAGAGGAGAAATTCAATGTTACTTTTACATATTCAAGTACTACTCTTACTCATTGTTCAAAATTTATGAAATTTAGAAGTGTTTTAAGACTTATAGTAATTTAATTTTACACATCACACTTTTAAATTAGGTAAAGTAATGATAATAAGTTAAGATTACTTTTACACATATTTCCTTTATCATTTGGGATGAAGGGTTTTCACGTCCCTGATGAATAATGTCACATCATTATAAGGTAAAGATGAATTTCAATGGTTCTATTGATTTATTGGTTCTTGAGTCATAAATATTATTACCACACCATGATTATGATAAAATATTCAATAAAAAGAAATTTCTTACACCATAAAAAAAATATTGACATGCTAGGATTACTTGGACAGCTATGCTTATTCCAATTAAAATATCAAAGCTAATGATAGGGATTGTTTAAAGTTTAAATAATAATTATTAAAGAGATATTACAAAGATAATATTAAGGTATTATTAAAATATATGGTTTTGAAAATTTGACTAAGTATTTAGGAATGTTAATAAGAAAGTTGTGATTGTTTCAAGAATCATGGGTAATGTTATTATACCTTTATGTTTGAATTTTTAAATGATTATAATATGAATGGATTATATATATTAATATATAAAAGTAGGTTAAAGATATAGTAAATATAAGATACATATATGAGATACATGAGTATCATACATGATGTACAATTCATTGAGTTTTGAAATATTGAGAAGTAAATTATTTACTAAATTTTGTTTCTGTTTTTTGAAACATTAGTGATTCAATAAAATCAACATCATTCCACCACCAATTAAAAGGTAAAACAATAATTATTTCGAAACCATCACCATATCTTCAACATCCAGCGGTTTCATTATTATATTATTTCTTTTGTATCAAATTTTTTTACACAGTAACTTTATTCACACATGTTTATACCACTAATAACATGTATCACTTGTTTCTTTTACCAAATCAAAAATAATTTTCAGAGGTATTTTTTTAACCTTCTAAAAAACTAGGTTAGGGTTTCTCCTTAGAAAGCATGGGTTCTATCTACACCTTTGTAAAAGGTTGTGTTAGGTTTTTTCTACCTTTGTAATAGATTAGGTTAGTTTTACACCTATAAAAGTATTTATTATATTTGATATCAATACTCCTAGAATTTAGAGTGTAAATAGTATAAATAGGATCATTTATATCATAACTTATATAAATATATTGTGCTCTCTTGTTTATATTTACTACTTTCACCCATCACACTTCCACTACATCTACTACTTATGGTTAGATTATTTTCCTTTATTATACATGAAATTCTGAATTATAATTTAAGTTAGTATAATTATTTAAGGTTTATTTCCCCACCCACTGTTTTATTTTCCTTATATCTTGTTGGGACATAAAAATTGGTATCAAAGTGGGCTCTGTAAGGATGGTTTTTTATTATTTTGATCTACGATTTTATCTCATACCTAGTAATTGGTATCAGATCATAGGAACTTTTAGATTTTTTTTATATTACTAAGCTATATAATAGACATAAAAATATAAATGAATTGTCACTTTTAGTTATGTAAAATTAGGTTATGATTGACAATTCAAATCCTCCAATACCACCACATTTAAATGGAAACGAATATAGTTACAGGAAGGATAGAATAGAGGTGTTATTAAATAATATAGGTATTGAGTACTAAACTATCATGGCTAGTCCTTATAAATTCCTAGAAGTTTCACTTGATAAATTCATAAATAATAATGATACTAAATATTTTTTTAACTATAAATTTATAAATTATATTTATTTTTTTGTTAGTATAAGTGTTTGTAGTCATATCTCTTCATATAAAACTGCTTCTAACATCTAGAGGAAATTAAAATTTACTTATTAAGGCATTAAAAATTACATATAACTATTCTTGGTATTCATAGGGCTGAATTTCTATAATTTAGAATGTTTGAGAATGAAATTTTTAGTTATATGTATAATAGGTTTACTATAATTGTGAATAGTATGACTACTCTTGGTAAGACTATGAAGAATGAAGTACTGATTGAAATAATTCTTAAAGCACTGCCTAAGTAGTTGAATTCCAAGAAGGTTATAATCGAATAAATATTGATTTTTTTCAATATACCATGGACAAGTTTATTATATCATTATTATATTATATCCTTTAGTTGAAGAATATTTAAAATGAAGTTAATCATATAAAGAAGGTAATTACTTTTAAATCAACTGAATATGTGCCTTTTGATTCTTCATGTGACAGTGTAGGTTATTCAAATAGTGAGAATGGATATCATCTAAGTTAAGTTTTGAGACATATAAAAGGACTTATCAAGAAAATACAAGGTTTCAAGAATAAGTGGAAAATGAAGAATGTGAAGGATTTTTGAAGTAATGGTAAGAAATGTAATCCTTATTCTAATATTAGATGTTATGAATGAATGAAATTAATACATTCTAAATATGAGTGACCAAAGTTGAAAAATTAAAAAGAATAAAATAATAAGGAAAATAAAATATAAAATAAATCATAGGCTATATGATGGGTTTGCATGGAAGATTCTGATTCATGTGAAGAATCTAAAAATGAAAAGGAAACCACAAACCTATGTTTAATGGATGACATGAGTAAGGTTAGTAATATTTCTTTTGATTTTGATTTTAATTCATCTAACGGTTATAGTTGTTAAAAAATTTTATTTGAGGAGTTAAATTATATTTGTGAAAAGTATCATGAAGAAATTTAAAAGATTATAAACATGTACAAAATATAGAATAAATAACACAAGCAAGTTATGAAAGAAAACAAGAATATCATTTTGGAAAATGTAAAGTTTAAAGATTATTTTTCTAATATTGAAAAATAGGGGAAGGATAAATTCAAAATTATTTTGAATAAAATAACTAAGCTAAATAAGAAGAATGAAAGATTGAAAAATATTTCTTCAAGAAATGAGAAAGTCTATAAAGATCTAGAATCTATAAAAAAGGAGAATGGGAAGCTTAAGGCTAAAGTGGAAAGTTTTAAGGAAGTGATACCTAATTTTACTTCTGAAATAGAAATTATGAATGAATTTAAGAGATTGAAATATATTTATAGAATAAAGAAGAATGGGAATTGTCTTGGTTGTAATGGGAAATTACCAAATCTATACTGAAACAACTTCATTAAATGTAAAAGCAATTGCATTTCTTCTATTAATTGTTTCAAGTGTGGACCATTCGTTCATTATAATAGTGATTATTTTTTATAATTTATTCAATATATTGGTCATAAAAATGATTTTATATATAAATATTCTTTCAAATTTAAACCATATAACCCTTCTGTAGCATGGGTTTCTAAAGGTTCTTATAAAAATTCAATTAGACCCAAGTTGAATTATATACCCATAAAATATTTGTAAGGTTGTTTGGCATGCATACCCTTTATAATTTTATCATTGGTATTCTTGTATGATATTTTATTTTATAAATATTGATCATAACCAGTGAGTGTGCATTTATGGTTTTATTATTTGGTTTATAGGAATGTGATTAAAGATTTGTTAATTATTCTAATTCATTTCATATCTTATTTTTTAATTATTTTAATATTATTAACTAGTTTCATAGATCCTTGTAGTTCTATATGATTCTCTATAGAAGGATTTTTGTATGTTTTTTTATGTGCTATTAAAATTATTCAATAGATAGGAAACTTATATTAAGGGGTAGATTTTTTATTTATTTTTTATTCTTTTAGGATGATTTATTATTTTAAACATATTGTATTTATGAAATATTTTTTTGTATATTCTTTTTTTAGTTATTTATTTGTGTCTAATTCCTAGTTGTATGTTATTTTATTTATTATTCTTCACTGTGAAAACATTCTAGATCTATTAATTATTATTTATTGGAAGCATTTTTGTTTACTATTTATATTTTTTATACATGATTATTGATATATAATGGGAGAGGATGTTATTTATATTGAAGAATTTCTATTTTGGTTGTTATTAATAATTAAAGCATGGTAGTTTTATACATTATTATTTATTTAAGCATGTGTTTTTGGACTTCATTATTTATTGAAAGGGGTGAATGATTTCATGTGACCTTGGGGCTTATATTTTATTCTATTGATTAAATTCTATTATTTGTTTTTTACTTGATCTATTCTTAACTATCTTACCTTTTTACCCTTAAAAAATGGGAATATTATTTTTTATGTGTTCAGGTTTTGTAATTATCAAAAAGGGATACAATGTTGAGTGTATTCTTTCCACAATATTAATGTTTTGACAATTACTATTTACCATCATCTTATTTTTTTATATGTATTCTCATTATTATATTATAAATTATTATTATTCTAGAATTGATATTTTGTGATTTCTTACATTTTATGTTGAATAATTTTTTTAAGTACATTATATTATGCATGCATATAGAGTTAGTCAAATATCTTATGTATAGAAATATGACAAAGGAAGAATATTACGTATGATGGTTCAAAATAAATATATTACATATCTAATGGAAATATATTATTTATGGATATTTTTTCAAAGGAAAATATATTATACATCTAAAATATGTTTTGATTATCCTACACATTTTAAAAATATATTGCACATTAATATTTTCATAAATGGGAATATCTTATGAATTATAAGGAATGAATCTTTCATTTTGGAGATATTTCTCATATATATTTAGAGTTTGGAAGTTTTGACTAAATGTGTTACTTTTATATATGATTCATGATGAGAAGTGATGTGTCTTTATTTTATTCTTTTTCTCACATTAATTAGTGTAATTGATTGTTTTTTTATTATTAAAATAATTTTTTTAGTTGATTAATTTAGTAGGGTTATTAATTTTATGTTAAATAATTAAAACTCTTAATTTCATATTAAAATTTATATTTTATTGGTTATTTTAGTTATTTGATTAAATTATAGTTGAATAAATAAATTAGTGCAAGCCTCGATTTTTTATTCTTTTATTTTTTATATTATGAATTTACATTCTTTCAATTCATTATATATTATATGATCTTCACAAAAATGTCAAAATTATTTAATGATTTCATTTATTCCAATTTCAATTATATTAAAAAATAAAAAAATTAAGTATTTTAATTTATTATTATATTTAAACATGTTTTTTCTTTATTTTTAATGTTTTTGTAATTAATTAATTTACTTTTTTTAATATTTAATCTTTATACTCAATTAATTAATTCTTTCTCTATTTTTATTAAATTTATTAATTTATATTTTTTTAATTTTATTAATATTTTTTGTTAGAAATATTTGTCTATTGTTTATTTTTTTAGGAAAATAAATGAAATGGTTAGTATACTGACTGTGTGAATTGACTGTGGGGGGATCTAATTGCATGAAGGCCACAATAACATTGTTTTTTAATAGGTTTTATATTTTTTTTAAAAAAATCGGATAAGGTTCCATATATTTTAAAAAATGGGACCTGAGATGCATGAACCACATTAACGCATCTCCTCTCACTAGGAAGTGTGAACCTCGTTCACGATTCCTCTAGAATTTTTTTCACTTTTTTGTATTTTTAATATTTTTTATTTTTGTTTTGTTTTGTTTATATATATATATATACAAAAAAATTCATAATAATTTATCTCCTAATTAATATCCAGTAGTAATTCTGTTACAACAGTCTAGATTTTGACAGAAACCCTCACACAATACTCTCTTTTATAAGAGGGCTTGCCCTGGAAATGATTATGCATTTTTTATGTGGGATTCAGGTTCTCCCCTTCCTGCACAAAACATTCTGCATTTTCGATGTGGGGTTCATAAATATTTCAAGTATGTATCTTTGAAAGACTATAAAATATAAACTATAAGATGAATATAAATGAAACTTAAAACATGGATTAAACATATAATAAATAGTTGAAAATAAAAAGAATTTTGTAAAAAATGTTGATGAAAAATAATTTATAAACTTTCAAAACATCCAACTTGAAACTAAAAAATGTTTCAAGTATGTGACTTTGAAGGCCTATAAAATATAAACTATAAGGCCAATATAAATAAAAATTAAAACATGGATTAAAAATATAAGAAATAGTTAAAAATAAAAATAATTTTATAAAAAATGTTGATGAAAAATAATTTATAAGCTTTCAAACTCACCTTCTTAAAACATAAAAATGTTTCAAGTATGTGGCTTTAAAAAACTATAAAATATAAGACCAATATAAATAAAAATTAAAATATGGATAAAAAATATAATAAATAGTTTAAAATAAAAAGAATTTTGTAAAAAAATGTTGATGAAAAATAATTTATAACCTTTTAAACCCACCAACTTGAATCTTAAAAATGTTTCAAGTATGAGGCTTTGAAAGACTATAAAATATAAATTATAACACAAATATAAATTAAACTTAAAACATGGATTAAAGATATAAGAAATAGTTATTAATTAATTGGTCAATTAGTAATATAATTATAAATTATATAATTTTTAATTAGTTGATAAGTAATATCATTATTAATATATAATAACTAATTAGTAATATAATTATTAATTATATAATAATCAATTAGTTAACTCGTAATATAATTATTATTTATATAATAATTAATTCATTTATTAGTAATACAGTTATTAATTATATAATAATTAATTATTTAATTAGTAATATAATTATTAATTATAAAATAATTATTTAGTAATTTAGTAATATAATTTATAATTATAATTATTCATTATAATTATTATTTATTATTTATTATTTATTAATTATTAATTAGTTAATAATTAATTAGTTAATTTTTCATATGATAATTAATTATATAATAATTAATTAGTTAATTATAAATATAATTATTAATTATATTTATTAATTATTAATTTTATAATTAATAATTATATTTCTAATTAAATAATTTATTATTATATAATTAATAATTATAATTAATAATTATATTACTAATTAAATAATTAATAATTATATAATTAATAATTACAAATTATATTACTAAATATAATTAATAATTATATTGATAATTAAATAATTAATTATTATATAATTAATAATTAATAATTATAATAGATAATTATATTACTAATTAACTAATTAATAATTATATTACTAATTAACTAATTACCCAAATAGCCCGAAGGGTTTCTTTTTTATTTTATTATGGTTAATTCCCATTTTAATGGTTGAAGGGGAACCCTTACATGATTCGTAGTCCCAAGGCACAAGGTCCGAACAACCCTAAGGTCAATACATGACCCGAAGGCCTATAGGCATACTATGCTCATTACATGACCCATAAGCCCAACCCATTAGAACTGCCTCTCCCCAGCTTCTGCATCATTGATCACCTAAATCCCCACATTGCATTACTGATCGGCTAGCATTACCCCATGCAAAGTTGCACGGTTCCTGGTCCCGATGGTAGTTGTCATACCCTCTCATTCTTCCAATCCGGTTTTCTCTACTTCTGGTGATTGCTACTCTTTTTTCTCTCATCCTCTTCAAGGCCTTCTCTGTGTGAACTGGGATACTCTATGGTCTCTATGACCTGAAGGCCCTGAGGCCTGATGGCCTTTGATGACCTGAAGGCCTTAAGACCCAAAGGCACAAACCGGTGGCCTTAAGGCCCAAATCGGGTGAATAGTTTCATCTACTATAGTATCAAACAATACCTACTACAGTACTGCTATAGTAACCCAGAAATTTACCTCCAACCGGTTTCGAACCCGGGTCTCTTAGATGCCAAGCAGGAGCCCTTACCACTCAGGTACGGGCTCATTGGCGACTAATTAACTAATTAATTATTATATAATTAATAATTAATAATTAATAATTAGTTAAATATTGTATAATAAATAATTATATTGCTAATTAACAAGTTAATTATTATATAATAATATTACTAATTAACTAATTATTTATTATATACTTATTAATTATATTACTAATTAACTAATTAATTATTATATAATTAATAATTAATAATTAATAATTAATAATTATAAGGAATAATTATAAATTATAAATTATATTACTAAATAACTAATTATTTATTTTATAATTAATAATTATATTACTAATTAAATAATTAATTATTTTATAATTAATAATTCTATTACTAATTAACTAATTAATTATTATATAATTAAAAATTATATTGTGAATTAGCTAATTGATTAATATATAATTAATAATTATATTACTAATTAGTTATTATATAATTAATAATTATATTACTAATTAACTAATGAATTATATAATTAATAATTAATAATTAATAATTATATTACTAATTAACTGATTAATAATTATATTACTAATTAACTAATTAATTAATAACTATTTTTTATATGTTTAATCCATGTTTTAATTTTCATTAATATCTGTCTTATAGTTTATATTTTATAATCTTTTAAAGCCACATATTTGAAACATTTTTAAGTTTCAAGTAGGTGGTTTTTAAAGCTTATAAATTATTTTTCATCAATATTTTTTATGAAATTCTTTTTATTTTCAACTATTTCTTATATTTTTAATCAATGTTTTAATTTTTATTTATATTGTTCATGTAGTTTATATTTTATAGGCTTTCAGAGTCACATACTTGAAACATTTTTAAGTTTCAAGTTGGGGATTTTGAAAGCTTATAAATTATTTTTCATCAACATTTTTTACAAAATTATTTTTATTTTCAACTATTTATTATATGTTTAATTCATGTTTTAAGTTTAATTTATATTGATCTTATAGTTTATATTTTATATTCTTTCAAAGCCACGTACTTGAAACATTTCTGAATCCCACATCGGAAAATGTAGAATATGTTTTCCAGGAAAGGGAGAACATGAATCCCGCATCAGAAATGCAGAATTATTTCCAAGGAAAACCCTCTTATAAAAGAGAGCTTTGGGTGAGGGTTTTTACAGAATCTAGACTGTTTTAATATCAGTACTAGTGAATATTAAATAGAAGATAAATTCTGCTGAAAAAATTTGTTATATATATATAAACAAAACAAAAATAAAAATAAAAATTTTAAATAAACAAAAATAAAAAAAAATAAAAAATTCGGGAGGAAGAGTGAACACCATTCATGCATCCTTCATCTACTTCGTGAAAAAATCATGTATGGGGTTCACACATCTTGCGTCATTCCTAGGATGTGTGAATCGCATTCACACATCTTCCTGGGATCGAAGATGTTTGAACGGGGTTCACGCATATCGGGTCCCATTTTTAAAAAAATTCAGAACCCTATCCCATTTAAAAAAATCTGTAAAACCCATTAAAAATCCCCACAATAACTATATTGAACATGGATATCCAATCACAACCCACTATTCAACCATTATTGAACTGATCTCAGAGAAGAAATCTCAATTCCACTACACCATTGAATAAAGAGTGTGTGCCTATCAAACCAAAATTGAGAACTCAAGGAAGAACGACCACAGAAGAAGATAATCAGCCAACCATGACACCCTACTGATCGGAGAACATGCACCTCTAAAAAACCCCAATCTTTCCACCATATTTGAAAATTCAATCTTGAGAATTTTTGTGTTTTCCCGTCATATGAAGGTCAAATATGATCTCGAGCACCACCATTGAACCTTTCCAACCACCATCGAGCCATGGATGTTCATATCGCCTGTCTTAAAGATGAAAACTACGGAGCAGAGCTTCCATGTGAGCTGAATCACTAGATTTATACTGAGTCAGGATATCAAAGTAAGATGTTTTCTTGTTGTAGAATCCAATAGTAGTTGTGATCTATTTCCACACTCTTGACGATCATGCTCAGTGCACCAAATATTGAAGAAGAATACTTTCCTTCGAATTGTAATTGCATTGTTTCTGAATTTTTTGTAGGGTAGAGGACTATGTGAGACACTCTTCTCACCATTCTTGTAGTTGTATTGATTCATAAGTATGAACACAATATTTTCTATATAATTCTCTAATGAAAATTTGACAAATAATAAATTGACCCTTTCTTCCAAG
The DNA here is from genome assembly GCA_963277665.1 of Viscum album. Classification (NCBI taxonomy): domain Eukaryota; kingdom Viridiplantae; phylum Streptophyta; class Magnoliopsida; order Santalales; family Viscaceae; genus Viscum; species Viscum album. The sequence continues at coordinate 412,240,193 of OY728136.1, forward strand.
TCACATCTTCCTGTTGGTTTCAACCAAGTCACGCCTTTGTACTCGGACAGGGATTTTGAGTTCACAATTTTAATATGATGCTAATCTTGTGGAGACTAGTGATCTATAGTTTATTGAACTATTTATTTGGATGAATTTCAGGATTTTGTTTAAGTCAGTCAACCAAGTGCCAATCCACCTACTGAGGAATTCAACTACGGGAGTAACTTGAAATAATTTAAGGCTTCTACCCAAGAGTTAAATGATGTTCACATGGAAATAACATGTTTATTTTAGTTCTAGGATGAAAACTCTATGTATAGGTCACCTACTAAAAAAGTTTACATGGTGCCTAAAATTATCAAAAAAAAGAAATTAGGATCTAGGAGATGCATGAGAAAAATCATGGAAGGAACTAGAGATGATTGGGAATTGTGAACTGAGTGGGATAATTCCTAAAAATCCATACGGATCACATGGGGATGTTTAATTTTGTTATGAGAACTATTTCACGCACTGAGGATTCACTTAAGGTTAAAAAGATAACTTCAAGGTGTGCCACATGGAAGTTAGGCAGAAGTCACCAAATTTTGATTGTGACCACAAATTAGAGATTAGCACAGAACTTTCTGTTAAAAACAGAAGATACACAAAGAGACCCATGTGGGGGAGGAGGTGGAAAATAACCATTATCCACAATCTGAAATTGATGATCATCCAAAATTTATCATTCACCATAGAGAACACTCAACTAAGAAAGAAGATCAAAATCAGAGACTCGACGAAGACGACAGAGGACTTGGAGCAGAAGCAAGGAGTTGTTCTTCGAGAGAATCTTATTTCCTCTTTCTATTCTCCCAATGTTAATTGTTTTGAGATGATTTCAATGAAATTTTTTTGTTTCCATTCTAGACATGTGTAACTAAATTTATTAGTGGAATTTAATTGGTATGTTTTAAAATTTTCATATATTATGATTTTAATTCCATGATTGAATCAGTTCTATTTTTTTCTTTAAGATATTATTTCCATTCTTAATGGGCATCAATTTTACACTATTAAATGCAATGATAGGTGATTATAGTGATCACATTCCCTTTTAATTTTAACTAAAGTACTGAAAATGGAAAAGGTTAATGTTCAATTCCCCTTTAATAACACATAAATACCTGAGTGATGCTTGAAATATTGTTTCTAAGGAAATATTAAAAAGCTGTGTTGATCCACTGAATAGAGAGCTCAGTGGATCATCACTATTTTTTTAATCACTAATTCAATTATGGTAAACTTAATTAAGACCAAAATTTCTTTTTAATCAATTCATATCAGTCTGATCTCCCTAATCTCAACAACTATTTATCTCTACTCTATTATTGTCGTTCTCACTACACCACACCATTTCAAACATTTAATTTCACATTTCACCTCATATTTTCATATTTTTCTCTCACTATTTTATTTTTATTTTTGTTTATTTTTTGATTTTTTTGTCACTCACACCCCAACAGCCTTCCCTATGGAATCGACATCGATACTCACCATCATAATACTTTTAGGAAGTAAGTAGGGTTTATAAATATTAAATCCGTGAATATTAAATGACATACATCATCAAAGTTTTGGAATAATTTATAGGGATTTCATAACTGAAAGATTCAACAAAACTTTCAAAAAAACTGAATATGATAAAAAAATAAAAAAACACATAAAACCATACAAAAAATATGAAACTCGTTATGTGTTATTTCTAATTCACCGAATATGGTCCTGTATGAACAGAAGAAAATATAAGGTTGATCTTGAAACTCTAATTTTATACATTAAAAACATTATTCTAAACTTATAAGACAAAATAAATTCAGAGCTGAGAATGTGAAAAATCTGGAAAACAGAGCTGAAAATCAACACATGAACCTTCGACAACCCTTAGTTCCTACCCCTAAGAGACCTAGGCTTAGGAATTTAAATTTATTATATTATCCAGTAATCTCTCTTTCAATAGGTTGTCTCTTGGGTCTAGGAATTATGATATTAAGTAGTCTCACCTCTCAATGTTACCTTCATTTAATAGAATTCTTGTAGAAGATTCATTAGATTTTATTTTATATTTTATGGTTCTGTTCAAAAACTAGCTCTTCAAGTTGTAAGTAAGGAGGATTTGAGGTTATGGGTTTTCCCATTTTTTCTAATTTTGAGGGCTAGGACATGGTTCTAGAATGTGTATGATAAAATTATTCAAACTCGGGATGATCTTTTTAATTCCTTTGTATCAAAATTCTACCCTAGCAACACCACCATCTATGTTTGTCACAAGATCACTAGTTTTTTCCAAGATTAAGGATAGTTGTTTCATAAATCATGATATACGTTTATAAGTCTTATCAGGTAGTATCCCAATCATCATATTTTTTGAAATGGGTAAGGTGAGCTTAAAAAAAATATTTGATAAGCTAGCCCAAAAATCTCAACACAAGTGTAAAAGAAATATATTTATTCATAGAGATGAAACAAACACCCAAGTTGTTATTATTGATGATAGAGTTCTTAGGGAACAATGTTTTCATTGTGGGATGTATGTTCATTCTCAAAAATGTTGTCCCAACTTTGAACTTTCTATCTAATCTAAGGAGAATTACCAATTAATTGATTAGAGGGATAAAAATCAAGGTTTCAATGATCCTTTCACAAATAAAAACAATTATAGTTACATAAATCACCCCAAAATATCTTGGAAATAGTATGGTGTAATAAAACAACCCATTACCCCATATTACCCAACACATCCCAATTTTTTATCCAAAATCAGTATGGGTCCAAGTATAAAAATTAACAATGGAAAATTAAGGGTATGCTGTTAAAGGTTTTAGGTGATATTGGGTCACTAATTAAATATAAATACACTAGGATTAATAGTATAGAACTTCAAATGGGTCAAATGGCTAAATATCTTGGTGGTATAGACAAGAGAAAGATTCACAACAATATAGTTCCAAATATGAGAGAGATAATATCATAAATGTTACCACTTGATCTATATTTTAAACTCAAGAACAATTAAATGAACAACTAGGTGAAGTTAAAACTAATGAAAAAGATGAAACTGAATTTGGAAATATGAAAAACTCTAAATCGTTAAATCTAGACAAAAAGGTCAAACCTGAAAAAAAAAATTAATGAACCCACACCTTAAAAATCCAAATAAACAAATAAAATTAAGTGGAAAATTATTAATGAAGGTAGAAGAAATTTTAATTTTAGGATAAGGTGATAAATCAACCAATTTTAAAACATTGTGACCCTCTCATTCACTTTCTTGAAAGAATCAAAAAGAGTAATGAACCTGAATACTTGATATTCTTTAAATTTATTAGAACCTTTAGCATTAACGTTCCATTTTTGGAAGATTTGGATAAAATTTATTCATATGTAAAATTAATTAAGATATTTATGGATAACAAAAATGATTGGAAGAAATTGGATGCCATCAATATTAATGAGAAGTGTTGTGTTGTTCTTCTGAGGAAGATGCCTCCTACGATGAAGGAACTTGGTAGCTTTTTTATGCAATGTCAAATAGGATAAAGTGGAAAACTTAATTGTTTGTGTGATTTAGGAGAAAGTATTAAATTGATTCCATAATCCTTATTAAAAAAAATATAGATCTTAGGAATTTACAACAAACTTTTGTTCGCCTTCAACCTGTTGATAGATCAATCACTCAACCCTATGGAAGGTTGGATGAATTATTAGTTAGTTTGGGTAATATTACTTTTCCCACATATTTTATAATTCTATACATGAAATATAATGAGAAAGTTACAATTATATTAGGTGGGCCTTTCCTTGCTACTAGAGGTGATATAACTTATATTTCTAAAGGAAAACTTACCCTCCATACTATAAATGATATGGTGGAGATTCTAGTCTTTGAAAAAAACAAACATGAGGTCATCTTTGACCTAATTGATGTTTCTAGGAATAAATTCTTCAAAATAGAGTACATATATAAATTTTCTTCTTTTCCTCTTGAAGTTGCAGATATTTTGACTCCCCAGCCTACTGAGATTTTCACATAGGCTCCTGCTGATGAGGATATTCTTTCCCTAGAACCAAATCTAGATCTAGATTCACAAATTTTTCTTGAGTTCTATAAACCCATTTATGATATTTTTTTATTTAATATTGAGAGTTTAAAAGTATTTTATGCTATGTAGTGTTCTATTTTTAGTCCTACTAAAAAATAATATTTTTTTCAATATGAACAAGTTTACTTCATTGAAAACTTTTTTCCTGATGAATTTGATGTTGTTTGTGTTGAATTACATATAGAATATGAAAAATTAATTTCATTTGAATCTTCTATAAACTCTTAAAAATAAATTATTAGAACTAAATTTTAAAGTATCAATATGGAGTCTTTTGAGTGGATTTATTTTTAATAATTTTTAAGAATATTTTCTAGAAAATTTAAGGTGGTTGTTGGTGTGTTGACTTTTGATTCTGAGTTTTTTAAACCCTCTAAATATGGAGGAAGTTGGGAGGGTGTTTTTTTTTAAATAGGTGATTTTTATAGGATTTTTTTATCCTTTATGAGAGATTATAGGGAAGTTATGAGTGGTCATTTTGGTATGGACATTTTGATACCTACTGTTGTTTTGGAATTTTTTTGGAGACGTTTTCTTGCTACTAAAGACGCAAACTTTTTAACAGGTCTTATAGATGATTCTTTAAAAAATAGTGAAGTTAAAACTAAAAATAATTTATAAACATTATATTATCGTGGATATAAACATTTAAAGTATTGATTCAAACTTAATAATTTAAAGTTGGTACTTCAAGGGAGGTAACCTGTGATTTTTGAGTTTTTATATTTTACATTCTATTTAAATAACCACTTCTCGCTCAGTTGTGTGTCTCCCTGAGTTGATGTACCAATGTTTCTAGAGTTTTATTAACATATTATTTATCATGATGTGTTTATATTTATTTAAAAGTAGCTATGTCGACTGACTGTATAATATAGTTGGTGTGCGGTATCTATAGTTACCATGACAAGTGTGTGGTAGGTCAACTAATTGTGAAAATTATACATGGTCAGTAATGGGAAATTTTTAATAGAATAAGAGTCATCTTAAACTCCAATGCCTAGAGGATATTCTAGTTATATAAAATAGGATAAAAATTTTCTAAAATCCAACTCTTGTTTTTTATTTTAGAAGCTTATTGTGATATGTTCATATTGTACGAACTTGAACTTACAACCAAAGAACTCTTTCATTAGATGGTGGTTACACTCTTTTTATAAAACATAGTGATAAGACTCTAAATTTCTAGGGAGATATTTTTTTGATTATTCCTAATAATTTTAATTTTTTGATGCTTTAATTTAATTGATTCTTTAAATTTATTACTAATGTTATGTGGGGAATTGATAATTTTTTTCAATTTACTTCTCTAAACTTTTCTATTGTAACTACATGATTTATTTTCTACTCCATTGAAAATAATTCATAAACTCACATGTAACATGAAAATTTTTGAATAACAATTTTATATGCTTGATTACCTAGTAGTGTCCAATAGGGGTCATTTGTGAATGATTTTTTTTTCTTGGTTATTATGTGGCAAACTGATTATTGAAATTTCCTAACACCCATCAACTGAATTTCACTATACTACATTTCTAAATCAATTTTATCAAAAAAAAATTAATTATGTCTCCATCTTTGAGATTGAAAATGGAAACATTGTTGATTTATTAAGTTTGGGGGAGGGTTCTTAATTGATCTTATTTTTAATTCACTATTAAACCATAAAACCCCTAAAAAATTTTCCAAGATTCTTCCTTTTAATCCATAAATTTAATTTTTTTGTAAATAGAATCATTAAAAACAACAACAACAAAACCATTACATCATGTCTAGGTGATAATTACTTTCATAATTATGGGATTTAACTAATTCTGAAATTTCTAGAATTGTGTAATTATTAAGTTAATTTTCCATACTACTTTTATAAATGTTTTGTTTAGAAACTAATAAAGGGTGTAAGATAGGATAGATATTTGTGGAATTTTTATCTTAACATGATAAAACTAGATTTCTAAACTAAAACCTAGGGGAAACACCCTTTTTTTAAATACCTCGGTAATCCAATTTCATTGATAATAATATAATTCATTTTAAATTGGATTAAAATGGGAAATTGGGATCCCATAGTGAGTCTCTGAGACAAGGGAACTGGATACATTTATGTAAGTAAATAAATCCATTTTTAAACTAAATAATTTCTTTTCACAGTGTTATTCACAATAAATATGTCTAAGAAAAATTCAAATAAATGGTCTTATCAAAAATGAGTTCATTAAAGTGAGGGGAATATTAAACCCATATGGAGAAAGAGACAATATAATTATATTAAATAATCATTTGAGTTGAATCAATGAAGTGAATAGTGGATCTTTAATTTTTGGAACCTGTAGGAGAGGTATTTTTACAAGTGTCTCTTATTAAAGTTTTAATTACAATTTTATCTAATCCATCTTACTCTTAGAATTAGATCTCGAATTAGAATTGAAATGAGATAGTTAGTGGCATTAACAAAAGAGGCATGATTACTTCTACTAATATAGGGTTTTTTATTTCCTTTGATTATGGTGTAATTTTGGAACCTAGGTAGGATATTCATTTATTTTTAAGTGTGTATAAATAAATAAAATGCATTGAATTTCCTAAGACTGTAATTTATTATGTGTGGGAAATTTTGATGTGGAATTTATTTCATTATTTTTTTCACATAAATTTGTGTAATTAATTGTGTTTTTATTATTAAAATAATGTTTTTAGTTGATTAATTAATTAATTTTTTTAATTTAATGTTAAATAACTAAAACTCATAAATTTATGTTAAAATATCTATTTTATTGATTTTTTTAGTTGTTTGATTAAATTATAGTTGAATAGATAAATTAGTGTAAGACTATATTTTTTATTCTTTTATTTTGTTAAATTATGAATTAACATTATTTTAATTCTGTATTCATTTTATGTTCTTTATAACAATGTCAAAATTATTTAATGATTTAATTTATTCCATTTTCAATTGTATTAAAAATAAATTTTTAAGTATTTTAATTTATTCTTTTAGTTTAAACATATTTTTTTTCTTTATTTTTTTCATTAATTAATTTATATTTGTTAATATTTAATCATTGTACTCAATTGATTAATTATTTCTCTATGTTTATGTAATTTATTAATTTATCTTTGTTTAAATTTTATTTTTTTTATTTTTTTTATTTTTTATTGATTGTTTATTTATTTTTTAAGGAAAATAAATGGCATAATTAGTATATTGACTGTGTGAACTAACTAAAAGACATTCTCATAGTCAGTATATTAATTGTGAGGGATAACTGAATGCATAAAGGCCACGATCATTATACTAATTGTGGATCTTCAATCTCAACATATCATGCAACCACTATTGAACTGATCTTGAAGAAAAAACTCAAGTGTCATTACACCATTTAAGACCAAGTTCCCTCCTACCAAACTAAAATCGAGAACTCCAGGAAGAATAGATGAAGGAGAAGATTATTATCCTACCATGCCGCCCTTCTTATTAGAGAAACTATGCCTTTGGAATTCCCCAAACCCTTCGTCAGATTTGAAAACCATATCCTGAGACTTATCATGAATTCCTCACTGATAAAGGTTGAAGTTGATATCTTGTGCCACTATTGAACCTTGTTAACCACCACCATATCATAGATTCCCATGATACCTATCTTGAAGCCAAAAACTTCCAATTTGATCCACTATGAAAGATAAACCACTAGATTTAAACCAAGTTTGAATCTCCAAGTGAGACACTACCTTGCTGGAGAAGCAAAAAGTGCCCATGATTAATTTCTACACTGTCGATGATCAAGCTCAATTCACCAAATATTGAATAAAAATACTTGCATTAGAATCATAATTACATTTTTTCTGATTCTATTATAGGGTAAAAGATGATGGGGGGCCACTGTTCTCCCTATTATTGTGGTTTTATTGATGCATAATTATGCACACAATATGTTTGATGCAATACCCTAATAAAAATTTAGGAAAGAAGAAATAAAACTTTTCTTCCAAGACACATATATCTATTGGAGTCAAATGAGATGCGCCTCTACACACAGACTAGGACTTTGGGTTCAAAATTTTAATAGGAAAATGATCTTGTGGAGTATGGTGATCTATGGTTGAGAAAACTTTTAATTTAGAAAAAAAAATTGATTTTATTTAATTCATTCAACCATGTTCTAATCTACCTACTAAGGAATTCAACTTCAGGAGGGAATTGAAAGAAGTTAAGGATACTAGACAAGAGTTAAAGGAAGTGAACATGGAAATCACGTGTTTATTTTAGTTCTAGGAATAAGGCCTTATTGTGCGGATCACCCACTAAAAATACATTTTATGTGGTTCCAAAAATTCTCAGGAAAAGAAAATTAGGATCCAGGAGATGCTTGAGAAGATTTTGAAAGGTGCCATAGATGGTTGGGAATTGTGAACTGAGTGGGAGAATTCTTTTGAATCTATGAAAATCACATTAGGATGTTGAATTTTTTAGGAGTTCTATTGATTTCACTATAGATTCACTAAAGGCTTACAAATACCACTTCAAGGTGCCTCATGTGGAAGTCAAGGATAAGTCACCTAGCAGTGACTATGCCCTTGAATTAGAGATTGGCGCATAAATTTTTGTTAAAAAGAAAAGATACATTGAGAGCCCCACATAGGGGGAGGGGTGGAAAAGAACCATCATCCTTAATCCAAAATAAATGATCATCCAAAATTCATCATTTACCATAGAGAAAATTTGACCGATAATGAATATCATAATTAGAGACTCAGAGAAAATGATAAAGGACTTAGACATAGAGTAATAAGTCATTCTTTGGGAGAAGATTCTTTCCACTTTATCTTCTCCCTATGTTAATTATTTCAATATGATTTCATTAAGATATCTTTTTCTCATTATGAACATGTGTAACTAAATTTATTTGGAGAATTAGACCGATATATATTGAAAATTTCATCTGTTTCACTTTTAATTCCAAAACTGAATCAGTTCTATTTTTTGATTTGAGATTTTATTTTTGTTCTTAATGATCATCAATTTTACACTAATAAATGGACTAACGAGTGATGATAGTGATCAAATTTCCTTTGAATTTTAATCTAAGTACTAAAAATGGAAAAGGTTAACATTATCTTTTTCTTTAAAAACACATCAATTCTTGAGTGATTATTGAAAAATAATATCTAAGGAAAGATCAAAAATACATGTTGATCCACTGAAGCAAGATATCAGTGGATTATCACCATTTTTCTAAGAACTATTTCAATTATATTAAAATTAAGTAAGAATAGTATATATTTTTAATTAATTTATATCAATATGATCTCCTAAATCTCAACCATTATTAGTCTATACGCTCTGATTTCCATTCTCACTGAACCACGCCATTTCACACATTTCATTTAATACTTTAACATCACATTTCACATTTTTCTCTCTCATTGTTTTGTTTGTTTTCAATTTTTTGATTTATTTTGGTCACTGAAACACCAATAGATGTCCCTGTGGAATCAACACTCATACTCAATATCATACTAGTTATAAAAAGTAAGTAGGTTTTATAAATATTAAATTTGTACATCTTCAATGACATACATTGTCAGGAATATTGACCCTTATGTATCATAATTTGAATAAATTTTGGCAAGGAAGCAATTAAAAGTTAATTTTACATATTAAAATACTAATATTACACATTATTTAAAAGTTATGAAATTTATTAGTGTTTAAATATTGAAATTAATTTACTCTTTCACTTTACACTTGTAAATTCAATAAATTGTTGATATAAAGTTAAGATTACTTTTACATGTGATTCTTTTACCATTTTAGATAAATATTTTTTCTTGGTAATGATGAACAATGTCACACCATTATGAGGGAGAGATAGATTCCAATGGTTTTATTGATCTGTATTTTCTCAATTTGTGAAGATGAATACCACACTATGATCATGAAAACCTAGATGAGAGAAAGGAATCCGTTTCACTATAAAGAAGATTGATATATTGTGATTACCTAGACAGTGTTTCTTATTCAGATTAAAATATTAAGGCTAATATTATCACAATATTTCAAATATTATTAAAAGTTTAAATACCAATTATTATAGGGATATTTCAAAGAAAGTTTTTAAGTATTGTTTAAATATATGATTTTGAAATGTTTTCTAGGTATTTATGACTTTTAATAATAAAGTTATGATCATTTTGAGAATCATGGTAAATGTTATTTTTCCTTTATATTTTAATAATTATAATGGTTATTATAACATATATCTTCACCTCATTGACTTGATAAGTAACAGGTGTTCTACTATGACTTAGGTGACATTCCCAAGACACCAATGGTTGGAAATAAATGCTAAAGGCCTCAAGAACATTTGGGGGATGATTTTCTCTTTGAAAGATAAACATCCAAAATAAATAAAAAATAACCAAAAAACCTATATATAAAGCTTGAGTACAAAATATAACTCAAAATATAACTAAACAAATAAACCATATCAGAGTGCAAGAGGAAACTAAAATACGTACTTGAAGAGAACCAAAAGACCACAAAACTTGAAAATCCCAAGTGACATAAACCAGAAACACCCAACCTGATCCAATATCTAACTCCACATGCCATTCTCATGGTATCAAGAAGAATCACTAAAGAACTAAGATACATTTCCATTACCTATGTCATGATAGATGACATCTATAAACACATAATAGTTTCAAAGAAGTGGGTGAGTCTATACTCAGTAGGATTTCCCCATTGACTTCCCAAATCAAATCACTAGGAAAAATCTTGTAAGAACAGTGTATATAAAACAATTTTAAGAAGTAAAAATATTTTATAACAAATCCATAAACAATTTTCCAATTAAAGTGATAAAAAAAAGAATAAAACCTTTTTATAATCATTTGGAATACCCATAACTATGTTTCCGCACTCACCATTCATGCCCAAGTGATAGTTCTATACTCATAATCAGTCTATCATCAATCCACCAATTCATCATAAAGTGACCAATAATAGGTTCTCCAATGGCACACTCCCCTTCCATAGGGTCACAACTAATGAAAATGAACTCATAACAACCATGTATGCCAAAATCCATGTAAAACCATTTCAAAAAACTGTTATTTATTTAATTTATTTCAGCAAACAATTTCCATGAATCAAAACAAAACCATAATTTTAAAATCAACATTTTGAAATTATAAACCAAAGGGGTTTTCCAAAATCCATCCAATTTCCCACAATTTTCTAAATCCAATACCAATCAGGATCTCCACCAAGAATCACACAAGTATTTCACCACAATTTCATTTGAAGCATTTAATTAAAACTAATACTTTGAGTTATAAATAAAGTGAATATAAGATAGAAGGCACCTACCTCACATTGGTTATAAAAAATGAAGAATGATACAATGAAACTCTAGATTCATCCTTGGATATCCTTTACTTAAATCAATACAATGATAAGACGTCAAGATTCCCATTAAGGAACTTGATTCTACCTGCCATGGATTAGTAATATTTCGAGATAGGGAATATGGATAGATCTAAAAAGAACATGTTAGGTTAGGATAGATATAATGAAGACAAAGACACAAGAGGGGGTGAATTGCGGTTTTCAAAACTTTGACAGATTCAGAACATCTATCTTGGTGACCAGTGTTCCTTTCCTTTTATCTAAAAGATGATAAAGTAGCAAAAATAAATTAAGGAAATAAACATAGTGATGTATAGTGGTTCAGGGAACAAATATCCCTTATTCAACTCCACCAACACTCAAATCCCTAAGCTTTGTGATTTTCACTAGGTATGTTTATCCTAAGACCTTGAAAATACAAAACTGATTACGGATAGTTGAAACCTTACAAGAATTAATAAATCCTTATAGTTATTTTACAAGGAACCAAATATCCATAGTTTAGTATAAGAAGCTAACAATTAACCACAACTGAGTACAAGCATACAAAACTCAAATAAATTAAAAAAGAGTTTTATTTGTTGATAGTATGAGTTAAACTTCATAGATTTCATTAGTAACTAACAGATGAAATAAGATCTTCAATGTAGCACGATATCATATATATCTTTAACATTTGCACAAGATTTATTCAAACTGCAATAAATAAAACACCAGATATATGTTTAAACATGAATGTCTCTAAAGTTTATCTTTACCAAATGCTCTGTTGTTCTTGCATAAAAAGATTTAACAAATAAATGCAGTAGTAATGAAGACAACAACAATGAGTAAATCATATAGATCTAAACATGTATGTCTCCAATGTGTAGATTTGAAGACAAAAACACACATTTTTTTCTATAATTAAATATACACATATTTTTTCAATGAATAATGTCTCCATATTCATGCATCTAGTCAAACATCTCTAGGTCAAACTAGCTTCAAAAAAATATTGCACAATAAATCATGAATATTTTAATTCAAAAACATTCAAGATAGTCAAAACTTCCCATAAGAATAGTAACATTTTACTCTATTGAATATGAGACATTAAAACAATAATAATGATACTTTTAATCAGTTGTAAAACATATTTTAATCGTTCTTTATTTCCATAAAGGTTTTTGGAAAAATCATAGATAATATCATGGATTTAAAACTCTGTCGTTGAATAGACAAATGTAGGGTTCCTTCACATGATGAAAAAACATAGAACATAGGGTTGGCAATGTATGTTTGATTTCTAAAGTAGGGTTGATGTACCATATGTTTGTTTCCTCAAATGTAGGGTTGATTCCAAATTTAGGGTTGATTAACCATACTTTCCTGACAGCGTAGGGTTTATGATCCATATGTGATGTTCCAAACATAGGGTTTATTCCTTACGCTATGCTTACCAATGTAGGGTTGAGAACATTTTTTCTAGAATACACTAAAACACATTCCGAATACTTCAATGAATATTACTCATGGATCAAGGTCTTGAATATAATTATAGAATAAATATTTCAATGAATATTAATTTCATAAAATTCACTTAATGTAATTTCATTAGTAACATAAATGTGGGTGTTTGTGAGAATAAAAACCAAAAAGAAATTAATGAAATTATTGAATCAAAAAATTCTCAAAATAAAAATGAATAATGAGTACTTACCAATGAATTTGGGTATCCAAATCACTTTGATTTTTATAAGATTAACTTCCAAGTTGAAGAGAAAAGTCACAAAAGCCTTAGGAGAAAAAAGAATTTGAGTTATTGAGATAATAGGGAATTTAAGAGGCTTTAGGGGATTAATTCAGATTAGATCCAAATTTTAAGGGGTGTAAAATATAATTCATATGGTTAGGACACATGGTTTTGTAAACCATATATCAATCATGTTGTACTACTATCTCAAGACAAACCCTAGCATGACTATCTCACACGATTAGAAAAATCATGCACCAACCATGCATTTCCCCTTTTTTGGAGTTTCACAATTTCCCTTGGTCACACATACAGTTTGGATAAACTATGCACCAAACATGTTTCTGACTAGTTCCCATTTTCTTCATTTTCACATTTTCTTAGAGGTGGTGTACGGTTTCTACTAACTGTACACAAACCATGAACCTTCAGAAAATCCTCCAAAACATGTAAAACCCCATCAAAACCTCCCAAACTCAACCTAATCATTGTATAGACTCAAAATATATGAATAATGAGTCATGTACCTAAGACCAAGGGTGCTATATTCTCCCCACCATTGGCCTTTCCATCTATAGAAAGTAAAAAAACACTATTTTCCTAGAATATTTTGGGTCACTGCTCTAACATTTCCTTCTCATGCTCCCATATTTCTTCTTAAATCCAACCACATTTTCGTAAAACCCACACTTGACTGATGATTTTCCCACATAATATATTTTACTTCCTATCCATAATTTTTACCAGAACATGAATAAACATAGAATCTAACTCTAGTTCAACATGATACCATCGAATCACATGGTTTTGATCAGTTTGGTACTTCTAAAACTGACATATATAAAACATGTTGTGTGTTAAACTAAACCTTGGAAACAAATCCAACTGATATGAAACCTCACTAAACCATTCAAGTATCTCAAAAACCTATGTGTCATGTAGAAAACTTTCCATTTTTACAAAAATGATGATGCCCAAGCCTTGGAGAGATTCTCAAAAACATGTGTTCACTCGCCTCAAATGAAAACAGTCACCAAAGACGATTTGCATATGATTTTTGATGAATCTAAGCTATCTCTAACCTATTTCTGATCAACTAAATTTTATTTGTTGTAGTTTTCATAGGGTTGGGTCCAATTAGAAAATTCTCACCTATTTTCTCCCAACAAAGTAGATAATGACAAGGACACCCATACAATGATTCAAAATGAGACATATGTATCAATTCCTAATAAATGTTATTATATGAGAACTACACTAAAGGTATATTCTCCTCCCAAGAGCCACAAAAATCCATTACACAAGCACTAATCATTTCCTCCAACATTTGGATTGTCTATTTAGACTATCCATCTATTTTATGATGATAATTTGTACTCATAGTCAATTATGTTCCAAGTGATTTCTACAAGTATTTCCAAAAATGAGATGTAAACCTGGGGTCTCATTCAAATTCAATTGAGACTAGAACGCCTTGCATCTTTATAGTTTTCTGAATGTAGAGTTTGGAAAATTCTTCCACCATATTAGTTTCATGAATAAGGATGAAGTTAGTAAAAAAAAGTATCCAATCCATGATCATCCACATGCAACTGTGTTTCCTAACCATTCTTAGTAGACCTATTACAAAATCCATGGATATTTTCTCCCATTTCCACATGGGAATCTATAAATACTAAAACATACCTGTTGGCCCCTGTTGCATTGACTTGACCTACTGATAGGTGAGGCATCTCTAGATAAAATAAAATACGTCCCTTTTTATTCCCACCCACCAAAATTGTTCTTCTAATTCTTTATACATATTCTATATCATAGGGTGAACAACCCATATCAAATAGTGGTAAGCTCTAAGAAGTTGTTCTTGATAATATAAAGGTATGAATACATGATCTCAAAAACTATAACACTAAACTCCCATACAGATTTTAACCCTCAATAGTCTCCCCACCATTAAGTTTTGACCTCATAGTAACACAATCAGGATCAGATTTATGAACAACTCCAACTTTCTCAACCAAATCTAGAACCAATGAAATTGGAAAGAAAACTACAACATCACCTTAGTCCAAGTAATCAAGATCTGCATCTTTTATTACTAACATTAGTTTATATTGATTTGAATCATATTTATCCAACTTAGTATATTAATTCTTTCTTAATGTGTTCACCACAAAGTTTCTTTTACCTGTTATATACAACATTTCAAATTCAAACATCTGTAGATACTCCATTAATCTGTGCTTCCTTAAATTAAAATATCTTTGTGAGAAAATGTATTTCAAAATATTATGATCTATAAACACTATGGTTTTCTCACTAAATAGATAATTACATCAATTAGTTAAAGCAAGGACCACAACATCTAATTCAAAATTTTGAGTTGGGTAGTTCTTCTCATGTAACTGTAAATATCGTGAACAATAAGAAACAACATGATCTCCATGCATGAGAACACTGCCCAATACAAATCGTGATGCTTCACAATAGACTATATAGCTCTGTTCAGACTCTAGAAACATGATTATAGGTGATTATGTAATTCTAACCTTAAGTTCTTGAAAAGATATTTAGCATTAATCATTCCATTATAAAGGAATTACTTTTCTCATCAAATTTGTAATTGGTGATTTTAAACATGGAAAATAATGTACAAAATGTCTGTAGTATCCTGATAATATAAGGAAACTATATATCTCAAATAAATTATTCAGTGGTTTCCAAGAGATAATAACTTCTATATTTTTAGAATCTATAAAAATATATTTTCAAAAATTACATGGCCAAGAAAATGTACCTCTTGTGTCTAGAAATCACACTTTGATAACTTGACATACAAACGATGCTCCCACAAGATTCCCAACACTATAACCAAGTGTTTGCCATGATATGATTTTTTCCTAGAATACACCAGTATATCATTAACAAACTCTACCATAAAAGAATTTAGATACCTCATAAATATTTAATTCATTGATTCCATAATGATAGATGGTGCATTCGTAATACCAAAAGGAATAACAAAAACTCATAATAGATATATCTACATTTGAAAGTTTTCTTAAGAATATCCTACTTCTGAACTTGAAATTGGTAATACCCTAAAGGTAATTCAATTTTATAGAACCACTGATATCCCCTCAATTAATGAAAAATATCATCAATGCATAGAAGAGGATACTGATTCTTTATTTTAATTTGGTTAATATTATGATAATCATCATAAATTATATTAGTTAATCTACATTCTTCAAACATAATTGGTGATTTCCATAGAGATCTACTTGGTATAATGAACCCTTTAATTTCTAAATCTTCTAACTAAACTTTCAATTCCCTCAATTTTGTTGGGTCCATCCTATAAGATGGAAGTGATATTGGACTGGTCCCTGGTAGGATATCAATCTTAAACTCCACCTTAATTTTTTATAGAAACCTCGATAATTTTTTAGGAAAAACATTAGGTAATTATTCAACAATTGTTGGAAAATCTATATTTCCAATTTCATTCACATATGCCAAAATCAGTGCAGCTAACCGATACAAGATAGTTCAAACTACTAGTCTGAAAATTCTTGATCTACTTTCCTTTACATCATAATATCTTCTAAAGAGATGATTTTTGTCTTCCAGAGATGTGAAGCTAACTTTTTAGGCATAATAGTTGATGTGGACCTTGAACAGTGTCAACTAATCCATAACCAAAATCGATTAAAAAAACCATCTCAAAAATAGAGGAATCCTGAAGAAACTCATCCCCATCGATGGTTATAGAAAAATATTTACACATAAAGTCTCAACGATATCTTTTACTAAGAGGATTTTGAAGTTTCAATATAGAATTTATCATCTCAACATTAAAACCCATATGATTAATAGCATGAGAAGCAATAAATGATTGGGAATAACCCACATCATACAAATCTTGAATGAGGGTAGAATTAAAAATAATTATACCTCTAACCATCAAAGGACCATATTGATCATTCGTGATCACTTTATCATCTCTATATAATTGATTACTCATTGAAAATTTCTATTTTTTATCCTATTGTGATTTCACTAGTTAAGGATTCATGGTGTTCCTTGAATCACCTTGGCTCTCTTTATTATGATAATCGAAATTATTCTACTATACTCATCCCAGTGAAGCATAATATTCCTAATAATTATGAGATATATCTCTAGAACTCAACCTTAGATCATTGAGATCATAGCATTGAAGATGTACAATCTAGTAGAAATTGTGAAAATCTCTAGGGGGTCATATAATCTCACTTCTTATGGTTGAAAGAACCACATTGAAAACATCTTAGCTTACTTTTTAGTCATATATGAATATTTACTAATCCCATGGTCTGATTCTAAGGTTTCCCACCACTCTAGAAGTAGTTTTACCTCTTCTTCTTATTCTAAACATTAGAGTTCGCACCTATTCCCATAAGAATAAACATTCTCCTTGAAACTGTATCTCTCAATATATCCCTTTATACTAGAGTCTCTCTATTGACCATATTTTTATAATAAGTTATAAAAATCATGAAAATATTTGAGCGAATATCTAGTCATAATACTGACGTAAAAATGTGTTCCTTCAAGGATGAAATTGTAGAAGCTTTAGGGGTAAAGCAGAATAAGTTCATAAATTTAGCCACATGATCTATCACTGTAAGGTTATATTAATTTAAACTGAATAAGTTCATTATTCTAGTAATCTAAAATGTGTGAGGATAGAATTGATTGTTAAAAAATTCTTCAAAATCCTCTCATATCAGGCCTGGGTCCAATTTAGTATGAACCACTAATTCCACCATTATCATACCTAATCCTCCAATATATACATTGAAAATTTTACTTTTAACTCTTATGGTTCCCCAATGAAATCAAAGACTATATTAATTCAATTTGACCAGACTTTTTCATTTTTCCATCTTGAAATCCCCCTAAAAATGGGTGGATTATGATTTTGAAACTGAAATGAATGGTCCACTTTTGGACATTCATAATTACTATTACCCTTATCTATCTCCTTAAAATAGTGGACAATGCTTTGGACCAACTGTTGGTTCACCTGTGGGTTAGGTGAAACCATATTTTTATCATCCTCCTCCACTTTATTTCTCCGACGCCTACCCAGTTTCATTCACTATAACCAAAACAAAACTCTATTTAGTCTCACTCATTTTAAACTGAAGGCTTGGAAATTCCAATTTTACCACCTCAATACATATCACAACATATATTTCCAAAATTCAACCATTATCAACATTTAAACTATTTTTTAAAAAACTACAACTATGATTTTCAAAATCAAACATTTTCACTATATTCAAAAAACAAAACTTTTTTCCATCTCATAAACCATTAAACTCATAATGAACAATATATTCCTACTAGAAAGTATTACTATCAATTCATGTCGTGAAACTCTCATTAGCTAAACCCAGGATGATGAGGTGATTATACACCTAGAAGTGTCTCCAAATACTTATGTACCAAAACATCCTAGTAAATTGAAGTTCAACATAAAAAGTTTAGATACATCTTTTTATGCTATATGTTTCAAGTTATGAAAATTCTTATCTCCTTACTACTAACCAAACACAAGAACTAAAAATAATAATACCATTGGTCCCAAAAATATATTTAGACTAACCAAGACTGATACCATTTGTAACATCACGTCCCTCCTTATTAGTTTGAGAAGGGACGGGTGTGATACTATGCTTTAGGTGACATACCCAAGACACCAAAAGATGGAAATAAATTCCAAGGGCCACAATAATATTTAGAGGAATATTTTCCCTTTTAAATATAAACATACAAACTATATAAAAAATCCAACCAAACCTCTATATGATGTATGAGTATAAAATACAACTCCAAACATAACCAAACTAATAAACCATATCAGAGTACAAGAAAAACCCAAAATATATACTCAAAGAAACCCAAAATACAACAAAACTAAAAAATTACAAGTGAAATCAATTAGAAATTCCCAACCTACACCAAGCTCCAACTTCACATGTCATTCCCATAGTATCAAGAGGAATCACTAAAGAACTGAGATATCTTGCCTTTACCTATGTCTTGATAGATGACATATACAAATTCACAATAGTGCCTAAGCAGGGGGTGATTCTAAACTCAGTAATATTTCCCCAATGACTTCCCAACCCATTCCACTAGGAAAAAACTTCTTAGAAAAATTTATATAAAATATTTTTAAGTAGTAAAAATAGTTTATAACTAAGGCATAAAAATTTTATATAAAAATTTATAAAAGAATAATAAAACCTTTTTACAATCATTTGGAATACCCATAACCATGTCTCCACACACACCATGCATGCCCAGGTGATAGTTTTATACTCATGGGAGATCTCTCATTGATCCACCTAGTTGTAAAAAGGTAACCAATATCAGGTGCCCTAATGGCACATGCCCCTTCCATAAGGTCACGTCTAATGCAAATGAACTCATACCGACCATATTTGTCAAAATACATGTAAAAACATTCCAAAACCCTTTCTTTATTTAAATGATTTAAATAAAAAAATCATGCATAAAAATAAAACCCTAATTTAAAAATAAACATTTAAAATTATAAAAAAAAGGGATTTCTAAAATCAAACCAATTTCCCAAAATTTTCTAAATCCAATACCAATTTGGATTTACACCAAGAATCACACAAGAATTTCACCAAATTTTAAATCAAAAAATTTTATTGAAACTAATCCTTCAAGTTTTAAATTAATTATATATAATAGAGAATCCACCTACCATATAACGGTTGGAAAAAATGAAGAATGAAATAGAGAAACACTAGATTCGGCCCTGGATATACTATAATTCAATCAGTCCAATGATAAAACATAAATATTACCATCAAGAAATGTGATTCTATCCACCATGGATTAGATATAATACTTTAGGAGATATAATAAGGCTAGATCTAAGAATAAAAATGAATAATGATGACTTGTCAATGAATTTGGGCCTCTAACATACTTTTATTCACCTATGAATTGCTTATGAATTGAATGGAAAATTCTCTCAAGCCTTGGGAGAAAAAGGAATTCGGAATATTGAGAGAATAGGGTATTATCAAGGATTTTGGGTATTGGTTAGGATTAGATCCACATTTTAATGGGTGATAACTATACATCATATAGTTAGGCCACATAGTTTGGAAATTGTGTGCTAACCATGTGGTGCTATTGTCTCAAGCCAAACCCTCTCACAGCTGGCTCGTACAGTTGGCTCGCACAGTTATACAAACCATGCATCAACCATGAATTGTCCCAGTGTTTTTAATTTCATGGTTTCCCATGGGAACTCACAAAATTTTAAAAAAAAATCCAACCATGAACCTACCTAGTACCCACTATATTCTCTTGCACGGTTTCCTGGAGGTGGTGCACGGTTTCTACTAACTTTGCACAAACTGTAAACTTTTAAAAAATCATCAATAACATTCCAATACCCCTCAGAACCTCCAAAATCTCAACTAGAGCATTTTATATACTCAAAATAAATTAATAAACGGTCATGTACCTAAAACTAAGGGTGTTATACTTCTAATATTAATGGATTATACGTATTCAGCTATAAAAGGAGTCTGAATCTACAGGTATCCAGAAAGTCATATATGAGATACATGAGTACCATACATAAGATACAATTCATTATATGATGAAATTTTGTGGATTAAATGGTTTATATACTTTTTTTTATTTACTGAAGCATTACTAGTTTTCCCAAAGCTACAGCATTCCACTAGTTCTACAAAGGGTTAAGGATCACTATTTCAACACTTGTACCTCATCTAGAACATCCAATGGTTTAATTATTATATTATTTCATTATACTAAAGTTTTTTACACTATAAAATTGTTTACACATGGTTATAAAAAAAATTAAAATCCATATCTTGGTTTTGTTACCTATCCAAACAATAGTTTCATGGGTTGTACTTAAACCGGCTAAAAAACACTAGATTAGGGTTGCTCCTTAGAAAGCATGAGTTCTACCAACATCTGCATAAAAGGTTGTGTTAATTTTGGTCTACATTTTTATTATTATGGTTTTTTATACACTTATATAATTCTTTATTATAATGGATATCCATACTCTCAGGTTTGAGAATATGAAGAGTAGACATAGGATTTATAGATCCAAACTACTATAAATCTCTTGTAATCTCTTGTTTATCATTACCACACTTCCACTACATCTATTATTTATGGCTGAATTTTTATCTTTATTATTCACAAAAAAATTTATTATAATTTAAGTTAATCTGACTATTTAAGGTTTACAATTCATACTCCCCCCCCCCAATATTTTTCATCTACCTAGTTGGGACTTATCAAATAGAAGCTAAACATATTTACACGCATCTAAATGCAGCGCATGCATAAGGTACATGAAATTTTCATATAATGGTTTATAATTATATGAAATTAATGATCACCACATGAATAATCTTGGAGTCATAACTAGCCAATCCCCACTTTTCTAGACAAGGCATAAGTATACATGACAATGAGAAGTCCAACCCAAAGTCCCTCTATCCAATGATATTTTACTCAAGATATATTTCATTTAAATCATAACTCACCTAATATACATAAACTATATTAAACCTCTAATTTCAAATCAATCACTAAAATACAAATCGAAGTCAATATTAATAAAAATTAAAACTTATGTTATCATACCTAGAATTTAATGTATGACATGAAAATTTTATAAGAATAAATTTATCATATAAATTAAATCATACACAATGTTCACATTTTAAAAACAATTAATAAACATAAATATTTAAAATGAATAAATAAATATATAACCATTTTATTTATTTAATTAACATGATATATTAATATGAACCTTTTGTATTTAATTTAGGCATGAAAATATTTTATTTTTAATGTCTAACACTTATCTTTTATAAAAAATTTACAAACCATAAAAATTTTATCCAAAATATTAAATTTTATTTATTTTTGGATTATATAATATTTTATAATAGATAGATGGAATTATTTATCATAAGTTGTGATTCGGTTTTTTTCTTATGATAAGAGTTATCATGTTCTTCCATTCATATTTGATGATATATGTTATATCATCACTATGACATGATGATCTACTTTTTTAAAACATGAAATTTCTTTCGCAACCTACGGTATCACATATCGCAGATTATGACATAGAATAAAACCATGAGATTTCAATGTATCATACTCTATGATATAAAAAAGTCATTCCCTGTGAATAAGAAAAAGTAAATTCAAACATTATAATATCCTATATCATAAATCCGGGAAAAGTGATCCAATAGTAGATATTCATCCACACCATATCATACACTATGATATCGCCTAAAACACATTACGATATGCATGTTATTTAAAAAATCAATAGAAAAACATGTTGATTTAAAGATGAACCTAATTTTTATACCACTGATGGGTTTTTTAATATCATCACGTGATTAAATAATCAAAAGAAACTCATTTGGATGCCTTATCTATCACAGTCGAATCAATATGAAAGGGTGAAAATAAGTATAAATAGGTGTGACTTTATCATAGTGTTATCCAAATATGTAAATAAAAATAGAGTTTTTTTGATGTATATCATTGAGGAATAACCTAAGGATTATTTCCTCCATAGGTAGTGTACTAGCCACTAGAATCCTGGTATTTTATAAGAGGATCCTATGAACTCCATGACGTGTACCAGCACATTCTCCGAAAAAGAAAAATAAAGAACTGAAATGGAAGAGAGATTCAACTATAGAAAAACTAAATCTCAACCCCCCCCCCCCCCACCCAATAGGAGGATACAAACCCTTTATAATTTCATAATCCATTCAATGAACAAGATTGAGAGTTAGCTGCCAATGTTTGGAAGTCGACTTGTGTTACCCAAATTCATGTCTCTTGAGAATATAGTCGATGATCAAATTAATAAATTTTATTTTCATGCAGACAATAATAACTTGATATCCCAAGTTTCTAGTTTCATTACATGACTCCCAAATAACCCAGTATATAACAGTTAAATCCACACTATGAGTGTTTCCTTCATTGGAGGTTGCCTCCACATTCTTGTAACACGCTGTGAGGAACTACTCAATGTCTCGTAGATAAACTGGAACACCCATAAAGCTACCCAATAAGTACTAAGTGTATCATACCCACTCTTATTGAATAAATAGGTGATCAAAAGGCTATATTTTGGCATTATTACAACATAATAATTTTGAGACTAAAGGTATACCTTCTTGTTGAATCATATCATCAGTTGGGATTATGTGTTGCCTAATGCACTTGGCTAAAAATATTATTTTAGCATGAATGGATTTGTTAAATATACCTTTAGAATATGGGTATGATCCTTTAAGAACATAAGTGAGATTCATAAAATCGTGTATGACAAATAATCTCAAGCTTTAAGGGGTAAAACATAATAGCTTTCATCATTAACCAACCTAATGATGGAATATAAATATTTTTGTTCATCATCTTGAACTACAATGAGAAACTCTATATGCTTCTTTAATTACAGAAATTTAATGTTAATATGTGGATAACCTAGGAAGAAAAGAGGTCGGCCTGAATATTTTTCATCATAAAAGGAAATTTCCCCCTTTAAAATGATCCATATTGAATTCCCAAGAAGAATATAAAATCTCCCTTGAAGGACATTCCCTTGAGAGTATATCAATTACCTCCCATCTTGGGTTACATATAGACCCCTCCCATATTTAATATCATTGTAGCTCAACTATAGGTATTTCCTATTTAATACTTCCCAAGATGGTTTGGATTTATTTTTCACACCCACAATATAATTTTTAGGTATGAATTATATTATTTTTTATTTTTTATTATTTCCCTTCATTTTTAGGTTCTTTTCTTTTGAAATTTCAAGAAAACGTGAAATGTAAACTAGTGTATAGTTGGCACACAGGTAGAGATAATCATATAGAAACTATGTAAACCCTATAATTTTGTTTCAAATATGATTTTTATTATTCATGTATGGTTTTCCTATCCATGAATCCAAACCATGAAACTAACCAAGTGAAATCAGTGTCACCCAAATGGTTGACACACGGTTTAGAAAACCTTGCGGCCAATGTAAAGACCTAAGATTTTGGACACTTTAAATTAATATTATCTTCAATAGATCATGTCACATGAAAGATATAACTAATTAAACACCCAAATAAAATTAACCAAGACATATTAAAATTACATGAAGAATATAATTATTAGAAAATAAAAATATAATAATCGATTAAAATAATTACTTTTATTTATTTTGTTTTGATTAATATTTTAAAATAAATGATGCCTTTAAAAGAACCATTTAAAAAGGGTTATTTCCTTTCAAATAACCATTTAAGGGGTACTTAGATTTATAAACTATTATTTCAACATTCAATCATTTTTATGAAATATGATTAAAAACAATTAAAGTTGAAAAAGGTTGTTTTTTAAAATATGTTTTTCTTTATATATTTTATTTTATTTTAAAATATAATTGATAAATTTTAGAATTTTAATTTGAAAAAATGACTTCATTTTTGGAATAAACATTTCAATATTATCTTTGGATGAATTTTTGAAATTTTAAAAAAAATGATTTTTAGGTGAATAGTGTCATATACTATTTTGCCAAATATCATTCATTTTAAAGAATTATTAGTTTATAAAAATTATTTATAAATTTATTAAACCCTTTTATTGAAAAAATATTCATTTTATAAGTTATATTATAAATTTAAAAATATTATTCTAGTTTTAAAACCTATATTTAATATTTTAGAACTTAAGTAATATTTTTTTTCTCAAGAAATTGTTTTTAATACATTATATGCCTATTCTTGTAAAAATTATTTTTATCACTTTTTGAAATTTAATCAAATTAAATGGATTTAAAATTTTAATTATTAGTTATCGTAGTGAATGATTAAATGGTGAAAGTAAAAATATAATAGTAAATCACTTCAAACATGTTTTAAAAATGGATGAGAATGTGTGTTTGAGTCATTTATTGACCTTATAACTTATACTCTTAATTATTTATCAATTTTCAAGCTACTTTAGTTTATAGTGACTTTCAATTATTAAAAATTTATGGGTATTTACAAAAATGTCATCTGTTTTTACTTATAAAAGGTGTTCTCCTCTCCTCACTTCCCATCAAACCAAAACCCAAAAAAATAGCAACAAATCTACACAGACCTCTTCTAAACACCCATATACACCTTAAATAGGTTATTTTATTCTCAAAATTTAATTCATCAAAGGCTTAACCCCCTTCACAAAGGAGATAATCCAAGTAGTGAGGTATAAATTTCTAACTGCTCCTTTTTCAAATATATTTCTTTATTTTCACTCCTTCCTCAAATTAAATTACACTATCTTAAAATTAAAACATTGGTATCATTATTATACTAGTATTTTATTCTAATTATGTTATAATAATTAACCACTTTTCTCCCTTTTATTTTAATAAAAATGAAATTTTTAACCATGCATTATGCAGACTACCGTCTCCAAGACGCAACATGTTTCATTTTCCTTCACCACATTTCAAGGATGGAATTATTTTGGAATTTAATATATAAGTATTATATTTATGACATATTTCATATTTTTATTTTATAAAACATATTATTCTTTTTCCTCGTTCTATAGAAAATAAAATCAACATCCATGTGTATGTGTGGATTACCGCCTCTATAGAATAGTGCATTTAATATTTCATTACCACCTTTAATAGTAGGTTATGATATTGGTTTTAATAGATAAATATAATTTTTATAGAATTATTAAGGTTACGTTAATTCCAGTTGTATAACCTTTTAACAATATAAACAATAACCAACCATTGTAAATTCAACAATCCAAAATCATGTATTAAGAGAAAAAAAATGTTTTCATACTATATAATAAATTCTTATAGGTTATCTTATTATTATATTTATTTAAAATTATGATATAATCTCCAATTCTATATTTTTTCTTTTCAATAAATCACTTTTATGGATGAGTGAGAACCTCTAAAATTATGATATATAAAATTAATAAAAACTAATTAATATCATTATGATTTTTTATAATTATATTATAAATAAATCACTTCATAATAAAATATTAATTATGTTATGTTCTTGTTTGGGTTTGTTTAACCACTTACTTGAATAATGATATGAATTCATATCATGGATGGCTATGTGAATTTAATATGTCATATAAATAAGTAAATAATGGTTTTATTTTGGTTCTTTAATGGTAACATTAATATTAATCACATCAATTAAGATACGTCTGTTCGTTAAAAATCACGGAAGAATACTCATCGTCAATTTCACATTTAAGGATCATAATAAAGACACTCATAGAATGAAATTAAAACATTATAAATAATTAAAAATAATAAATTATAGTAACTTGTTTATTTTTAAAAATAACATTGGTGAAATAATGAATAAAACACTGCTTTTATGAAACTAGTTCACAACGGTCAAGATTACTCACACCCGATATTGAAAACATATAATAAATAATATACATGTAAAGATTGATTATAAATTAATTTTATAAAAGGTTATTTATATGAATAAGTTTATAAAATAGGTTATTAATATACTTTTATTTTTTATACAATATCTTAGAGAGCATTTGACTAAGCGTAAAAATAAGGTGAGAGTTTCTTATCACAAATTTTCTCTCCTTGAGACATATTTCCTAATATACACCATGTTTTATTTAGAATGGTGTATATAATGCTTAATTAATTTATTTTACCATATTAATTTAATTAATTTTTTCTGAATATCTATATCATTTTATCTTTTAAATTTATTTCTATTTAAAAGATACCAAAGTTGAAAAGGGGTTTTTTATTACAAAGGTACTCAAACCATAAGGGTTTCATTTCTGATCTTATTTTTAAGAAAATATTGTTTATTAAAAGATAATTCATATGTGTAATTTTCATTATTTATAAAACCTTTCATAATTTTCTTTTAATATCCATGGGATTTTACATATACCATCAAAATTACTTTTCCCCTTGAATCATATTTTACCTGAAGTGTTTTTTATAAGTGAAACTGACCCCTTCTCTTTCACTCGATTAGAAACCTTCATTTTTTCCATGTATATATTCATTGGATAATTTTTAATATATACTTATCTATTATCCATTAATTTATTAAGGATAGTTTCTACTACTTGACATTATTTTAAAAAAATTAAGGAAAGTTTTAACATTTTAAGTATGGGTTGTTTTTATCAAAATGTGAAAATCGTATCCTTTTAATGTTTATGTGTGAAAAAATAATTCAACCATATGTATTATTTTATATTAATATTTATCTCTATGTTTTTACAGTTTTTTATTTTATATTATATTTATAAAATATCTATTTTAAAATAATTTCAAAAGATCAAGGATATTTCATATTTCGAAAGTGATTTTCCAAAAATTCTTTAAAAAATCATCTAAATCATTGTCCTTTGACATATAGTATGATTTATTTAGGATATTATTAAAACATAACCATAAAAATTATTTCTATATATGGATTATGTAATGTCCTTAACTTTTTGAAAATTTATTCATCACAGCCTTTTTATTTCCTAATATTTTTCGGTGTGTAATCATAATTTTTCTTCCAGTGTCTTTCCTCTATAAATACCCTATTTTTCAGATTTTATTAAAGGTTGGTCACCTATATTTCCTAAATTGATTTATTAGGGAAATTATTTTCTTAATTTTGTATTATTTATTTATATTTTTTAAATACCATATGCTTTATTATATTGATTGAATATTATTTACCTCGAAAGTTACTTGATGTCATTGGATACCCATTTACTTTCCATGGGTTTATCATTTTTTGATTATTTATATAATTATGAATAATTTAATTATATTAATCCTTTTGAAAAAGATATAAAACCAATTTTATTTACATGGTTTCTTTATATTGTGTTGAATGAAACCCATATTCTTTCCATGGGTTCTTTATGCTATAAAAAGTGAATTATTTTCATTTGAAAGTTTTATAAACCCCAATTTATTTAAATAGGTTCCTTATTATATGATAAATGAATTATTTTCAAGTGTTACTCATAATTATGGATGATTATGTATGGGTTCCTATATCACCCTCCAATAAAATGGTTAAAAGTTTAAATCTCATGAGATATGTATACACTAACACATTTTAGTTATTTAAAAGTGTGGGTAAAAGTGTGTGACTTATGAAGTTGATGTATACATGAGTATAATTAAGTTATATTACAATCATGGGTACATGTGTGTGACTCATTAAAGTAATGTTTCCCTATGCTAATGTTTGTTCCATAGTTGAAATATTTCATAGTTTTATTCTTATGCTCTCATGTATCATGTTTATTGACTCACTCTTTTGATTCATGCCTTATTTTATAGAAATCCTTATTCCATTATTTATGATATATTATTTATTATTTATAAATTTTCTTATATATCTTGATTATACCCATATGATAATATTATGTTCACTTATAATATTTAATTATTATTGCTTATGTTTACCCTTATTGAGCATTTGATGTAACGACCCAAACTTTCATTAATGGAAATCCCACTTGATCTAATTAAATGTATCTTTGTGGAAAAATTTATATAAACTGTCAACTTATTTGGTTTTATGTATTTGGATTTTAAAATAATGTTAAGAATTGTGACTTTTTCTAATAAAGGCATTGAACAGTGATCACATGATTAGTATAAATATAGGGATCTAACAAATCCAATTTACTCAGACAAGGGAAGTGATGGCCTCATCCAGTAGACTTGCCCATTATGAAGCCCATTTGTTGGAGCTTGTAAAGGAGGTGATGTTATTGGGCTTCTATCTTGATTGATCCCAAGTTGAGCTTGAATACGTTAAGCTCGAGTGGAACCACCTATGAGAGAAGTGGAAGTTGATAGAGATTACCACCCGAGCAATGTTATCCGAGCCACCCCAAGAGTCTATCACCATCGCGCACCTTACCCTTAGGTCTTATGTAGCTGTTATAAGGTTTTATGTAAAAAGACCTTATCACTATGGTTATGTACATTATTTTGGAATATAATAATGAATATACTTTCATTTTATTATTGTTACCTTGTAAATACTTTTTAAAGCACAAATAGTATTTTTAGTTGATGTTCAACTAAGAAATCTATTTTGATGAATTAATGGATTTTTTAATTAAATAATATTTTAATAGAATATTATTATTATTTTTAAATTAATTTTTATTAAATATAAATGATCATATAACTTTATAAATGCAATTGTAATTTTTTATTAAGGTTCGAAAGCAATTTTTGTCAAAACCTGTGAATTTTTTATAAATGTCAATTTTTATTTTAAAAGTGAAAAGTAACATATTTAAAAAATTATTTAGATAAAATGAATATTATTTATGGAATCAGGATGTCAAAATTATCCAACAGTGAATTTTTCATAATTTTCTCAGACAGTCAAATTTTTGGGTAAAAATTAAATACCGTTTAAATATATAATGTGTTTTATGACATCATAATGACCCAATATTGATGTAATAAAATAATATAAACTTTATGTTCGGCCAATATATGTTTTACCATTAAAATAATGTGATTTTTGGTTTGTTTGATTTATTTTACAAAGCTTTAGTGGACCCTTCAAGACTTATTAAACATTTTGTCTTTTTAAATTGTTTTCTTTGAGAGTGTGACTCACCACCACATAAGAAGCCCCATTATTTTAAGAAGTTCATAATTTGGACTTATAAAATATTGTTTTCCACTTTCCTTTTCCAAAAACCATGGGAAAATAGTGGTCTGGTTTGTTGTTTGGATTAATTTAATGTGAGGTGTCCCAAACCTAAATAATAAATAATTCTCACACCTTTCCCATATAAACCCACCCAAGCTCCCACTTCCTCCTCACTCAAATCCTTTTTAGTTAGTCCAAACTCTTCCCTAATCTCTATAAAATCCTCCCAAGGTTCCCCAAGCTCCCAATAAGCCTCTCTCAAGCCTTTTGAAGCACACTTTCAAGTAAGGGTTTTATCTTCCTTTCTCATTTTTGTCCAATATTCTTTAAATTGTTATTCCCTTTTAATTTCAAGTATAAATGTTGGGTTATGGTTTCTCACCTCCCCCATACTACCCTATTTATGTTTTAATTATGGGATACCCCTTTCTATCTCATTAAATTCCTCCCATGTACACCCGTTATTATGACGATATTCCAAAATAAATTTCTCTCTCCTCATTTACATTCAAGCAATTCTTTTGTATCATGAATCTAAATTCCATTAAATTTGTTGGGAATTGTATATTTATGAACCCCTTACTATCCATGTCATTTAGATATGATGAGACACCCCTTTCTCTCTCATAAACTATTTTTATGAGTTCTTATGTCACTTCGTTATACTGCTGAAATTGCACCGCGTTTTTCCAAGCCAAAGTCATTGTGTACTGAATACCATGCCCATTTCTATATCAAGGGTATTCACATTTATGCACATTTACTTATTTTTTAAAAAGTTTCATGTATTTATTCCACATTATTTTATCATGGAATAAAATATTAAGATGAATAATTCAATGTTTTATGATCCATGTGGTACACTTATGCATGAAATGAAATGTTTAAGAAGGGTGCGCTATTATAGCGCTCCAATGCATTGGGTAAAGTATAGTATCATGATACATCATGTGCAATGGGTGTTTACTTATATAATTCAAGTGCAACAAGTTTTTACTCATGCTTCATGTGAAATGAGGGTTTACTCATGCTCTATGTGCAATGAGCCTTGGCTCATGCTAATTCCATGTTAAGTGTTGTTGCCACATTTCCATGTTATGATTATCATGATTTATCATGCCTTTGTGTTTATTATTTCATTGTGCTCTATTGATATTATTATTGTCTAACATGTATTGTATTCCTCATGTTATTCCATGATTATTCCCTTACTGGGTTTTATATCTCACCTTTTTCTTATGAATGCCCTCAGGTTATCCCATGTAATGCTAAGTATGAGGGAATGTAGTGGTCATGTAAAAGAAGTTTCCAATAAAGGTATTGTATTTAATGTTTTAAGTTTATATGTAATGATACTAATCCCCAAACAAACTAGACCTATCTATCTTCTATGTTTTATCAAATGAAGTTTATGTAATAAATTATGTTTAATTGTGTAATAAAAATATCAGGGTTGTCATATTTGAGCTCATCCCTTTCTTATCTTTTTATTTCCCTAAGTTATGAAGATAGGAAAAGTACGATATGTATATAATAGTTTCTTATGTGGATAATTTTTGGGGGATGTTAAATAGTTGGTATGGATTAAGTATTTTATTATATGGTGGGAAAATATCCAATTAATATAAAGAACATGGATTTTATTAGTTAATGTTATTTCATAATTCTCTAAATATATAAACCTAAAAGGTATAGGGAATTTATTTTAATGAAATATTTTCTTTAATTTATGTAATTTAGATTGTCACATATGTGGTCTGTTATAGAAAAACTGTGTGACCTACCCAAAAACATAAAAATTTGAAGCTCTTATTTTACCCTTGTATGAATTAAACCCCTAACCTCCCTTGTTTCTCTCCCAATTGACTCCAATACCCATTTGATGTCCAATAAACCTCTCTCACACTTATTCAATATCTTAAAATGTAATCACTAAGTAAGTTACTCCTCTATATTCTTTTTGGTTTTCCCTTCCTTATTTCATGGTTCTCACACCTCCCCGATGACATGGAGGCCTAGGGTTTCTTTCACCTAAATTTATTTTATATAATGTTGAATATTAAGGCCTCTACTAGGATTATAGAGTTTTTATCCCTTCATTTATTCTTAATTTACTCTATATAGAGATATTTAGGATTTATTAAGGTAGGTGGTTCCATTTTCAAACTTTTTTGGTTGAGAATTTGGGATCACGATTCTTCAAATTAAATTTTTAAAATGCTATAGGAATGTTCATTATATTCCTTATGGACTAGTTATTATAAAAGAATCATGTTTTAATTATTTTCCTCATGTTGAAAATTCACATGAGGAATGGAACTGTTTTTTATTTTTTAAATGAAATTCCATGTTAAATAATAGTTTAATGTATTATTTAAACTTCATAGGAAACCTCAGGTACATGTGTAGGACAACCTAGAATGGATGAGGTATTTTTTCCACTAGTTATGGGTATTTCCCTAGCTAGTTAAATAATGTATGGTGTATTTCCATTGTTTAGTGAAGTTATTATAAACTCATTCCACTATTTTTTAGTTTTCCCTAGTTAGTAATGTCATATTTACTAGGTGAGATTGGCCATAGTGACCCTAAGGAACACTCCCATGATGCATGTTTTAGAAATGAGTTCTAATGGATTGTTTCCATATTTATATAATTTAATATTATATATCTTATTGTTTTCCCTTAAAAATGTTTCAAAATTTACTTTCATGTATTATATTCAAAATATTATTATTTATTTTATCTAACAAAGTTTTTTTATAGAACACATAGTGGGATCCTACTGGACTCATTAGGCTCCCACCCTACATACAGCAATGGGTATATGTAGACCTTGGTTTATCTTACTCATGAAAAAGAAAGGTGTTTCTTGGAAGTAGTGGGTATTTATGACTAGTTTCTTTTAGGTTATGGAGGTGAAACGGTGGGATGATTCCCCATATCACACAAGGATGGGTAGTTGATTAATTTATTTTATTTTGGTCCAAATTTTGTATGCCAAATTTATCATAACCTATTAGGATCCCCATCCCATCCCCTTTTACATTTTTTCCCTTATGATTTAACTTATTTCACTCAGTTTAATAGTGGCATAGTTTGTTGTATTTTATTATACTTTCAATATTATTGTGACATGTGATTGAAATATTTATTCATATTTTGTGATAGGGTGCATAAATTTCCAATGTATAAAAAGATAATTTCATGTTCCCAGTCGATACCTTTTTGATATTGTTATTCTTTGGGAGAAACCATTCACAAAGTCATATTCCTTGATTCCCAGGAACCCTTATACATCCTTTGGGGATCAGTAATCCCCTTTGTGAATGAATACCTATATCACATCTATAACCAAGTAGGAGTCTAGAATCCATCATAGCCTTTGTATCATGCATTATACCTTAAAAAACTATAGACCATATTGGTTCACCCATAGTAACTATAGTTACTACAACCAGAATACATGCACATATTATAACCTAAAGTCGCTACATCCCTCACATACATGTATGGTAGAACTGATATCCAACACCTATGTTAGAACTTAACCTATACCTAAATCCATCATATCTTGGAATACATCTACACACTATACCACAACTGAATAAAGAGTGAGGAATAGGGAGAATTAATATATTTTTTCCCTCAACAATCTGGATGTTATGGAAAACACCCAGAACCCAAAACACTTAGGTGTTAGTACAAATACTCGACTCAGGTGGAGTGTGTATGAAATAATAAAACATAAAGGTAGAATAACACATAACCAATCTAAGGAAAACTACCTACCCTAGACTCAAATTATAGATAACATCACTCATGATCACCTAGCTTCAATCTCTAGGTTTATGAAGCTAATTCATACTAAAAATATAAGCATTCAAGAATTTTCATTATTATTCATTTAGAAATTCAACAATTACCATTTTAATTTATATGATACATTAATAAATTCTAGTTTAATAATTTATATTAATAATTAATCCAAATATTCTTTTATAATCCACCATTAAAATTCTAGACTTCCATTTGTTCTCTTTATATCATTTAATTTAACTAATTCATAGTTCTCATTATTATATTTTTATCATCATCAAAACCCAACTCATGGGTTCATTTAAACTTCATTAAGCATTCTATAATCTGGGTATTCTAAGACTCAATGTGAACTACCACAAGGAATATGCATGCATAGTGTATATGCTAACAATAGAAGGTAGTTGGGAAGTCATAAAAATCAATCATCAATCAAATAAACCACAAAAAAATCAAGGAAAATAGAAATCTAAACTTTCAACTTGTACAAACCAAACAATCAATAGGACAAACAAAACCATATAATAGTAGGAAAGCCTATATATCAACTTGTACTATCCATCTCACCATCACAAGAACCAAACCACGACCATAACCAAGGCTATCAACCTAACTCTTTCCCAATATCACAACCATTCCAAGTTTCACAAAAATTCACATCAATATCTCTATGATCCTAAGTCATAAACATGGATGTGAAAATTATTTTCATCATAGAAAATTTAGGGGGAAATATGGATATCAGGATAAGAGAACAAGCTTAGAAAACATGGAATAAAAACAAGGTTGGGATCATAACAGTACCAAACATTTACGTTTATAAAAAAACATTTTAATTTGTATTATTAAATTAACTAGTTAATTATGATTAGGTTTCAAAAATAAGAAACCTATAAATTCAACACCTATCAATGGATAAGAGTAAAATATGGTAAGCCTCCAATAGTACTTTCATTCTTAGAATATTTTCAATAAAATTAGTAAATAAATTCATATACCCTATTCATACTTCGTTTTAATTTTCCATATTTACATTTTTTAAATTATTCCAAGAATATAAATCATGCTAAACTATAATTATAATCATATAAAAAATTAGCACACTAGCTTGAAAATAGCAAGATGCATCTACTAAATATAGAAATAACCACTTGCAGACACAAAATCCAATCTATTATTTCTTCAATTAATAATTTTTGGGATTATTATATTCATTAAGTTTAATATCAACCAATAACCCTTTAAAGTTAAAGCATACCAATCACACATTAATGCATAAATAAGGATAATTTTAGGAATCTTATACCTCAATATAGAGTTTACAACATTCACCAAACAAGAATTAAATGAACATACATAGATCCCCAAATCACTACTCTTATAATGAAATCATGAACCTTAAGGATTTTATCAGATAAGAATACTCCATAAATCATTAATAGATACCATTTTAATTAAAGGGGTCTAGGATTCCATAACATGGAATGAGAAAATAGGATAGATCAAAACCAATGAGGAAGAAGAAACCCACCTCAGATCACCCACAAAATATCCTCTATAAGTTAGGGGATAAATCCAAGAAAAGGATCTCAAAGTTAACTGAAGTATTACCTTAGGTTTCCTAGGGTTTTAAGGAAAAGGGAGGAAATAAGAGAAAATTAAGGGGAATCTTGAATTTCTATAGGCTGGATATAATATAAGACTATGTTGTAACATCATAGACCATGCTATAATGTTTAGATTTTACTCCAAAAAATATAGTGCAACATGAGATGAAATTCCACAATGGGTATGGGTTAAACCATCCTCTGTAAATCATGGTGAAAATCATCATATCTCCCCCTTTCCAAAACTCACTAAGACCCTAATCCTATAAACTCAGGGAAGGGTTGTGACATGAGATGTCTATTTTATGCACTCAATTTTTAAATTAATTTTATTAATTTTATAATTTAATTTATAATTCTTACCCAATTATATTTATTTTATATTAATTGTGTAAATATACATATAAAATATAATTTTTGGGAAAAATTTAAATTTAAATGTTTCTTTTTAAAGGAAATTTTTTATTATTTTTATCTGGAAAAGGGTGTCCCAGCCACTAGCCAAGAAAGAAGTCACACATGAGGATAGTAACCTTAGTGTGGGTCAGAACTAGGTATATGTATCAAGGATTAAATATGATATACTAGTGTGGGTTGGATTTGGGTAGGAGTAAACCCAGGTGGGGTGGCCCAGGTGGTTCTCATCTAAGTTTTCCTTGCTGCATCACGGTATATTAAGAAGCACTCATGAGACGAATTTTCTGATGTGTAATGAAAAAATACCTAGGGTAATATAAAATTAATGAAATTCCATCATTTATATGTCACACTATTTTTCCCCTATAGTCAGATATAACCTTACTTTACTCACTAAAAACTACCACTTGTACACCTCATTGGACCACTTATAATCCATCATTTTCACTATCTGGGAAGCATAGGTGACCCTATAATTAAACCTACATGCACACCACCACTATAGAAGTATCTAGGAAATGGTATTCATGCATTATCTAAGCTATTATTTTCATGTACAAGAGTTAATAACACCACTAAGAAACATGATCTTCTATTACAAGTGTAGGAGGAGTTTAAGCCAGCTTCTAGACCTTTGAGATTCTAGGAAGTTTCCATTGATGTTGATGAAGAGATCAATATCTAATTGGTTTCTGTGGATAATAAAATACATTCCCTTAGAAACTATTTTTAAGATATATACAAATGGATAATATGTACATTGAGTTGTTGTGGATGTTGGGAATCTCACTTCAATGATTATAGAGGAGATTCTTCACATGCGTGTAGAGATGATGATGATGAATTATTGTCATAGTGCATGTGTTTTCGGCATGAAGGATCACAATGTATATCATGAAAGAAGTTTGTATGTGTCATAGTATAAGTTGTGTATGATTCATTTTAAGGTTTTTCAGTATGAAATATTTTTCCAAATATCAAATAATAGGTTCCTGATGAACCTTCCAATGTCATACCATAGAGATCTCTGTAGAAAACAAAATAGAATAGAGGCATATTTTTGGGATATGGTTCACACCATGAAAAAATAGTGTGAGATATGATAGTTTTCATAGGAAAAGTGAATATTTTTGGAGTATTTTTCATTCAATTAGGTTTTATGTTCATTACATATATGTGTGAATAGAGGATATGAAAAAAAAATTGAGAAGATATAGGAATTAGGTTTTCATTGTGATCAATGTTTGTGATGAGTATCCATGCATGGACATGAGAAGGTAATGTCTTGATCATTGTTCATTACACGAATAATATATCTACAACATATATAATAGATTCATCTTATATCACCCCTAGATAACTTATAAGATATATTATGGGGGATTTGAGAGGGTACATGAACATGGGTACTTTGCTATTGTCTAAGGGAGTTGGAGATTAAATCAAAGTGGGATAGATACATGGAGATACAAGATATGATGTGAGATATATATGAATAATTTTGTCTATAAACAGAGGCGTACATTATGCATTCAAATAATCAAATCTAATAGGCCTACTACTGCACTTTGGTTAGAGTCTGAAAAAACCTTTTTGGATTTTCTTTTCTTTTTATTTTCTACCTTTCATAGCTAAGGAGTGAGGGTAGTAGGTTTGTGATAGTTTTTTTCAATTTATAATGGTATTTATTTATTAAATTATTATTCTCTTAGGATTTTAATTTTGGGATATTTCACTTATACTTTCATTATTTTCTATTCTTTACTCCCTATTGCATGACCATTGTTTTGGGGTGAGGTAGTGTGATTATATATATATTTTTAACTTACATGAGAATAACCATTACTTTTGATTATTGGGGTTATTTTTAGTGTGATTTATAGGGTGTGAATTTCACCATGATTATTAGGTTAGTCATATTCTATGTTTAAATATGGTTTCAAGTTACCCACCTTTGTTAGGAATTCAAATTACCTAACTATGAGAAAATGTGATATTAGAGAGTGTAGAGTTTCAACTCTGAACAATGGATTCACTAGGACTTGATTCAAAAAACTTCATGAATGTTATAATTTATTTTATACTTTTATATTTTATGAACCATAAGTTTAAAAAAAATTCACATTCCATATTCACTAGGTTTCTCTTAGTTTTGTTAGTTGTTTTATTTTATTTAAAGTGTAGTCCTTGTTATTAAGTTCAATTATTCTCCACATTATACTTGTGGGTTGTGGGTTTGACCTCAGGAATTTTATTCCTATATTACCTAGTAGTTTTAAGGCATGTGTCTCATGTTTTATAAATTATAAATTGGTCCAATGTCATAGGAAGTAATTAATTTTGTGAACCATCAAAGGTGTAACACATGAACCACATCACAACAGTCCTTAAAATGGAAAAGAAAAGGGTATTGATCACTAGGACTACATAGAACAAACTATTCCCTATATCGTAGATTCACTTAAGAAGGTGGATATAATAACCCCATCCCTTGAGATTCATGACACAGCTCTGAGCACTATGTTATAGGTATCCCCCAAGAGCTTGATATAAGGAAATAGACCCCAATCTCCCCAGAATAGCCCAAAGCACTATATTGTAGGGGTCTCTATAATGGAAGAGACACTAATTTCCCACCTAGGGATCCATGTACTAGAGGTTGTGGCTATGCTGTAGAGGAAAATTCATAGGAAATTTAACAAACTCCTTTAATCCACACCACACCATAGCCAAACCTTCCATGTTTTAATGCCTCTCCCAGTTGTAATTATAGCTTCAACGGTGCTCCTACTCATTCGTCTTTCTCTTGGAAACATCTAATCATACAAAAACACAAAGGGATTAAAAAGAACCATGAATTTACATCAAATATATGTCAAATGATTCTCATCCTTGAGAATAAAAACCAAACCCAGGAAGTAAAGGAAGGGAAAAGGATGAGGACAACCACCCTGTTAGATACCTCTCAAAGATATCTCCATATAAGAAGTAAAATAAAACCATTATATGAAAGATCACATAACTACATAACATCATAAGAGAAAGTCACATAAAAACAAAATATCTATAGTCATATCATAAACCAATAATGGTCATATATATCATCCTTAAAAAAAACTCTGGTTACTAAGCGTGCATCTATGACTAGTTTTCTTAATTACTCTCCTTTAGGACTCCATGTAGCCATAGGACATGAACAAAAGTAATGGATAACCCATGTATAATATTCTCCTAAAAGTCTTAAATATCAAAAATTTATTCCTCAAACATAACTCCATCCTCAACTCTAAATAACCCCAATCAATAATGTGGGAATCATCAAGAAATACCAATGAAGTTGAGAATATTGAAAATTACATGTATTGTATCCATATAAAAGGGAAGTATTAACTGATATGAAACTACAATCAGATGCTCCAACACCTCGAAATGCATAAAAACTAAATAAAAAGTTTACTCTTACAACAAAATCTATGCTGCCCATGATATGGAGATACCTTCAAGAACACATGGTATCTAAAATCAAACTCTAGAGGCATCCTCCTATGATAATCATAGGACTTATAAAAATTCTAATCCACCTTAATTCACTCAAGAATCACCTACACCTTCTTCGTCATACATTTCACTAATTTTAGTCCAAGAATCACCAACTCTCAAACTTCAGTTCAACAAAATAGATATCTATAAGTTCATACATACAACACTTCAAATAGGGACATACCAATGGTAGATTGATAGTTGATATTATAAGAAAGATATATTAAGGTTATGTGCTTCTCCCATGAACGTACAAAATAAAAAATTCATATATGTAACATGTCTTCCATGGTTTGGATAATCAACTCTGCCTAGTTTTCCATATGGAAATAAAAAATGGTACCGAGGTATAAGTGAGATCTGAAATCATGTTGGAGAACTCTCCACACTCATGAGGAAAAACAAGGATCACAGTTGGAGATTATTGGATTTGGAACCCCATAAAGTCCTCACCAACTCCCCCAGATACTTCCTTGATAAACATCCATTTCACACAACTCCTTAATCACTAATATTTGAGGTAACTTTATCAAAATATATATAATCTCCCTAATAACATCATATTTACAAAATTCCTGAGGTAAAATGGTGATGAAGACCATAGAAAAATCCTCCCACTTCTACTAGGGAACATCAAGCATTTGAATCAAACCACTAGGAACATGAATCTTAGCCTTAACCTTTTAGTATACTAAACATCAACAGAAAAAATTTGTATTTGATCACATAATCCCAAACCACCAAAACTAACTTCTAAGGTAATGATACATATTAGCCACACCAGCATGTACTACCAAAGGAAAAATTTGGAACTCCTGGAAGACCGCCTCATATATTGACGAAGGAATTAAAATCCTCAACTAGAAAAACACACAATTTCGATCATCTCCATAAAATCCCTCATGTTCATTGCTTTAAATAACATGATCTCAAAAAACCTCCACCTTAGAATCCCCCAAATGGGACTCCTCCACATGTTTCACTAAAGATGACAGTATAGTCTTCTAATAAAGACACCCTCTACCATTGACTTCTTCCATATCAAGGTTTAACATACCATGTTCCGCTATCACTCCCCAAGAGGCCCCATTCTCTCACACCACATAACCATGTGACTTCATACTCAATGAATTAGCCACAACATTCCCTTTATCAAATGTGTAAAAAAAATCAAAGGCATAGGTACTGTAAGAATTCTATCCACCATCATTTTCTCAAGTTCAAATACCGTTATAATAATATATTCCTAAAACTCTTATGATCTTTAAAGACCAAAAAGCATTCAATAATGAGTTAATTCCACTACAACATCAAATAAAACACAAGTTCCACTAACTTGAGATCATGGGTAGTATATTTGTGTTCATGCAGTCATAACTAATAAGACCCATAATAGATTACTTCTCTTTATAATATTAGGTTAAAGCCTAATCCAAGATAAAAAATGTTATAAAAAAACACAAACATAGCTCCTTCCTCTGTAAAATGAAGAATGGGGTTACTAACCAGCTTCTTCTTTAAATACTCAAAAGAAACTAAGAATTGGTTAGTCCACACAAAGTCTTAATCCCTTATTTTTAGAGCTGTAAAAAGAGTCTCAATCCAAGATAAGTTGGGTATGAACCTATTTTAATAGCCTTAAAAACCAATGAAACTTTACACCTATGCAACATTATTGATATCTATCCAAGAAACAAATACCTCTATTTTGAAGGATCCATAGTTACTCCACATTGAAACATGAAATGTCCCAAGAAATGAACCTCATGTGACTAAAACTCACAAAA
Organism: Viscum album; assembly: GCA_963277665.1. NCBI lineage: Eukaryota > Viridiplantae > Streptophyta > Magnoliopsida > Santalales > Viscaceae > Viscum > Viscum album. Next base: position 412,281,471 of record OY728136.1, read on the forward strand.
CATAGAGTTCATCATTCCTATAAACATGACTGTTGAATTCATGACACCAAAGGGAATCACCACAAACTTTTAGTGTCTATAGCGACATCTAAAGGTTTTCCTCAGGATATCATCTTCCTTCAATAGAATATAATAATATATTAAATACAAATCAATCTAAAAGAACCATATATCTCCCTTAATATGATTGAATAAATTGTTAATTTGTGGAAGAGGATAGTGGTTATTCACTGTCCCTAGATATAAGTGATGATAATCGATACACAGACACAGACTGTCAAATGCCTTCTTCAAAAACAAGACCATAGCTCACTAAGGTGAATCACTAGGATGGATAAAATCTATCTACATAATATTATCAATCTTAATCCTTATCTCTCATAACTCACATAGTTCAATTATATATGGATACATTGATATCAGATAGATTCTTGGTTTTAATTCTATATTTAACTCAATACATGCTAAGGGGGTAGCATCACTACCACTTTCCGAAAGATATTTGGGTATTCTTATATAACCTTAAAAAACACCATCATTTGGTCCTCCACTAAAATTAAAATTAGCTTGTTTATCAAGGAAGACAAAGACTCGGTAGGCCTCTGACCCATCTGAGGGTCTGTCTCTCCAATAAACATGGCATAATCTCTTCCAACATCATGGGATATAACTTGTCTTCTAAAGAAATCAATAATATCCTTTATTTAATATAGATATTTTATTCCAATGATTATATTGTATATCTATATCCAAAAACATTGGAAATCTCCCCAATAGTGATGTTTCCCTAGAATCATCTCATAATCTCTACAAACATCATTTGAGAAACATGACCTCCAACTAGTGTATTCAATTCCAAGGGAACTGGAAGCCTGTCCACCTCAATTCCTAGAGAATGAACTAGGTTGGATGAAATAAAAGAGTTTGTATTTCTCAAATAAAACAAATCATACACCAAAGTATAATATAAGATGATGATACATTGCACGATTTCTCAATAGCTTGGAAATGGAAACTATAAAGCATGAATATATCCATGACCTACTCCAAAACCTGTCTAGACCTGATGAAAACCACCTTCATGACCATTATCTACTCATTTACCCTGAGTATGAAGAGTATTATAGGTTTTTCCTCTATCTACCCTGTAAGGGATCAGATCCGTGTGGTCCAACCATTTACATGTTTCGGAGGATCATTGTAACACCCTGAACCCAGTTACCCAGAGTCGGTGTATTATTTTAATACATTGGAATGATTATAAGGATTCAATCCCCAAAGGACCGATCAGTTTAGCAGTATTGTAAATAGATTACATAAACAAACTTCACATTACAATTTCAAACATAAAGTACAGCATAGATAGTTCTTTGAGAACACCATTATTCCCTTTATCTTAACCTTGCATATCAATCATAATACAATTCTTGGAAATCCTGGGAAAATAAAACATAGAAAGGGGTGATCTCAGATGTTTAGTAATGATAAAAATATAGCGAAAACTTTCATAAATAAGCATAAATATTTAAGGCAATGTATAAAACTAAAACAAAATCCTTTTAAACATAAAATTCCGCATAATATGGAAAAGATAAATAAAATAATTCCATTTACTTATTCACATGGATATTCTACTAGTATAATAATCACATGTAATATTAGTAGCTAATTTCATAATGATGGAATGCATAATGCCAGACTTCATAACCACATAGTCAAGGCCTTGTGCCAAGACTACAAATAATATTTTGTCAAGGCCTTATGCCAAGACACTAGTTTGTCTCCTGAGACCTACCGATGAATCAAGGAGCTATAGCGGGCTCCACCTGTCACTTACTACATCCAATGAATTCCTCATATGAAAAGGTTTAAACATAACATAAACATTCGTATTAAAACTAGCATACAAAATGTCAATATTTTATCCATAAACCATGAATGGTATAAAAATAACACATCCATAGTCAAACATATCACAAAACCTTCAATAAAATATGGAAGATTTGTATCATAATAAATCAACTTCAAAAAAGTTTAAAATCCATTAAAGGATATTGACATAGATGAAAATTATTTGTAAAACTCTTTGAGAGAAATATCCCTTTTTTCTGAAAACATTTAAAAGTCACACAATTTAGAAAGGAATAAATTTAAAGAAATTTTTTAATCAAAGTGTCCCATACCACTTTGAAACTTTTGAAATAAATTTACATTTTAAAAACATTCATGTCCATATAAATAAATCCTTAAAAACCATTTTGAAAACATGGACATTAATGAGAATGATTTAGAAGAATAAATATTTAAACTATTTAAAATGATGATATAGTTAAAGAGTACCTTAAATAAAACCTTAAAATATTCCTTTTGAAAATATTTTTAGGAAACACAGATGTGGATGATAAAGAGGTCCCAGAAGATACTCACATAAAAATAACCTTGAATAATAAAGAGATTGTAGAATTAACCCTTACCTTGCACTTTCCTTTGGTCGAGGGTACATTTAACCTCCTGTATAATGACCATAGTATGTTATTAAATTATAACAAAACCATATTCATATTTATTATATCATACATGATTCATTTATGACTTTATACTATCCATTTAATAATGATTTCCATGTAAAATTAACATTTATGGTAATAATCTCTTTCTTTATTGTACGTGTTTTAACTTGTTATTCTTGATAGTATCACTTAGATCATGATTTAAATACTTCCCAAATATAAAACATAATTTATATAATATATATATAATATAAATATTTATAATATATAGATATATGAAATGGAAAACACTATTTATGGAGACGGTAGGCCGTACGTACGCATAAATGTTGTTTCTGTTTTCATATCGTATTGAACGAAAGTGAATAAGATATATGTAAGTACATAAATATATATATATATATACAGTAGAATTATTATTTCATATATTAGATACTTATTAATAATATATATTTTTATAATCATCGTTGAATGGTGAACGTGGAAATGAATCTCATTGCGTCGTGGAGATAGTAATCCGTACGTACGCACGAGTGAAAATATCATTATATTGATGGTGAAATCATATTTAATTGGATTTTATATCATATATACAGAATACATAACATGTTATTTTTATTATTTAAATCATTTATACTCATTATTATACCCATCCAAATAATTAAGTGTTTGAATAACAAACTACACCACGACGTGGAGACGGTAAGTCGTACGTATGCTCGTATGGTGACTTTTTCATTTAGAGGATGGATAAAATAATGAATATGGTTGTACTATATTTATAATAATATCAAATTATGTAGGAGGTACTGGAGTTATTATTTTGGTAAGGAAACAATAAAGAAAGAGTAAGTGGAAGATGAAAAGAACTTGAAAGAGGGTGGTAAAATTATTACCTCTTCTTCGGGTGTTTCCTTTTGAGTTGATCAAAAGGGATCTTTAGGTTGGATTTATGATCAAATTAATGACTCTATTTTTATTTTAGGGAAGTTGGGAGGATTTTTGGGCAGTTTTTGGCCAAGCCAAATGGCTTTTGAGGTGTGATTTTTAGAGAAGGGGAAGTGCCCTTTTATAAGAGGGGTGAGGGTCACTTTAAGAAAAGATTAAAATATTAATTTATTATACAATCATATTCAGTTTATAATGGATCCAAATGAATTTATTTAGGGAATTAGGTGTTTATGGGTCTAAATACTCTCAACAAATAGGTTTTATACAAGTTTAGGTTACCATTTTAACCTTATCTTTAAAATTTAACTCTTAGTTAAATTGTTTAACGTTTACTGTGTCTTCTTGTATTCTTACACTATATGGTTAATAAACATAATATAAACTTATAATATAACCTCAAGTGGTTAATTAATTATATATATAATATTATTTAATCCCTTTGGCTGAAACTTAGATTTTTGGGAATATTATATCAACCAATAATATAGTATTTGTTTTAAAAATTAATTTATGTCAATTTTGACACTATTTGGTATTTTGTTTTTGTGAAAGTTATAACAACCTTATCACTTAAAAAAATTATCTAATCAACCCTAACATGTCATATTAATCTATAAAATTCGTGTATGGAATCAATACTTTTAAATTCTATTTATTTTAATATTTATAATATTAACTATTTTAATATTTCATTAAGAAGGTAATTACTGCATCATCATTGTGTCATAAATAAATTTAATTATCTAATCTCTAAAAATTATAAATAAAATAACATTATTTAGGAAATATATTTATCTTTATAATTAATATTTATAGTTTAATTTATCTTATTCTTAACCCTATATTAAAAATGGTTTAGTTAATAGACTTTGAATTTAACACTTTTAACTCTTTTTTAAATAAATTAATAATAAATTTCCTAATATAATATAAGTGGAAATAAAGGATAATATTTTATTTATAAGGTTTTTTTTGGTCAAACTAAACTTATCCAATAGAATTAGGACATGTTTTAAGGTAATTATAATATCATTTTTACCTTTAATTACCCTATTTACTTTTAACCGTGGTAAATAAAAGTCAGAAGTTATTATTCACCAAAAATTATTTTCATCTTATTGAAACAAATTTTAATTACTGATGTAAGCTTTTTCTCTATGATTTTTTAAATTCAACTCACAGAAGTGGTAAAATTAAATTTTATGCAAATTTGTTAACATGCCTAGAAGGTGGGTAAAAGAGGTTAAAAAGTTCAATAAAATTTTATACATTTAATTTTATTATAAAATGACTCCAATGAATTAAATTGAACTTATATAGGTATTATATATCTATTTTTACTTAAAATAAATTTAAATAAAATAAATAATTATATAAATAAAAAGTAAGTTTTAAATAATAACGCAGTGTTTTTCACAATTCATCAAAAATTGAAAATTTTTAGAAAAATACCAAAAAATCACCCTAAGATAATTTTGATATTATGAATTCAAAAATGAAGTATATTTTACCATATTAAAAACATAGAAGTTACATTTATTAATTTAAAATTAATTCCCGTTGTCAAAACCAAAAAGTGGGTTTTTAAAAAGTTAAAACTATCAAAAGATTGACATGTGTTTATGTCAAATTTAAATATGAAATTACTTATAATGACCTACATTGTATTAAATAATAAAAATATAATATAATTAAACTTAAAAATCTTTCAAATGCATAATTTAACACAATAAATAATTTCGATTAAAAAAGTTGTTTTAAATTAAAACATAGTATTTTTCACTATTCGTCAAAATATGAAATTTATCAAAAAAGTAACAAAAATTTATCCAAACTAAATTTTTATATCCCACTTCTAAAGAAGAATTAAATTTCATTAAATTTCGTATATAAAAGTTTCAAATATTGGTTTCAAAAAGGGTTTGCCATTAAAAGGAAGTAAAATTTCATTTTTTGATAAATACTTCTTTTATCTGAAAAAATGAATTTGTTCTTATATCATGTCTAAGAAACACATAATATGGATGTTAAAATTATATAGAGTATATAAGATTCAAAATGCAGTTAATACTATTCATAACCGCTTTTGAACGGCGAGTTTGGTAAGTTGTGGTGCGCTCGAACTCGGTGCTGCGTGTAGTGCAAGCTATTAAATTACTTTAATGATATAACGTACTATGAAATCTTAGGGTGTTACAATTGTGTAGCTCATAGAAGGCTTAGAAGTGTTATGAAGGATTTTGGCTATGAAATACTAGAATAATGGATATTACAAACTATTTTAGTGAGGTTTATGACTTGTGCGGGTATGGTTCATGATATGTAATTAATCCAGGTTAAATTCCTTTTTTGGTAGAAACCAAACTCTGAGGATTACATGAAGTGAAAGGAGATTACATGCCATGTAAATCCCCAATGTTTTATATATTTAAATGTTTCATCTACTTAGGTTTTCTCCAAACCGTATGGATTATCTTGATTCTAGAAGACCAAGAGCTCCATTCCAAGCATTTTAGAGATTCCTTCGATGGGAATCAATCATTGGTCTGCCTTCTTCAATATATGACGATATTTGTTGATACAAGGTGCATTCTTATTCTATTTAATAGCAGTTTCTCCTGATTTAATCTTGTATCCTCTCATATATTATTTCCATGCTATGGTGGTTTCACTCCTATGTTTCTAATGGGGTTTCTCTTGGTTGTTGTTGGTGCATTTGTGCCATGTCATCCTCGGATAGATACAGTTCTTGTTGGAGAGATGATCAGAGATCCACAACATGGTTCATTCTCATGTAAATAACTTTGATGTATTTTGTGGTATGGGATTCATTGCTTTAATTTTTTATGTGCAATAGTAAATTGATCATGTTTTATCCCTTTGGATGGAAATGAAATTGACCTAATAAATATTGAACTAGATTAAGAAATTAGATAGTGATAGCATGTCGATGTTGTTTATTTGTACCATGAGAGCAGCTTTCCTTGTGATTTGATAGATAGTTTGATATATATTCCTTGATTGTTATCATATTTTTCTTATTTAATTTGGTAGATAACATAAATCCTGAATTAAATTATAATTATTTGGATTTAGAAATTAAATTTGAGTCATGTTTTAAATTTGGTGGTTAATTTAATTCGATGATAATCAAATTGATGAAAGTATGCTTGTTTAGTTGAAATTGATCTTCCATGTGATTAATATAATGGATAAATAATTATAATCATGTTAATGGTTGTTTATAATAAATAAAATGAATTTTAATTGATAATGGTACTTCTATGGGATTGTTGAAACTAGAATAAATACTAAGAGCATGTTTTTCCTTTGATGGCTTGTTATATCTTGATGCCTTTGGTATCCCGTAGTTGTAACCTATTGTTAAATGAATTGGTTATTTAAATATGGAATAAGAATCATTTGGGTTATAAAGATAATTTTTTTTTTGGGGGGGGGGGGGATTGAGTTGCCCATTTTCTTGAGAGGGTTGAATACCTTATTTAGAGAGCCCAGATTCCCTGTTTCTTGCTTGTTTTTTCCTGTTATTTTTGTGATGTGATCTCAATATGATACTTATATTATGAGCTTGGTATAGATTATCCTAGAGGTATTTTGTGATATGGGTTGGGGAGGCCTAGATGTGATGTGATCCTAGTATGGATAAGCCTAGGATGGATGACATGATGTGTGTGGAAGGGAGGCCCAGATGATGTGGTAGCAGATGATGCATGTGATGGTCGGATGCATCAGTATATGTATGTGGGTGTTTAGGATAGTACTAGAGGTGATGGAATGGGTTAAGTTTTGGATTAACCATTTTTGATATTTTGATAGCTTGTATAATCATTTGAATCTATTTAATGGTTGATGGCCAATTTGCTTGTTTTATCTACTTTCCTTTCCCCATTAATTGAGGTAGTTGGTGGTGTTCGGTTGCATGTTTCCTCATAGTGGTAGCTTAGGATGGTTTCCTAGAGTACCTGGATATTTAATTATGCTAATAATTAATTGAATAAATTTTTAACCCATGGTTTTAGTTGAGGGTGGAATGAAATTTCATAAAAGATGTTAATCTTGATAAACCATGGACTTGGTTTGGACTATGATTAGAGGGCATGGACTTTACTCTGATAATTAATGTAATAAAATTTAAGGTAATGTGGAATAATTTTAATGTTTAATTAATGGATAATTAATTAATTAATTAATGCATTTAGAATGATAAAAATAAATAAGTAATTAATGTAGCTTTTTTATATGCTTGTGTGTTTATAGGATATCAGGTATTAGCAGTAGCAGTCAGGAGTCTGAGAGACGTTATCTACAGTGGAGTATAATACTAGGTTATTACCATAGTGTGATTGTGAGATATATTATATCATGTATATTTTTTGATTCCATATACTACCCCACCCATGTTGGTTATGGAAACTTATACCTAGAGGAATCTAGGATGGTGGTTTCCCTAACATCCTGATGGGAGGATATATGGATGACTACCCCCTATGGCCCCTCTCTCTTCTCTTGGTAGTTACTTATCTTGTTATTCATGGTGGTTAGTTTTACCATATATTTTTATAGAGGGATGTGATGGCTTGTGGTTATTTCACACACATGTATTCCTAAATATAATATCCAAAGGATTATTATAGGTATGACATATATAGGTTATAATGGCTTGAGGCATAATTACTGATGTTTTATATACATAATATGGTATATTTTGGATCCTATAAACTAATTAGTTACTATGTGGATACATGATATGGTATGGTGTGGTTATGTGATGCATGAGGTGCATGTTTTGATGTCTTTACCAGGTGTCTTTGGGTTGGATTACTTTGGAGAGAGATGGATCAGGACGTATGACGTTGGGACAGAATGGAAAACCAATGGGGAAGTTAGAGTGGTGTACCCTTGATGTTTTATTATTATATTATATTATCTTTTATATGAATTACTTGGTGATATATATCCATGGTGAGGTTTTTAATTTTAGTATACCTGTTTAGGTGATGAGTTAGTTCCACTGTTGTTCAATGTACTTTAGCATGCTTTATTTATATTTTGAACAAGAGTTTCTGGGGAGGATCCTATTGAGTATATTTTTATACTCAACCTACATATATATATACTATTTTTTAGGTCAACTATATAAGGTTGGAGATCAGGCTGGATATTACTAGCTTATGGTTTTGCAGGAGCTGTTTAGGCTTCATGGTCTCTATCAACTTTACTTTTTTGGTACTTTTTGTTTTCCTTTTAGTTATTTAGTATTGTATGACATTACATGTTTTCAATTGGGTTTTCTTCTACATATATTTATTGGAAGGTGTTGGTTTTTTATCCTTTTTATCTTTCTCTTACGCATGTTTCTCTTATTGATTAATGTCTCTCATGTGCATGTTTACTATACCCTCGGTGCTAGTCACCAGCCCAGGACCCACTGAAGTCGGGACTTGAAAAGTCACCATTTATCTCCCCTCATTGCAGTATATTTATGTGGAGAGGGTTGTGACAGAGTGGTATTAATGGTTTAGGTTGAGGTATGGGATGGAGTTTGGAGTTAGGCATAGGTGAGGTTATATGGGTTGATAGGGAAATAGTGTTATCTAAGTTTAGTAATCGATGTAAACATGGGAGACCGGTTGATACATAAGTATTTAAGGACCCCTCTAATTTTATGCATGTAAATTTAAGTTTAATAAGACTACTAAATGAAGTGATACTAGTTCCAGGGTAGAGACCTAGGAAAGGATCATGCATAATTCTTATTTGCACCTTAATTTTAAATGGGTAGACCTTGGGATAGATTAAAACCTTAACAATATAATTTAAATAATTAATTAATTAAAAATAAATATTACATATTCCAAGTTTAGGACCTCTAACTATTTATTATTTTTATAGGAATGGATCCAGGTCGACATCCTTGTCTAGTTCATGCTGAAGATGTTCAGGAGGATATTCTAGCAGATCACTGTAGATTAGAAGTTGACAACGACGACACTTAGAGTAGGAAACTATGATAGTTTTACCACCAAATTCTATAGAAGTATGAGGGCTCTATTTGAGATGTAGTCATAGAATACTATTTGGAGGAGGTTGAGATATCTTTCAATTTGATTTTTGCTTGGAAGGATCACTCAGTTTCATTGGCTGTGATGATGATTCATGAGGCAACAAGGTAGTGGTGGTTCTTGTTCCCGAGGATCGTGAGGAGTCGGCAATCTCATGGGAGAAGTTTTGAGACCGATTCAAAGAAAATTTTATTTCTTCAACCATGAATTAAACTAGTCACTGGGAGATTTTTACCCTTTAGAAGGGGTGATCTAGTGTACAGGTGTTCAGGATCTATTTAAGGACCCTTCTTCGATATGCTTTGGACCTTTTTTCAAATTATGAGGCTAGGGTGTGTCATTTCAAGGAGGATTTTTGTTTATAGATATAGCATCAGGTCACCCCATCTATGCTGAAGATATATCTCAAGGTGTTGAGGAGAGAAAAGTTTATAGATAGAAAGTTCTCCATAAATGGGTCATTGTGAGAGGGGAGTCATCAAGATTCCCCACTAAGAATAGTTATGGTTTGGAGTTCCCAATTGTTAGTATAGAAGAATTTTCAGTTAGATGGGGGTAGGTAATAGCCCTCATCACCTTGTTTCTCTTAGGTTTTAGGTTCTCAGACCTATTTAAAGGGACCATGTGCATGTTTTTCTTGTGGAGTTTGAGTTCATCAATGGAAATTATACCAAACCTTTTTGAGTAGTTACCTCGTGCTAGGTGTTCTGCTTCAGGTTCCTTCATTGAGGAAGTTTTATCCAAGGTAGTAGTAGTATTAGGTTGTTCTAGTTTGGGATCAGTATAGAGGATATGGGGAAGGAAGATTATAGCCCTAAGATGCTCCTTGAACTTAGGGAGTAGAGTACTTCCATGTAGGTGGCCATCGTTAGGGACAAAGAGGTCATGGGGCAAGTTGTGGTGAGCTTCAGGCTTTAGTGTTGCTAGCATCGGGTGAGCCAGATATCATTCAAGGTACTTTTTTATTATTTTCTACTTGGGTTCATTCTTTTTTTGATTTAGGAGAGATGCACTCCTTTATATCACCTAAACTTTTCCATGCTTTGGGACATGTGGTAGAAAGGATTCTAGTCCCCTTGGAATTGACAACACCAGTTGGAGGTCGAGTCAACTTGTATGAAGTATGTAGACACAGTTATATAGTTTTGGGGTAGAAACACTCTTGAAGAGACTTATTATGTTTGAGGATGCATCTATATCACATCATCCTTATCATGGATTGGTTATATTCATTGCATGATATCATGGATTGATTTAGGAGGCAGTTTTTGTTCTATAATGCTGATGGAGATCCAGCAGTGTTTTTTGGTTATCAAGACCCTCAGATGGTTCAGAGGAATGTTCCATCCTTATAATATTTTATGGATTATTTTATGTTGAGATCATTAGAGGTTCAATAGTTAGTGTTTCCTAGGGTTGTGTAGGAGTACCTTGATGTGTTTCCAGAGGAGGTTGTAGAGTTAATCCATTGACATGAGATCAAGTTTGGGATTTACCTATAGCCAGGTATGTCTCCTATATTGATGTATCCAAATATGATGGAACCTTCTGAGTTGTGAGATATACAAGTACAGTTCGATGATCTATTACAGTTTGGTTTTATTTGGATGAGTTTGTCACCTTGGGGTGCACCAGTTTTGTTTATGAATAAGGTTTATGGTAGTTTTTAGATATGTATTGATTATCATTGCTTGAACAATGTGATGGTGAAGAAATTATATCATCTTCTATGGATTAGTGATTTATTCAATCAGATAAAGGGATAAAGTTGGTTCTAGAAGATTGATTTGCAATCTGCATATCATCAAATTTGGCTGAAGGATTAGGATATTCAGAAGGCTTATTTCTATTATCTTTATGGGAATTATGAGTTTATTGGGATGTCATTCGGTGTGAAAAAAAAATTATCTGTGTTCATGGTGTTGATGAACATAGTGTTCAGAGAGTTCCTAGATAAGTTCATGGTGGTTTTCATCAAATAAATCCTTGCATGCTCCACATCTGAGGAGGATCATTCAAATTATCTTCATGTCATTTTGGGAGTTCTTTTTCATGAATATCTATTTGGGAAGTTGTCAAAGTATGAGTTCTGGGCTCATGAAGTCCATTTCTTAGGGAATGTGTTGTAACAGTAGGGAGTATCTATAGATCCTTTGAAGATATAGGTAGTTGTGTATTGGGAAGCCCCCATGATAGTGGTATAGGTGCAGAGTTTCCTTGATATTTTAAGCTATTATAGGAGGTTTGTATCCGATTTATATTGGGTTGTGACTCCTCTAACTGCCTTGACCTAAAAGGATCAATATTTCTTATAGAATGATCATTTTCAGGCAGATTTTGATAACCTAAATGGAAAGTTAATTAGCACTCCAATTATTATTTTTCCTACTGAGGGAGTTCAATTTGTGGTTTTATGTGATTCTTTGTGTCTTGGATTGGGTTGAATTATAATGCAATAGATATTGGTTGTTTCTTATGGGTATCAAAATTTACATCCTCGTGAGCGTAACTATGCCACCCAAGATCTTGATTTGAAAGTAGTGGTGTTTTATTTGAATTTGTGGAAACATTAACTCATAGAAAAGAATTTTGTGGTTTTTACTAACCATAAGAGTCCTAGGTATGTATTCTCCAAGTGTGACTTGAACTTTAATTAGCATCAGTGGATGGAAATATTATAGTATTGTGACTTTAAAATTTCATATATTCTAGGAAAGGGTAATTTTATAGTCGATGCATTGAGTAGGAAGTCATGTAGTGATATCGTGGGTGAATCTGGGGATTTTTGAAGAGTGATAGAAGAACTCTTAGCAATGCATCCTGATATGGGAGAGGTTGGAGGTAGAGGTTGTCTTTTCTAGATGATGGTAAAGTAATCTTTAGTGTAACGTGTGGAGGAGTCCCAGTTGGGGGATTCTGAGGTGGAGGTCTGGAGAGACTGAGTTTTTTTTTGGCAATTCCCCGTATGGTTGGTCTGAGGATGGACAACACTGATTATTGTTTCAAATAAGGATTTTCATTCCTTCAGTGATTTGTGATATGGTTTTTAGATAGTTCCATAGTTCTCCTTTGGCATTACATTCTAGCATGAAAAAGATCTACCGAGCATTGAGAGTTTATTTTTGGTAGTCTGGGCTAAAACATGTAGTTGTTGTTTCTTGATTTTTGGTCGACCATAAGGTGAAGGTCTCAAACTGTGTTCTCAGTGGGTTGCTCCAGCCATTAGATGCTCCCCAGTGGAAGTGGGAGGACATATTGATGGACTTCATTATCATTTTACCATGATCTCAAGGATGTAATGATTCTATATGGGTGATAGTGGATCATTTGAAGAAATCATCCCACATTAGAGTGATCATAGAGTCGATCTCAGTGAAGTTTTTGTTGTGGCAGTATCTAGAGGACGTGTTGAGACTCTATGGAGTCCTAAGTATGATCATTTCCAATAGAGATCCATGTTTTAAATCTAGGGTTTTTAGAGGTATCCATCATGATTTTGGTTTATAGTTATGCCTTATCACTTATTTCCATCCATAGACAGATGTTCAGACATAGTAGACCATCCAGACTCTTTAAGACATGGTGTGCTCTTATTTCATGGATTTTAGAGATTCATGGGTGAGCCACCTACCCTTGGTTGAGTTTACTTGAAATAAAATTTTCTACTCCACCATTATTATGACACTGTTTGAAGATTTTTACAACTGGAATTTTCATTCCCCATTATACTGGATGGGGTTCGGATAGGTATCAATTCTCAGGTTGGAACTAGTATAGAATACGACAGAGATGGTTTAGGTTATTCTCAAGAGGATTAAAGCAACATAGGATCATCATAAATCCTACATTGATCATAGGAGGAGACTTATAGAGTTTGAAATTTTATATAACATGTTTCTAAAGTTGAATCCTCATCATGTAAAGTGAAGGTTTGGTTATGGAAGTAAGTTTTCTCCCTGGTTTGTTGGTCCTTTCGAGTTGTTGGCTCATAGTGGAGTCATGGTGTATTGGATAACACTTTCCCCATAGATAGCAGGATACATCATGTTTTTCATATGTCATAGCTCTATCATTATCTTCATGAAGAATATCATGTCATTATTTGGGGAAATATTGATGTTGATGATGATACGACCTTAGAGGAGTGTCTTATATATATCTAAGACCACTAGGAGAAGGTGTTTCTCAGGCATTCTATTCCTCTGGTTCATTTATTTTGGTGTAATGGTGGTATGGAGGAGAGTACCTAGGAATGTGAGTCATATATTCATGCTCAATACCCTAATTTGTTTTATGTTTATATCTTATCTTGTAACGTTGTTCTTTTTTAGGTGTTGACATTTTTAGTTTATGAGGTGGTTTCCTCTTATTGCTTCTTGTTTCTTTACTCTCATCTAAGAGGTATCTACCCTGGGAGAGTGGTTAGGAGATGGTTGTTATTGTTTTGTGGATTTGAGATTTTTTTCTCCAAGTGAGGTGGTTGAGCTCCTGATATGGAAAGATATTTGAGTGGTATCTCATAGGGTGGATTTTTGGATTTTCCCTTTTTGTTTCCTCTCTAGGTTGGTTTGTATTCTTGAGGATGAGAATTGTTTTATAGGTATCTAATGTAAGGACCAGGATCTATGTGGTCTAACCCTTTGCATTTTCTTGATGATCATGGAGCTCTGAGAAGGATTGGAAGTAGTCTGGAGGAGTTGGGTAGTGAAATGATGGAAGCAGGGAGATTACACTCCATGTAATTGTGGTTCTTGATTTATGTAGGGTTGGTTCACGAAGTGTAATAAATCAGGGTTAAATAATAAAAATAAGACACATTTCTTGGAAAAAAAATGATGATTACACAATGTGAAAGAGGATTACACATCATATAAATCCTCAATGTTATACATATTTAAATGTTTTAGCTGCTATGGTTTTCTCTAAAGCTTATGGATTCTCTCAATTCTAGTTGACCAACAGCTTCCTTCTAAGAATTTTGGAGATTCCTTTGATGGGAATCAATCCTTGAGATTTTTTCTTTTATACATGATTATCTATGTTGATCCAAGGTGCATTATTCCTCAATTTTCTATAGTTTCTCCCAATTTGATCTCATTTCCTCCTATATCTTCTCTTCGTGATATGGTGGTTGCTCTCCCATGTTTCTAATGTGGTTTCTCTTGGATTTTTTTTGGTTTTGTTGTGTTGCGGTGTCCTAGGATGGATACTGTTCTTGTAGGGGAGCTGATTGAATATCCATGGCATGGCTCGTTATCTTGCGAAGAACATTGATGGATTTTGAGGTAGGGGATTCATTAATTTTCTTTTATTTATGTTCAATTTTAAAGTGACCATTCTTTATCCATTTATATGGAAATGAAATTGAACTAATAAATATTGAATTGGATTAAGAAATTAGATATTGATTGTATACTGATGTTGTTTCTTTATACCATTATAGCGGGTTGACTCGTGATTTTCTAGATAGTGTGATATCTACGCCTTGATTATTAGCATGTTATTCTTCTTGAAATTGGTAAATAATGTAAAGTTTAAATTATATAATAATTATTTTTCTTGATAAATTAAATATGAGGCATGTTTGTAATTTAATGGTTAATGTAATTTGATGATAATCAAATTGATGTAAGTATGCATTTTTAATTGAAATTGATATTTCATATAATTTTTATAATGGATAAATAATGTGAAACATATTAATTATTTTTTATAATAAATAAAAGGAATTATAATTGAGAATGGTACTTTTCTAGGCTTGTTGAAACCAAAATAAATGTTAAGAGTATGTTTTTCCTTTGATAGCTTGTTATAGCTTGATGGATTAGGTTTCCCATAGTTGGAACCTATTGTTAAATGAATTGGTTAATTCAAGATGGAATAAGAACCAATTTTGTGATAATGATAATATCTTTTTATGGGTCTTGAGTTTCCTATTTACTTGAGAGGGTTGAATGCCTTGTTTAGAGGGCCCAATTTTGCATGTTTCATACTTATTTGTTCCTACTATTTTTGTGATGTGATCTAGATATGAGACTTATGTTATGATCTTGGTATGGTTAATCCTAGATTTCTATTTTGATATAGTTAAGGGAGGCATGTATGTGATGTGATCCTGGTATGGTTGATCTTGGGATGGCTGACATGATGTGTGGGAAAGGGAGGCCCAGATGATGTGGGAGAATATGATGTTTGTGATGGAAGGATGCATTGGTATATGCATTTTGGTGTCAATAATGGAAACATATGTGATTTAATGGGTTAAATATTGGCTTACCCATTGTTGATATGCTGAGAAATGGTATTCTCTATTGAATTTGGTTAATGGTTGATGGTTGAGTTTCTTGATTTGTCTGCTTTACTTTCCCTACTTCTTGAGGAAGATGGAGGTTCTTGGTTGCATGTTTCCTATTAGTGGTAGATTAGGATGGATCCCTATAGTACCTAGATATGTAATTATTCTAATAATTAATTTAATAAATGTTTAACCCGTGGGTTTGGTTGAGGATGGAATGCAGTTGTTTAAATGTTGTTAATCTTGATAAACCATGGACTTTGTTTGGATTATTCCTGGTGGGTGTGGAATTTACTCTAATAATTAATGAAATATAATGTAAGGTAATGTGGAATAATTACAATGGTTAATTAATGGATAATGAATTAATTAAAACTTGTAAAATGATTAAAAAAAATAATAGGTAATTAATATCTCTCTTTTATATGCTTGTGTGTTTATAGGATATCCAGTCATAGCAGTTTCAGTCATGAGTCTAAGAGATGTTAGTTGTAGTAGAGTATAAGACTAGTTTATTCCCATAGTTTGGTTGTGAGATATATTATATCATTTATATTTTTTTATTTCATAGGCTACCTCAACCATGTCGGTTAGGGAAACTAACACCTAGTGGACTTTGGGAGGGTGTTTTCCCCAACATCCTAATGCAATGATGGATAGATGACTACCCCCTATGGCCCCACTCTCCTATCCTGGTAGTTACTTATGTTGGTATGTATGATGGTTAGTTTTAACATGTATGTTTTTAGAGTTTTTTGATGTCTTGTAGTTATTTCACACACATGTATTACCAGATATAGTATCCAAAGGATTATTATAGGTATGACGTATGTAGGCTATAATGGATTAAGGAATAATACTTGATGTTTGATATACGTCATTAAGGCTATGGTGGATCCTTAAAACTACTTGGTTACTATGTGGATATATGATATGGGATGGTTTGGTTATGTGATGCATGAGGTGTATGTTGTGATGACTTTCCCAAGTGTCTTCTGGCTGGATTACTTTAGAGAGTGATGGATCAAGATGTATGATGTTGGGGAAGAGCATAAAACTAGTGGGGAAGAATGAGATGGGTACCCATGATGTTTTATTATTATATTATATACTCTCCTTTTTAAATTAATTGGTGAGAGATATCCATGGTGAGGCTGGTAATTTTACTATACCTGTTTAGGTGACGATTTAGCTCCATTATTGTTCATTATGCTTTAGCATGATTTATTTATATTTTGCATGAGAGGATCTGTGGATCATCTTACTGAGTATACTATTATACTCACCCTAAATATATATAAATTATTTTTCAATTCCTTTGAATTATGTTGGAGATCAGGATGGATATTATTAGCTTATGGTTTTGTAGGAGTTGTTTGGGCTTCATGGTTATTATTGTCTTTACCTTTTTATTACATGCAGTTTTCCTTTCAATTGTTTAGTATTGTATGAAATTTTATGTTTTCACTTTGTTTTTATTATATATATATATATATTGAGTAGGTGTTGGTTTTTTTATCCTTCTTATCTATATCTTATGCATGTTTCTCTTAGAGGGTAATGCCTCCTATTTGCATGTTTATTATACCCTTGGTGCTAGTCTCCAACCCGAGGCCTACTGAGGGCAGGACTTGAGCTATTCCCATATCTCTTCCCTCATTGTGGTATCTTTTTGGGGAGGGGTTCATGATATTCCTCACCCCCTCTATGGGCCTACTAGAAACCACCCGCCATTTGAATCTTTTTTTGACCAGGAAAATGAGAACTTTTTTCCATAGTTCTACTCCGTAGAGAGTCCCAGAGACTCCCCTATCATGATTATTTGGTTCCATCCAACACCCTTTCAATAACCTATTCCTTAATTATAACCTCAAAATATGTTGTAAACATGAATAGGGTGACCTGGTCCTAGATCTCTAGATGAAATTCCTCCTCAAAATGTATTATTCTTACCTCCCCATTAGAAAGAAGGTCTGAAGCATAACAGATAAGGTTCTTATACTGAACAATGAACTCCTACACACTGGAACTTCCATGGAAGAAAGTAAAAATTACCTATAGATATGTTGACATAATTATTTATGAATGAAACTCAACATAAAACTGATCATAAAACTTCTCTAATGATATAGATCACTCCTCACAATCACTAAAAAACCACCATTTTCGATCTACCCCATGGAGCATACTAATAGCCAACATTATATAATACATGTGATGCCTCAGATCATCACTCCTATAATCCGGTGATAATGAAAATATTCTTAACATAATATCTTTAAAATCCACTGAAATGATCCAAACATAACCATCCATAATTAAAACATCAACAAAAAATACTAATTCATTTACAAACCAAGTACCTTTTAGCTGTAGAGTTTTAGAGAGTTAAGAAAAATATTTAACTAAAAAAACCTAGGTATTTCCCATCCAATTGACATTTTTCTCATTATAACCTAATTTTATTATTCCATAATAATACTTCAAAATATCCCAAAAAAATCCATGCATTAAACCCTTTTAGATATATCATATGCATTGCCCTTCTTCATAACCTCAGGAAATAAAATCATATTAAAGGTGATCTTGAATGCATAGTAAGGGTAGAATATAATAGAATATATTATATAGAAACAAAACTTTAGTAATATGGTATATTAAAAAAAATGTTTCATATAATCAATAACATGAGCATGAAATATATCCATAGATAATATAACAATGTAAATAATCACATGGATAAAAATAACTGAATTCATGGTGATGGAATCCATAATGTCGGACCTCTTTTTCTTACCATCAATATCATATCAAAGACATAAAACTTGTCATAAAGAGCATATATAAGACATCATTCTTACAATAATGGTCACGGCCAAGAAATCATTCTTACCATCATGACTACAGCCAAGTCATCATACTTCAGGTCAAGACCATAGCCCAGACATCAAATTTATTTTCATAACTGTAGCTAAGACATTATTCTTATCATCATAACCATATCCAATACATAATTCTTACTATCAATACCACAACTCAAAAGTCATACTTATGGTCAATAACATATCTAGGACATTATTAATAAATGGGTAGGCATACACCTTAACTCAAAATTAAAATTTTTATTATTAAATAAAGGAGAAACAAAGAAACAAGGGAACAACAACAAGAAATAAACTTGGGGTATAAAGAAGTGTAACCCAATAGAATCCCCTATAATAAGATTAATCCCTTCCGATTTAAAAATTTTCAAGTTGTAAAAGTATGAGACTCCCAATACTTTATCCGAAAGAGATTCAAGATGATTTTCCACCTTGTTTCAATCACTCCATGTGTGCCTCAATAGGATGTCATTAGAAAGCATACCTCGACATTTTCTAATGAATTAATTGACTAGGGGGTCAAAACCGTACCATACAACGAGTTGAAGAGTATCAGATAATTAGTTTTAGATTCAGAGATAGATATTTCCCCTGGCAGTAGAGAGTGGAGCATAGATAAAGTCAAGGGCATCTACCTGTAAGGAAGAACCACAGCTGAAGTAAGTATTGAATGCCAAAACAATGAATCCCATGGGATCATGGTCTACTCATCCTCCCCTAATGGACCCTGAGATGCGGTACACTTCTGTATTATTTACAAACCCATGGGTGCTGGTTGAAAATAAACCCATTGGTTCCTTAAGGTGATTCCAGGAAGGGTGGAATGAGTAGTGGTTTGCAGAAGATGAATACATGGTGCTTCCTTCCATCTATCAATGAGCCTTACCAGGTTGAGTAAGAAACTTTTGGTTCAAGAAATGATGGCCCTCCTAGTAGAGAGGATCCCCTCTTGCCTTACTTTTTTATAAGCCTTTTAAAGACACCAAAAACCATCATGCTAGATCATAGTCCTAGCCATCCTTTCCACACCCTTGTCCCCTGAACCATGAAACCAGTGGTAAAGAAAATAGGCATTAATCGAGGGTTGAGAGGAGAATGCAGTAAACTTCCCAAAAAAGGACCATACCTCCCATGCCCATTCTACCTCAAAGAAAAGGTGGTTTTTAGTCTCCTCTTTAAAATTTTTATAGCAGGAGCATCAGGACACCAGTTATATATCACATCTTCTGATATTCTCATTTGTGGGCACTACATTGTTTCAAGGCCTCCAAGTAAGGAAGTTGTACTTCCTTCAGATTTTATTGAACTATAGTATCTCATTCCAGTAATAACCCTATGGTTAGGGATAAAGTCTTTGACTAAATTCCTTATAAGAGAAGGTTCCTGAGCTGGGGGTGTAAACATGCACCTGTAAGGATACGTGTTAGTTTCAATAGGATGGAAGGTTCTTTGTTGTTCTTTGTATAACACTTCCTTAATAAAGGTTGGGAACAGGCTTGCCTATTTGAATGTGATGTTATAATATGGGCATCCTAGAAAACCCAGAACCATTCCCACCCAGTTGATATGCAAGAAAGAAACATCCCATGCCCCAATAATCTGGCAGATGTGGGGCTGAAGAGCTAAAAACAGGGGGATTAGTATCGTCATGAAGGTAG
The DNA here is from genome assembly GCA_963277665.1 of Viscum album. Classification (NCBI taxonomy): domain Eukaryota; kingdom Viridiplantae; phylum Streptophyta; class Magnoliopsida; order Santalales; family Viscaceae; genus Viscum; species Viscum album. The sequence continues at coordinate 412,301,850 of OY728136.1, forward strand.
AAATGCATCCAACATCCATCGCCATGATTCTCACAAAATATCTTCCCATGTTCTTTCCCCATAAGTTACAACATTCTTGAATTTCTCATTCCAACTTTTCATGCATGCATAGGATGGTTTAAATGAGGTTATGGACATTGATCCTACCTTCCTGGATGGGTTTCACCATCTTCCCCTAGGAGACCTAATTCCATTTTCTTTCATCCTGAGGGTCCCATATAAAATGAGAAAGGATTTTTTCAATATTTGAGATAACTCCTTTCAGAACCTTGATGGAAGAGAGGGCATGTACTAGGGTGTCAAGTATAATTTTATTCACCAGATCAATCCCACCCCCAAATGATAGATATCTACTCTTCCAGTTGAGGACCCTATCCATGATCTTACTAACAATGTGATCAAATTAACATATCTAAATCCTACATGGGTAGATAGGTGCACCCAGATATTTTATAGGCCAACTCCCAATTTTCATATCAAGGAGTTTATATAAGGAGGCAGTCTGTCTTGAAGCACATATTCTGTAAATGAACAAATCTCTTTTATACTTGTCGATAACTTGTCCACTCCAATGGAAGTACACTTCCAGCACCTTGAGAAGGACACAGATTGATCTCCTATTAGAATTTATGAAGATAAAGGTATCATCTGCAATTATGAGATGGGAGATAGAGGTAAGATTCCAATTTCTTCTAAATGGGAGAATCTCTCCATTGGTCATGCATGTGTGAATGAGGCAGCTAAAAATCTCTTGGTTAAGGATGAAAAGAGTTTGATAGATGGGGTTTCCTTGTCTTAAGCCACAGAATTCCTTGAAGAAACCATGGGACTTCCCCATGAAATAAACTTCTATCCAAGGGTAACTAAATCATATAAATATTAGATCAGTCGACTAGGGGGAGAATACCATAACTGAAAGAACTTTTTTAATGAATCTCCATTCAACATGTTCATAAGCCTTGTTCATATCCAATTCAATATCCATGTTAGAACCACGAGCCTTGGAGATGATGTCCCTGACCATCTCTTGGGCCAGATAAATCACTCCCTGAATTAACCAGCCCTTTACAAATCCATGTTACTCTATGGAGACCCAAAGAGGTAAATGAATATAGAGACTTGCATTGAGGATACTAGAAAGGATTTTGTAGGATAAATTAAAAAGACAAATAGGTTGGTGGTGGATAATGGAGCATGGGTTCTTGGTTTTGAAAAGGAGGACTAGAGAGGTGGCATAAGCAACTCTCAACAGAATTCCTCATAAGAAGAAATCCTGGATGGCCTTGGTCATGTCTCCCTTAACAATATCCAAGGATTCCATGTAGAAAGATCATGGGATCCCATTCGGTCCTAATTCATAATTAGTTTTAAGAATCATGACTTCCTCATGAATTTATTCTTCTTTTGGGATTACCCCCATAAACTCATTGTCTTGGAGGGAGAGTTGACTAGAGATAACTTCCATAAATTCCAAATCACCTCCCGAGTAGCCTCCAGGAATGAGTGGGTTCCGGTCATCAAGAATATCCTTTAAGTGAGAGTGGGAAATTCTCCCCACCATGCCTCTTTCATTTGAGTAATACCCGACATCCAATAGTATGTTGGGTTGAACAATGCACTTCCTATCCTTGATACATGCGAGGAAGCATGCGGTATTCCTATCACCCTCAAGAGGATGCATAATTTTAGGCCCCACCAATCACTTAAACATTTCCAATTAATTCTACATATATTGAATGGATAATACAATTCATAATCAACTTTCCTTAATAATCAATAAGCATTTCTAATGGAATAAAAAACATACAAGATTTCAATACATTCCCAATCAACAAATAGAATTACATGATCATAAGTAATCCAGAGAAATAATGTGAATTATAACACCCTAAACCATAAATTCTTGATTCAATTATTTATTTATTTTATTTATTTACCTTATAGGTTTAAGTATTTTTTTTGGAAATTTTTGAAATTTTAAAAGGAATTTATCTATCGCATCGTTAGTGTTAACCATGCAGTAGTTATAACGACCCAACCTTTTCTTACATTACTATTAAATTATTTTAAGATAAAAAACATAATAGTATTACAAATAGAGGATCCAAAGGTTTAGTTTCTTGGGCAAACTAGGACCACACATAGCAATTACAACATCAAGCATAAACATTTATTTAATTTCATCTTCTCTAGCTTCTTATTGGAACTTGTCCTCTCCTTATTACATATATCCACCTGAGGAAATACATAAAAAGGGGTGAGCTAAAATCCCAATAATAGGATAGAAAAGAACAATATAGCTTGGGTTGAGCATAATCATAACATGGGAAAAAGATCATGAACATGAGAGGAAGCATAAATATAATACTTGAAATGTGGAAATGCATAAAAATGAAACATCATGTCTTAGTGGTTAAATACCACAAATAATTGTGAACCAAGAAAGCATCTTATTCACACGGCATTTCACATTTACTCATTATATTCATCACTTTACCCAATTTATTGGAGTTCTGTATAATTTCGGGTGCACCCGTCACTTTGAAACATTTATATTGCGCTATATAATTCTGGGTGCACCCGTCACATCATAACATTATCATTATCATGCTTTCCACATATAAAACATATCAAAAATGAACATAACTAACCCATGTAAATGAATAGTTTTCATATCATAAGAACACATTCATAAAATTTTGGTTCCCAAATGAAAGAGTTAATAACATACATGTTACAAGAACTGTCTACTTTAAGTGAGAAGTAAAAGGTATGTTCTTAAAAGAAGAGTTATTTTGGAAAACATTTTGTTTGACATAAACAATAGTGGAAAAAATTTATATCCAAGAAAAGGAAAGAAAATGATGAAAAAATGATTTTATATGAGTATCCATATCAAAAATGGAGTGAAAGAGGGAGAACCCGAAGGATGAAAGTTGGGTTCGAGAATTTCCCCTTACCTTGTACCTGAATGCTTCCTTCTCTTTAATGTCCTGTATAGTAACATTATATTCATTAATTAGAAATCCAGAACCTTTTGTACATTAATATGGTTCATTATGGTTTCATTAATTTATTTTATGTGCCTTTGGATGAGTTATAGAGTTTTAAAACATTGTTCGAGGATGTTTGTTTTTATGGTTTTCTTGAGTGGTTCACTTGTATTCTTAAATTGAAGTTTGGGTAGAACAGGGGTAAACATCCAGAAATGATATTAAATTTTATTAATAATATTACAGGAGTTTTAATGATCTTATAATGAATCATATTATATCCATGTGGATGAATCATTAAATAAGAATTAAATGGTGATTTTTGGGGTTAATTTGAACGGTTTTTCGATCATAATGAACTTGTTTTATTTTATCACTTGTAATATGGCCATAAGTTATTTCCAGAACTTTAAATAGGAAATAATAAATATAAAAAATTCTGGTTCAACCATAACAATGGTTTCACGACCAGATCTGAAGGTAGAAATGGAAGAATAAAACATGTCGTTCTTGAAGGTGATAAATTAACACCTCACGAACAACGTTCTCTTTAATAAAATAAAAGGAAGAGGGAAAAGGGGTTGGATGATATAATATCACATTATCATCATAAAATTACATTACATGTATAATAATGGAGTTAAAATACCATTTGGATGAAGATAGGTGGGGAGAGATCATGAAATGAACTTGAAATTGAAAGGAAATTAAAGGAGAAGAGGGGGAGAAATTACCTCTTAAATCCTCCTCTTGAGATCCTCCTTAAGGAAGCTAGGCTTTGTATTTTGATGAGACAAGAAGCTCTTGAACATGGTAGAGGGTCTAGGGACGGTTTTTGGGCAGATTTTAGAGAAGTCTTTCAGCTTGAGAGGTGTGAGGAAATGAGGGTGTGAGGGTCATTTTTATAGTGGAGGGGAGAGGGGTTTCCTTAATATAAAATTCATTAGTTTATTAATTTCTCATAAGACAAATAATAGTGAGTCTTGAATGAACAAGAATATTGATTTTATCATGTGATCCCGAAAAAAGTGGGCTTACATCAGAAAAACATCACACATGACTCAATAAATAGCTTATATAGCTTATTTTTGTAAATTACGGTATTTCACTATTCATCAAAATTTCAAGTATTTCAAAAAAATCCCAAAAATTTACCCCAACCATTTTTTGACGTGTAGAATCCAGAAATGAAGTCCATTTTTTAAAAATAATTTTATAAATATTATTAATTTAATATTTAATTAAAATCATAATTTACTTAAAAAACAGTTTTTAAAAATTAAAATTGATTTTATAGTGCTTCCAAAAATTACGCAGGGAATTATAAAATTATATAAAAACTATAAGAAATTGATTCGATAATTTATTAACATGGTTTAGGAAAATAAATTTTCTTTTAAATTAATTAATTGATTATAATTAATTATTTATGACTTACAAAATACCAAAACGTTTACTAAGGTCAAATTGTCACTTTCTAAGATGTCTAAATTTTATTTAATTATTCATGGGTAAGGTTACTCTTATGTTGGATGATTTACTATTTATAAGGTTCATATTACTATTCATAAGGTTATGTTACTATTCATAAGGATGTGTTACTATTCATCGAAAATTATTGTTGTTTCATTAGACTCCAAAAATCATCTTGAACACAACCGTGTATGTCAAATTTTCAAAATTTCCAATACAGAAGTGACAAACTTATGTTTAAAGGTCACTTAGCACTTCTTAGTTCATTATGTTGTGTTTTCATGTGATTTTATAACATATTTTTGAGAAGGGAATTTCCATTGAAAAACTTTGGGTCATTATAGTAGTCGTCTGATAGAGGTATGAAACTTGTTAGAGTAATTTCACATGGTTGTTGCATGATTTGTCTGACCATACAGCCAAACCATGTGGGTTCTATATGTTCCCAGTGTAGGGTGCACATTTGGTGCATAATTTGGAAAATCGTGCACTAAAACCATGTGAGTCTCCAAGGACTTTAAAAAATTATTTTTCCTATTATACCATTAATGAAATAACCCCCTTCCCCCCTTATTTTCCTCCTCACCCTCCCTAGATCTCACGACCCATGGCCAACCCCCCTCCTCCAATGAAACTTCCTCCTTCTTTTATCCTATATATTTGGGTGTTTCTCCTTATAATTCCTAATTTGATCTCCTTGGGTTAGGTCTTCCCATACTATTTATCTTCCTTCTTCTCCTTCTTCTTCCTTATTCTTATTCCCCCCTATTTTTTCTAATATGGACTGAACAGTAGGGTATAATGTTAGACAATTTTATATATTTTTATTGTGTTTTCCCTTCCAAGGGAATGTGGGTGCCTATTAGAGCATTCATCTCCTTGTTCTTGAAGGGTTTTCAGAATCTATGCTTGTTCCAAGTAGGTTTTCCCCATGACTAACTCTTTAATTTTAGAACTTTCAATTACTTAGATTTTAAAATTAAGTTTTTATTTTCTAATGGTAGTATTATAATTTTTTATAGGATTCCAAAATAAAAAATTAAATTTTAACATGGTTTTAGTAAAAATAAAAGATACTTTACATTTTGACACTATGTTTAAATTTATTTTTCTTTTACCATGCACGTATTGTATTTGAAGAATTTACCAAATGAATCTTATAAATAATACCTATGATTTTAAAAGTTATTATTGGTCCTTCAAATTGAACTTTTAATTAATTCCTAAATTTTTACTCGTAATTTCAAGTAATAATTGAAATTACAAGTATTGATAAAGTATTTAAAGAGTGGTTTCAAATAAAATAAAGGTGAGGTTCTATAAATACCTTTTGGGTATGTGATGGTTATGAATATATACATATGTATACATATATATAAGTGTATGAATTCATATGGAAAAAATTAATTTTTACAGTATGAGAAAGATGTGTGTGTGTGTGTGTAATTTTATATGGGTATAATGGGGAAAACCTTAAAGAATTTAGAAATTGTTTTCAAACTTGTATTTTTAAAAAATTCCTTAAGTAAATTTTATAACGTGGATTGTAAAGGCCCGATTGTCATGTTTTACTTTTCTTTTTATGTTTTATAAAAGGTATTTTAATTAATTAAATCCAAGTTAGTATTATTTTGATGATTTTCATATATATCTTGGGTGTTTAAAATGTTTTCCTTTGATTTTGGAAATGAGATGTTTTAAAAATGAATGAGGTATTTGATTTATTGAAATGGATTGTGATGGGTTATTTAAAACCCCTATTTTGAATAATTGTGACATATTTTTAAATGGGTAAAGCACATGGGAATTTGGGTATCTAAGAGGGAAGGATAGTTTAAGTATCCCTTTGGATCTTAACATTTTATTAACTAGATGAAACTTAGATGAGGTCATGGTGTCATGGATGGATTACACAACACCTCTAGAACAATACATGTTCTCTTTAGTAGATGGTTGGATGTGGTGTCATGGATGGGTGGAACTACCCTATTAGTCCAAAGGAATGTTCTTCTTAGTATTTAAAATGCATGTTATATTTCTTACTAATTATATCATGATTTGATACGAGGAACTAGAGGGACCCCTAACCTTATGTGATATAGGGATTTTCTCCATAGTGAATCTTTATGAAATGGTTATTTTATTATGATACCTACCATATTTTATAAATAGTTAAAGTATATTTCTTACTTTAATTTATAAAATTTTAAAGTATATTGTTGGACTCTTTTTTTATTTAAAATTTAAAAAGGATTTTTAAAATAGATGTTTCTAAAAGGGATTTTGAAAGTGATTTTAAACTGGTTTTTTCAATAAAAATGAAATAGGATAATAAAAATGTGTCTTAATAGATTGTTTTAATTTAAAAGGAAAAATTAATTTTATAAATATTGATGATGTGATATTAGATTTTCTTTTAAAATGGAAATCACAGCTTCTAGTTGTATCTTTAAACTAGCATGAATTCTGATCTCTTATTAAAGGGTTAACATGTGGAAAGGTGGGTGGTGGAATACTAGGCATTTTTAATGCTCACACCTATATATATTTTTATTTTCGTGTTCTATATTAGTTTCAATCACACTTGGAGATTGTTTTTTTGGGATTGGATGGTGAATATTGTAGTCTCATGGAGGTATGTCAGTTTTTTATTTTATTTTAGTTTTTTTATCGCATCGAACAAGTAGGACTTCATCATATTTTCCTTTACTTTAGTCAGTGGAACTTTATATTTTTGTAGTTCATAGTGGGAATCCTATCTAGGTAGGTGAGGGAGTTTTTAGGGCGAGTGTATGGATTTATTTATGAAGTTCCTAGTTTTAGATATATCACTAAGAGGGGTGGGGTGAATCAATGATGTTCTTTTTACAGTTTCTTCTTTTTAAATCAACTTATGTGATCAATTAAGATCTTGATCCCCCGTTATTTAATATCCCACCTCTTCCATATGCATTCAAATTAAATCATAGAAAATTACATGAGGATTTTTACAAGGTTCACCCACAATGTGGGTGACTATATCCTTTATATTTTTGGGATAATATGAGATGTAGATTATCCACTAATAAAGAAAATTGATTACATACAATCTCTCAAAATTATTGAAAGAAAAACTCCCATAATGCCTGATCATAAATGATTACAGTGGGTTATCTCCTGATGGGATATTAGACTAGCATCCAACCAGTTTTATTTATACTAACTCACATAATTTAAGCTATATCCTAAAAATATTTGATTCAGAACCTCCTATAAATAGTTCTTCAACTACTTATTACTACTGATTCAGTGTGTATGTTGGCCTTGTTCTATTTCAAGTATACTTAGTTAAATATTCTTTATATAAACTATTTTCCTTTCTCTCCTTTAATTATTAAAACTTGTCAGCTTCTGATACTTGCTGATATTTTCTCAGAAACACTGTAATCAATTCCCTAATCTTATTTACACTACTAAAATGATACTTCTAATTATTTGAAACCACTCATTTCATGTCTCATTCATATATTTTATATCATATTTATGGAATTATGTATTTTCAACATTTCACAACACAAACAAGTTCACCTAACTTTTTATGATTATATGAAAATATTAGTGAATATACTTATTCATTATTGTATATAGTATGCATGTGCTTCATATAGCAGGTATCATTGTTTATTAAAATGAATCATGTGGATACCTCACAGTATTTCTTTTATGTATGAAAACACAACATGAAACTCGCATGGAAAATATTCAGATTCCTTCATGAAATCTTATCACGCAATGCCGCTATTTATTTGTATAACTCATTCAACTATATTCATGTATGTTATTTGATGCATAAATCTAAAACATGCTTTCATGAGGGATATTAATTAATAGTTCACAAAAACCTCTTTTATCTTATTTACAAGAATCAGATAGCTCTTGTATCTTCTCTTCTTTATGAGAACAATGCACATAGTGTCTCGCATTCTTCTTCACAAGACCCTGAAGACTCGCAAGTTTTGTGTGAAGGTATCATGTGAACTTATTCTCCTTCATGTATCAATATATAAGGGATCAATTCTCATGAATCTTAGTGTATTTATTTCATGTAATCACAAGCTCATGGAACAATTTTTAACTTCATGCGATCATGAAGGCCAAGGCACATCACGATGACATGGAATCTTCTCATGAATACATATCATTATTTGGTCTCTATTTCAATTTATATCTATCTTGATATGATTTCAGATCATACCTTAAAATGATCACATTTGGGGGTATTTATAGAGAAACCCCAATAACTCATTCCACTTCCTCAGCTGATATGTGTACCACCTTTAATATGTGTGCACTGACTTACCTCATGCAATACAGCTTCTAAAATCACCATCACTGTAAAATGTATCTTCTTGCATAGTATTCAAGATCCTCCTTATAGCATTGTTACATTGGGTTCTTGTGAATGAAAATTAAGTTGTATACATGTATTAAATCTCATAGAAATCTATAACTCTTATTGATTATTTTATGAGGTTTACGGCACGTAGATTTCAGCAATATAAAATCCCTTCAATGGATCAAGGTAAAAGATGAACTCAGCACCTCGATCAAACGATTCCGAAATAACTAATCAAATGGATGGAATTATATCAATATTTTTAATACATATGAATATTTCTACACACAACTTCATCCCACGTCATTTTTCCTCTCGGTCTCAGGTTTCTTAATAAGATAAGTGCTTCCCACCATCCACCATAAGCGAATACCAGGGTCCGCTCCGGGTCCCCTATTGGAACCAACCCATGATGGTTTCTTCACTATCATGAAACCTTGCACAGTGGTTCCAATGTTTTAATCCCTTGTGCACCTCCTTGTGTGTGCATCTTCTCACTCAATCCTCCTACCACAACTTAAGATCAGTGAGCTATCTATTATGTGTGGTTGAGGTCTCCTCCCACAAAGCAGGATTGAGAAGGTTCCTCCTTGAGTGGTTGGCCATTTTTTTATATAAAGGCCAAAAAATCATATAAACTCAATCTCAAGACCATCCATTATTTTATATTACAATCTCTTATTTCTTTTAATTTATCAAATCATTAAATCAAATGATGAACTCATCCAATATCATCAAAATATAATCTATATCCACTTCTCTATATTTTCTCAAATATAATGATGGTTTATAAAGATCGTCAATAGATATTTTTCAAATGATATAAATAATTTACATTTTTCTAATGTAATTGAAATGTATTTTGAATATTAAAAATAGATTTTTAATCATCAAATTTAGAAAACATTGACTTTTCATATTTGAACCTCATTGATAACAAATTCAACTTCAACACAACCTCAATAAAACCACTTGGGTGCTTAAAATTTGTTTATTTATACATCTATTATATTTTATTATTTGTTTATTTTATACTAATTTAATTTGGAATGGAGGTATGAATTATAGAAAATTCACGCCAAAATTTTATTTAAATTTCTATTGATTCTTAACACTGATTTCATGGGAAAAATAATTCCCAAGGTTTACTCTTAATTACTAGGAAATTATTTCCATATTGTGGGGATCAATAATACCCTTTGGATGTGTCATATTCTAGGTTGAGCATCCAATGGATAGATAGAACAGGTTTTGTTTCTTCCTAAAATCCCAAAGTATGTTATATTTTTTTATTAATTTTGTATAATCCCCTTTTTAATTGGGTTGAGGAGAACTTAACATAGACAATAAGACCAAGGAACTAGGCCCAATACAAGGCTATTGAAGTCCTAAAGACCAAAAAACCAATAGGAATCCCTACCCTAGATGATAATTTTTTTTGTCTCTAAAGATGCCAACCTGCAATGCTACTTAGTAAGAAATCCCCATGCAAGACTGAATTGGGCCTAGTACCAATGGAAAAGTCACATCCACTCCTTCATCCAATCTAAGTGTATTATTGGTGGTTTCTTTCCTACTATGACCTCTTATAGGACTGTACTTGGGTATCATACCCACAATATAAATTTTTCCCCTTATTATCCTCCTTCCTTCGAAGCCAACCCCCCCCCCCCCCCAGAAGATCATCGCTCACTCCTTCATAGACATCACATAATTCACCGCCTGATCCAACAACCCTACCATAAAGGGCCGCCATAATTTCATCAAAGCTGAATCTATCACCATTTTTTCATGCCACTAGGACCTCCGCCCACCATTGACATCGTCTTCCATGATATCCCTCTACTAATATTCATTTGTGATTCCCCCATACCATCGATCCAACTACTAAATCCTGACCCCATTATCGCTCATCCGATGAGGTCCACCTATGTGATCGATGATTGCCATGAGTCTCATCATGGGAACCTCTATCTTCTTCTGATACTAAGGACCCAAAGACCCTGTCTCTACCTAATCATACCATATCTCACTAGTGGAAACCACCTAGGATATCCCACACACTGGGTGTTATCCCTCCCAAAATTCCTTGGTTTTGTTTTTGAAAAATGGTATCAGATATGATACCCATTTGGAAGTGCGATAGAGTTGCCTGGATATAAGGTGTGGGGTCCACAATGAATAAGTTTTTCTTTGAAGGGGTGTAGATTATGAAATACCTATAAAAGTGGATCTTAAAAGGATAAATGTTACTAATCATGTCAACAAGGTGCACCTTTATTTTTCAAGAGTCTTCCTGATTAGAACTCCATAGTTAAGCGTACTTGACTTGGAGTATTTTTAAGATGGGTGGCCTCTTGGGAAGTTTCTCAAGGTGTGTGTGAGTGGGGATAAATCTCACTAAAATAACATGTGTTGACCTATGGGGACATTAATTAGTATAATAAGTGACCCCAATTGGTAATAGCATGTGGTGTGCTTTGATGTAATCTAATGTATTATAGGAGACCCATGGGGTTAGATGACCAGGTTTATGGCCTGAGGAGGTCAGGTCATTAAAAAAAATATTATCAAATCCTAAATCCTTAAGTGAATATATGTTTTATAATGACCTTCATTATTTGGGATGTCAGTTAGATGGGAGATGGGATCATCATAGATCATAAGGTAGGTCATGAGCGAGTTCCAGATCACCAACACCCGTGACAAAACCTAAGTTTCTAGTGAAGCTGCAATTTGAGTATTTATTTTTAACTCTAGTTTGATTATTTTAATGAATTTAGATTTTAATTAAGGTGATGTTAAATTCTATGGTTTTTTATGGGTTTTTTGAGGTTTTTCCAAGATTTCATGTGAAAAGGGAGTGGAACCAGGGGAATTAGCTTCTCACATGGCTTGAAACCCCATATAGATTCTATATGTATGGTCTTGAAAAACTATCAGTGGCCATTGGATGATTTCACCATATTCTGACAAACCAAGTGACCAAACCATGCATGACCGTTAACCCTTTGGAATTTTTTTTTAGATTCTCTTAGATTTGGAATTATTTTTAGTAGCATGTTAATGTGATTTTGTTTGGTTTAGTTAAGATTTTAAAAGATAGGATTTTGTTTTAAATGATAAAAGTGTGTTTTATGGGTTTTTTGAGGTGTTTCTAATATTTCAGGTGAAAAGGGAGTGTAACTAGAGGAATCAATTGCTCGCATGGCCTGAAAAACCATGTGGATCCCATGTGTATGGTTTTGAGAAACTCTCAGTGTCTATTTCATGATTTCACCATAGTTCGACAAACCAAGTGACTAAACCATGAATGAACACTAGCCCATTGGAATTTTTATTTTTGGATTCTATTATATTTGGAATTTTTTGAGTAGAATGTTAATGTGATTTGGTTTAGTTTAATTGAGTTTCAAAAATTGATGATTTGGTTTTAAATGGTAAAAGTGTGTTTTAAAATGAGTAATAATATTTTTCTTTAAAATGAATCAAAATGAGTTTTAGGTTTAAAAGTGATTGGATGGTTTTATTAAGGTAACTTATCAACCTAGAATTTATTTTGAGCGGTTTGTAATAGGAAATTTCTTTATGAATGGATTTTTATAGTTTTTTTTAAAGGGCCCTGTTTTAAGTAAAAGAGACTATTTTTTAAATTATTGAAAAGAATTTCTAACTAAATTAAAATGAAATTAGGGTTTGGAAAAATTATAAATGTCATAATAAAGAGTATGTAAAGTTTAAAATGAGTTTCAAAATAAAATATTGATATTTCAAATATAATTTTTTTTTTCAAAATGGTTAAAGAGGATATTCTGGTTCGTTCAATTGATTCCATTATTGGATGATGTATGCCTCCCAGATAGGTCTTGAGAATTTCAGTCCTAAGAAGTCATATCTTGTGTGTGTTTAGTTAGTTGGGTATTGGTTTGATTCTGATCGAGTGTGTTTTATTAGGTATCTTCCTAGTTTATTTTGTGGGATATAATGATTTGAGGTTTCTCCCGTGCCTTGTTGGTGTGGTAGGGACTTATGAGGTTTTTCATTTGGATATGGTTTCAATGATATTTATTTTGGGTTCATTTTGAATGGTATATCTTTGTGTGGATTCATTGGGTGACATATATAGATGTTGTACAAGTTGAGTTCGTTCACTGGTTAGGGTCGATTTGATTTGGTGTGGTCTCTATGAGGGGTTTACCAATTGTCTAGTTTTAGGTCATCATTGTTCTTGACCCAAGGTTTAGGGTCCATGTGGTTTGATGTGATATGATCATAATTGATACATACTCCCTTATCATTACTAGTTATTAGGGTGTCAGTGAGAGTCTTGGTAGTCTTTATCTCAGGACTTTCCATTGGGAGTTCCTCTAAAGGTTTGTTTTATTTAGGGTTCTTGATACCCTATGTTCATTGGGAGCATAGATGATTATTTTGGGAGTTTTTGGGTGTGTTTCAATTGAAATTTTTGGGTTGAGTCTCCTTGGTTGGGGTTTTGATTTTTGGATCAGTAACCCATGGCTGGTAGTTTAGGTTATTTCATATATGGGGTAGGATCGAAGAGGTAAGTGTCTGATGGAATTGTGAACTATATTTTTTTAGGTGGAATATTTGAGTTCTCCTGGTCAAAATTTCTTACCATGTCTGGTAGAGATCCCTTTGAGTGCCTAGTCTTGTTAAACCACCGAACATGTTGACTTATTAAATGGTGGGGAGACCCACTATGGGTATATGTTCCTTGATCATTTCCTTGTATCAGTTTGGTGTGAGGTTTTATTTGAGTATATAAAGATATATGGGGTTTGGGATATGTTTTTAGTATATTGGTATAGTTTTTCCTTATTATTTCTTGGAGACTATCTGTTAGTTCTTACCTTCCTTTCGATTGATTTCCTTCTTGAGACTTTTCTGGTCTTAGTGGATTTATGGGGGGAAAGTATTTTAGAGTGGAGTTTTATCACACCTGAACCCATAAATTCTTAATTGAATTATTTATTTATTTATTTTAAAAATTAAACATAGAGGTTTGGGTATTTTATTTTTGGTAAATTTTTAAATTTTATGAGGAAGATGCATATCACACGATTAGTGATAATAGTGTGGCAACCTTTCGATAGAGTTCTGTGACTTGGTAGAGTTATTTTTCATGGTTGGTGCATTGTTTTATAAACCATGCATCCAATTCATGTGGTTGAAATGTGTGCCCTATGTATGTTGTATGGTTGGTTCATAGTTTATTAAACCATGAAAGTCTTCTATACCTTTAAAAATATTTATTTTTCCTATTCAACCCTTAATGAAATAAACCCCCATTTTATTTTTCTCCTATCCTTATTTATGGATCACACCACCCTCGACCATCCCCCCTCATCCTATGAAACTTCCTCATTTATTTATCCTATATATTTTTTTGTTTATTATTTTGATTCTAGATTCAATATCATTGGGTCAGTACTTCCCCTCCTTCTCTTATTCCTTCCTCTCCTTCCTATCCCTCCTTCTTCTTCTCCCCAGGATGTGTTGTGTATGGGTTGAACCCTAAGGTGTAGTTTTGGGTGATTTTTTATGTTTTTATTATGTTTTCTATTCCTATGGAATATGGCTGCCAATTTAGATGTTCCTCTCCTTGTTCTTGAATGGTTTTTATCATCTGCTCTTGTTCTAGGAATGTTTTCCCCATGAATGGATCTTTAATTTTAGAAACTTTGATTACTTAGATTTTAAATGTATGTTTTTATTTCCTAATGATAGTATTATAATTGTTTATGGTATTTCCAAAGAAAAAATTAAATTTCAACATGGTTTTAATAAAAATAAAAGATACTTTCCATTCTGATGTGGGGTTTAAATCTATTTTTCTTTTACCGTGGACATCTCATATATGAATAATTTATCGAATGGACCTTATAAATAAACCATATAATTTTAAAAGTTATTTTTGGTAATTAAAAGTGAAATCCTAATTAATTCATAAATTTTTACTTATAATTTCAAGTAATACTTCAAATTTCAAGTATTGTTAAATTATTTCAAGAGTAGTTTCAAATAAAATAAATATGAGGTTATACAAATTCATTTTAGGTATCTGAAGGGTATGTACATATACATGGGTATACATATGAGTGTGTGTGTAAAAATTCACATGGAAACATGTGAATTTGTGAAATTATATATGTGTATGTGTGTGTTTTTGTTTATGTGTGTGTGTGTAATTCTATATGGGAATAATAGGTGGGAAACCTTAAAGAATTTAAAATTGGTTTTAAAACTCATCATTTTAACTCGGTCCTTAAGTAAATTTTCTAAAGTAGATTGTAAAGGCACAATTGGAATGTTTTAACATGGTTGTTATGTTTTATAAAAGTTATCTTAACTAATTAAAGATAATTCATGATTGTTTTGATTGTTTATATATATATATATATATATATATATCTTGGGTGTTTAAAATATTTTCCATTAATTTTGGAAATGAGATGTTTTAAAGAGGCATTATGTATTTGATTAATTGAAATGGATTATGATGGGTTATTTAAAGACACTATTTTGATGAAATGTGATATATTTTAAAATAGGTAAATCTCATGGGATTTTTAATATCTAAGAGGGAATGTATCACCCCAATATTTCAGAACATATTTTCCCTTAAATAAACATTATATTGATAGCTTATTTTACATGAAACACTAAAATAAAATAATACAATACATATTAGATAATAAAATTATAATAATAATAAAAACTATGGTAGATAAAAATACTTTAATCAATTATAAATTTATACAAAATAAGATTAAGAACACTTAAATTTTTAAAAGGGCATTTTTCAATAAAAGCAGTTTTCCTTTATATATTGCATTTATATTTAAAAGATAAATTTATAAATTTTAGAATTTGAAATTGAAAAAAATAACTTAATTTTTGGATTAATAATGTAAATATTATCTTATTATTAATTTTTTATATTTTTCTAAAATAATTTATTTTAATATGAATAGTGAAAATACTGATTTTGCTAAAAACTGTCACTTTTATAACATTATCTCAACACAAGAATGACATAAAATTTTGTGAAAAAAATTATATAATATATATACATAATAGGTAATATAAATCATTTAAAAATAATATTTTGAATTGATAAAATCCATGTTTACCATTTTGGAAACATGAATGATATTTTACTCCAAAAAAAAAATTTATTCTCTAATATTAAAAAATAGTTTTCACCACTTGTAGGAATTTAATATAAAAAATGGATCTGGTATTTTAGATAAAAATATTCAAATTATTTAATAATTATTATTTCATTTTTAATCATAAAAATTAGATTACTAATATTAGAGTTAATTACTGTGATAATCGTAAAACTACTATTTTTGTAAAGAATTATTTTTTTAAAATTGTGTAATTTTTATCTATTAAATTAAATAAATATATTTTAAATAATTACTCTAATATTATTTTTAAAAAAATATATAATTATATTAATACAAATTTAATTGGTAATCAATGTTAAATAAGATTAATAAAACATGATGGTTAAATTATATTTTTTCTTAAAGAAAAGTTTATATATATATATATATATAATGTTTTAATTTAAAAGTTAAATTTATATTATTTAAAATTTTAATTATATTAAATGGATATTATATTTAGGTTAAAAACACATAAATTTGGTAAGATTTTTTGTTTTATATTTTTAATAAAACATAAGTAACTTAGATAAAAACAAGTTCCTCTGTTAAAAAAAAGGTAAAAGTGAAAATATAAGAGTAAATGACTTAAAATTAATTTAAAACATGTTTAGGAATTAATTATTAAGGATTTATTAGACTTATATCACCCAAAAATCCATTATTTCAATCTTTTGGAACCATTTACCTTTGAATAGTTTCCTTCCATTATTGAAAAATAATGGGTGTTCATAAAAGTAACATTTTCTTCACTTATTAAAGGGGATCACTTACATCCTATCAAATATGAACATCCTATTATAAATTTCCTTGAAAACATTTCCAATTTACCTATCCTATAATTATATGTCATTTAATATATCTCATATTCATCATAAGTTATCCTAATCCCTTCATTTCCAATAATACTTTCAAGAGAAAGTTCAAGGTCCTAAAGTGAGTATTACTTAATCATTAACTTTTTATTATTAATATTTCAATTTCAAAACTATAATAACCATAGTAATATAATGAAATAATTATAATTATTATAATTAATTTTTATTATATTAATTTAGAATCCCTTATTTATTCCTTTCCATCCACTTAGAAAAACAAAATAATTTAAATTGTGCATTTGTATGGACTATTGCCTCCACAAAGTGACATCTTCCATTTTTTACTGTATCCTCTCTTTTTGGGTTATAAATATGGAATTTAAGAATAAATGTGAAATATATAATATAATTATTATTTTTAAGAGACAAATTTTAATCCACCTCCATTCCCCCTCATTAGTTGAGAAATGAAAGTGTTAATTGTGCGTTGTGTAGACTACCACCTCCCTAAAGCAATGTTTTTCATCTTTAATCATGATTTTAATTATTTATAAAAACCCACTAAAATGTGATTAAAACCTTAAAAAATATAAATAACATCATTATTCTTTTTTTATAATTATATTATTCCAAAATATACAATTTCTTAATTGTACTTACCCATTGAATTATGGTATGTTCATGTTTGGGTCAGTCAAACCACCTACTTGAAAAATAAGTTAAAACTATATAATGGAATACTATGATAACTTAAATGATAATATTATTATAATTTAATAAGAAAATAATGATTTTTTAATGGTTTTGGAAAGGTTATATTGAGTATTTAACTTATTATTAAAATATTATCTTTGATCGCTAAAAATGCCAAAATAAGTCGACACTGATTCCATTTTCATACAACATAACTAAAACAATAATTGAATTAGATAATATATTTATAAAAAAATATAAGTTTTATATTCAAGTACCTTAAATGGTCTATGAATTATTAACATTTGTATAAGAATGAATAACAACACCTCTATTATGAAATTAGTTCAAAATGATCGAGATAACTCAAACACAATATTGAAAATAAATAATAACTAACTAATATACATGTAGAAAATATATATAAATAAAGTTTATAAAAGTTTATAGTTATGGATAAGGTTATGAAATAGGTTAATAAAATATTTATTTTTTCACATAGGAGATTCAACCACTTTTGTGCAATTCGGGAATTAAGGTAAGGTTTTCTTTATCACATTTTCAAATCCATGAGGCATGTTTGATATTGCACACCATAATTTATCTTATATAGTGTATTAAATACCCTATTTACTTCAATTATAATGAATATATTTCCTTTAATGATATTTTAATTTCCATTTAATGGTAACCCTCTTATTCTTATGTTACCAATATCGTAAGTGTTTTTTGAAACTCAATTCTCATTCATTGAGTTATGATGGTTCTTCCTGAAATTATTTCATGTAAGTTGGGTACATTATGATATTTAATTTTTTGTGGAATTTTATATTTTTTTTCTAAGTATTTAAATTTATACTACATAAAACCTTTTCAAAATGTCTTCTTATTCAGAAATTATAGTATTCGTAAGGGATTTGGTTAACTCGAATTTTCTTTCTTTGAATTAAAATGTTATTCCTTGAGAATCATTCTTTTAAGTTTAATAAATTAGTCTACTTATTATTTAATAAGATATGTACTCTTTTATATCTGTGGAAAAAAATTAACTCAAATATGATTTCTTGATGAATTTATTTCTCAAAAAATGCATAGTTTTTAAGAAAAAAAATAGCATCTCCTATAAAGGTAGTTTTTACCCTATTTTCCAGTTCATTATTCCAAAAAAATCCATTATTATTTTGAAACCCAAATATATTTTTACTCATGTTACCTAAATATTTCACTTATCCACTTTTAAAAATTAAGTTTTACTACCACTTTTTATGATGTGATTTTTAAACAAAGGTATTTCAAAATATTCAAAAGGTTTCTCATCCTTTCAAAATAAAATTTTTTATCTTCCACACCACTTTTTTTTAATAATATTCATATATTTTAAAAGATCCATTATTGAAGATTATTTTTAAAAGTAAAATTTTTCAATGTGTTTTCACTTCACCTTTTTGAAACCTTTATATCTTTTTCAAGGATCTATTATTAAAAGTTACTTTTAAAATTAAATCATTTAAAAAAACTTCACCATTTCTAAAATGAGTTTTCAAAGTAATCATAACTTCCTCTTTTACACCAAAGATAAAAGTGTTTTATAAAAACTATTTTTCAATTTAAATAATATTTACTCTTTATATCTAAAGGTTTTATTTCCTTAGAAATTATTTTTCATGAACTACCCTCTAAATTTTCTTATAAAATAATCTTTGGAGATGATTAAATTTTGGGTATCAACTGTTTACATTCTGGAGGTCAATTTGGGTGATAATATTTAAATATTATATGAAACCCATTTTATTTCTTTGTGTTATTCAAGTTATAATATTGGATTGATTTTTTTATATCATGCAGGTTTATGGAGTTTCATTATGATATGTTTTGGGTCCGATAAATCCTGAAGATAGTTTGGCTACGATAAATCTCTAAGATGATTTAGATCCAATAAATCCTTGAATTGGTTTGGGTCTAATAAATCCTTGAGATGTTTTGGGTCCGATAAATCCCTGAGATGGTTTGGTTTTGATAAATCCATAAGAATTTTTGGGTTTGATAAATCTCTAAGACAGTTTAGGTCTATTAAAGACCTAAAATTCATTGGATAACCTTTTGTATCTCATGATATAAGTATTCGTGGGTACATTTAAATTGCTTGTAAGCATGGGAACTGATGTTGTAGCTCATTAAATTAATGTTCCTTATACTAATTTTTGTTCCACGTTTATAAGGTATCCTGATGTTACGCTCTCATGGATCATGTTTATTGACTAATGTTTCCATACTATTTTGATTCATGACTTATACCTTATGCCATGATTTTTTATCTATGATTTGTTGGGTATAACTTTCTTATATATCTTGATTATATGAATATTCATATTTTTATCACTTATGACCTTTGATTGCTATTGCTTATGTTTTCCCTTACTAAGCATATGATCTCACCCCTTTCTTATGTTTTTATTTTCCCATGTTATGAATATGAGTGTAACCTATGATAATTCTTGAAAGGAGTCTGGTATGATTCAATTATGGAGAATTTTTCATAATTTTTGTAAAATAAGTTTCCTATGTAATTGGTCTGCAAATACACTAAACCAAAAGGTTCTTTGGGTTCTTTGAGATTATTATGAGATATAATACTAATGTGAAATTTTTAAAAGTGTAATTTGGATTATCTCACTTGGTATAAAAGTTAATTTGTAAAATTATGTATTTTTAATACCGGACATGGGAGTACATGTCTGAGGAACATCAGTTGGTATCAAAGGAGTGTTTAGTTATTTTTGGGGATTAGTTTAGTTATTTTTATTTTGGTAATATAACATTATTTAAAACCTAGGGATAAATTTATGCATAGGATAACATCCATAATTTTTGGTAAATTATAGATTTGTGGTTCTCCTATTAATTATATCCATGTATGGGTACTAACAAATGGATGTGGTTATATAATTTTTTCACCTAAGGTTAATCACCCTAAAAAATATGGTTTAGTATCAACTCAATATTCACTCTTGTGCATGATAACTGGGACTAAGACTACACACCTGGATAGAAAATCCCAGGGGATATGCTTTGGTTAATCACATTCTATTTACATGAAATTATGAAGGATTTATTTTCTAATTACTTTAAGGGATTAGGTTATGAAGTATGATAGAACAAATATTAAGGTAACTCAAGTTGAAATAAGATAGTTATAGGATGAACTAGGTGAAACATAGTTGAATCGAAGGTATCATAGGTTGAAATGAAGGCATCATTTTAGCAATCATCTTAGGATTGATTTTTCATATTATAAGATCATATATTCTAATTTTATTGAAAAGTATCATAACCATTTTAGATTTATAATTTGTTTGTAACCAAGATCATGAAAATTAATTTGTGGAAGGTGTGTCTCTAGAAACTCTAATACATATCTATAGAAGCATATTTGAAACAAATGGTTGAGAATCTTAATATTTTCCTATTATGAGGGAAAAGATATGATACAAGGTCTCCCTAAGATAAAAATGTTTGTATCTATTATCAGTTATATCTTGAGTCATGATTATCTTTAGATACCCTTTAGTTTTTTTATTATTAAATGATAATTAAAATTGTGAGGATGTAATTTATTTAAGGGGGGGAATGTAACACCCTGAGATTTTAGAATATATTTTACCTTACATAAATATTGTATTGATATCTTATTTCACATGAAACACCAAACTAAAACAATCCAAGACATGTTTGATAAAAAAATATAACAAGAATAAAAATTATGGTAGATAAAAATTATTATAATCAATTATAAATGCATAAAAATGGGATTAAGAACACTTAAGGTTTTAAAAGGGATTTTTTCAATAAAAGAAGACTTCTTATATATATTGTATTTTTATTTAAAATATAAATTTAGAAATTTAAGAAATTTAATTTGAAAAAAATGTATTAGTTTTTTATTTAATAATTTCAAAATTATTTTAGGATGAATTTTTGATATTTTTCTAACATAATTGATTTTTAGGTGAATAGTGAAAATATCGATTTTGCGAAAAACTATGACATTTATAGCATTATTTTAACACAATAATGAATTAAAATTTTATGAAACATTTTTATATAAAAAATAAATATTTAATAAGTAATATTAATAATTTTAAAATACTATTTTGAATTTATAAAATCAATATTTAACGTTTTGGAAACTTGAGTAATATCTTACTCTAAAAACTGTTTTTATTCTCTTATATTAATAATCGGTTTTCATCATGTATAATAATTTAATATAAAAATAGAATTAATATTTTAAATCAAAATTTTCATATTATGTAATAAGTATAATTTCATTTTTAACCATGAAAATAAGATTACTAATATTAGCGTTAATTACTGTGATAATTTTGAAACTGATATTTTTTTAAATAATTATTTTATTGACATTGTATAATTTTTATTTAATCAATTAAAATGAACTATTTTAAATAATTACTCAAATATTAATTTTAAAAACATATATAATTATATTAATACACATTTAATTGGTAATCAATGTTGAATAATACTAAGAATTCATGATGGTTAAAACTTCTTTTTTCTACAAAAAAAATAGTTTCTTTATATATAAAATGTTTTAATTTAAATGTTAATTTTATCTTATTTATAATTTAAATTATATTAAATGGATATTATATTTATTTTCATCATAACCAAATTTTTAAATAGGGGTTATTTTATATTTTTAGTAAAACATAAGTTACTAGGGTAAAAACTAGTTACCCCATTAAAAACAAAAAAAAATGTAAAAGTAAAAATATATGAGTAAATGAATTCAAAAATGTTTAAAAAATGTGTTTAAATTAATGTTTGAGGATTTATCACCCTTATATCATCAAAAAATCCATTATTTCAATCTTTTGGAACCATTAACCCTTGAATAGTGTCATTCCATTATTGAAAAATAATGGGTATTCACAAAAGTACCATTTTCACTTATAAAAGGGGGTCACACCCATACTCTCAAAGAAACAAATAACCTCCAAAATTTATTTAAAACCATACCCAATTTTTCTATCGTAGAAGTACCTTTCAATTTATAAATCCCATTGTCTTCATAAGTTATCCTAATCCATTTTTTTCCAAGGATACTTTCAAGAGAAAGTTTAAGGTCCCAAAGTGTGTATTACTTAATCCTTAAATTTTTATTCTTAATATATATCTTCCAAACCTACCATAACCATGTAAATATAATGACCTCAGTATAAATATTATACTTAATTTTTATTATATTAATAGAAAAGACCTTACTTATTACTTTCCATCCACTTAGGAAAACAAGATGACGTCTATCATGTGTTTGTGTAGACGACCACCTCTACAAATCGATGCCTTCTATTTTTCAAAACTTCCTATTTTAACTAGTTATAGGGATGGAATTGAAAAGTAAATGTGAAATATATAATATAATTATGATTTTTAATATATAAAATATTATCTACTTTCATTTCCTCTCATTAGTTGGTAAATGAAAACATTAGTTGTGTTGTGTGCAGACTAATGCCTCCCTGAAGTAACATTTTTCATTTTTCATCTTGATTTTCATTATTTATCCAAAAAAATATGATTTAAAACCCTAAAACATATAAATAATATCATTATAATTTTTTTATAATGATATTATGTCAAAATAAACAATTTTATAACTATACTCACCCACCAAATTATGGTATGTTCATATTGGGGTTGGTCTAACCACATACTTGAACAATGCTATAAATATCTATCGTGGATGAATATGGGAACTTAAATAATAAATTAATTATAACTTAATAATAAAATAATTATTTTTTATGGTTTTTTAATGGTTATATTAATTATTTTACTTATTATTAAAATATCATCTCCAATCACTAAAAATACCAAAATAATCCGACATTGATTCCATTTCCACATAACATAACTAAAAAACTAATGGAATGAGATAAGAGATTTATAAATAAATATAATTTATCTATTATAGTATATTAAATGATCTATTAATGATTAAATTTGGGATAATAATGAATAATGGTTCCACTATTAGAAAACTAGTTCAAAATGATCAAGATACTCACATCTGATATTGAAATAGATATTAACTAACTAATATACATATAGAAAATAATTATAAATGAAATTTATAAAGGGATATAAATATGAGTAAGGTTAATATAGTTATTTTTGTTTCATAATATATTCAATCACTTTATTGGAAGTTGGGAATTAAGGTAAGGGTTTCTTTGTCTCATTTTCAAATATATGAGACATGTCTGATATTTCACACCATCATTTATCTTATATGATATATTCACTATGATATTTCATTAAATTATAATTAATATATTTCCTTTCATGATATTTTTATGTTCATTTCATGTTAACCCTCTTATTCTTATGTTACCAATACAGTAAGTGTTTTTAGAAACCCAATTCTCATTTATTGAGTTGTGATGGTTCTTGAACTTATTTCATATAAGTTGGGCGCATTATTATATTTGAATTTTTTTTATGTGATATTTTCTATTTCTATTCTATGTATTTATATTTCTATAACATAAACCCCATTCTAAATTTATCTTTCTTCATGAATTATGGTATTCATAAAGGATTTGATTAACTCAAATTTCCTTTCTTTGAGTTAAAATGTTATTCCTTGAGAATCATTCTTATAAGTTTGATAAATTCTTCTATTTATAATTTCATGAGATATTTAATATTTTCTATTAGGGTAAAATGATGTTTTTAACTCAAAGATTATTTCTCTATGAATTTCATTCTCATAAAAGTGCATTATTTTTAAGAAAAATATCATCTCTATTAAATATGGGTTTTCCTTCATTTATATGTTAATCATTCCAAAAATAATAATTTATTATTTTGAAACCCAGATATATGTTTACACATTTGACCTCCATATCTCCCTTCTCCTATTTTAAAAAAGTAATTTTTTATACCTCTTTTTATTATGTGAATTTTTAACAAATATATTTTAAAATATTCAAAAGGGTTCACATCATTTCAAAATAAAATATTTAAACTTCCAGTCTATGTTCCTTTTATATAACCTTTGAGTGTTTTCAAAGCTCCGTTATTGAATTTTTTTGAAGTTAGAGTTTTAAAAGTGTGTTTAATTTTATTTTTAAAACTTATATATATTTTTCAAAGATTCACTATTAAAATTTCTTTTTAAAAGTAGTGATTTTTCAAAAAAATCACATCAACTTTTTAAAAATGAATTTTTAAAGTGATTGTAACTTCATATTTCACACCAAATATAAAATAATTTTTTTAAAAAATATTTTATGATCTCTCTACCATTTCCTATTTATCTATAAAGTCTTTATTTCATTAGAAATTATTTTTTATGAATCAACCTATAAATGTTCTTATAAAATACTCTTTGGGTGATTAAATTTTGGATATAAAGTATTTACATTCTTGAGGAAAATTTATGTGATACCATTTTAAAATGATATGAAAATAATTTTATTTCCATGAGTTATTCATGTTCTAATATTGGATTGATTTTTTATATATCATACATGTGTATTTATTTTCATTATGAGATGGTTTGGGTTTGATAAATCCCTGAGACGGTTTGGGTTTGATAAAGCCCCTAGATGGTTTGATTTTGATGAAGCACTGAGATTTTTTGGGTATAATAAATCCCTAAGATGGTTTGGGTTTGATAAATCCTTAATAAAGTTTGGGTCTGATAAATCCCTAAAATGGTTTGGGTCTGACAAATCCCTAAGAAGGTTTGAGTTTGATAAATCCCTTGAATGGTTTGGGTCCATTAAATCCCTTCAATACATTGGTGAAAATTTTATATCTCGTGAGATAAGTATTAATAGTCATTTTTTTAGTTTCTTGTAATTATGGGAACTAATGGTGTGGCTCATGAAAGTAATATTCTATATACTAATGTGTGTTCCATATTTCTAAGGTATCCTAATGTTATGCTCTCATGGATCATTTTTATTAACTAATGTTTCCACAATATTTTGATTCATGAATAATTCCTTATGCCATGATTTTTTATCTATGATTTATTGGTACTAACTTTCTTATGTATTATGATTATAAACATATGATCATCTTATTCTCACTTAAGATATTTTATTGTTATCGCTTATATTTACCCTTATTGGGAATCTGAGCTCACCCCTTTCTTATGTTTCTATTTTCTCAGGTTATAAAGATTAGTGTGACCTATGATAAGTTTATAAGGTATTTTAATATGTTTTTATTGTGGAGAAATGTTCATAGGTGTTGTAAAATAAGATGACTATGTAACCAGCCCTCAAAGACACTAAACCAAAAGGTTCTCCAAGTTATGCGATATTATTAATAGATGTAATAATAATGTAAAATTTATGTAAATTTATCTTGGATAATATCACTTGGTATCAAATTTAATTTTAAAAAGTATGTGTTTTCAGCACCAGACCCGAAAGTGCAGGCCTGGGTACCTCATTGAAGGTTATTTTAAGTATCCCTTTGGATCACACTACTTTAATAACTAAACTAAACTTATATGAATATCATGATTCCATTTATGGGTGACACCACACTATTAGTACAAGACATATAATCCTTAGTGAATGGTTGTATGTAGTTTCATGGATGGGTGACACTACCCTGCTAGGCCAAATTCATGTTCTCCTTAGCAATTAATGGGCATGTTAAATTTCTGACCAATTGGATCATGAGTTGATACGAGGAACTATAGGGCCCAATAACCTAAGATGACCTAGAAATTTTCTCCATGGTACATGTTTATGAAATGGTTATTTTATTATGATACCTACCTTCTTTTATAAATAGTTAAAGTATCTTTCTTTCTTTCTTTTATAATTTTTTAAAGTATATTTTTAGTCTCCTTGTTTTTTTAAAAGTTAAAAAGGATTTTAAGCAGGGTTGTTACTAAAATAGATTTTGAAAGTCATTTTCAATTAAGGTTTAATAAAAATGGAATAGGATGACAAAACTGTGTCTTAATTGATTGTTTTAATTTAAAAGGAAAAGAAAAATAATTTAATAAATACTAATAAATTGATATTAGCTTTACTTTTAAAATGTAAATCCCACCTTCTGATTATATCTTCAAACTAGCATGAATACGGATCTATTATTAAAGGGTTAGCATGTGGTAATATGGGTAGTGGAATAATTGGAATTTTTTATTCTCTAACCTATATATATTATTAGTTTTAGGTTCTGGATTAGTTTTAATTATGCTTGGAGTGTTGTTTTTTTGGAATTTGATGGTGACTAGTATAGTCACATGGTGGTATGTTAGGTGTTTATTTTATTTTAGTTTCTTTATCACATCATCCAAGTAGGTTTTATTTCTCTTTTACTTTAATTTAATCAATGGTGCTTTATATTCATGGAGGTCATAGTGGGACCCAAAGTTGGCTAGGGGAGGAGGTTTGGAGGTTGAGCAGAGGGATTTATTTTTTTATTTTTGCATCTAATATACCTATTATTTATTTGTTTTTTAATTATTTGATTTTGTGTGGATGTATAACTTATGTATGGGTCATTATGAAATTTAATTTAAATTTATACTATTTCTTAACTCTTATTTCATGATCATAATCATTAAAAATGTTCATTCTTGATGCTCATGCACTTGTTTCTATCCAGTGGGGATTGGGAATACCCTTCATATGTGTTGTGGACCGGCCCAAGCATCTTATGGATGGACGGATCAGGTTGTGTTTGTGGCATGGATGGTATTATTAGAGAATATCCCAAGTAAAACATAATAAATTTAAGGATATTAATATAGATGAAAAACACTTTTATAGGAAGAACACATTGAATGGTACCATAAAATAAGATATCAAGAATTTTATTGTTTGATACTCTGAATTTAATTCCTCAAAAGAAAATGGTATAAGATAATTAATAGAGTAATTCATGAAATATAACTCCTAAAGTGATAAAATCATTTTGAAATAAAGAATAAAATATATGTCAAATAAAAAAAAGTGTTTTTATAAAACATTTTTAACAAAGTCATAAAAATAAGAAGTTACGAATCACTTTCAAAAGTAATTTTTGAAGAGGTGACATGAAAACCCATTTTAAAATAACTTTAAAATAAATAATAATAATATTTACTTGAAAATTAAAAAAAAATCCATAGGAAATAAGGATTTAAAGATATAATATATGATCATGAAAGGAAAAATCCTTTTTTACATTTTAAAATTCCTTTATTAAAACCCATGTCGTAAAAAGGATAATAAGACTTTATTTTTAAAAATGGGTAGAGAGAAAAAAGAATACCACATGAAATAATATATGTTTGGGTTTAAAAATAATATAGTAAATAATTTTTGTAAGAAAAAATATGAACATCGAGTAGAAACAATAATCAAATAGGATGAGGATTATTCTTAAAAACATTGTATTTTTACGAAGAAAGAAGTCTGTCAAAAAATAAAAATTGAGGTAATGTCATTTTGAAAATATTTCATGAGAAATAAATTTAAACCCAAAAAAATAATATGGAGTATAATATATTTAAATAATAGGGTATATTGTACCCAACATATATGAATAATGTTAAAAAAGAATGGTCATAACTCATTAAACAGAAATTGAGTTGATAAAAATTCTTATGACTTTGGTAACCAATAAATAAAAATATTTGGGAGGTGTTATTAATGAAAATACTTATAAATAAAATTAAATAAACTTTTATAATAAGAATAGAAACCAATGGAGTATTAGGTACACCATATAAAATATTAGGTTCATAATATAAAAACGTGCCTCAATGAAGGGAAATTTGAGACAAAAGTCTTACCTTAACTCTCAAATTCTATGAAAGTGCTTTAAACTCATATATAATAAACATAAACATATCAATAAATTATTTAAAAATATTATTCATATCTATTAAATTTTATAATATTTAATTATAATCATTCATTATACATTCATTAGCTAGTTGATGTTTACTTTCATCATCAGATGATAGTAATTTTGATTATTCCGCACATGTTTCATAATGGTGATGTCGAACCTCATTAAATGATAAAAATTTAATATTTAAATTATAATTTAATTTATTATAATATATGTTCCATGATTATTTTTAATGTTCTAATTTCATTTCATGAGATTTTTAGTTGTGATTCTTTAAGATGGAATTGGTGAGGAGCTTGTTTCAGGTAATTTACTGATATCAATGGGTTACTTTATAATGATTATTAATTATTATGTTATCCTTATATAAACATATTAATGACATATACTAATCCTTTATATTATGTATATTCAATAAATTAATTTTTATAACCATCAATGTAAGGTGGGAATGAAAAACAAAACATGTCATCCATGGAGGTAGTGGTCTACACGTACGCATGGGCGATGTTTTTAGTTTTCAACTGACAGAAATAAATAATGGTGGATAATTATTTATATTTATATAATTATATTTTTTTCTTTAATATAATATTTATTCATTAAATAAATCTTTATAACTATCCATTTAAGGTGGTGATAAAAAATGAAACATGTTGTCCATAGAGATGATGGTTCGCAAGTGTGAACGAGCGACATTTTCATTTGTTAAGAGGAAGATAGAAAATGATTATTCCATAAAAATAATAAAATTTAAATATAATTATTATAATTAATTAATTATGTTAGACTAGTTAGAATATATTTGGTGGGAGTATAAGAAAAATTAAAAAATAGAAATAAAAAATGAAGTTTTTACCTTACTCCTTAAGACAAATACTTGAGTCTTCTTAGAATGGTCTTGTAGTGAGATAAATACATTTGGAACAGGTGAAAGAGGTTTTAATAGTTATTTGGGTAGAGTTTAGTTTAACTAAAATTGTTATGGTGAGATTATAAGTGGGGTGGTGAAGGACTCCTTTGATAAGTAAGAGGGGTGACACTTTTGTAAATACTCATAACTTTATATTAATGTCATGTCACTCTAAAATGAAAGTGGCTAAAAAATTAGAAAATAATGTAAGTGGAATACCTTGGTCAAGGAAAACCTCAAACATTCATTTAGATATAAGTTTTGGGTCTTTTACCCTTATTTTAACTTTTTACCGTAATATAATTTTACCATGGTAACTTATTTTTTTAACCTCAATTACTTATTTCTATGACCAAAAAACAAAACCTTATTAAATAATTTGGTTATTATTATTCTAAATATGAAAATATATATATAATATTAAATTTATATAAGTGATAAAAATTAATTCGAAAATAATTAGTGTATAACGCATAAAAATAGCTTTTAGAAAAAAAATACTTTGGTTGAAAAATCTTGATCATGGGTTTCTAAATTAAACATAATATTTTAAATTTATAATTTTACTTATTGAATACATATTTGATTATGAAAAAGGTTTCATATATTTTAGAGTCATTGTTATATATTAATGATTCCATAAAAGTCACAATATTTGTAAATATGGTATTTTTTACTATTCACCTAAAAATCAAACTTTTTAGAAAAGACCCAAAGCTTCATATTACTTTAATATTTTTATTCTAAGTCCAAAAATTATGTTCTTTTTTTAAATTAAATTCCTAAAATTTAGGAAATTAACTTTTAAATGGATATATAAAATATATTGAAAATGATTTTTATAGGAAAATGATTTTTTCGAAATATTAGTTGTTCTTATTATTATTTCATATCAATCATTAATTAAATTAAAATTATTGTATAATTTTTATCAAAAATATAATTCATCATCATTTAACTATAATATATTTAGTTTCTTAAAATAAAAATGCATAGCACATAAAAAGGAAATTTTTATAAAATACATTTTTAAGCATAAAATGATATTATTAGTTATTTAGCTAAGCTAATTTAATTTTATCAATGCATTAATATTAAAAATGAAATTTATTTTTCTTCCTAAATAGATTTTAAAATGCGGTTACTTCTATTTATATTCACTAATTCAATGGCTAAATTATAACGGTTACATTTAATACTTATAATTTTATCTTAAAGTATCGTGGTTCGTTTTGGTTTGATGTTGAATGTGTTGTAAGATATTTAACATAGTACTTTTTTAAAGGAGGATTTCATATTGAAATATTAGGGTGTTACATTCCCCCACTCTTAAATAAATTTTATCCTCGTAATTTTTATTATCACTCACCAATGAAAATTGTTAAGGGTATCTAAAAGATAAACATGACTCAAGATATAATTTCATGTGAGATGTAGACCTTACTAACTTGGGTAGGACTAGGAAACTCATATTATAATTGAGTATTAATAAACATCTAATTTAAGTAATATTGATAAGAAGTTTAAAGTTATCCTCACATTGATAAATGATTATAGGTTGATTTGAGATATGAAATGTGATTTCTCTATTTTGGTAACTAATATGGAGTATGTGGAGATAACATATATATTTATAAAATCAAATCACATTTATATAAAGGAATAATAATATGAATTTAATAAATAAATTTCCCATAAAATTCAATATGGGATACAATAATCATACAACTAAAAGTTTTCTCTGATAATTCAATATCAAACCATTGGGGTAGTGATCAAATTATCTTAGAAGAATTCCTAGATATACTGGAGTAGTTAAAACTAATATCCAATAATACATCCATAAATCTAAATTGGAGGATAAATTTACCCTAATTATCATGATTCAACTTAGAGATTTTCATAGCATAGGCCCTTCTATATTCCCTTGGTTTGGAAGGTTACTGATGTTCATCATCCTTTTTAGCCCTTGGATTAGGGAATTAATTTGGATAATGTATGATTTCCCCAAATTTAAGAAATTTAACTATTAGTGGTACTTTGGGATTAACTTTATTTACCTCTATCAAACTCTTTATTTTTCCTCAGTAATTAGCAGCTCAGTGACCTCATTTTCCCCAAATAAAACATTTTTCAGTTCTTTTGGTATATTTTCCTGGGTGATCCTTCCCATTTTATTAACACATATAAAATTGAATGTTATTTCCTCCATAGTATTTATCCCCAGAACTTTTGTGAAAATGAAAACTTATCTTCTTTGGTGTGTTTAGGAATTCATATCATGAACCAACCCAGGTTGACCCTGAACTGGTCACCCGAGCCGATCTGTGGCATGACCCGAAGGGCATTCCTAATCCCCTGGGGATGGAAACTAGTGTCGGACATCGACAGAGTACAACAAGGGAATGATTTCTCCTAATAAATAAACAAAGGAACTAAACAGCAACAAGTTGAACAAGAAGATCAATATATAAATGAAACTGAACTAAACATCATTTATATAAGAATCTGAAAATACAACTGAACAACAAAATACCACCAACTAGACAAGAAGACTACACAAACTCTATGTAACACCATAGGTCACTCTCCGCACATGATCAACTATTTCCCAAGGCGACTAAACTCAAGATAAAACTTGCACAAGGCTAAAAATAGAAAAGAACTATAGGCATGAGTATTAAAACTCAGTAGGCTAGCCTGAAAATCTATTCCCAATGCACTTCCTTTAAAATAAAAGAAACATCAATTTAAAGTTTGAACTAAAATATATAAAATTATGATTTTTACACATTTCACTTAAAAACAAATTATAACCCATTTCCCTTATTCATTTCACAAAACCAAGTTAATTCCATTAGTGATACCAAAACCTTTTCAAGGGGAAAGTGATGGTTACATTTTCAACTTGCAAAAAAAGGATAAAACAATATTTTATTTTAATACAATTTTCATAAACCATTTTGAAACTAACACATCACTTTCCAATAAAAACACTACACAATATATAACTATTGTAATCACACAACAATGGAAATGGAAGTAATCATACAAGTATCTCAATCATCATTGTGATAAACTAAGAGCCAATAGACATAGGTGAACCTAGGAGATCAAGAAAAATCTAGAACACAATAATACATGAGACCCCATCCTTGATAGTATGCCACACATGATGAAATCAAAAACTTCCTAACACTCTCAGACACCCTAACTCAGGATAGGCTGAGGGGAAAACCCCATAGCAATAAACCCAAATATATCCACCTGTTATGGGCCACCGGCTAGTGTGTAAACTAGACAATGCAGTAGTCATTCTCAGAAAATTCTATCACTATGATAGGTTCCCATATCTCATGTATAAAGGGGTTGATTCAACCTATTCCATCCAAGAATCCAATCACATGTATATATATAATAATAAATCAGCAACAGGCATCACCCCGAGCCACCCCAAGGATTGATCTCATGCCATAGAATAAATAGAACACAAAGATTCCAAACCAAGGAACTCTGATAATGGATCATAAGGATTCTATAGTGAGGAAATATCATCCATTATACATAGTAAAGGCATGAGAAATATCAAAGGATATTTTCATAATAAATATTTTTATCAATTTCACAAAGTTTCCAAATGGGCCTCTAAGAATTTTACAAAACCAACATTTATCAAACATCCAAATACACATTTCAAAAGAGGGTTCCAACACACCATATTCCATTTCAAGATAATTTATAAATCTCCTTAAAACATTCATGTTACACATTCAAGGAACAAACCATTTTTATAAAAATTCCAAATAGGCTATTTACCAAAAACACATGCCAAAACAAATTAAAATCCAATACTCGTTTATTTATCAAAACCAATACCACTTTGGAAACCATATAAGGATCCCCATAAATCATTTCCCATGCTACCAATATATTTATAAATCCAAACCAATCATTTTATATCACAATTAACCCATAAAATCCAACCGGAAAATTAATCAAACTCTTGGCTTACAATATTTAACAAAACAATTTATATTTAACACTAAACAAAGTATAAAACACCAATTTGAATTCCATAAATTAATTTAAATTTCTAAACCATGTTTTAAATATCACAAACCATGTGAAAAAGCTAACATAACTTTTTATCAAACACTTGGTGTGCACATTTTCAATAAAACAAATCTATTTATCATAAAACAAGGAATAAACTGCCACTTTACACACCAAAAAATTAATACAAGGATCATAAATCAATATTTATTAATCAATAGAGGTGTTAAAATCATGAAATAGGTGAATATTAAATTAAAAAGGCAAGTTCAAGGGGAAACCTACCTTGAATCCATGGCAGGAAGACAACGCACACCCAAAACCACGCCATGAAGATTCCTAGATCCAAGATATACCAAGATAAACCCTAAATGAATAAAACCCCTAACATAAATCAAGGGAAAAACCAAACCCTAGGTCGACATGACCATGGGAGAAGATAAATTCAATAAGAAATGGAAAGATAATGAAGAAGGAGAGGGTTTACCTTGAGAAATTAGCCCCAAACCTTGAAAGAACTCTAGATCTACACCATAGGAGAAAGGAGGAGGCTTGGAGAAGAAGGTATGGGGATCCCTAGGGTCACACACAATAGGTAAATAAGGATAGGGGTGATTTGGGTTAAAATCCCAAAAAGGGTAAACTTGGAAAAACACAATTTTTATGTTCTAGGAAACCCGTACGGTTTTTTCGCACTATTTATAAAACCATGAAACAACCACTGTCTGTGAAGAGATCAACTGCATGGCCAAACAGCGTAGTTTCACTGACCTTGGATAGACTATGTGGTAGGTTCTGCCCGAAGCTACACCTATTGCATGATTACTTGGGTTTGTTCGTATGGTTTATCAAAATGTGCACCGACTGTACGCAGGTCACTACCAATCCAAAAACCCCAAGTTTTATCCAAAAACTCCCGAACGAACTGAGGAAAACCATGAGATAAAAACTAGACTAATAAAAACTTCATAATTAAACCCTCATCACACTCAAAACCCAAGAAAGAGACCAGTATTTCCAATGAATTGGAACTTAAGGTAAGAAAAGAAAAATCGGGTGTGACAATTCTCCCCACCATTAACTCTTTCCGCCCCCAGAAGGCCATAACACTTTCCAGCTGATTGATTAGTTCCTAAGGATTCCACATCAACACGATCCAACCTCTTAATTAAAGGACATTTCACTTACCATCAATGAAACTTAAGCCTATTTCCCAAAACGAAGCAATAACTCACAACCAATTCCCGAGAATCAATGGGAGAATCAAACCACCACATCCACAACCATTCTAAGAACTAGCACTCAACAAATTCTTAAAATTAATATCAATAAGAACCATGATGGGTATCCCCGCCATTAAGAACTAAATATCATCGACCAAACAAGAATCCAACATGATCCAAAATCAGTCCTTTCCCACACAGGCCAACCAAAACTCTTCCACACCAGCCTATCAACCAAATATAAGAGGAAAACAACATGAAAATTTTAACCAACCACTCCCAAATAGAGGGTAAAGGAACTGATCCAAAACTCCCCACATAGACCCAAAAACTCTTTCCACCTGGGGAGGGGAGGGAAGGGGGCCAGAGATTGGAACACTAAAACCGCAACCGAAAACTACCCACAACTCACCACTCGGACGACCATAAACCAAAACACGTGCAGTTTACACAGGAGGTCCACACAATGACACTGATCAAAAACTTTCATTGACATAGCCACTATAAAATAAACATAGTAACTACCTCACCGCAACGGTAGAGGAACTATCTTATCCAAACTTCCCACACTCCTAGGATTCCTAACTACGTGCCAGCTTCACTCTGAGAGCTATAGCTTGAGATTTGATGGATAAAGCATCTCCTATATTGAAATCAGGTTTTGATAATCCCAAAAAGGAACATGCATCACCTGATTAGATAAAAAGAGAAGACTGGAATTTCTGGAATAGAAACCACACCTTCATTGAAACCAGGAGCTCATCAAAAGGATCACATCATCCCTTATATATCAAAAACCAATACACCATCAGAACAATCTCCACAAAAAAGGTACCCCTTACAATTAGGTGGACTTATATAAAGAAACTTTTAAAAAATACCCAACAACACATCACTTATAAGGATTTCCACCATGATGCTTTCTAGAAACGCACCAACAAAACCACTACAGGTGACCCAAGCATCCACAAGAATAGTAAGTCTTAGGAGAAATTGAACATGATGGATTCTTGTGACCCAACTAGCCACATCTATAACACACCAAGATCTATTTCCCAGAAGAGGTTGATGAAAGATCTTGAGGCCTTTTGACTCTATGACCCGCTCCATCAACTTTCGACTCCTTTCTCATATCCTTACCAGAATTTTCCCCACTGTCTCCTAGGATTAAAGGAGGGAGGACCACCTTGATCACTTTCACTATTAATGCTTCAACATGAAAAATCTTGCCTCGCCACATAGGAAAAATAGGATAGATTGAAGTCAAACACCTTTGACTGTATATTGGTTTAAATTCCAACCTCGAAATGTCAAGCTTTCAGGGAATCATCTGCAACATACTCCAAAAGGTAAGAAACTAGGTCCCCAAAATGATGGAAATACTCCAACATCGATTCCTCACCCTATTGAAAACAATGAATCTCCACCCCATTTTCACCCTTTCTTTCTCATAGAAATACCGGCGAATGAACAAATACTTGAAGAACTCCCAAGTAAGATCTTCACGGGGCTTGTTCTGAGACATCGACTTCCACTACGTCCACAGTGAACCTTCAAGCATGAAATTTGCAAACTTAACCTTTAACAACTTGGGAAACTCAATGAGGCTAAATTTCTTTTCAATATTTTGCATCCAATCCTCCACCTTGAGAGGATATGTGTGTCCATAAAAGAGAGGTGGGTCTAGCTTTTGAAACTCAAGAATGCAATCCTTAGGTTGATCAACCAGAAATCCTATTAATGGGGAATCACCTGTAGACACACTAAGATCACCTATCGAAGCTCCATGGGGACAACTGCTAGAAAAATAAAATCCAAGAACTAAATCAAGTCCAAATCAACAACAAAAATCCTCAAGAACAAACACCACATAGGTGATGAGATTTAGACATAGGGAAACAAGACACTATTAACATAAAAAACTTTACTTTTGAAAACATATTTAATTTAAAAAAACTTGATGGGTTGAAAACTCACCATTGGTATTATTTAGATTCTTACTCACATGCATGTTTTCATGCCACCTCAGGCACCCATCCACCATGACATACTAGGCATCCATTCACATTCCCATATACCACCATGCATGTAAGCACCCATGAGAACACCAAAGGCTAAAACAAAAGATTATCATTTTCTAAAACAAATCATTCAACCCAATTAAAAAGTCATGATCCTTCCAAAGGCTCACTAACCACCAAGTCAAACCCATTTTTAGATTCACACATCAAACCCATTTAATTAAAAACTCACTCCTTTTCATTTAAAACAACTTCCAAAACAAACATTTTCTTTCCATAAACCCTGGGTTTTGATTAATAAAGACTAATTTCACTAAATCTTTTGAATTTTACCCCCAAGTGGTCATTTTATAAAAACTCATTTTTCTCTGGTCTTCCACAAGGTTAATTCTGAAAATTCCATTTCCACAATTCCAACACAACAGTTTTTGAAAAAAATTCTCAAAATTCAAAGGAGACCCAAAGAGACTCACAAGGGGAACCAACATCGGTGGGTGACTTGGCCATGTGGTTGGGAACTATATACCAAACACACCACCAACATGGAGATCCTTCTAGGACTATGCCCCTGGCTCCACATGACTTTCCAAGCCCTACGAGCTCACAGAGACAACTAGACCGACTCCTCTTTCATATCCCAATCACCAAACAATCCCTAAACACTAAGAAACTAATAAAACCGGACTTCCCATGGAAACCCAAGGACCAGAAAGAGAAAGAGCTCATGATGCTCTTCTCACACCTACCCCTCGAGTCTCGAAAATCCTACGATGTCTTCCTTGAAATCCCCAAGTAACAAAGGGAGATCTAAAAAACAATTTCCACTAAGAGTCAACCTACTTTGATACCATTCTATCACAAACCAACCCAGATCGACCCTGAACTTGTCACCTGAGTCGATCTATGGAATAGCCCAAAGGGCATTCCTGATCCCCATGAGCTGGAAACTAGTGTCAGGAATCAACATAGTACAACAAGGGAACAATTTCTCCTGATAAATAAATAAATGAACTAAATATTAGAAAGTTACACAAGAATATTAGTATATAAATGAAACTGAACTGAACATCATTTATACAAGAATCTAAAAATTAAATTGAACCACACAATACCACCAACCGAACAAGAAGACTACACCAACTCTATGTAACCCCATGGGTCACTCTCCAACACATGATCAACCATCACCCAAGGTGAATAAATCAATATGAAACATGAATAAGGCTAAAAATAGAAAAGAACTATATGCGTGAGTATTAAAACTCAGTGGGATATCTCAATAATCTATTCCTACTGCACTTACTTTAAAATAAAATAAACATCAATTTCAAGTTTGAACTACAATATAGAAAAGTATGCTTTTCTAAAAAATCACTTAAAAATAAAGTACAACCCATTGCCCTTATTCATTTCACAAAACCAAGTTCATTCCATTAGTGATTCTTGTTTCGTAGTTCCTTGAAACATGTGTTCTAGTTTTAAGAATCACTACTTCCAGGCATTTTCTGTTGGATTTATTCATGTAACCGGAAACACCCAACAATTATTTATCTGAAAGGGACCTACTTTCCAAAGGTAGGTGTTTGTTAACTTAAGAACATGCATTGGTCAAGATGATGGGAGGTCAGACTCATCACACCCTTTTGGGGGAAATTAGTGTCTACTCTAGGACTCTCTTTATAAATTTAAGATATTTTCATGAATCCTTATTAATTCACCAAGTATAACATAAATTTCCCTTGGAATTTGCAATCACTTATTAACATGTGTAAAAATTTAGAATCATCAGTATGTATTCAAGGTTCTTCATTAATGGAGATATCCATATGTATTCAAGGTTCTCCATAAATGGTATCCTCTAATATACTATTTAGAGATTCTTTTGATCATCCTTATGATGATACTGGTTTTTAAGCCACTCAGTGGGGCACTCTGTAATTTATTGTCATCTAGGGAGATGGAGGTTTGTTTTGATATTGGGATTGTACCCATAAAATGTTCTACCTACGTATCCTTGTGAAAAGAATCAGAACCCTCGTAGTTCGGTGCCGCTTAATGGGACACATCATACCTTTTGAGGTCATGTGATAAGGACCTATCTGTACAGTTTAATGTCATGTAGTAAGGACATCTAAGAGAAAGGTTCTTAGTCAATGTTTGGTGTGGGGATTATGCCTAAGTAGCCCAAGGATCTTGGAAAGAATATGGGTTTCCAAGTAAGATTGGACCTTGTTGGGAATATGTCCCAAGGAGAATATGGTTGATTTGAAGTATTGGGTTTGAACCTCAAGGAGGATTCATAAATATCCTATATTGATGAGAATCAAAACCCAAGTAGTTCGATAAGTCTCATAGGAGAGTATATTCCTTTGAGAGAAATGATTTTGGGCTTACTTCCTGAAAAGGATTCCTTGATGATTTGAGGGTTTAATTTGGGGCTTACTCCCAATGAAGATGCCCAGATTAAGGGAATTAGGGTTGGATTCCTAAAGAGGGTATCTAATGAGCTCGAGCCTCGATGAAGGATTCCTACATATCCTGGTTTAAACAAGAATCAGAGTTCTCATAGTTAAAGTGGTTGTGCAAATTTTGTGACCATAACAAATATCTAAGCCCACCTGATTCATGATCGGTGTGAGAAATAAGAGGATGTCAAAGATTCAATAAAGGAACCCACACTTTTCCTCCTATGCTGGTAGAAGAGGGAACACCTATGGAAGCCAGGGTGGACGAGGTTGAGTTGACCCAAGAATAGGGAAAGGTGACAAGCCCTCCCTCTGTTCTCTTTACATTGGACAAGGCTCCAATAAAAGGAAGGATAGATGAAGGTTAGGGTCTTGCACCAGGATGGATACTCTTTTGGGAATTGGTTGGGGCTTACTCCTAAAGAGGATGCCCATTTGAGATTTCTTGGGGATTAATCCTAAGGAGGATGCCCATTTTAGATTTAAACTAGTATAGGAGTCAGGTAATGAGGTTTGAGGAGTTTCTTGAGGAGTGTATCGACTCAAGGTACTTGATGAATCCATAAGGAGAGTCCAAAATCGTAACATTTGAAAGGAACCAAGAGGAGTAAGTCAACTCATGAAACTTCATTGAGTGTGATGGAGTGTCTCAAATCATGGTATTCAAAAGGCTGGAAATTAGACCACATAAAGGGAGCAATGGAAAATGTCATCGACCGGACCTGAAAAGTTTGTGGTGCAATTCTCCATTTTTCATGGGGGTCAGTGACAGAAGTGAAGGGACTGGCTCAAAGGGTCGGGACCATAGCCAGGCACTGATCCCAAGTGGGGGTGTGGGGAACAGCCCCCGTGGTATGGACCGATAAGGTCATGCAGGTGATCCACCAAGGTGTCTCGTGTAGGTGATCCATGTAGCTCCCCCGTGTAGGTGCTCTGTGCGGGTGCTCCGTACAAGTGATCCGCCAAGGTGCGTCGTGAAGGTGCTCTGCCAAGGTGCCTCGCGTAGGTGATTCGTGTAAGTCCTTGGCGCAGTTCCATATATTCTAGACCCTAATAGGATTTTGAACCACTTTTCCCTATTTAATTCTATCTTCTCTCATGTTTTAGATAGCTACCTAAGGTAATTTGGTAGATCTGGATGAAATAGAAATGCAATGGGAGCTTTGGGACTTCTTCCAACATTTTTTGTCTTGAAAATGGGGAGCCCAAGGGTCCTATTTATAAGCATGGAGGGTCCTGGTTAAAGGGAAGTTTTTCGCATAGTTCCTTTTCATAGGTTCGTCACATAGCTCTTATGTGTAGGGGTGTATAGATTATATTGCCACGTAGGTCCTCCGCATAGGTCCCTTTGTGAAATTGATCAGTCCTCCGAGTGCCATAATTTTTTATCCGTAAGTCTGTTTGAGCTCTACGACCAGTCAAATCTAAGGTCTTGAAGAGTTCTATAGTTATTTAGGTGGTAAATACACCATTTATTCTCAAAAATAAACTCAGATATTAAATTAATGTGTGGACACCTTTTCATCGTCAATCTTGGAAATCCACAGCCTACTCCTGGATGGGGGAATCATTCCACTTATCTATTGGTATGGAGTAGTATTTTGGCACATAGAAATCCAGAATGCATCTTATTCCTTCATGGTGAAAACATATTTACTCATAATTGACATTTTTGTGTCTATGTGAGAATCATATCTTCAATCTACAGAAAAGTGCATGGAACACATTTCATTGTGTCTACAATACCAAAACCTTTTCAAGGGGAAAGTGATTCTCACATTTTCAACTTTCAAAAATGAGGATAAAACACTATTTTCTTTTAATACAATTTTCATAAACCATTTTGAAACTAACACGTAACATTTTAAGAAAGGAACTACATAATAAGGCACTACCATAATCACACAGCAAGGGAAATAAAAGTAATCATACAAGTATCTCAATCATCATTATGAGAAACTAAGATCCAATAGACATGGGTGAACCTAGAAGATCAAGAACAATCTAAAACATACTAATACATGAGACCCAATCCCTGGTAGTATGCCACACATGATGAAATCAAAAACTCCCTAACACTCTCAGCCACCCTAACTCAAGACAGGCTAAGGGGAAAATCTCATAGTAATAAACCCAAATATATCCACTTATTATGGTCCACCGGCTAGTGCGTAAACTAGCCAATGCAGCAATCATTCTCAGAAAATTATCTCACTATGCCAAGTTCTCATGTATCGTGTATAACGGGGGTGATCCAATTGATTCCAACTAAGAATCCAATCACATGTATATATATAATAATAAATCAACAACAAGCATCACCCTAATCCACTCTAAGTATTGGTCTCATTCCATAGAATAAATAGAACACAAAGAGTATAAACTGAGGAACTCTGATAATGGATAGAAAGGATTCCACAGTGAGAAAATCATATCCATTATACGTAGACAAGGCACAAGAAACATCCAAAGGAGGTTTTCATAATAGATACTTTTATCAATTTCACAAAGTTACCAAATAGGCCTTTAATCATTTTACAAAACCAAAATTCATCAAACATCCAAATACACCTTTCATAAGAGAGTGCCAAAACACCATATTCCATTTCAAGATCATTCAAAAATCTCTTTAAAACATTAAAGTTACATATTCAAGGTACAAAACATTTTTATAAAAATTTCAAATGGGCTATTTATTGGAAACACATGCCAAAACACATTAAAAGATAATACTCGTTTCTTTATCAAAACCAAGAACACTTTGGAAACCATGTAAGGAACCACACAAATCATTTTTCACACTGTCAATATATTTATAAATCCAAACCAGTCATTTTATATCACAATTAACCCATAAAATACAACTGAAAAATTAATCAAACTCTTGGCATGTAATATTTAACATTTAACACTCAACAAGGTATAAAACACCAATTTTCATGCCATGTATTAATTTAAATTTCTAAAAAAATGTTTTAAATATCAAAAAACATGTGCTAAAGATAACAGAACATTTTATCAAACACTTAGTGTGCACATTTTCAACAAAACAACACTATTTATCACAAAACAAGGCATAAACCATTACTTTACACATCAAACAATAAATCCAAGGATCATACATCAATATTTATTAATAAATAGAGGTTATAAAAGAATGAAATAGGTGAATCTTAAATTAAAAAGGCAAGTGCAAGGAGAAACCTACCTGGAATCCAGGGCAGAATGACAACACGTGCCTGAAACCACACCACGAAGGTTCCTAGATCCAATATCTACCAAGAGAAACCCTAAAAAATAAAACTAAAAAGCATAAATCAAGGGAAAAACAAACCCTAGGTCAAAATGACCATGGGAGAAGATAAACTCAAGAAGAAATGGAAGGAGGATGAAGA
Organism: Viscum album; assembly: GCA_963277665.1. Classification (NCBI taxonomy): domain Eukaryota; kingdom Viridiplantae; phylum Streptophyta; class Magnoliopsida; order Santalales; family Viscaceae; genus Viscum; species Viscum album. Next base: position 412,344,370 of record OY728136.1, read on the forward strand.
GGGAGAGGAGAGGAGAGGGTTTACCTTCAGAAATTAGTCCCAAACCTTCAAAGAACTCTATATCTACACCATAGGAGAAAGGAGGAGGCTTGGTGAAAAAGTTATGGGGCTACCTAGGGTCATATGCACCAGGGAAAGAAGGATAGGGGTGATTTGGGTAAAAATACCGAAAAGGGTAAACTTGGAAAAACGTAATTTTTAAGTTATGGGCAACCCGCACGGTTTGTCCGCATAGTTTATCAAACCATGCAATAACTGTGTGGAAACCACTACCCACAAAGAGATCAAACACATAGCCAAACCACATAGTTTCACTGATCGTACGCAGACCGTGAGTTAGGTTCTGCTCGAAGCTACACATGGCGCACGATTACCTGGGTTCAGTCGCACGGTTTATCAAACCGTGAGCCGACTGTGCATAGGTTACTACCAATACAAAAACCCCAATTTTTCTCCAAAAACTCTCAAATGAAGTGAGTACCAAACACAGGATAAAAACTAGACAAATAAACACTTCAAATTTGAACCTTCGTCACACTCGAAACCCAAGAAAGAGACCAGGATTTCCAACAAACTAGAACTTAAGATAAGAAAAAAAAACTAGGTGTGACAATTCAACTAGGTTCAGATGGTTAACCATATAGCTGGTTAGGTATAACCACATGATTCTTACCACTAAATATAAGAACCCAGGTTCTAACTAAGGTGAATATCCTTTAAATTTTAGTATAACTCTTTAATTTGGACCTACTATGGATATTTAATGAGTTCAAGAAGGTTTCAGGGGTGTATGAGGCTTGTTCAGAACCCAAAACCCGGATTTTTGGAAAAATGGGCTTGGTGAATGATTAGAGTAAATTGCGGAACACTGTTAGTCTAAACCGTATGAATGGTTTACATTTTTGGGCAGAGCCATATCACACAGTTGGCGCATGGTTTCTCGAACTATGCCGCCTAACCATGCACGTGCCCCCTTTTCTCCAGGTACCTATGCATGGTTGGCGCGCGATTTGAAAAACCGCGTGGGCAAACCATGCACAGGCTAATTTGTGGGTAAAATGACCATTTTTTCCTTAATGATCTAATGTAACATCCTCCTTCTTCTCTATTCAGATTTCCAGTGGGATGGATCTCCATTTCTCCCATTATAGAGCTTTTGAAGGCCAAATCTAAGGGTTGAGATATCTCCTTCATCTGAGGTTTGTTTGATCTTTCATTTGTCTTGTTGGATGTGCAATGGTAAGTACTCGATTCCTTTTTAGTTGTTCTTAGTTTATCTTGCTCTCAACCTAGTTATAAAGGTGTGACATTTTATACTTGTTTTTCAGATCTACTATGATCCAAGCTAAATTAAATGCTGATACTATAGGAGAAGAGTCATACAAGTATAAGGTGGGTGGTATATAACTCATCCCTCAAGTTATTTGTGTTTAAAAATTGATGTGTGGGGCCCGCCGATTTCATCGGGTGTCGTTTGTTAAATTTATATTCCATGTTTATAGTCATTAGAACCATTTTTTTATACTCTTTACATAAATGTGATTAGTTGTTAGTGGTTATCTCCACAACTCCCAACACCCCATGTAGGGTAATATTCCATAATTAAGTTTAAAGTGTTTTGACACTTTTGAGCCATCGTTCGAGTGTGTTAGAGCTTGATCGCTTTCCTGTATTAAATTATTATCGAATCATGTAATGGTGAGTGAAAAGTACCATTTCACTTCCACTTGACCTGCCTAAGGTAAGTGCCTAAATGTAATTAATTGATTTAAGTGATAAGGTGGTAGGTATGTTGTATGAGTATAACTTGGGCATAATAATTGAAAATGAATGGTTAGTTGCATGTCCTGTCACCCCTTGCCACTTGCGGTGGAAGGTAGTGGATGAAACAAATGAAATGATTATGATTTATATAATTTAAATAAAGGGTTTCATGCTACTTGGACTTTTCAAACTAATGAAAGGAAAGGTTTGAACCAAATGAACTTAATAAATGGAAAAGTTATCAAATGGACTAATTATTTTAAATGAATTACATATAAGGTGTCTAGTCATACATAGACCTTAAAATATTTATAGGTTGGGATTAACTCAAATTATCTTTTGTATTCCTGAGGGAATGCCTTAGGTATTTGAGGACTCCATTCTGATTCAAGGATGCATGTTTCTAAGGGTGAGACCCACCTTGGAACCTGATCCTAGTCTATTATTGGATGCCCAGTATGAAACTGTAGGATCCCTTAATTATTATTTTATGATTCCTTGGATACACTCCTTAGATCCATCATGATGTGAGGTTCCTTGGTTACATCCTTGGACCTAGCCACAGTTTATTCCCATTTTACCTTGGATGTTTTCCTTGGACTCGATTAGATTCACTATTATGGAATGACTTGGATGAAGATCCTTGGATTTCACTTTTACCCCTATGGTCAGGCTATAGTTACTACTAAGTTGGTGACCCTTGAGGTCTAGGTTTCCCTCATTATCACCTTGGAACCTTTCTTTATAATTATCATTGCAGGTTGCCATGTTACACCTTGGAACCTTTACCTATACTATCACGAGGTGATGTTAGTGATGACTATGCCTCATGTGACTTAGTTATATATATATAATTTGGTAATTAATTCATTAATAAACATGTTACATGTTCAGACACCAGTCGAGGGTTGAAGAAGGTACTTAGGTATTTATTTATGTTGTACTTATTTACTTTTATATATGCATGCTTTCACACTGTTACAATTTCTATTACACAGATTGGATTTTATAGTCACCATTAGTGGTGGACCACTAAGATTTATCTCACACCCTCTCTGAGCTTCATTGGTACCCGGGGCAAATTACATGACTAAAGGTGTTGAAAAAAGTAAGTGTACGACTTTGAATACTTGATTGCTTGTTGTGTTAGTATGGAGTTGGTTGAAAATGACCAAGAAGGGGCTTGTGATTCTTATGATAGTTATGTATTTCTTTTTTGATACTTTGGTTTAGCAAGTATGTTCTCTACTTTGTATCCATGTTTTCTATCTTAATAGATACATGACATATCATCATCTATTTTGTATGAGATTATCACTTGACCAGTTATTTATTACCTTATATTACTTCTGCTACTTATCTCCTATTCATTTATATTTATCTGTTTTGCTACACTCTGGTAATGAGGGCATAATCTCCATATGGACACACCCTAGGCCCTCACTACTTGTCGGCAACCTCTGGCATTCGGGAAGATTTGCTTGAGGCCATGTGGCCCACCAAGCTCGGGTCACCTTCTAAGTGGAATTCAGGTCTGGGACATCACACTAACTCTTATCTTATTTGGTTTCTCATTTGGACAATCACTTTATTTCCCATCACACCCATTATTAACTAGGTTTCTCATTGGTCCATCCATTACTTAAATAAAAAAAGTTAAACATAAGAATTTGATAATCTTATAAAAATGAAAAATATTAACTTAAAAGTAATAAATCATAAATGACATATGTACCCTTACTTATAAATTTCTAGGTTTCAATCTAGGTTTTCCATGGTCATTTTCCTATTAGGTTATCTAACCATACCCTAAAAATGTGTTCAAATTACTCATAATGGTTCGTAAAGAGCATGTGAATCACCAAAGCATATCCTTCAGGAGTTTCAAAGAAGGTGTGTAGATATAATTATTTTTCATACATCAGGTGAAGATTGAGTTAACACCCAACCAAACTTTTTCAGGGTTATTACCCCTAGGTGCATCTGTGTCAGAGCCTCTATTCACTTGTTTACATCCAGAAAGGGATGTCACTACTAGGAATTCACACATTCTATACATTACCAAAAAAAATTGGGTGCCTTCTTATATTTAGGATTATCCCTAGGATTTTCACTAATGTTCTCTGGTACTAATCTCTAATAATAATCAAAATATGTCTTGTTATATCCCAAAACCGAAATTCAGGGATTCCTTTACTCCAAGAATTCAATCTAACCCTTATCCCCAAAAAACATAAAATCACATACCTTAATCTTGTATACTCCCTGAAAAATATTAATATTTTCCAAAAATAACAAGAATTTACTTGAAATAAAATATCATACTAACCCATAAGAGTTACCTATACCTCAATAATGTACTCTTTCTAACCTCTAAAGTTATCAAAACCTAGCTTTGATACCAATCGTGATGCCATAAATCTACACTCCTGGAATATGGTGCTAATGAATATATTCTTTATATACTGGATTTGAAATCCACTAAAATAACCCAAACATAACCATCCATAATTACAATATAAAAAAATCGATTCATTTACACACTAAAGGCCTTTTAGGTTTAGAGTTTTAGAGAGTTAGATAAAATATTTGACTAAAAACCCATGACTTTCCCACCTAATGGATATTTTTTCCATTATACCCATATTTTCTTATTACATAATAAGTTTTCAACATCTCTCATAAAATTATCAATACATACAACTATTTAAGATATATGATATGCATTAATCTTATTCATAACCTAAAAAAATGGAAACATAATAAGGGTAAGATCTAATGCTCAGTACGGATAGTGTGCAATGGAAGTTATCATAGAGAAACAAAGCTTGAGTAATGTGGTAGAGTAAAAATCAATAAACGTGTCATATAGTTAATAAAATGAGCATGAAATACATCCATGGATAATATAGCAATGTAAATAATCACATGGATAATAGTAACTAATTTCATAGTGATGGAATGTGTAATGTCGGACATCTTACTCTTGTTGTCAAGACCGCATCCAAGACATCATACTTATCATCAAGACCACAGCCAAGACGTCATTTTTAACATCATGAACACATTAAAGAAATCATTTTTACCATCATGACTGTAGCCAAGACATCATTATTACTGTCAAGACCACATCCCAAACATTATAGATGTTGTCAAGACCACAGCCAATACATGATTCTTACCATCATGGCCACAGCCAAGACATCATTATTACTATCAAGATTGAAACTCAGACATCATACTTATCGTCAATACTACGGTCAAGACATTATTAATAAATGGGTAGGCATATGCCAAATAACCAAAAAAAATTGTCTCATGAGACCTACCGATGCATCAAGAGGATATATAAATTTAGGGGTCAACTCATCACTTACACATGTCCAATGCATTCTACATATATTTAATAATCATTACAATGCATAATCAACTTGCCTTAGTAATCAATAAGCATCTATATTGGAATAACAAACATACAGGATGTCGATACTTTCATCAGTTAATAAACATAATAACATGATCATAAGTCATCCAGAGAAATAAGGTGGGTGGTATTATTAGATAATATCCTCAGTTAAAGATAGAAACTTGAAAAATGTTGACATAGATAGAAACAAATTTATAATAAGAGCACTTCGAACGGTACCACATAAGAATAGATCAAGAATTGGATTGTTTGAAATTATGAGTTTAATTCCTCAAAAGAAATAGTGTAATGGAATTTATAGGGTAATACATGAAACATAACTCTCAAGGTGATAAAATCCTTTTGACATAAAGAGGAAAATTGAAGTGAAATCATAAAAGTATTTTTATAAAACATTTTTAACAATTTTGTAAAAATAGGAAGTTACAAGCCACTTTCAAAAGTCATTTTTGAAGAGGTAACATGAATAACATATTTAAAAACCATTAAAAGAAATCCTAATAATAGATCCTTGAAAATGACATAGAATTTTTTTAGAGAAAATGTAGAGTTGAAGATATAATATATGATCATGAAAGGAAAATCCTTTTTTATATTTTAAAATCCCTTTATTGAAACCTGTATCGTAAAATAGATAATAAAACTTCATTTTGAAAATGGGTAAAGAGAACATGATATAATATATATTTGGGTTTCAAAATAAGATAGTAGATCATTTTTTGAAAGAAATGGAGTATAAAAAACCATCAAATAGGATAAGGATTATTTTTAACAACATTGCATTTTTATGATGAATGAAATTCATCAATGAAGAAAGAATGATGTAACAACACTTTGAAATGGAGTTCATGAGAAAGAAATCTAAATAATCAAAAACATAATATGGAATATTATATTTTTCAATTATAGGGTAGATTGTACCCAACTTATATGAATAGAGTTCAATAAGAATAATTATAACTCAGTGAATAGAAATTGGGTTAATAAAAACTCTTACAACTTTAGTAACCATTGAATCAAAAGAGTTGGGAGGAGGGATTCATGAAAATACTTGTAAATCCCATGTAATAAAATTTAATAATAAGAATATAAACCAATGGGGTACTAGGTAAACCATATGAAAGATTAGTTTCATAATATGAAAACATGCCTTAATGAAGGAAAATTTGAGACAAACCCTTACCTTAACTCTCAACTTCAACAAAAGTGCATTAACCACCTGCATAATAAACATAAACATCTTAATAAATTATTCCATAAACTTATTCATATCTATTACCATTTATACTCTTTAATTATAATCATTAATTGTACATTCATTATCAAGTTAATGTTTATTTTCATCATCAGGTGTTAATAATTTCGATTGTTCCACGCATGTTTCGTAATGGTGATGTTGAACCCCATTCATCGATACAAAGTTTATAATTCTCATATCATTTAAGGTACTAGAATATATGTTATATTCTGATTTATAATGTTCTAATTTCATTCCATGATATTTTAGTTACGGTTCTTGGAGATGAAATTGGTGACGAGCTTATTTCAGGTGATTTATCGGGTTACATTATAATGATCGTTAATTCTTGTGTTATCCTTACAGAACCATATGCATGACATATATTCCTCATTTATATCTTATATATTCATAAAATATATTTTTAGAACCATCCATGTAAGTTGGTGATGAGAAACACGTCGTCCATGGAGGCGGTGGTTCGCACATACGCACGATTGACGTTTTAATTTTTCAACAGACGGAAAGAGAGGAATTTAGATAATTATTTATATTTACAGAATTATAATTATGTCATAAATATCATATTAATTCATTAAATACATATTTATAACTATCCATTTAATTTGGTTATGAAAAATGAAACGCATCGTCCCTGGAGATAGTAGTCTTCACGTACACACGGGCGACGTTTTCATTTGTTAGAAGGAAAGTAGAAAATGATTATTCCATAAACATAATAACATTTTAATGTGATTATGATACATATGAAATTATGTTAGCATGGGTATAATAGATTTGGTAGGGGTAGAAGAAAAATTAAAAGAATAGAAACGAAAAAGGGGTGATTATGAGTTTTTACCTTACTCCTTGAGACAAATCCTTGAGCCTTCTTAGAATGGTCTTTTGGTGAGACCAGCACATCTAGGATGTGGTAAAGAGGGTTGGAGATGATTTGTGAAGGAATTAGCCGAACTAAAGGGTTTATAGTGTGAGGGGAGTGGGGTGATGATGGGCTCCTTTTATAAGTGAGAGGGGTGACACTTATAAATACTCATAACTTTATATTAATGTTATGTCACTTTCAAAGGAAAGTGGCTCCAAAAGTGTACAATAATAAAGAGGGTAACTCTTGGTCGAGAAATCCTTCAACCATTCATTTGGATACATGTTCTTAACATATTTTAGGTCTTTTTCCCTTATTTTAATTTTTTATCATAATTTACTTTTACCATGTTAACTTATTTTGTTAACCTTGATAACTTATTTTTATGACCAAAAATAAATTGACTCTTATTAATTGATTTGTATATTCTTATTCCAAATATGATACCATTTTATAGCAATAAATTTTTGTAAGTGATAAAAATTAATTTTAAATTAACAAGTGTATAACGCATAAAAATAAATTTTAGAAAAAATCATATTTATGTTAAAAATGTTAATCATGGGTTCTTTAAATGAAAATTAATATTTTAAATGTATAATTTTACTTTATTTCTTTTTTACATCGGTCAAGGGAGGGGTAAACAAACGAAAAACCCTAACTATTTGCGTGTGGGGAGGCTCAAAACCGAGACCTCCCGAAAGACCACCACAGGGCGCAACCACTAGGTTACGCCCATGAAGCTGAATTATTAAATACATATTTGATTAGAAAGAGTTTCATGAATTTTTACGTCATGCTTAGATCCTAATGATATCACAAAATTCACAGAATTTGTAAAAATGGTATTTTGCATTGTTCACCGAAAAATCAATCTTTTCAGAAAAATATCAAAATGATAAGTTTAAAAATAAAGCTTATTTTGTCAAATTTAATTTCTAAAATTTAGGAATTTAACTTTTAAATAGATACATAAAATATTTTGAAAAAATCATTTTTATAGGAACATGATTTTTTTTCAAATATTAATTGTTCTTATTCTTATTTCTTATCAATTACTAATTAAATTAATGTTAGTTTATAATTCATATAAAAAATATACTCCATCATCATTTAACCATGATATATTTAGTTTCTTAAAATAAAAATGCATAGTCCATAAAAAAATAAATTTTTAGAAAATTGCATTTTTAATTATAAAATGATCTGATTAGTTATTACGCTACACTAATTGGATTTTATCGATGAATTGGTATTAAAAATGACCTTTATATTTCTTCCAATATAGATTTTAAAATGTGGTTACATCTATTTATACCCTCCAATTCAACGACTAAATTATAACAGTTACATTTAATACTTAAAATTTTATCTTAAAGTATAGCAGTTTGTTTTGGTTCGATGTTGCATGTCTTACAAGTTATTCAACATAGTACCTATTTAAAGGAGAATTACATATTGAAATTTTGAGGGTGTTGCAGCGCTCCCTTCAAGCACGAAACAAATTAAAAGCAATCTCTACCTCCTCTAACCAAGCCTAAGTCACTTGATTGGAAACAAAGCTTTTATACTTCTGCAAAACCTGGCACTGAAACTCCCAAAGCATCATCTTCCAAATGTTTTCTTCATCCACTTTAACTCTGCAGCGGTTTACTAGAACATCTTGCTAAACATCTTCGATACGAACCTAATGAGGGCATCGACCTAAAGTCATATCTGCAAAATAATAAACTGTTGGGAACTCCTAAACCCAGTATATGGAATATTTAAGATTAATTTTGATTCATCTCAATCCCCATTGTCTACCCAATTCAAACACATATGCAGAAAATCATGATGCATGATCTTTAGCTTGGTCTCTACCTTGGAATCAACATTGCTTCGCTTAGCACATTCAGTAAATTTTAGATCATCGCATCGGATCACAAGAGACCCTAAAATATTGTGTCTTAGTCGGCCTCCCTTGATTACATCATGTACTAAGTTCAATTAATATTGTTTCTCTATCAACCCATGCAATCCTCACCAGTGTCTGTAATTTACATCATATCTCTCTACCAAAAGCTCTGATACCACTCCATCATGACCCCCCCCCCCCCCCCACACACACACACACCCACCCACCCACCCACTATACTGGTATCCCTCCTGGGCCGACAATGAAGAAGGAGATGACCCCCGAAGCCCGCCTCCTATAGGTCACAGGTTAACAACTAGTACCGAGGGTATAAAATGCATAAATGAGAGAAATTTTCATCAATATATATAATCCAAGATAAGAGATAAGATTCACCAATCAGCTCCACATAAATAAATAAGCAATCTCAATGCGCGAATGTAATTTCATACAATGCGAAAAAAAAAGGAATACTACAAACACCTAGGCAGCGACCACAAACTCCAACAGCTCCTAAACAACTCCTCGAGCTAGTAATGCCTAGCTCAATCATCAACCAGCTCTTGCAGACCTGAAAATAATTTATATATATATATATATGGGTGAGCATAAAGGTATACTAAGTAGGATCATCCCTAAAACCTATCATGTAAATATGGAAGGAGCATACTAAAGCCTGATGAATAAACAAAAGAAACCAACTAGTTGCCTAAGGTAAAACTATATATCCTCACCAAGGCGCACTCGCCAAGTAATGCATAGAAATAGGTAACACAATATCCAAGCATATACATATGAAAGGTACCTCGCAACCACTTCCTCAATGGTTTGTCGCTTCCACACCCCAACATCAAATGTCTTATGCTCGCATCCCTTCCATAAGTCATCATGCCCATTCGGGAAACCATATCACAACCACATAATCTCATTTTTTCACCACATGCACACATACCACTATCACATCCACAACCAAGTAGGAGTCTGGAAGTCACCACAACCCATATATCATGCATTATACCTCAAGTCATTATATCCTATGTAGGTGCACCCATAATAATCGTTGTTACTACAATCGGAATACATGTACATGTTATAATCTCAAGTCGTTATAGCTCGCACATACAGGTACAGTAAAACTAAGAGTCGTTACAACCCGTGTAGGAATGTATCCTATACTTTAATCCATCACAACTTGGAATATGCCTATACACTATGCTACAATCGAAGGGAGAGCAGGGAAGAGGGAGAAGTCAGTCATTCGTTCCCTCACCAACCAAGACGTTGGGGGAAACTCTTGGAACCCAAAACATTTAGGCGTCAGTATGAATACTCAACTCAAGTGGGGTGCGCATGAAATCATAAAACATAAAGATAGAATATCACACAACCAGCCAAAGGGAAACTACCTACCCTATACTCAAATTATAGCTAACGCCCTTCATGACAACTCGGATGTCATCTCTAGTACTTGGTTGCTGATGCTCACTAAGCACACAAGCATTCAAAGATCGCCATTATTTTTCATTTAGCAATTCAATAATTGCCATTCCTCTTTATATGATCCATTCATCAATTCTAGTTTAATTGTTTACATTAACCATCAAGCCAAAGATGTTTTCATAATCGATCATTTAAATTCCAGGCTTCCATCCATGCTCCTCAGATAATTTAATTCAATTAATTCATAGTTCCCATGATTATATTATTACCATCAACAACATCTGGCCCATGGGTTCATTTACATTTCATTGTGCTCCAGAATCTGTGTATTCTAGGACTCAACTTGAACTACCTCAAAGAAGATGCACTTGCAATGCATGGGCCAATTAGTTGGGAAATCACAACAATCCATCATCAAGAAAATCAGCCACCAAACAGAAAACATCAAGAAAACGAGCAAGCCCAGCTCTCAACCCATACCAATCAACCAATCAACACCCCCAACACAATCATCTAGCAACAAGCAAGCCTGGCTCTCAACCCGTACCATCCATCTCACCATCACTGACACCAACCCACTATCACAACCAAGGCTATCAGTCTATCCCTTGCCCAAAATTCCAATCATATTGGGTTTCACAAAAATTCATAGCAAGGGCTCTACCATCCTAAGGCATAAACATGGCAACGAAGAGTATTTTCAACACACAAAAAAATCAGGGGCAACTGAAGCTATCACAACAAACAAACAAGCTTAGCAAACATAGCATAATAGCAAGGTTGGGCTCGCAAGAGCCCCAAACATTTAATTCCAGCAAACATCATTGTACATCGCCATCTTGAACTGACCAATTAATTATGAGCATGTTTCAACAACAAGAAACCTTTAAATTCAATAGCTAGCAATGGCTAAGAGTCAAATAGGGTACACTTCCAGCGATACTTTCATGCTTAGCAGATTTTCAAGAAGAACGATAAATAAATTCATATGCTACATTCATCTTTCACTTTAATTCACCATCTTTACATTGTTTAACTGGTTCTAAGCATATCAATCATGCTAAAGTAGAACAATAATCATAGCAATGAATATCACACTAGGTAGCAAATATCAAAAGGTATCCACCAAATATAGCAATAATCGCATGCGATCACAAAATCTCATTCATTTTACTCTCATTCTTAATTTTATGGATTAATATCTTTGTCAAGTCAATCTCAACTGATCACCTTTTGAAGTTAAAGAATGTTAATCTCACATCAACACATAAATAAGGGGAAGTTTACGAATCCCTTACCTCAATATAAAGCTTCCAACGCTCACCGAACGAGAATAGAAAGAATGGATGTAGATCTCCAAATCATCAGTCCTATGAGGAACTCATGGTCCCTAAGGACGTCATCCGACAAGAATCGTTCATTAATCATCAATATAATCCACGATAATCGAAGGGAATAAGGTTGTCATAGCATGACATGAGAGAACAGGAGAGGGTGGAACCAACTGGGAAGAAGAAACCCACCTTGGATCACCCACGAAACGATCTCTAGAAGTTGGGGACTAAAGTCAAGTTCTCTGAAGGAGCTCTTCGGGTTGTATAGGGTTTAAAGGAGGGATGAAATAAGAGAAAATTGAGGGAACTCCCGAATTTACACATGCTAGATAGAACATAGGACCACGATGAAACACTCTGACCGCACTGCAATGGTTAGGTTTTCCACCAAAAACCACAGAACGACACAAGAAGCTACGTCGCAATGCGTTTGGGTCAAACCGCCCTCCAGAAATCACAATGCAAATCCTCATCTCTCTCCCCTTTACAAAACTCAGTCAAACCCCGATCCTATAAACCCAAGGAAGGGTTGCGATGCAACCCAAGCTCCACACTGCAACAGTCCTCAAAACGGTAGAGATAAGGGTATTGATCACTAGGACTCCATGCCGCAACCTCCACCCCATAGCGCAACAATCCTCAAGAAGGCAAACAAGAACCCCACCCTTGAGCTCCATGGCGCAACTCCAAGCACCACGTTGTACTAATCCCACAAGAGCCAAAGACAAGGAACTCGACCCCGATGTCCATGGCGCACCCCAAAGCTAGTCATTCGTGGGAAATTGAACTCTTTGAAGCCACTCGACCCCACCAACCTTCCACGCTGCAATGCCTCTCCCAGGTAGAATTCCAGTTTCAACATCACTACTACTCATCCATCATTCTCTTGGACACCTCCTATCACCCAAAAGACACAAAGAGCTCGGAAAGAACCGAACCCTAACAATTGTTTTTGTACTTTTTAATGATTTTTAGTTTTTATGTTTTAATAATTCTATTGGTGTTACTCGCGTTGTGAAAATGAAACGTTCAGTATGATTGTCTAATTTTTTTTACAACACATCGCATTACATCAGAAAACTTTAAATTTGTAGTTGATAACATAAAATTATAAGTATTGTAATTAATTTAATACTTAGCTCTAATCCACAGGTTGACCCGCCAACCCATGAACCCGTTTTTGAGTGAGGCTGGGAAAATCTTAATGAAAAGATGGGTTGGGTTTGGTGGAGTTATTTTTAAACCAAATCATGATGGCGTCAGGTTAGCTCATATTACCGACCATAATTTAATGATGAATCAAACTATCATTCCTTTAGGTTTTGTTTATCATATAAAATAAGATATGAAATAACAACAATCCTCTAGAATATAGTATTTCATGTTATCCCTAGTTAATGATCACTTTCAACAATCAAGTGTCATCATAATATTTTAAGCTCACATGAATATGAGCTCGTACAATGATATGAAGCTCGCTTGAAGGAACACAAATTATGAACATGTAAACAAGATTGATCCACTTTGAAATAACCAGATGGATCATCTCATCATATGTGTTATTAGCAAGGTTTCCTATATGCAAACTTTCTTGTCTAGCCTTGCAAGAGGAGGAATAAGGCTAGGAAAGTAGATAGGCATGCCTAGATGAATTACATAAGATTTAATTCTCTTATTCACATGGTCAAATTCGATATCTTTGACAAAAGAGACAATATTTATGGAAATATATTATTGATTGAATCGATGAAAAAAGAAGAGCATCCCAAAAAGCAGCTAATGATAATAGATCAACCCAAGGAAAAAGGCATTCCATGCAACGAATATATAACATACAAGAGCGTGGCCAGGAAGAAGGTGATCTTCACCATTTATTGTCGTCACCGATCAGCTCTGCCAGCAGCTTTCTTTTTTCGCATGGTCCCGCGCCTTATGGAAGAGTTGCCCTGACTTCTTTCCTATCCACCCCAAATGTCTGCAACACCACACCGGCAGGTCTCAGAACAAAAAACATATTTTTATGGACCAAACCAATCTTAATGTTTCCTATGTTATTAGTTAATATACCTCAGCTCCATAGCCCTTAACAAAAACATTAGAGAAGAGTTCCGATGGGTCTGGCATTGGGCTTTCCTTGGCTTTTGCTATGGCTTCATCTACATCTTTTCTCATCTCCTTTTCAATATCCTGCGCAAAAAAAAAAGGAAGTTCATTATGAATTGAAACAAATGATTTCCCACAGAAAAAAAAAAAACTAAATTTGTATATAATCAGGGCATGCAACTACAGGCTGTACCTTTAGCTCCTTCTCTGTGGCTATATCATGCGCTAGTATTAATTTTCTGATTCTTTCAATTGGATCACGCTCCTGGAGACCGGCTTCAATTATAAGTAAAACCATCCCAGCCCATCAAGTAGGGAAAGTTGGCAACAATAGACTAACCTGTCGCACGCCAGAGATCTCATCACGCGTACGGTACGTGCTCCCAGGATCAGACATGGAGTGGCCGTGATACCTGTATGTGTCCATTTCAAGAATCTGAAAAGCAAAATATAAAGTGAGAAATGACACGTAATAACATTGCAAACTCATAATTCTGAGAAATATGAGGCTTATTAAAATGTGTCATGGATGACACTTGCATAATACATTAGATTGCAATGAGTAAACGCACCAATTACTGATTACAATCCCTTATCCATGTTAGATTTTCAAGTCACGGTCCTGCTTTTGAGTACTAAACAGGTTTATTTTAGAATGCTTTTAAACAGTAAGATGATGATGGATGAAGGAGTTTCAAATATTAATGGAATCAAGGAAAGGTCCACAAAAAATATGAGTGATTTTGGGATGGATTTAAAAAGTGATTTTCAAAAAATAAGAAGCTATTTTGCATTTGGATTATCCTTAAAAAACAATTTTTTACTTTCAATTATAAAATCAGTAATCAGAATAGTTTTCCAAAAAAATATGATTTTTTTTTCAAATCTAACTTTTGAAATGATCTTAAACAGACAGACCATAATTTTAGATAAGTGATTTTTTTTTAATTTCGGTCCTAAAAGAGCTTAAACAAACGGACACCAAACCCTTTTTCATCTGCAGTAGTTATGGAGGTGTAAAACCCAAAAACTTCCTAAATTCACCATGAAGCCCGAAGTTCGCCTTATTGAGTTGAATTTTAGATAAGTGGATTTTTTTAATTTTGGTCCTAAAAGAGCTTAAACAAACGGACACCAAACCCTTTTTCATCTGCAGTAGTTATGGAGGTGTAAAACCCACAAACTTCCTAAATTCACCATGAAGCCCAAAGTTCACCTTATTGAGGCAGGTTTATCAGAAAAGCACACCAGACTTTACAACTACGGAACAAACTACTCCTTTCTAATATACAGAAAAGAAATCATCATTCTAAACAAGGCTTCAAAAGGCAGCTTCTTTTTCATTTTTCATCTATTCAGCAATCTTATAAGCAAAAATAAAAACAAAAACAGGAAGTTTATAAGCAACGTCCCTTTTATTCACTCTCTGTTATGAACAATCAAAACCATAAGACCCCAACAAACTACTCCTTTCTAATATACAGAAAAGAAATCATCATTCTAAACAAGGCTTCAAAAGGCAGCTTCTTTTTCATTTTTCATCTATTCAGCAATCTTATAAGCAAAAATAAAAACAAAAACAGGAAGTTTATAAGCAACGTCCCTTTTATTCACTCCCTGTTATGAACAATCAAAACCATAAGACCCCCCCCCCCCCAAAAAAAAGCAGCTATTATCCATGTTCTAAATTTCACTACTACAATAGTTTAGGTTTCATGATTGTGATCCTCTCGATTCCTCAACTTAGAGTCCAGTTGCAAAAAGTGATTTTGGGTCAGTTTAAAATTATGATTTTAAAAAGTGATATTAGAAAAGGCAAAGGTTCATTTATTGTAACAAAAAAAAAACCTTCTAACCAAAAGTTATTTTCTGTTTGCATTATAATAATGTAACCCACCTTGCGGGGCAGGGGAGGCTGGAGTGTGGGGGGGGGGCGTCGGTCGCGGGGTCAAGTCCCCGGGCTGTTTTCTTGTAGCGTGCGTAATAATGTAACCCACCTTTTATAATAAAAAAAATTACATCTGACATTTGACTGCAAAATCAGTTTTTGAAAAGTTAATCAGAGCAACTTTTCAAAAAAAAGGTAAAAGGTGTTTTTTTTATGTTTTTTAAATAATCTTAAACAAATGACATAAAATTTAAGTTCTTTTTTTTTTAAAAAAAAAAGTGACTATCTCAAAAGTCTTAAACAAACAGGCTCTAAAAAATTAATTGAAATAGTTTTTTCAAAAAAAAATACTGAAAAATGATTTCATTTGAGATACTGATCTCTGAAAGTCTTAAACAACCTAATTTTTTAGATTAGTTAAAAAAATATTTAAAAATCAGATTCCAAGAGCTGGCCATCAGCAAAGAATAAAAAACATGGAAAATCCTCAAAGACATGCTAGATTAAGAAAGGCATCACCAACTATAGCCAATTGATATCACAAAGCATAAGAAAATATTCCATGATATTGAGACCACAAAATACTTGTTACTGATGAAAACATCTTCCAGCTAGTGTTTTATAGCATGAAAAACACAATCTGAACAGTCAAAATATCATTCACAATTCTACTTAGGCTCCATTTAACATCACTTATCACTCATGATAAGTGTTTCCAGATTACGCATTGAAGAAGTGCGCTTTTCTGCCACTTAATTAAGTGATTTTCTACTGGAATTTAAGTATTAGTATCTTTTTTAGAAACACGAGCATCAATTAATTTTTCAAACTGCTTACCATAAATGACAAGTGCTATAAACAGTTTTCAGAGTGTTGTCAAATGGATCCTTAATCAAGTTGGGGCCCACACTTGCCACTGATATATACATTTCACATTAGCTAGATGGATAATCAGAAAACTAGGCAATCTTACTACAATAACAACAAACAACAAACAAAACAAGCCTTAAAACCCAATTAAATGGGGTCAGCTACATGGATCAAACGTCACAGTTAGCTTAATAAAAAAATAATAATTAGCCTAGATACCAAACACTTTTTTTTTATACACAAATAATAGCACAAGAGCTTGACAGAGAAACTCACAATCGGCCCACTCTTTAGAGCATGGTCCTTGGCAAACTTACACGCCTGCTTCACAGCAAAGACATCCATGCCATCTACCTGCCATGTAATAATGTGAACTGCAGTCATTTAATCAAAATGAAGTGATCTCGACTCAGTGCCTCAATATGAAAAGAATGCAGTAAATTAATTTTTAACAAGGCCATATAGGAATAATCAGCACTGGAAAAATAATGCATCCAATGAAAATTTAGTAGGCAGCTCCACGACCAATTTCAAATATGATCTACCAAACATACGGTTGGATTATCCCACAACGGCTGCCGAAGGGACTGGGGTGTTTGATTTAAATGTGAGGAAACCCTCACTTCAGGCGCCAACTTTTGGGGTTGAGAAGACCCAATAACACGTATGAGAGACCGGGTTACAACAACTCTTCCCAAAAATCCACGAGCAATTCCAGTCAATGACAATCCAACTGAGGGTCCGATGTGCAAGGAGGGGATTGTGGGGTTATCCCACATCGGTTGTGGAAGGGACCGAGGTGTTCAATTTCAGTGTGAGAGAAACCCTCCACCTCAGGAGCTATCTTTTGGGGTTGAGAAAGCCCCATAACACCTTACACATGCACTAGTCAAAAAAGCATATGCATCAGTTTAATAATTTTCTCAAAATTATATGTTCCAAGTTTCCCTAAAACAATTCATCGAGTACAAGATTTTTTTTACTCTTTGTCAATAAGACTAAACTAATGTAAAGAGAAACACTCTTTGGTACCTGATTGGCTAAGGACGATGGTTTGGTTTGGATGTGAACGTATTAATCAATGAAAAAAATAAACCAAACATCCAATTTCAATGTTTGAATAGAAAATTTTAAAACCCACAAATTAAAGATTATTAACACAAAATGATGATTAACTGATGCAAATTCATTTTCACAAGGAACAATAGCTGATAGACAGCTTTTCCAAAGCTAAATTGCAACAATTGTGGATTGTATGGCATACAGGGATGCATTGTGGATTGCATAGAAGCATGCAAAAAAATAAAACCCTTCATTTGTTAATACATGCTGTTTTTCATGTGAAGTGGAACTAAAATCTTACCCAAAAACAATGATAAAGCACACATAAATAATGCATATAAAAGCACCTGCTGCCCTATGCTGCTCATAACAAGGCATAAGACAGTGTGAGAGATTATTTCAAGGTCTGTAATTTGGGAGCGAATCTCAAACATCCAATTTTGGAATGGCCATGTGAAGATAAAACATTCAAAGATGCAACGCATAATATCAAAATGAATCACAGTTAGATATAGCACTAACACAAATGCATAAAAAGAGAAGAAGAAGAAAAGGAATGCAAAACCCAATGAGAAGATGAAATTTTTTCCTGACAACATGCATTACTCTCGTGGCATGCCCTTTAATTCCGAAAGGGAGTGTGACAAAATCAAATATACAGATATTTATCTACCCAACAGCAGAAAGAATATAAATCTTCAATAGGACATTTCAACAAACAAATAAACTTCGCTAGTCTTCATTTTGCTAACGTAAGATTACCACCATGCTAATGGAACTAATAAGTCAACAGAACCCAGTTATATAAGCCTTGTCAAGAAAAATGAAGTTCAACGTTACCTTCAACCCAGGGACATAATCACCACGTTTGTAATAGGAGGGGCTTTTGGCGGCTCTCCATTCTGCTGTGCCCATACCATCTACAGATACCAATAATCGATTTGATAATAACATGTAAGCCCTAATTCTCGGATAAACAAATGCACTAATCACTCGATATCAAGTGGGTTCGGCATTGAAGAACTGCCCTTACAGTGATTGTTCTCGCAAACCAAAATTGCAGGCAGATCCAAAAGCGCGGACATGTTAAGCGCTTCAAACAACTGTCCTTGATTCGCAGCGCCATCACCGTACAGGGTGAACGTAACGTTCTCGTCCTTGGAGTACTTCTGCGCAAACGCCAATCCACACCCTAGAGGCACTTGGGCTCCCACAATCCCGTGGCCCCCATAGAACCCTCCTTCCTTTCGATAGAAGTGCATTGATCCTCCCTTGCCCTTGGAGCACCCATCTCTCCGCCCCATCAGCTCCGAGAACGCCTCCAGCAGGGTCCCGCCGCGGCTGAGGAAGATGCAGTGGTCGCGATACGCGGTGATGATGCAGTCCTTTTTGGAAATCGCGGCCTCCATCCCGATGGCCACCGCCTCCTGGCCGTCGTAGAGATGACAGAAACCGCGGATGAGCTTGGCCTTGTAGAGCGAGTCCGCGGCGATCTCCATGCGGCGCATCCTAGCCATGGTTTTGAAGAAATCGAGGAGCTCGTTGCGGGTAGTTTGGACAGTGCGAGACGGGGTCTCGCATCGATGGCCGGTGAAAGGGACGCTGGTGTCGATAGAGATGGGTGTGGAATCGTCAACACCGGATGACAGGGAACGGCGCAGGGAGGGCGGGGAGGCAAAGGGCTTGGGGACAAAGAAACGAGAAAGGGATCGGCGGCACAGAGCCATGGCGTTCAGTATGATCGGCGCCGGGAATCGTTCCGTCTCTGGGGAGAATTGCTGGTGAGCTGCGAGAGGGGAATACGGCCGTCGGAGGTTGGTGGCGGACTGTCTCAGAACAGAACCTTGAATTCCATCTGCGTTTTTATAATAATTGATTATCTGATTAATAAATTATAGATAATATATGACTTTTTCATTCATTATAATGAGTCAAATTTTAAAATTTCAACACAGTTCGGTCAAAAATAAAAATATTGTCGGTAACCATTTATGTCTATGACCATGATGGTGTGCATACGCATTGATATAAAGTAAACTAGTATCGCTCAACACTATAAATTAATTCTTATTATTAATTATAGAATATTATTTATCAAACATAATAGTTCATATTAAAATTGATTTTTTTTAAACAAAATGACATACATAACGAAGGAATGAATGTTACAGAAATTGAGGAACAAAAGTTACATAATGAGCAGTATTATCTATCAAATACATATTGTCTGAATGACCCGAAGAGTTTCTTTTTTATTTTATTATGGATAATCTCTTTTTTAAGGGTTGAAGGGGAACCCGTACATGACCCATAGGCTCAAGGCACAAGGTCCGACTGACTCGCAATACATGATCCGAAGGCCCAGAGGCATACCATGCCAAATACATGACTCGTAGGCCCAACCCACTTGAACTACCCCTCCTCAGCTTCTGCCTCATTAATCACCTAGCTCGCCACCTTGCATTGCTGATCGGTTAGCATTGCCCCATATAAAGTTGCACGGTGCCTTGTCCCGATGGCGGCTGTCATACCCTCTCATTCTTTCAATCCGGTTAGCTCTGCATCTGGTGGCTGCTACTCTTATTGCTCTGATCCTCTTATGGGGCATGTTTTGTGTGAACTGGACTACTCCATGGTCTCTGTGGCCCGAAGGCCCTGTGGGTCGAAGGCCTTTGATGACCCGAAGGCCCTTGAGACCCGTAGGCCCAAACCAGTGGCCCGAAGGCCCAAATCGGGTGAATAGTTCTGGCTGCTACAATGCTGAATAGAAGAGCTTCGGAATTCTCAAATAGAAGAGCTTTTGAATCCTCCTTGTAATCAATGTAATTACTTCCCCAAGACATTTAAGCGGATCTAGAATTGCCCCATTCAACGGTGTTTATTGACAACATCAATAGACACAAAGAAGTATCGATTATAACATCACAAATAGTTTAGGAGGAAATGATCTTATCTATCCCAGCACCATTCCCTTCCACAATATCTTCCGCTGACCAGCTATCAACTGAGTTTTCCTGCACAACACACAACATTTAATCAAAAAGGGAGAGATTGGAAACCCCATTTTAAACAAAGCATCCCCTGTGTCCAAAGAGATCCCTATATGAGTGGAACTCCTTGCCAAAATGTTTTCAATGTGAAACATCAAACTTTGAACCATCTAGTGCCTTTGTTGTTTTGTTGGGATTAACTTTGAGCCTAAATAAAAATGGATTCCTCTTCATCCAGCTTCTTCCGCATCCATTAGAAACCCTATCATAATAGGGTTTTCCCTTTCCTTCTTTGGGTGAAAATCCATACATGGCCACCCATAGATTTTCCAAAAGGAAAAATATGGACGCATAAATTGCAAGCATGCTTGGGCCTTTTATTTTGATATCCTCCCATTTCTATGGTCATGTTTTTGATAAAATCTAATCGAACTCAATATAAATATATGTTATAAAGAGCAAGAGTTAGAGATAACTCCCCAAAACAAAGACAAACCTAGAGTGTTTAATGGCAGAGCCATTAAATATGTTATTTGGTTTTGAACAGATCAAATAGTTTCTTACTCTCCGATCATCTCCATGTTTGAAAAAGTATCAATTTTAAAAAGATATAGAACAAATCATGTCCTAGTAAGGTCATAAAAATTGAACAAAACTGAGTAATATAATATTGATAGTATAAAATGTTTACAAATTTAGATAGGGTTAACAAAACCCATCAAAGATGATTGAACAAAGAGTTATAGGTTACTGCGATATAGAAAACTACTATGGTAATCAATGACTAAACAATGAAATATTTCTAAAAGAAAGACAATGAAAAAAACATTTATAAAGGCTAACCTGAAGATCATTGGTGAAGATTGTAGGAGGAAGAAACCAATGAAATTGATGGGCACAACAATCATTTTTTTAACTATTCAAGTAACAAACAGGAGAAGAACAATATAGTTCAGAATACATGATCCAGTTTTCAAAAACATATATCACATGTGATATATAGTACACATACAAGAAACTAATAACCAAGACAAAAGAAAATGATACACTGCTCATCTAAAGAATAAATAAGGAATTCAACATGCTCGTCTACCATTTTGCCCAGGTATATAGACCTTCATAATAGATTTGATCCAGCACTTCCATCAAACAGAAAGGAACATATTCTATTATAATATTAAAATGACAATTTGGAAAATGAATATATAATTCAAAATATGAAGTTCATCATTAAACTTTTGAATATGGATATAGTTTAATATATAAGATTCAATATGTAAATTTTTCAAAACAATGTTTTTGAAAATGAATATGCATCTCATTCAACTCATTGAATCATTCAATGCATATATAGTTGAAAATATATTTTTATCAATGAACGGAATAAAGGATTTCTCTTTACTAAAATCAAAAAAGTAATGTGAGAAGAGGGGGAAGTGAGAGAAATATTTTTGGTTAGGGGATTCCACCATTTGATGTTCAGCTCTAAATGTTTTCCAGACATACATAAATTAATAAAATGAAAAAATAGTTGAACAGAGTAAATTTATATAAAATATGGAAAACATGATTTTTCTCTCTACCCATATTCAAAAGGTTTAACATATGCCATGTTCTTCAGAAAAATACAACATAACACAAGTGACAGTCCATTAAAGGTGTAAAAATTATTCCCTATACTTACCATGGGAGATTCAAAAAGAAGCAAACTGGTTATGCTTTGTTATCAAGAGAAGGAACCATGCCCCGAACTATCTGTACAAAATTAAAAAAAGAAAATGTTTAAAAATAATAATACATATTAATGCATATAGAAATTTCATAATACAAAATATGAATGTTAACATAAATGAAATAAATAGTAACCAAAATAAAAAGAAGATAACATCGGGATTGATAACATAAGGTTGTTCTTGACATAAGGTTGTGTTAAAAAGTGATTGTTAATATGAAGTTGTGTTTGTAAACATGAGGTATGTCTAATATTATTCTTAAACACAGTAGAGAAGAAAATGAATGTGCAGAGATATCCAAAGTGATATTGGTAACATGTCCAGTGAATTAATGAAAACTCAACAATACATAACAAAAACACACAATAATGAGTAATGTTTGGTAAACTAATCTCGTAGTGGAAAACAACATCCATCACAACATTGTCAGCCCAAGATACGCATATATGGGGACTTTGAGTCATGAACATATATGATTAAAACATCCTTCATGTGAAACCTTGTGAAACTGTTAATGCACATAGAAGTGGTAAAGATATGGCTAACAATTTATACAAGGAAACAGTGACACAATAATGATATAATTTGGATTGAAATGTAAAAAAAATTGTGAATCAATCAAAACAAATGGTAACCTTCAAAGTTGGGGTCTGAGATCAGCCATGCTCATCCTATTTTTCATATTCATTACTGTCACAGAGATAGATATAGTGATATTTGAAACATATTTCTAATGAATCAATGAAAAAATAACTATATAGAACAATAACACACAATAATGAGTAAATCTTCTTAAAATAATCTCTTAGTGGAAAACAACATTCATCAAAGAATTGTTAATGTTAGACCAATTTATTCTCTTATTCGTATTGAAATACCAAAATTTAAATTACTTATGACATGTCTCCTATTAACAACTATGGACTTTGTACAATGCTACTCCTGAAGGAAAATTGGATGCTCTTGTCACAAAAGTGAAAGAAACGCTGTATGTTTGAGAAAATAAATTGGTAATCATGCCATTCATCGGGATACTAATCTACCAATCTTTAAAAAGGAACTTCAATTTTTCTTATTTTGTTTCCATAAAAGGACAAAAAATAGCAGTGCGTCCATTTTTCTATTTATTTATAGATATATGTGGAAGTGTGGTGCAATGAAAATTGTCAGCATTTAGCAAGGACACAATACCACACAAAAGTCATATTGGAATTATTGAAATGAATATAAAAACATACAAGTCTCCTATAGTTGAACAACTGGTAATTAGAAGGAAACAGTTTAAGGTCCCATGAATCCCTCATAAAAACAATGTTATATAGGTCACTAAACCAAAGAAAACTGGGTTTATTTTCATTTTCATGGTTTTTAGATTCGTGTAAATCTATAACTTAGAAAGTATAATAAAATTCACAAGTCGAGTCATACATAATAGTTTCCTAACCTATAGAAAATAAAATAAGCATCATGATATGAAAGGTTGTTCAAATTATATAATTTACCAAGACTAAACCACACATGTCTAGTGTCAGCCTAATATGTGCATATATGGGGACTTTGAGTCATGAACATATACTGTGGACACACCCTTCATGTGAAACCTTGCGAAACTGTTAATACACATAGAAGCAGTAAAAGGATAACTAATAATTGAGACAAGGAAATGATGACATGACAATGATATATTTTATATTGAAATGTAAATAAAGAAAATGTGAATTGATCAAAACAAAAGGTAACCTGCAAAATCGAGTTCTGAGATCTGCCATGCTTCTCCTCTTCTTCATCTTCATCACTACCAATTTTAGATTCATTAGCAATAGATATAGTTTTCACAACTTCGTACCTTTTCCCATAAATGTTTGATAGCTTAAATATCCCAACTGAGTTCCAATAGGCTCTTTCTTTCCTGTCAGATGGTGTCTATAATGCTATGGATGAAAAAAATTCATGCACCATGTTTTCACACAGATTCGGAATCAAGAAATACATAGCCTAGATGTTGGAAATCAGAGGATGGAAATAGAAAAAAAACATACCTTCCATGACACTCAGATGCAGTGGTGGAATTCTATAACAGCCTTGGTAAAAAGTCAAAATGAAGTAACATTGGCCAAAAAAATAGTGACACAATGTAATATTCAACTGAAATTAGTATTCAACTAAAATTAATAAATCTTGGATAGAAGGGAAAAATTTTCTAGAAATTGAGAAAAACACACCTTTTACTTACCTCTGGATCTGTAGGGTCTCTAAATACTCACAGTTGTATAGAAATAGTGGAAGACCGAACATCGTGGATCCCTATTTCCTAATTTGTGAATGCTGATGTATTATATTTAAGTATGTAAATTTAGTATGAATAGAGTAAAATGTAAAACATTGAAATAGAGGAAAATGTTACAGAGATTCAATCAAAGAAATATTACCTTATGTGGGATTCGTCTGTAATAGGTTGAATCTACGGTTAGGGAAAATGTCGACCAGTCGGCGAGATCTGCAAAAAAAAAGAAAGATTTATTATTTCCACGATATTAGGAGAAAATACATATTTCATAGATCATGGTCTATAGGCTCTCTAAAGAATGTATCGATGATGGTAATGGGGTTCGCGAAGAGGCTGATGGGCGTCCTCAACGACGGTTGATGGTATAACAAAACTAGATGGGCTTGTGGCACATGAACTGAAGGAGAAGGAGAGGGAACTCACAAGCTAAGAAGATGGAGTATAAGAGTACGGATTCTAGAGGTAGAGGAAAGAGGTGATGGAGGTATACGACAAAGGATCAGTGGGATGCGAGCATGAATATGTTGAAACCCTAGATTGGTGAGACCGAACGGAGAAGTTGGTTTGGGGAGTCCGAATGGAGAAGCTTAGAAAACCCTAGATTGGGGAAGAGGGCGGAGGTGGAGGCGTGGGTGAGGTGTAGATGGAGATGTGGCGGGAGAGTGGAGTTGGGGAGGGAGACGATGTCAAGAGAGGAGTCAGTGATGTAGGGAGATAGAAATCAAGGTGGAGGCATGGTGGGAGAGGTGAGTTGGGGGGATGGAGATGACGATATTCTGTAGAAAACCTAATATGACCCGAGTAGAATCGTGAGCGGGAGGAGAAGATGATAGCTCGCAGCGAGAGGGATTTTACGGATTGGAGGGAGGAGTAGAATTTTTTTTTGGTGACGTGGCCTCATATCTAGGTGACACATAAGCTGGAGAAAGCCAAGTTTAGTATATATAATAGATATGTAAATATCATATCACATGTGATCATGCACTTCCATCATAATCATGGACACACATGACCATTAAAAATGTTATTATATTATTTGGGATAACAAAAATAGATAAATTTAAAATTATCACACACTATTAATTCTCCAACATGTTCTTTTGATTTTATTCCTCATAGTTTTTGTTATCTCATCCATGTTTATCTGTGATTTCTATAATTTTACTTCAAAAATAGGGTCATGCATTGTTTCCTTTATTGTTTTGATCTTGTACTCGTGTTTAATGTTGTGTTTGTTGGATTCGAATATATTATAAAAAATTTCAATGCAACTGAAATTGAAATCAAACCCCGACCATATAAAAGTGAATTTGTTAAAAATAAATTAAATAAAACTGAAAAAATTATGATTAATTTGGAATTTATATTACAAAATTTATGAAATCCCTATGACTTCGGGGGACGAGAAGATAATGAAATAAAATAGAAGTGGGTGTAAAACTATATATCATGTATTATTTTTCATTTTTTTATGCTTAAAAATTGAAGATCATTCCTCATTTTACAAGTATATGATATATCTTTTTTTATTCTCTTATATGCACTATAGTAAAGAAAACATTTATTCCAAACCATCGTTAATTGTTTTGTTTTTATTTTTTCAACAGCGTAGAAAATATTTGCTAATTCACGATGGTTTATTAAAAAACATCATCATTTAGTAATGGTTTTTTAAAAAGGTTTAAAACCATTGATAAATCTGAAATTTTGTTTTTTTATTTTTTATTTAATTTTAGCGGCTATTTTTAAAAAACCACTACAAAATTAATAACAATTAATAATGATTATTTATAAATAATTAAAATTTTAATTAATTGCTAATAATTAATAATTAGTAATCAATTTTTTTCTGTTAAATAATAATTAATTTTTATTTATAATTATTTATTATTTATTATTTAAAATGTTAATTGACTGTTATTTTTATTTTTTAAGTATTAATTATTTATAATTATCTGTTATTTGATATTTAAAAGCTAAATTAATTACTAATCAACAATTATTGGTTATGATATATAATTACTAATTATTAATTATTAATCATTAATTATTAATTGTTAATGATTAATTATCTATTATTAATTATCAATTAACAATTATCAATTATAATTATTAATTATCAAGTAGTAATGTCCAGCTCGATTCTCATAGTCATTATAAAAACTTGAAACCTGTTTGTATATATATATGATGAGGATAACATATATACTCAGCATGACCATACCTAAAGTCTCTCATGCACATGTGAAAAGAGCATGTTAATGCATTAGTGGAAAACAGTAAAACCAACATGCACATAAACAAGTCAACTAACTCAAACTCATCTTCACAACGACATGCTAGCCAAATAACACATCTAAGTGTAATAACATAATAAGAAACATATCAATTAAGGGAACCCCACACCACTTTCCCACTAATTTTTCGTTCTCATGCCCCCAACGTCGTACATCCTGGTGCTCTTATCCCTTTCATAGAAAACTATCTCGAAGACACCTGGACAACCACATCACATTCCACCCAAAAGACACCCGGGCATCCGCATCGTACCAAGCACCCTGTGTGCAACTGGACACTAAATTTACATCCTCCCATATCCACTACTATATAACCAGAATAACAAGGTATTGTGAACATGAATGACATCAACCTCGTGCCCCCTCCTACCATGCATGACCCCCACTATGAAAAACCTTGCTGATCCTATCAAACACAACCATAAGTGCACTATAACAACAAGCCATCACAACCTGTGCACAAGAACCTCACCTGTAAGAGAGAGCAGGAATGAGAGGGTATCCAGTCATCCATCCTCACCATCTTGGATGTTGAAAAAAATATCCCTCAAAGCATTTAGGTGTCGACACATAATGCTCAACGATGGTGGGATGCATATAAAAATCATAAAGATAATAAAACTTATAATAGTCGCACACAAGATCAACCTATGAGTTTATAACAAGGGTATCATCACAACTCACAACATTATCATAAGGTCTCACAACTTCTGCTACTTTTGATGGCACCTCTAAATGCATCACACCACACAAGCGAGCCACAACCACAAGCCACATTTCATCTTCCATTTTAAGTTAACCCATTTCCATATTTTCTATTTTCCAACCACCTTCCTTTATTAAGACCATTTATTTCAAGGGTTCATTAGTCATCCTAACCCACATCATTTCAATTTCATTATTAATATTCCATCCCATCACTATTGGGAAACTAACACAACACAAAAAAACACAAATCAATAAAACACAACCCATCCTTTTCACATCAACAAGTCCCGCATTACACCCCCCACACATCACAACCATCACACATCACATCTTAGTTTTTTACGAGGGATTTCATCGCACCCTTTGCAATATTTCCAAGGGTATTCTCACACAATCCAAAATTCCATGGGCATCCAATTCATTATCCGGATATATGTTCTTAGCATTTTTCACATGTGGTGAGTCAAATTAACAAGCACAACAAGGTTCACCAATTTAGTATCCATAACAACATAACAAAATGCAACATAATACAAATCCATAAATCATAACAAGCATGATAAACTATATAGGAAAAGCATAATAACAAGTAAAACTCATACGATATCTTCTCCACCCCTTCAATTTCAATTAAACCAATCAATTATCTTTATTAAGTCGGTGTATACTATTTACTCAAAGAAAGAAAAATTATGATATTCACACATATAAATTTAAAAAAGGAGAGGGAGAAGGATCCCCTACCTCAATGAATATTCAAGGAAGAAACATTCAGAACCAAGGATCCACTATCACCGATATCAAATGAATCACCACTGGATCCCAATGTACAACAAGCCATCATCCAAAAACCTCCCAAAATATAAGAGAATTCCCAACACAATGATCTCCTGGATAGAAAAGAAGGGGAAAAAGTGAGAATGGGGAAAAGAGGGTTACCTCACTCTAAAGGAATCCAAAATAAACGATCTAAGATGAACCAAGGGGTTAGAAACACTAGGGAGGAAACTGGAGAAGGGGAAGAAGAACATGGGTTAGCTATGAGTCGAAGGAAGGTCTGAAATTTGAAATAAGGGGGTGGCCGACCACTTATTTATAAGAAAATCCTGTTGGACTCCTCTATGGTGTGCTGAATAGATAAAATGCCCACAGTGGGTCCATTCAATTCCTAATATGAACCCCCCACATGAGATTAACTTTTTTTTGCCTATTTTAAAAATGGGATTTGACTGCCACCATGACCTAGACCATGTCATGGTCCACGCCATGGTAGTTCTTATATCTCCTACCAAGACTAGACACCAAGCCCCATCACCCATTGCCTACCCATTTTACCCTCACTATTCCCAAGGATATGACATGGTGAGCCTCTTCTATTTATTTTGCACAATGGTGTCCCATAGACACCATGCCTTGTTCCAAAAACTCTCATGACACTTCAGAGCTTCTTGTGGTGCATAGGATGACCACTAAACCAACACGTCGAACACCACGCCTTCCCCAGGGCATGGTCATATAGTTCTTTTCACACATGAGCACACAAAAGCCAAATTTCCCTTCCCCACGACTTTCCAAGCCTTTTTACAAGCCGCGATGTCCCCCAAGAATTCCAAAACACCACCTCAAACCTTTGGATCACCTCAAAACTCTCCCAAGACACCTTTAAGCCACCGAAAAAACACAAAGGGAAGGTTATAATTCTCTAATCCATTACATTAGATACATCTCAAACAATTTTTACCCTTGAGAATCAAAATCGAACCCGAAACACAGAAAGAAGGGGGGTATGAACAACCACCCCGAAAGATACCTCTTAGGGATCTTATTATAACTAGAACACTACCACTATCTCACACTAACCTCAAGACATATCTTTTCCACACAACTATTTTCACCACCATTACAACCTCCGTATAGCCCAAGACAATAACCACCACAACTATCACACCACATGACCCCAAGCACACAAATCAAGGAAATCCACCCTTCAAATCAAGATATTGTCTACTTTAAGCAGCAATGACTCATCTACACAATTTTAAAATTCATTGTAATATAATATTTCAAGATTAAGAATGGGTTTTACCCTCTTCATATGATTGAATCTTTAACACACATCATCATCAAGGGAAAAAGGTACATTTCATAAATCAACAAGATTCAATCATCACATCATTAAAGCAAACAAAGAAAGATAAAACTAAAAAAAACTCATGGTACTAGGCACACATTTGTGTCTCACAATCCTAAGTACTATCCTATAATCCACCATTCTTCCATAGAAAATAAATCAAAGGAATGGTTCATTTACACAACACCTTATCTCGACAATCCTGGATCTCTACTGGTGGCTCCACAAATATACCGTCATCCTTGATATCCAACTCTCTCCAATCAATGACACGAGAGTCAATGTGAAGATATAGACAGAGTTGAGATGTGTTAAAGATTTCATGGATCTTGATCATATACATAGGAAGCATAACTGATAATCCACCTCAATAATATGCTCTAACACCTCGAAAGGCCTGATGAACTGGGGTGAAATCTTTCTCTCCCTGCCCAACCCCTTATTCCCCTGATGAGGGGAAACCTATAAGAACATGCAATCCCTAACCTCAAACTCTAAGTTCCTCCTTCTACGATCGACATAAGATTTATGTCAGTCATGTGCCACCTTCATCTTCTCATGAACTACATGAATCTTTTTTTTCATTCTTTGCACCACGTTCGGACCAAGAATAGATGACTCTCCAACCTTAGTCCAACTAAGAAGGGACCGAAATAACCTTCTATAAAACACCTCAAACAATTCCTTGCCAGTGGATTAGTGATGCCCTTATTTTTCATGTGAAAATATTAACATTTTGATAATAAATTTTAATGGTTTTTTATTATTTTCCCCAAATAATTAATTGTTTTATTAAAACATGGTTAATTTACATTTGAATAAATAATTTTGATAAAAATGAATGAAAATGATAAATTTGAAGTTTATTTGTGATTATAATTTTTTGGTTTCAATTTTTACTAAGTGTTTAATTGTTTTTTAGGTTTAGGCAATGCCCTCTATGAAGACAAATAAAGGAGATAAATCCCTACATAGAGTGATACCGCCAAACTCATTCCACTAACCTCTATTACTACCGAGCCCTACCACCATCACTTGTTACTGTTGTCGTCGGCCTACCACCCTCTCACTGCTTCCATTGAGATGATTTCATCGAGAGTTTTTTTAATAAATTTTTTTAAAAAAATATTTTTTTTAAAACACCTGGGTTAAATATTTTTTTAAAAGTACGCAGCAAAGGAAACATCGACGATGTCACCTTTCCACTAAAACCCCCAAAAAAATTAATTAATTATTTTTTAATATTCTTTGTTTTGTTTTGTTTATATATATATAAACAAAACAAAAAAAACAAAAAATAAAAATAAAATTTTCAGTAGAATTTATCTGCTATTTAAAATCCAGAAGTACTGCCATTATAGTAGTCTGGATTATGACAGAACTCTCACCTAGGGATCCATTTTATAAGAGAGTATATCCTAGAAATCATTTTTCATTTCTGATGTGTGATTCTGGTTCTTCATTTCTTACGTAGAACACTCTGCATTTCCAATATGGGAAACTGTTTCCAGTATGTGACTTTGAAAGACTATAAAATATAAAATATAAGTCCAATATAAATGTAACTTAAAACATGGATTAAAAATATAATAAATAGTTGAAAACAAAAATAATTTCATAAAAAATGTTGATGGAAAATAATTTATAAGGTTTCAAAGACACATACTTGAAACATAAAAATGTTTCAAGTACGTGACTTTGAAAGCATATAAAATAAATACTATAAGACCAACAAAAATGAAACTTAAAAGATGGATTAAACATATAAAAAATAGTTGAAAATAAAAATAATTTCATAAAAAATATTGATGAAAAATAATTTATAAGTTTTCAAAACACCTACTTGAAACTTAAAAATGTTTCAAGTATGTGACTTTGAAAGTCTATAAAATATAAACTATTAGACCAACATAAATGAAACTTAAAACATGAATTAAACATATAGAAAATAGTTGAAAATAAAAATAATTTCATAAAAAATGTTAATGAAAAATAATTTATAAGCTTTCAAAGCCACCTACTTGAAACTTAAAAATATTTCAAGTATGTGCCTTTGAAAGCCTATAAAATATAAACTATAAGACCAATATAAATGAAACATAAAACATGGATTAAACATATAATAAATTATTTAATTATTTAATTAATATTATTAATAATTAATTATTTAATAGTTAATTAGTTAATTAGTAATTATTAATAATTAATTATATAATAATTAACAAATTAATTAGTAATATAATGACTTTTAATAATTACAATTTAATAATTATAATGAAAAATTATAATTTATAATTGTATTACTAATTAAATATTATATAATTAATAATTATATTACTAATTAACTAATTAATTATTATATAATAATTTTTTATAAATACTAATTAATAATTATAATGAATAATTATAATTGATAATTATATTACTAATTAACTAATTCTAAAAAGGGTCTCAGGTCTATCTTTCTCAACAAATTAACTAATTAACTATTACATAATTAATAATTATATTACTAATTAACTAATTAATCATTATATAATTAATTATTAATAATTACTAATTAACTAATTACAAATTATATAATTAATAATTATATTAATAATTAAATAATTAATTATTATATAATTAATAATTATATTACTAAGTAACTAATTAATTATTAAATAATTAATAATTATATTACTAATTAACTAATTATATTACTAATTAACTAATTAATTATTAATAATTAATAATTAACTAACTAATTATTATACAATTTATAGTTATAGAATTAATAGTTATATTACCAATTAACTAATTAATAATTAATAATTAATAATTAATAATTATAATGAATAATTATAATGAATAATTATAATGAATAATTATAATGAATAATTATAATGAATAATTATATTACCAATTAACTAATTAATTATTATATAATAATTTTCAATAAATACCAATTAATAATTATAATGAATAATTGCAATTTATAATTATATTACTAATTAACTAATTATAAAAAGAGCCTCAGCTCTATCTTTCTCAAAAAATCAACTAATTAACTATTAACTAATTAATAATTATATTACTAATAAACTAATTAGTTATTATATAATTAGTGATTAATAATTACTAATTAACTAATTACAAATTATATAATTAATAATTATATTACTAATTAACTAATTAATTATTAAATAATTAATAATTATATTACTAAGTAACTAATTAATTATTAAATAATTTATAGTTATATTACTAATTAACTAATTATATTACTAATTAACTAATTAATTATTATATAATTGATTATTAATAATTACTAATTAACTAACTAATTATTATACAATTAATAGTTATATAATTAATAATTATATTACTAATTAATAATTAATAATTAATAATTAATAATTATAATGAATAATTATAATTATATTACTAATTGACTAATTAACTATTATATAATTAATAATTATATTACCAATTAACTAATTAATTATTATATAATAATTTTTAATAATTACTAATTATTAATTATAATGAATAAATATAATTTGTAACTATATTACTAATTAACTAATTAACTATTATATACTTAATAATATTATTACTAATTAACTAGTTAATTATAATATAATTAATTATTAATGACTATTAATTAACTAATTAATTATTATATAATTAATTATTAATAATATTAATTAAATAATTTATTATATGTTTAATCCATGCTTTAACTTTAAATCATACCAGTCTTATAGTTTATATTTTATAATCTTTCAAAGCCACGTACTTGAATCATTTTTAAGTTTCAAGTAGGTGGTTTTGAAAGCTTATAAATTATTTTTCCTGAACATTTTTTACAAAATTATTTTTATTTTCAACTATTTGTTATATGTTTAATCCATGTTTTAAGTTTCATTTATAGCGGTCTTATAGTTTATATTTTATAGGCTTTCAAAGTCATGTGCTTGAAACATTTTTAAGTTTCATGTAGGTGTCTTTGAAAACATATAAATTATTTTCCATCAACATTTTTTATGATTTTTTTTATTTTCAACTATTTGTTATATGTTTAATTCATATATTAAGTTTCATTTATGTTGGTCTTATAGTTTATATTTTATAGGATTTCAAAGCCACATACTTGAAACATTTTTAAGTTTCAAGTAGGTGGTTTTGAAAACTTATAAATTATTTTTATCATCATTTTTTATGAAATTCGTTTTGTTTTCAACTATTTCTTATATGTTTAATTCATGTTTTAAGTTTCATTTATATTGGTCTTATAGTTTATATTTTATAGTTTTTCAAAGTCACGTACTTGAAACAAAATCCCACATCAGAAATACAGAATGTTCTGCACAGGAAAGGGAGAACCAAAATCTCACACCAAAAATGCAAAATTATTTCTAGGTTAATCCCTCTTATAAAAGGGAGCCCTGAGTGAGAGCTTCTGTCAAAATCCAAACTGCTTTAATGGCAGTACTGCTGGATTTTAAATAGAAGATAAATTCTATTGAAATTTTTTGTTATTTATTTTTATATATATATAAACAAAACAAAACAAAATAAAAATAAAAATAAAAAATTTTAAAATACAAAAAATAGTATTTTTTTTGTTTTAGAAGAAAAGCGACAACTGGGTTGCCGCCTTTCACCCAATGCCTAAAGGCGGTAGCTACGCTTCCGCCTTTAGAGCGTATTTTTTTTAAAAAAATTAACCTAAGTGTTTTTAAAAAAATATTTTTTTAAAAACGTATTTAAAAAAACCCTTTAATCGATATGAATCTGTTGGTGCTCCTACCATCATCCATTCTAGCACTAGCCTCTGCTACCACTGAGCCTTACCATTTTTGTTGTGATATCAATGCCATACTTCTTCTACCATAGATCCCTACTACCGCTACATGCTTCTATCAGCATTTTATCATTGGAGTGCTTCTGTTTCATGCTACAATCAGTTCTGATTCCATCGCATGCCATCGCCAAAATTGCCACTGTTGAGCTGCTTTTGTCACTAGCTTCCACTATCGTCAGACTTACTTCTGTCGACATGATTTTGTTGAACCTGCCATTGGTTCCATACTTTTTCTAGTTCCATGTTTCTATCACCTCATTCCACCACCATGAAATTTTCCATAGAACTCCATTGCTGCCACTATGAGAGCTCGAGCTCGAGCTCCACTCCATTTTGCCCTTGGAATCTTGGACGTCTCCTATTAGCAGTTTGAAAAGGTTTGAAGCTCACATTTCATTATGTTATTAATGTGTATGCATGAACAAGGAGGGTAATTAAACATCTAAATATGATTTTGGATAAATTTATGAAACCATTTTTAAGGAAAAGACATGTGAGCTAGGGTTTACTCACTGAAGTGAAAGCTTAGACCGAGGCATCACCTCCATACACATGCGGGCCAATAAGATCCACAGAATTTCTAAGTCAGATGTCACATGGAATGTGAGATTTATCTAAAAGGATTAAGGGAGTTTAAATCTAAATATATCTAAAGTTGAAGATACAAAAATATGGGTAGGTCAAATCCATTTTATCTCTCTTCAATAGACAAATTAAAAGGAGATATTTACATGGAATAGAAAAAAAATACTATGAATGATTCAAAGAGATAAATATTCAATGATTTGAAGAAAATAATTTGAGATTCAAAAGGTCAGACCTTTTAATGCCTATTTCTATAAATATAGAGGCCATGCTTCTCTGAGGGGAATCGAATGCTTGAGTGAGAAATTTGGTCGGAGTTACTGCTTTAGTTTTTTTCTATAGATTAGTTTCCATACTTTTCTATAACTCATATTCATGTTTTAATAAAATTTCTTTTATCTCTCTCTCTCTTACTATTCTTTCTCCACCGCGATCTATTGTACTCACAATGATGATTAACTTACCTGAGGAATATTCAGAGGGAGGCATCTTGTGATTGAACCCAAGTTTGTGTTTAATATTTTCTTTAGCTGAATCTAAGGATGATTTAAAATGGGTGTAATCCTCATTAATATTATCTAAGGTTTATTTTATTATTCCACAACCATTCTCCATCGATTTAGGAGGTGGATTTGCGGTGTACTTGGTGAATATTGAGTGCACTATATATTCACAACTGAGGTATAAAAAATATGTTCACACATATGATGAAGTTTTTTCATTAAGTGAATAATAAATTAGACAATGAAGGTTATCATTAGATGAATATCTTGGGATAATTTCCTTCCTTCTCTAACCTATATTCATTCTATTTCATTGCATATTTATTTTTAGTTTAGTTTTGAATTCACATTCTCATCTCATCACTATTTGTTTTCATAAAATAATAAAAATTAAAAAAATATAAATAAGTGGATTAGGAAAAGTGTGTGATCGACTATAAATATTATCAAGTGATATGACACTAGTCAGCCACTATGTTTCACTATAAAATTATCATATATTTTTCACCACCCTAGGATAGTCATGTAAAAAACATGTCACCATTGCCAGAGATCCAAGTGGTCTTTCTTGAAGTTTACAATGAATTGCATTTATTGTCAATAATTATTTGGGAGAAGGTTTCAACATGTGTTGAGGTTTTTAATGAGATGATTGTAGAGATGATCTTAATTTTGAAGACATGTGTAGTTGTTATTGAGAATGAAACATTGATCTCAACAAGAAAAAATTTATATGTGAATTTTTTAGAAGGACTTGGCTTTACACTTAAATATAGATAAGTTTTTTAATGGATTTAATATAAAAAGGTATCCTACCACACTAGCCAGTTGAGGGACCAAAAGCCATTGATGAGGTGGGAAGGTAAAACCTTGGCCGAGCCAGCATGGCGGTGGAGATTATACATGGTGTATGTTTATATATGCACATAGGAGCAATGACAATCCACTATGCGGTGAAGCACAATGTCAAAGTAGGGCATAGACACGGGGCGGTGCCAACGTGTTTTGTGAGCATTTGATAACTAATTTTGGATGATGGTTTGTGCATTTTTTATTATAAGGTGGTGACCAAATGAGTAACATTTAGATATGGTACAAAAAGAGTCCAGTTAATGTTGGTTCACTATAAAAAAATATGAAATTAAGGGATGTTGTATAATCTGATACATCTGAGCCATCTGATCAAATCCACCAAGTTGTCTTCAACCATGACCATCTAAGAGCTTCTGTTTATCAGGATTTCTTTTCATGTCATGCCTCCAAAGATCAATCCAAATAATTAAAGATCCATTTGATCATTATGAGAATTCCAACATGAATAATTCTTTTTATAGCTATATTTTCATAGAAAATTGATGATCAAATCAAAGAAAAATAGAAATGATGCTACCTGGTTATCTAAAGATGGTGATATCTCACAATACGTATTCTAAGGTAGTGAGTGCATGATCTATTTCAATGTGTGGATCAACATGATTTTTAGATCATTGAGTTAGTGATAGTTGTCTATAAATACCTGAGGCCAAGTTCATTTTGCTGAGTTATTTTTATCTCACATTCAAAAGAGAAGCTTGATAGAAAAATAGATAAGTTTAAGCACTCTTTATTTATGAAGAAATTTTCATGCGTTCGAACTGGGAATCCACATTCAAAATCGCATGATGTTTGTTTGAGTTCAAATGAACCCATTTTGAGAAGGATATAGAATAACCACATATAATATTATATGAAGAAGCAATTTAGAAGAGGAGTCCCATGTATTCTGTTACGCGATGGAGCATGAGAACTATGCATGAAATGAAGTTCATGTGTGAAGGAGTTTCGCGAGAATGATTTGAACTTGAGTTCATGTGAAGGGGTGTGATGTGAGAAGATACAACAGGTTAGTGAAATATTCTCGTGCAAATAAATAGCGAATAGGATGTATCATTCATTCTAATGGATTGTACAATTAGTGTGCATAATTTTTGTGCAAACAACTTGAGTTGAGAAGGCATTTTACTCATGCGATGTAGACTAAATAGTGTGTGCATGAATGTGAGTAAGTACATGCATACATTATTGCTTAATCATTTGAAGAAACAAGAATTAAGTGCACTGTATATGTGCTTAGGAAGTATTCATTTCAGTAGTGAAGAAGGAAATTTGAGGTAGTGTAAATGTGTGTGCAATATACAAACATTTATATGCACATGTAATGACACTTACATAAGAAAAAATGTTGAGAAGACCATGCACTATTGATACAGCCATGTATTTGTGTACATTAATGAAGGGTTCATATATTTACATGAAATATACATTGCATAATTAGTGTATAATTATTTGAAACTGAAGTCTAAGAATTATTTCATAAGAAATTTATATATGAGTTTTTCAGTGATCAGTGAGGCCGAGTCTTCAGTAGGAGAAAAAATTCTTTCCCAAGAAGTGTTTCACTGAGGTAGCTGATTATATACTATGATTGGATATTTTTTAAGCAAGAACATAATTAATTCAAAGGTACTTTAAGTTGTACACAAGCTAGTGTGACCCAACAAGCGTGTGGAGGAGGATATTCAATTGATATTTCTAAAGTGAATCAAGCCATCTAAATTTGAAGGATGAAACTGGGGGGGGGTCTAACTAGTTGTTGAAGATTGTGATTTGGGAGGGGGGGGGGGGGTTAAATGATCACTATGAAGAAGGTAGATTTGTGGGGTCTAACCAAATATTGAAGGCTAATTGAAACTGGGGGGGGGGGGGGTATAACCAGTTTTTAATTGGGGGGTCTAACCAGTTACTATTGCAATCACCTTTTGTTTTAGTGGAAAATCCATGTTGGGGGGTCTAACCAATGCGACAAGAAGTAGGACATTGTACCAAACCTTTTAAATCCCTATGTTCTATGCTTTCTTTGTTGTCATTTATTGCAGGGTGGGGCTAAGTATTAAATTCAAGGGATCAAGACTTTAATTATTCATAAAGGTTGAATCAAAAGTAAAAGAATTTATGAAAATAGTGTACCACCGATTCACCCCCAGTGGAACCTAACCAATACCTGAACACTAAATTTATCTTATAATTTATATTCACACTTTGAAAATAGATTTTATTGTTATTTTTAAACTTTTTCCATGATGAATTAAAATTAAAATTATTCTACATGGATTGGTTACTCACAATTGAAACAACAAGAATAAATGGTTCACAATTATATAGAAGCTCGATTGAAAATGATTAGTGACACAATGCATAGCCCAAAGAGAAAAATTAAATGGTTCACTAAATATGTCTATGCATCCCAAGAGAAACAATTGGAGAAACCTAAATCCAAATCACCATAAGAATTAGAACTAGTGTTGGAAGAAGTAGTCCCACTCATTTTTCAAATCAAAGAATTTGAGGAGGCCAATAAGGAAATATATAACGATATATTCCACCTCTCTCAACTTTTGCTGGAGGAGATTCACAAAGAAGACTTTTACTCTTATTTACAAATTTTAGATTAATAAGTCTTGGAGGAGTGAATATTCAATAATTGAAATACAACATGACATCCCTATCTTTAAAGAATAACAATCATCACCTTTGTATCTCTATCTTGATATAGAAGAAGAAGAAACTAACCAAGAGGTGGAGTTCGAAGAAAGATTAGAAGATCCAGACTACCTTCCACCATCCACTACCACTATACTCTAAGAGGGGTTTTTCAATAAATAAGAAATTGAAGCTAAACCAACACATGAAGATGATATTATCTTTAACCCATATAATTTTATTTAAACTGAATTGAGTATCATCTCTCACTGTTATGAATTTTCAAAATTGGAAAACACATGGAATTAATTTTAGGACAATGGAAAAAAATAAGATGCACATGATAAGGAACACATGGAGCTCCCCGAACATGTTGAAAATTTATTAGAGGGAGTGTATGAGGAGATCCAAGTGGCTTGTCTTGAGGAAACTGTGACAGATACTATTTATATCAAAGGGGGAGATTTTGTTATCGATTCTTCTTATTTTATTTTTTTCAAATAGAGTTAAAATTTTACTATCCCTTTGATTATTCCATTGATGAATTATATCTTGAGAAAGCATTAGATAATTAAGAAGTGGTTATGCAAGTGTCAACCAAAAGGAAAGAGGACTTATTCTTTATCCTACCCCAAACATATAAGTTATACATCATTGCCATGGGGGTGGATATAATGTACTCTATCCATGGAGAAATTAGCATAAAAAAGGAAGGGATAAAAGCTAGAAGGAGGAAGTGTTTATGGTTTAAATCAAAGAATATCTACCCAACATCAGATTTCAGATAACAGCTGGTACTTCCCATCTAGAGACAGTAAAAACTCAAGGTCCACTTGGGGGTTCAAACCAAGATTTATCCCTCTTTTCTTTTGTTTTAATTTACTTTATAGTAATTTAGTTTTCAATTTCTTTATTATAAATTAGTTTGGGGAATATATTAGGATGTAACCTAATCCCCCTCATTCTTTCTCAAATTACTTTGTAATGGACATTGTGAATTGATGAGTGATTTTTTTATAAGTATATAATGATGATGACACAAGAAACCCAAAAATAAGGTTAGGAATAAGGAAGTGGACTATATATTCATTGAAAGGGGAGATCACTTGTACATTCATTACAATTCAACTCCCTATGTTTTTGTTTTGAAAATCAATTTTGATATTTAAAATAGAATATACATGCCCATACTTAGACTCTTTGATTACTTTACTAATCTAGGAGACCTGAGCTTATTATGAATACCTTGATTCCATGTTTTATATTTCTAAGTTAATGCGACTTAATGAGTAAAGTTGGGAATTTAATGATTAAATACGAGCATGGAATTTTAGTTTAATGAATAATGATTTAAGGGAAACTGTTTATTCATGTAAATGAAATTTATCTTCCATTCTTCTTGTTTTAAATTTCTGAAATTCATGTGGATTGATATGTTATTTTTATTGTATTCCATGAGTGATTATCCCAAATTTTATTCTCTATTACTGAGAGTAACTCTAGACCTAATACTTCCCATTTATATCTTAAGCATTTTTCTTTAGAGATCTTAGGGCATACCACCCACTATAACTTGTATTGGAACTTTTCAAAGCCACGATTATACAGAGTAACATTTAATATGATAGATACATTTTTTTATTTATCCACTATCCTTTATACACCTTTTTTTCATTAATCCTTATTTATCCCATAGAATCCATGAATGAATTTTTTAGAAATAATCTACATTTTAATCTAATTATATCCATTCTTACCCTACCATATATATTTTTCATGATATTTTAAAGTTGAAGTATGGGGGTTAGAGAAGTCATGGTGGAAGAGATGTACTACATTTAAAGGAAAAAGTGTGGGGGTGCTCTATGGGTATTGGTAAAGGTTCATGTTTATTTATTATACTCAATTTTTACCCCTCTAGAAAGAGAGAGAGAGAAACAAAGAAAATAAAAATAAAATAGGCTATGGCTTGGGAGAATTACAGGTCACTATTATGGAACTGATGGTTTTTATCATATAGGGTTAAATGGTATATTTGAGATTTTTTCCAAGAATAAATTTTGAAAAAGTAAAAAAATATGAAAAAAGTTTAAAAAAAATGAAAAAGTAGGGAAAATTCAAGAGGATACACACCATTCATTGAGATTTCACTATTCATAACCTTTGATTTGATCCTGAGAAAAGGGTGTTTTCATTTTAAAGTGTATATTTTCATTACACTTTACTTTTGATATCATGCATTATGATTTAAGTTAAAGATTCTCTTTGAGCCTTAATGTTTTAAAACATCATTACCCACTTACATTAAGCCTCAGAGTCATTAGAACTTTAATGAAAATTCCTCACGATTTCATGTGACTTTTGTATTTATAGGTGGAGAATGTAGGTCCTTTTCAAGCCTATGGTAGGTGCATATATTCAAGGTATAAGTGAAAATCTATTTCAAATTGTTACCTTGAGTTATGAGAGGAAATAATTTACTATGAGGTAAGTCACAACTTAGCATGTTTAATAATAATGAATTAAGAAGCTTGAATGAGAGGAAGGATAAGATCTATCTAATTTCCAATGGGAGAAAGTAAATAATACATGGGTTGAGACTAAACTTCTATCATAGAAGCTCAACCAAAATTAATATTTATAAACATAATTACTACCTATAACTAGTAATATGGTAATAAGGGTCGAACCACAGATAAGTGAATGATCATGCAGACCAAAACAAAGTAAAAACAACAAAAAAACAACAAAAAACATCATAAAATAGTGAAATGGTGAAGTGATTAGCAGGTGAAGAGAGAACAAAATTAGAGTAAAGATAGACATTGGATGGATTTAGGGTCCTCATACTACTTTGAACTAATAGAAAATATGCCTTCCAATTTAAATAAAATTAATATAAATATTTAGTGCATTGAGAAAATGGTCGAGTTGAACTGAGCTATTGCTTCAGTGAATTTCCACAGCTCAGTTAACCTTCTTTGGTTTTGATCTATCAACCATAACTTTAGAATTATTATTTTTCAAAATGGAGAAGATATTCACCTTCATTTTCAATTTTTTGGTACATCGATTGATGATTTAAGGTAAAATGATTCACTAACGTCACTTTTCAGTTCTTTGAGTAGAGTGAAGTGATGCTCATAAATGAATGAAAAAGAAACCTGGGCTTAAAATACACTAAACAATTGAATCAATGAAAGTAGAACAGATAAAGTAACTTTTAGTTCATCCCAGACCAATTCACCTAAGATATTTAGCTACTCATGAAAATAGAAATACAAAAAGAGAGAGAAAGAGATGAAGAAATATCTATGGTTAAACTATTTCCTTCCTCAAGCTCCAGCTCCAGATCCTATTCCCAACTCCTTCATTTTCTCTTGTATTTGTGTGCTCTGGTGTGAATGGTGTATAGATGGTTCTTGATCCATCCCCCAAATGAATGATCATCTATCAAGAACCCTCAAGGTGAAGTATGATGCTCCCTAGAGATCCCTCCCTTGGGATGAAGGATCTTCCCGTAGATCCCATGTGTTAGGGATCAATCCTCCATTTTAACATAATTTTTTTTGCACCTTGTAATTTCACACACTAACACTCTCCTAAAAGTAGCACACTATGACATGCCCTTCACATATCATAGTGAAGTATCAGGAAAAATAGTTAACCTCCCATAATGAACAGTGTCTCTCTACTATGCGATTCCCCATGATCATCTTCAATTAACCTCACCATCACCTTTCCAGAATTCCGCTAGACAAACAGATAGAGATGGCGTTAAGCATTTATAATTTCATAAATCGATTTCCCTTTAAAATTTTAGGCTATATATTTAGAGAATATTTATGGGACTTACACTGATGAAATGGTGTGTCCAAATTATCAGACATTTTTTGGGCTCAGATGTCAGTGACGTCCAAGCATTTTTTAATATATATTATGAATTTTCTCTTTTATTGGATTTATTATTAAAAAACATATATACAAATATATATAAACTTATTATTATTATTATTATATATATATATACTATTATTACTATAATTATATATTATATATATATAAATATAAGAATATATAGGGGGGTTACTCTTTCTCTTCAAGCTGGAGAGCAGGGTGGTTTCGTCTTCCCTGGTGGGTGATCTTCAACAATAGAGAGCCCCGATGAGGACATATCCACAGTGGCGATGCTTAGATTGACTTCTTTCGGTGGGTTTGGATCGGTTCACTAGGGGCGGTGGGTCTTCATATCTATGATTAATGTGGGTTAGGGTCTTTTGATATAGACTACCGTTCACGACTTTCTCTTCTGAGCAATGCACTTCCAGGTAATGACATTCGATGGTTTTCTCTGGTGATGTTTATTTCATGGTGGTGTGGGTCTCATCTGTCCAGGATCTTGTGGAGGTGGTCAGTGCGGTATCTCTGCATTGGGTTCCCTAGGCAGAATCCTCTCTTAGATTAAGCACAATAGTGGTGGAAGTATGTTCTTCATTGGTGGCCAGTGAGGGTGGTGTGCTTTAATGTGTATGGTCGAGCGACACGACTGGTGTCCCCTGCAAGATTAGAAGGTGTGGAAATGTGATTCTTCTCCCTTGGTGTATCCAAGGTTTTAGTGGTGGGTCACAATATGTTCTTTATGGTAGGGATACCTACCATGAATATGCAGTGGGGAAAGATCACAGTAAGCATGAGTTGCTAGCACTCATGGTCAATAGGATGACTGTGAGAAGGGAGTGTAGAAGGTGTAGGACATGGAAAGTGGGGCTTCACATGATTAGTATATTGATCATGGAACGACCAGTATAATGACCGCAACATGCACTATACCTGAAAAAATAAATCAAAGAAATGAGATTCAAATTAAAATTACATAAAAATAAATAAAATTAAAACAAGAATAAATTAAAGTTAATTATAAATAAAAAAATGAATGAATAAATTAATTAAATGATTACATGTATCAAATCAAAATAAAATATTAAGATAAGATAATAATTAATTAAAATTAAGTATTAATCAATATAAGGAATAAAATT
Source organism: Viscum album (assembly GCA_963277665.1). Classification (NCBI taxonomy): domain Eukaryota; kingdom Viridiplantae; phylum Streptophyta; class Magnoliopsida; order Santalales; family Viscaceae; genus Viscum; species Viscum album. The sequence goes on from OY728136.1 coordinate 412,388,919, forward strand.
GTTAAATAGAAATAATAAATTAAAATACTAAAATTTATTAATTTGAAAAAATAGAACAAATAATTAAAAATATTAAATAATAACACTTAATATTTAAATATTATTATTTTGAAAAAAAATAAAAAATTAATGAATGAATTAAAAGTAATAAAGAAATAAAAAAAAATTATTTAAACAATTATAGAGGAATAAAAAACTATGTTTAAAAACAATTTATTTAACTAAAAATTTACTACATGACTAAAATAAAAAAATAAAATGAAAATTTGACATAAAAACACATTTTTTATAATAAAAAAAATTATAAAAAATTATAAATTATTCAATTAAAAACATTATCTTAAAATTAAGAAATAAAATTAATTCCAATAAAAGTTGTGAAAAAAATGAAATAAATTCCACATAAATCTATTTTACTCTTGGGCTATTCAAGTATTTTATTTATTCACAATGATTGTTAAAATGAAATGAGGACATCCTACCTAAGTCCTAAATCACTCAAAATAAAAATAAATAAAAAATACCTCCAATGCTTGAAATAATCACGCCTCATAATGAAAGTCATTCACTACCTCACTTCCATTTCAAATTCAAGTTTTAGTTCTAGGAGTAAAAAAGGTTAGATAAAAGTAAAATTTAATTTTTAACAAAATGAACTTGTGATTATCACTCTCCCATGGGTTCTAAAAATCAAATATCTATTTTTTATCACTTCATTAATTCAAATCAAATGATTATTAATTAATTCAATTGTTCCCTTCTTCAATCGGGTTCAAAATCCCCTTTACCTTAATGAACATATTTTTGACTATTAGGCACTTTACTGTCTTTTTGAATTTTACCCAGCCATGTAGGTGTAGAGCACTATGAAAAATCACTTATTTGATATATACAAAGGGCTTACACACACACCCAGTTCCAAAAGTCTTAGATATTCACCATGGGATCCCAATTTTCCATTTTACTCTTGTTACAAAGGACTTAAATGATTATCATTTGAGTATGATCACTGAGGTGATTGTTCAAAAAGAGAAAGTCACCCAAGTTCAAGTTCAAGTTTAAAGTTTCCTAAAGTTATAATCTTAATTCCACAAAAATGTCTCCCATATCACTCCCTTCCCTAGTTCCAAAACAGAATTTCCATAAGAAAAATAGAAAAAACACTCAACAATCACACTATCCTAGAATTTTCAGAATTGGTGAAAACCCTCAACTAAAAGTGAATTTATCACCTAGGTAGAAAATAATAGTGTTTTTATTGTTATTGTTTTTTTATATTTTTTTAACACACTAATAATAATATTTATTTATAGGTATCCTAAAATTAAACTTGATCGGGATTCATTTTGAAAAAAACAAGGGTTTTTTAATGGGATACATTGAAGTATAGTTTATCACATTTAAGACCCCCCACACTTAAAAATCAATAATTTCCTCATTATTGAATCTCAAAGTGGGAGGAAAAATTAAAAAGTTTTGTCCAAATAGGTTTATAAATTCACCATAAGAAAATGGAGAAGTGATGGGTGACTAGAAAGTTCAAAAGTTTGTTTTCCACACAAGACTAAATCAAATAAGTATTTCAAAAATCGGAAAATTATTCCCATAGGAAATTATCTAAAAGAAAAATCATAATAAAAAAGAATTCCACAAGTTTCATGCTACATGTGAGTTCATGGATGTTTTTCAAAAAATTAGAAAATAAAATCCTATAGTTACCCAAAAATAGAGGTAAAATGAATGATGATAGTGACCAGAAAGAGTTTCAAAAATTCAGCAGGCCATAAAAAAAATTAATAATAAATTTAAAATAGTGCATTTAAACATACAGAAACATCACTAAAAACAATTATAAATAAGTGAAACAATTACTCCCCTGATTTTCAGAAACTTTACTCTTTGTTGTACAACAAAATTAACCTCCCTCAAAGTAATGATTGAATGAACACTCTGGTTGAAAATTTAAAACTCCTACAAAATGAACAAATTAACATGAGACACAAGAATGCTAAGCTCAAAAATAAGAAAACCAGAGAAAAATAAAAGGGGAGATGTTATCCACTTTTTATTTGCAATTATAGCTCCATCCATCTTGAAATTAAAAATGGATATGTTGTTGGTAAGAAAATATCACAACCAACCACACCCTCTTCATATGGTCACATGACCTACCGCACACCAAATTCACCTTATGGTAAGTTAACATTAATACTATCAAACAAACAAAAATCAAACCTATAAAAGATAATAGATCATAAAATTCAACAATTTTGGGTTATAAATTTAGGGATATAGATAATCGAGAAAGGGGCATATATTCAAATAGAAATTTAAAGTGGAAAATAAGAAAAATCATGGGTTTCTTCCCATACAATACTAGTTTTATAGTACCCATCTTGACTCAATCCCCTAAATATTTTATCCATGGTAATTAAATGGGTAAGATTCATCATTACTTGAGAGCCCTTAGTATTTTCTTTTGAAAATTTAGTAAGTTCACATAAAACCTCATGTAACTCTGTATCTTGAAGAAATCTTGTAAAAAATTCCAGCACTTGAGGACTAAGCCTCCTTACATCAATAGCTTCAAAATCTAGAAAATTACTTAAAGAAATAGGTAAAGTAGGAAACAAATCAACATGAAATCTAATATGATCAACTTCAATCTGAAAGGAATCCCACGCATTTCCCCCCCACACTTGAGAGTTTCTAAAGTTCATAAAAACAAATAGTAGTTGTTGTAGGTGGCTCACTTCCAATTTTAGAGTGTTTTTTAGAGGTAACTTACTTAGGTAAGGTAGTGGGAGAATCATCAAGATCTTCTAAGAATCTCTCAAACTCATGGAAAAAAAATTCATCTTACAAGTGGTGTAAAGAAGAAGGGGTATAACTACTATCCATATCAAGTAAAATGTTCAGAAAATTATTTATCTCACTCTTAACTGATTGAGAAAAATTAACTCCAACTCTGAGTGGAATAGAATGGATTTTAGACTTAACCTCAGCCTCATAACTTCCATTTTTAGTAGAAAAATCATCATAAAGAGACTCTCTCTCTCCTAGGGTTGTTAGGAACAAGAAGCAGTTTCAAGTAGGGGCTTAGGGGAGGGTTTTAAACTCTAAATAAATTGAGAAAACCTATCACTAAGATAGATTGTTCTAGGAAGGACCACTTAATGGTTTTGAGTAATGTATTTTCTAATTTGACTATCAATTCTCCCAATTTTTTCCAATTCTTGTATAGATTCAACTTCAATAAAATTTGTTTTAAAATATTCACTGATAGAATCAGTGATAAAATCACCAAAGAGATAATGATTTTCATTTAAAACCTCATCTCTAAATACATCATCTAAAACATCAATCAACTTACAACTAACCTCAAGTTGAGAATCTTTGTAAACTTGAAATTTTTCTTATTCCTCACCACCTTGGAGGGTAAACATACCCTTTGAGACATCAATGAAAGCCCCAACAGTGGTTAAGAATAGCTGACCTAAAATAATTAGAACTATTTTATCGCACTCCATGTATAAAATAAGGAAGTCTGTGGGTAGAGAAAGTTTCACTACATAAACTAATAGGTAATCTACCCTCCCATAAGGCTAGGAAAGTGACTTTTCAACTAGATGTAGTGTCACTAAAGTTGGTTTCATCTCCCTAAGACCCAAATTTTTGAATAGGGACTAGGGAATAAGGTTAATGATATCTCTTAGATCATAAAACCACCTAATATCTACACTTTGAACAATTTTATAAGATGTGAAAAAATAACAGGGTCTTTGAGTTTGTGGGGAATATTCTTTTAAACTATTTCACTATAATCATCATTAAAATTTACTATTGATCTCTCACCCCAGTCCCTCTTTTCAGCTAAGAACCTCTTAATAAATTTCAGATAATATGGGATTTTGTTCAAAGCTTTCACAAAGGGCATGTTAAAATTTAAGCTTCTAAACATTTGGAGGAATTTGAGGTAATTAGGTTCACTATTATTTTTCATCCTTTGTGAAAAAGGGATGGTATGGGAATAATTCTTCAAAATAGGTGGGTTATTCTTCTTATCCTCAAACAACACTTTCATCTTTACATATTTTATCAATTACCACTTAATTTTACTTTATTATGTGGTTTTTTCATGTGAAGGGTTATCATTTTTCCCAGATTCTTCTAGTCTTCCAAATTTATAGATTTGGGATTTTCTAGATTTTTATTTCTAGTTTTAGCTTGAACATAACTTTCTTTATCCCTAGACTGTTCCCTAACCGGTTCTTGAATTTTAAGACTTGACCTGGTTATTACTGCCACAACATTCTCTCATGGGTTTAGTGTTGGTCAACTTACCCTTGTCTCTTCCAACTAAGTGTCTAGCCATCTTACCCATTTTAAATTTTAGACTATGAATTCTAGAATTGGTATCCTTTTTTAATGAAGCAATTTCACCCAGAACCTGCAACAACATTCCCTTGATTTCCCCTTGAGAATTATAATATTCATCCCCATATTGATTATGAAAATATTGTTTGGGATGTGCTTAATAATTTTGGGCATTGGACTGTTTAATGACACCTTTTTATTTCTAAGATAGGTTGGGGTGATTTTTGTATCCATAATTTTATTGATTTGAGAAAGGATCTTGGATACCTTGATTCTTAGCCCTGTAATCCAAAAACTAGGAAATCTTCTTAGATTGTATAGGGAGATAAAAGTTGGGACAACATTTCCATGTGTGACTAAACATCCCATAGTGATACCACCACACCCTAAGAATTTTTTCATTAAAAACAACAACAAAATGGGTATTAGTTTCAGACCTATGAATATTTATTTTCCTAGTGCACTTGTGTTGAGAATTTTGGTACAATTTATCAAATAGTTTTTTAAGATTATCATCACTGGAATCAAATAAGTCACCCCAAAATATTTATTAATTAGATTTTAGTTATAAGGGGTGAGGGTATTGTAAAAAGTATCCATGATAAGATGGGGAGCTAACTGGTGATTAGGACTTTTCCTAAGAATAATTCTAAACCTATCCCATGCCCCATGAAACAAATCTACCTCATCCTGAAAAAACCTAGTGATCTTATGCCTCATTTCAATAGTGGTGTTCCTAGGGTAAAATTTGGGTATAAAAGTATTAAAAACCTCATCCCAAGTTTCAAATATTTCTTCATCAAGGTTCGAAAACCATTTCCTATCCCTCCCCTTAAGATATAGCAAAAAAACCCTTAGCCTTAACTCCTCTTCACTCAAAACTCACAGAGGAAATTATTGGACATAACCATAAAAATATTTATTAAAATAAAGTGAATATTCTATAGAAAAGCCATTGAATTAAGGTATTATTGGAACCAAGACCTTTTAAACATGGAAATAGGGTCTAGTTTGCGTTTATTATCAATTCACACTAGGATGATCAGAGATTTTTCAAGGAAAGTGATCTTATAGTACAAGATGACTACAGTATTGAAGTTGGTATCATTTACTAGTGTTTTCCAAATTTTTGGGCTCAAAATCAAGAGGAAGGAGCAAGCTTTGAGAAAGGTTGTTTTTTGGAATTGAATATTCTAAAATAAGGTAAAGGAATGAGTTTCATGAATACTAGGTTTCACAAAGTTTGAGCTCTGTGAAGATATGGATCATCATAGACAAGATTTGCGAATACATGATTGAAAGACAATGATTCTTCATGATTACAAAAAATCATCATGAGTGCGTGATGAGTTGATAATGGTTCTTTGTGACTACGAGAATGTTTTTGAATAGATGAAATTTCATTAGATCTTCGTGAATGAAAGATATTCATGAAAATGAATTTTTAGGTTCAATAAAAATCCATTGGAGGCATGGGATCTTCGTGAAAGCCTGAGCCTATAAATAGGCGGCTACCCCACTTCATTTAACATGAAAATAATCGAAGAAAAGGCTAAATCATTATGAATTCATGAAGGATAATAACTTCATGAATTAGGTATTCATTATGAGATTGATCATCATGAAAATAATTTCTTAGTATTTAATAATACTTAGGTATCTCAGAAAAAGGAGTTTCACGATGACTGGCTATTCCGTGATGACTTAGTGTTCCATGAAGGCTATTTTTTTACGAAGGTGGTGAGCTTTATGAAAAGAAGTGTTGAAAATTTGGTTTAAGTGAATAGTACTTTCAAGTTAATCAACTTAGGACTATGGTGAAAGAATATTCTCATGTTATTTAGGGAAAAATAATTAAATTCAAATCCACTAAAGTGACCTTCAAGTCATTAAATTGAGTAAGACTTCACCCAAAGCAGTGAGTTAGGGGGGTTCGATGGAAGTGTTTTGAGGGAGGTAGTGTGATATCCCTAAAATATTATAAAGTTAGTGTTCCTAGAATATAGTAACTGTGTTTTATCTTTTATATTCCAAAACTAGTGAAGATTAGTGGATTTAGGTATGATCGACACATTTTCAGCATATGATCCTTGGACTATCCCTTAGTAGTGAACCAAGTAAAACTGCTATGTATCTCTACATGTGAATGTTTGATTATTGTACGATTCCATCATATAGGTTTAACAAGTTCCTATAAATGTGGGAACAATATAAATCACTTTATAAGAAAGAGCTGACATCCTGATTCACCTTCCCCTCTCAGGGTGTTTCAGGGTCTTACAAGTGGTATCGCAGCGTATAAGTTGTTATAGTTAAATATGTCCTCTTTTTTTTCATGGATAATTCAGTTAATGTTAGGGGATTCTACCTATTTTAAGAATAAAACTTCCAGATTTGGAAGAATATGATGATACATTATATGAGATCCCTTAGGATGGAAGTTATTTTTTCCACTACATAGGGGATTCAGGTTACTGATGCGACATGTCTTTCTATGACTGAAATAGATAGTAAAATTCTTGATGTAGATTCCAAAGCACAAAATTTCCTTACTAAAGCTCTATGAAATCAAATTTATTTGAGATTGATGAGTTTCACTTCATCCAAGTCTATATGGGAAAAACTAGAAAATATATATGAAGGTGATAAAAAAGTGAAGGAGGCCAAACTCCAAGTTTCTCACAATAATTTTGATGATCTAAAAATATATCCTGGTGAAAATGTAGATACCTTTTTAATTGAATTACTATTTTTTTTGGATAAATTTGAGGACTTGGTGAAGAAATTAAATATATTGATAATGTGAAGAAAATATTAAGATGGCTTCCACCATCGTATAGTCCAAAAGTATCAACCATGGAAGAAAGGGATCTATTAAAACATTCTCTTGATGATCTTCTAAGAAGTATAGTGGCTTATGAAATGAGAGTTAAATTAGAAGATGAAACAATTCGAGTAATAAATTAAATTATATTCAAATCCATGAAAAAACTTTAGGTTTCCAAATATAGTGTTAATAGAGATAATGAGGAATACAAACCTATTTACCTTTTTCCTAATAAATTAAAGAGAGGAAAAGGGAGATTTAAAGGAAATATTCCTCTGTCTTGTTTTTGATGTGGTAGAGTTGGGAACATTGACTCTAGGTGTTCAAGAAAGTTTAATGATAATGAAAGTGAATCAAAAATCATGCAGAAGCCTTATAAAAGTTTCCCAAAAAAGGGATACTTCAAATCAGGAAAAAAATTATAGAGAAAGTGCTTCATTTATAAAGAATAAAAATATGATAATGAATTTTTGGAGGATAAAGAACCAAATTTTAAATATGAAACTCAAGTGTCCATGATGGCTATAGTTAGAAAGGTAGAACCTTAAAAAGATAAATATAATCATTTGATTGGTGTTTTTGATCTCAAGGTTGAACTTGGGGGTGCACTTGATAATCTTGACATTCAAATAAAAAGAAACAAAAATATGATATCCATTCTGGAATATTCATTAGAGTATGTTGATTATATTAAAGTAAAAATTGATCAATTGGAAGTAGGGGTAGAAGAACATTTAACAACTCTTGAAAACTTGGAAGAAGTTGTGGAATTTAAGATAAGGATTTATGAATAGGAAAAAGTCATCAATGAACTTACCTCCAGACTATAGGATAAGTCTAATAAAATTGAGGGACTTAAAGAAGAAGTTGTTACTCTAAGGAGTAAACTGGAAACTGAATCAAAATCAAGGGAAACAAAGAAGAAATTATAGTTTGGAATATTCTCAGATGCAGAGCTATTAGAAAGAGATAAACATGGTTCTAAAGGAGTAGAGAAGGTCTTGAATGATCAAAGATCCACATGTATGGGAAAAATTGGAATCGACTATGATGCTGAAACATTAAAGGCCATAAACGAGATGAGTCAGAATAAAGGGAAGTATAAAGTTGGACATATTACAAAGGCACCTGATGTCCTAACAAATGAAGCCTCAAATAAAATGGAAGAGAGAGTTGGAAATCATCCTCCAGTATACAAAGATGATCTCTAGTCAAATACCTTTACTAAATAAGGGTACATGAGGATGAATGGAAGTGAGGAGACATTTCCTCTTATGAAATGTCAATTCTATGGATTTCTAGGCTATACCATGTCATATTGTAAAGAGGCAAAGAGAAATTTGAATGGGGAAGTACTTGGAAGTCAATAAAGAATAATGAGACCATATCTTTCATTATATAGAATAAATAGTTTTTATGGATATTGTTTTCACTATTCTAACTATAGACATAAAGCTATTCATTGCAGGCATAGGAAAGGCAGAAACATTACCTACAAAACATAGAGAAAAGTCAATACCCACCAACTAGGAAGAGTTGCTATTTCAAATAGGTATTATCCTCTAGAAGAATAATATGAGTATAATAAACCCATGAATATGTAGAATAGATTGTAAATAATATCTTTATCCTCCACTTAATCAAGTATCTCATGGAAGGAAGAGAAAAAAAATCGAGAAATCCAACCTTGCAGAAACAGATATCAATGTTACAAAGAACATTAGCACATGGATTCTTGATAGTGGATGCTCATAACCTATAGTGGGAAATGCATGTTTATTGAATAATGTTAAGAAAAGGGTTTATGGAATAGTGATGTACGAAAATTATGGTGATTTAAAGATCAAAGGTAGTGAAAGTTTAAAACTAGAAAATGATGAGCTTAGGAAAACTAAAGTTCTCTTTGTAGACGTTTTTCATCACAATATCCCGAGTGTGAGTCAATCTATGACTCAAGAACAATAGTGACATTTAATCAAAAGGGGTGAACTATCAAAGGAAATATAGGTAAATATATCATGAAAGTATTTAGAATATATGACAATTTATACCAGGTTAACAATAAATAGAACATTTATTACTTAATAGTTGAAGAAGAAAACAAATTATGGCATTAGATGTTGGGACACATTAATCAACAATGCATGGAAAAGGCATCTAAGATGAATATAGTAATCAATATTCCCAATATAAATTGTTAATGAGAAAATACATGTGATTATTGCATGTGAGAAAAGAGGATCAAGAGTTCATATCGACCGAAGAACAAAAGGGCATCAAATGTTCTTAATCTCATCCACACAGACATATGTGGTCCAATAAATATAGATGGCACAAATGGAGAGAGGTACTTCATTATTTTATTGACGATTATAGTATAATTGAATATTTAATGATTATTTATTTGAAATAACAAGTGCTTTATTTCATGAAGAGTTATCATCGAATTATTGAGAATGAAATTGGTCGCACAATCAAGATTCTACGATCTGAAAATGGAAGAGAATACACATCCATTGAATCTGAAAATTACATGAAAAAATGTGGAATAAATCATGAGGTGGCTATAGTGATAACCCCATAAAAAATAAAGTTTTTTAATGTAGAAATCAATTGGTGAACAATATGGCTAGAACTTTGCTAATTGAGAGTCACATTTCTCATCATTACTGGAAAGAGGCTGTTCAAGTAGAAGTGTATACTCAAAATCGAATAGGGCTTTTTATGGGAGAAACCAATACACTATATGAGTTATGTCATGTAATTAAGCCCTATATAAAGTATTTTAATGTTTTTGGAAGTAAATATTTTATCTGAAAAAAGAAGGAAATCATGGAAAGCATGCTGTTGCTGCATATGAGAAAATATTCCCTGGATATTCAATGAAGATTAAAGCCTAAAAATGTTACAATAATCATCTTGGAAGAATTTTGGAAAGTAGTGATGTTAATATCATTGAAGATAAAATCATAAATACCTTGAGGAATTCATACGTTGATATGATAAAATATGATGAAGAAAGTGGTCAAGGGATGGATTTAAATACAAAAATAGTGGAAACATTGCAAAAAATTTAGGGCTAAAAAAATGATGATGATTTATAAGAAGAATTAGAATAGGAAACTATGGCTGAAGAAAAATCATCAAAAACTCATAGGAGAAATAGAAGAGAATAAATTGATCAATTCAACATCATTGGGGACTGGAAAACACCCACAAAGACAAGGAAAATAAGTAATGAAGCAAATTCTGTATTCCTATCAATTGTGGAACCAACCTCATTTGAAGAAGTAGCAAGGGATGAATCATGGGTTAAGGTAATGAATGAAGAATTAGATCACCTTGACAATAACTAAAAATGGGATCTTGTTAAGAGATCTAAAAATCACAATGTGATTGGAACAAAGTGGATCTTTAAAAACAAATTTGATGGGAATGGAAATGTGATCATAAATAAGGTGTGCTTGGTGTGTAAAGGCTATGCATATATTGAAGGCATTGATGTAGAAGAAAAATCTGCTCTAGTGGCTATAATGGAGTCGATCAGTCTCTTTATTGGCATGGAAATTCAAATAGGGTACAGAGTTTATTAGATGGATGTCAAAATGGAATTCTTAAATGGTGTTCTTGAAGAAGAAGTCTATATTGAACAAAAAATGGGTTTTCAGATTGGAAATGATGAAATTAAAGTTTGTAGATTCAAGAAAGTTCACTATGGTCTGAAGTAGGAAACACGAGTATGGTATTCTCAACTATATTCTTATATGAAGAAGATGAAATTTAAAATAGGAGGTTTTAACCATAATATCTATGTAAATAATTCTCAGAAAGATCAATTTATGGTGCTTGTGTATGTGGATGATATTATTTTTTATAGAATTTGGCATGGATCAGTGGAAGAATTTTCTAATAACATGAAATAAGAATTTGAAATGTATATGATTTGTGAACTCACATACTTCTTGGGGATGTAGGTGATTCAAAAGAAGGATTACACCTTCATTTCTTAGAAAAAATATGCAAGAGATATTCTGAATAAATTAAACATGCATGACTCCAAACCCACGTGAAATCTTATTTCAGTTGGGAAAAAACTTGGAAAGTATGAGGATGAGACTTATTTGGATCCCAACCTATATAGGATAATCATTGTAATATTATTATACTTGACTGCAACATGACCAAATATCGTCTTTACAACATGATTATCAACCCGCTTTCAAAGTAATTTGAAGTAAGAGCATTTTTCAACAGTTAAAATAATCACAAGATATATTCAAGGTACTCTAAATTTTTTATTATACTTTTCTATAGGAATATATAAGGAATTATCAACATTTTTTGATACTTAATAGGATAGATATGTTGTGGATATAAATTCTACAAGTGGTGGATCATTATTCATTATCAATAAATATGTGGGATGGTTGATCAAGAAACAAGAAATCACTTCTCTTAGTATGAATGAAGCATAGTATATCTATACTATAAAGGCTTTCACTCAGCTATTGTGGATAAAGAAACAATTGAATTATATTGGTGACGAGGTGAGATAGCCGATGGTGATTCACTATGACAATAAGAACACGATCAATCTTATAAAGAATCCGATTCATCACTCTCATACAAAACATATTGAGATCAGATATCACTTCATCAAAAAAAAGTTGAACAAGGTTTTATTAAAATGGATAATGTTGGAATTGATAACCAAGTGACTAATATTATAACTAAGCTATTGGTAGCACATGTTTTCGAGAAACAACGATTGAATCATGGTGTTCAGCCACCTCCCATTGCATGAGGAGGTTACGGTTGGTCCCCTATCCCCATTTATGTTAACTATTTTAATCTGTTTGTGGAAGTGATGTAGGTTTGTGGGGGGATATAGGATCTAATGGGAGCCTATTTTGAGATCTAAAAGTACAAATACAAGAGATTTGGGTTTATTTTCAAAGGGGTATAATGAATAAAATCAACTTTTTAAAGGATTGTTGGTTGTAGGATTTTCAAAAATCATGCAATGCTTCTGTGACATGATGAGAATTAAGTGTTATGAGAAAACCATTATTTTTTCTCAAATATTAGCTTAGAAATATTTAATCATTTCAAAGAATGATAACTCAATTCATGCTTCCCCTCTTATTTTATATATTGAGCTTTTCTCACATAGACTTAGAGTATTGAATGATTTTTTCTCACCATTCACGTTTTGATAGTTGCTGGTGCTTCATTGAATTTATCTAAAAATTTCCAACAAACCCAAAGGTGTAGATTTTTGGAACCAAGGCCTTTTATAACTAGAAATGGAGTCTAGTTTTTATTTTTTTTCAATACATACTAAGATGATCAGAGAGTTTTTAAGGAAATTGATCTTATAGTACAAGATGGATACATTGTTGAATTTGGCGTCATATCCCAGTGTTTTCCAAAATTTTGGGCTCAAAATCAGGAGGAAGGATCAAGATTCAACAAAGGTAATTTTCTAGGATTGAAACTTCTCAAATAACGTAAAGTCATGAGTTTCCCGAAGAATAGGTTTTTTAGAGGTTGAGCTTCATGAAGATATGGAGAATCACGAATGAGCTTCATGAATGCGTGATGGAAAGACGAAAATTCTTCATGACTATGAAAAAGCACTGTGAGTGTACGATGAGTTGATGGTGGTTATTTGTGACTATGATAATGTTCAAAAATGGTCAAATTTCATTTGATATTATTGAATAAAGGAGCTCTGTGAACATGAATTTAGAGGTTCATGAAAAATCTACTAGAGGAATGGGATCTTCGCGAAAGGATAAGACTATAAATAAGCGGCTAAACCCACTTCATTTCACATGAAAAGAATTAGAGAAAAGGATTTATCATTCTGAATTTGATAAGGGTAAGAGCTTCATGAATCAGGTATTCATTATGATCCTGAGCATCATGAAAATACTGTCTTAGTATTGACCAATGCTTAGGTATCTCAAAAAAAGAAGTTTCGTGATCACTAATTATTTCACGATGAATTAGAGTTCTGAAAAGGTAGTTTGCTTCATGAAGGTTGTGATCTTTACAAAGGAACTTCAAAAATAATAATGTTGAACATCTGGTTTAAATGAACAGTTCTTTCAAGAGTACTAACTTAGGACTACAGTGGACTATCCCTAAAATCTTATAAAGGCAGTGTTCCTGGCATAGAGTGACTATGTCTAAACTTTTGTATTCCAAAACTTGTGAATATTATTTGATTTAGGTATGACCAACACACTTTTAGCATATGATCATTGGACTATCCCTTAGTGGTGAACCAAGTAAAAATTCCATATCTCTCTATAAGTGAATGTTTTATTACTGCACGATTCCATCAGTTAGGTTTAACACATTTCTACCAATGTGGGAATAATATCTGTCACTTTAAAAGAAAAATTTGACATTCGGATTCAACCCTACCCTCTCAGGGTATTCTAGGGTCCTACAGGTATTTGAGAGAGGTGAGAGTGCTTATTATCATAATTTCTAGACCTAGGAGATGACCTAATGCAAGAAGGATTTCTTGAAACTATTTGAATTTACAATTCTTTAATTCTAGGTCTCTTAGTATAAGGAACTAAAGGTTGTGAAACATTGATATTTTAATTATCATCTCTTCCTAAATCTAAGTTTTCCAATTTTTCCATTTCTGACTTCTTTTTTTTTCTAACTATAGAATAATAAAAATTAATTTTTGAAATTATAAATTCAATATTTGAATTAGAATACATTGTGTGAATACAAATAATGAATGTTTTCTATTTTTTTGAACATTTTTTATTTTTTGTATTTTTTTTGGATTTCCAGGTTTTCTATTTTTTAAATTTATATATATATATATATATTGACTTGGTCGCATGTTCCTTCCCTAGAAACAACACCAAAATTTGTTTTAAAACTTATATAATGGAATCTCGACTAAAATTAATATTTATAAACATACTTACTACCTATAACTAGTACTATTATAAGAAGGGTTGAACCACCGAGAAGATGAATGATTGTATAGACCAAAAAAAAGAAAAAATAACAACAAAAACACTAGATAATAATGAAATGGTGAATTTATTGGCAGGTTAAAAGAGAACAATAAGAGAGTAAAGATAAACAATGGATGAAATTAGGGTCCTCATACTACTTTGAACTGATATAAAAGATTTTCTCTGATTCCACATCCTAGCTAACCATCTTTAGCTTTGATCTATCGATCTTAACTTTAGAATTAATTTGTTCAAAATAGAGGATAGATTCATCTTCATTTTCTAGTTATTGGCACTTTATTTGATGATCCAAGGTAAAATTATTCAATAATATAACCTATTAGTTCTTTGTGTAGTGTGAATTAATGCTCATAAATGAAAAAAATAAAACCCATACTTAAAATGCATTGAACAATCAAATCAATGAAATAGTAATGAATAAAATAAATTTAAATTCATCCCAACTTGATTACCCTAAGTGATTTAGAAACTCATAAAAATAAAAAATAAAAAAATCGAGAGAAAGAGATGAAGAAACATCTCTAGCAATACTATTTCCTTTCTCAAGTTCCAGCTCTAGATCCTGCTCCCAGCTTCATCGTCTACTCCTATATCTATGTTCTCTAATGTGAATAGTGGATTGTTAGTTCTCAATCCCTCCCTCTCTGTGAATGATCATGTCTCAGGAATTATCCAGGTTAAGAATGGTGTGTCCCCCCAAAATATCCCTCCCTTGGGATGAAGGATCATCCCCCATATCCCCCATGTTAGGGATTAATCCTCTGTTTTAATAGAAAAATTGTTTGCGCCTTATGAATGCGTGAACTAACACTCTCCTCCACATGGTGCACAATGACATGACCATCACTTATCCTTTTTAAGTCTTGGTGAAAATAGTGAACCTCCCACAATGACTAATGCCCATCTACTATGAAATTCCACATGATCATCTACTGTTAACCTTTCCATCGGCTTTCTAGAATTCTTCCAAACAAATAGACAGAGATGACGTTAAGAATTTCTAATTTCAGAAATTGATTTCCCTTTTGAATTTTAGGCCATAAGCTTGGATAAATTTTATGGAACTTACACTAATGATCCCACACGTTCAAATCTTTAAACATTTTTGTGGGATCAAACATTAGTGACGTCCAAATATTTTTTTATATATTATATATATTTTTCTTTTATTAGATTTATTATTAAATATATATATACATATATATATATATAATTTTTTTTTATTATTATTATATATTATTATTATTATATATCATATATATATATATACCAGTAAAAAAATCTATAATTCTGCGAATCGATCTGTTAGCCCATTGATTTATGTGGTTTATGTCTTTGAATATTCAGGCCTATAAAAATCCAGACCACATTTTATCTCACCCGTAGAACCTGCAGCCCACACAGAATAGCCCGTTGGGTGTCCACGAGTCCCGTTTGACCCGAAATTATTAGTATTTTAGAAAGTTATGTTTGAAAATAAAATAAAATAATGAAATGAAATAAATTAACATGGGTGGGGGGAAAGTTCAAGTTCAATACAACCATACATTAATCAATAAAAATATTGTCTCATGTTGGGTTTTCAACCCAATGGTCATATTGGCTGTAGGGTGGATGATGTATGTGTTTTTTTTGGAGCATGACACTAAATTAATAAATGTGATTGATGTATTAAAAAATTGATGTAATAATTTTGAAAATGGATGTACAAGATTACCCTTTTGTTTCTAATATAATGATTAATGATATTTTTATTTTTTGTATTATAATTTTGTTATTATAATTTTTTTAATATTAATATTTATATATTTTTATAGTGTTTTAAAATATAAAATAATGTCCAACATTTTATTTTAATATATAATATATGCTAATGTAAGTTTTTTATTTTTATAAATTTTAATAACATCATACAATTAAAAAAATATAACATCCAACATTTAATTTTAACAAAAAAAATATATTACTAAAAGTAACTTATAAAAAAAACCAGATAAATAAAAATAAGAAACAATAATAAAAAATATATAATAATATTATGTATTAATATATTTGTATTGAAAATCTAAATATGTATTTATTTTAAAATTTTGATAATCAAGTTTCCAATGCAAATTTTAAATGTAAAATTTCTATGAAAATTTTTAGTATAGATTTACATTGATAGTAGTAAAATTCCATTGCATAGAAAATATAATTTGGTGATTTACATTAGACATTTAAATGGAAATTTTAACTAAAATTTTCCAATAGAAATTTACATTAAGATTTTACAATGTAAGTTTTCAATGTAAATTTCTGATGAAATTTAATATTTTTTATTTATGGATCAATATATTTTTATTGTAGTTTTAAGTGGACATTTATAATAGAAGTTTATAGTAACAAATTCTAAAGAAAATTTTAAATATAATTTTCTAGAGAAAATTTAAAATTTTCATTTATATTTTAATGTATCTATATTATAATTCTAAGTGAAAAATTAAGTTATTTATTTCTAGTGGAAATTTTCACTGAGAATTTCCAATAGAAGTTTGCACTGGAAAATTCTATAGGAAATTTTTAGGATGCATTTATTTTATAATTTTTTTAATCAAATTTTAAGTATAATTATAATAAAAATAAAGTGGAATTTTTCACTAGAAATTTAAGTGGAGATTCAAATTAAATTTTTAGTGGAAGTTTGCAGTAAAAGTTTTTCTATTCAAATTTTCAATGAAAATGTTTGGTTAAAAGTTTCATTTTTTAAAATTTGATTTTGAAGCCTCAGTTTATTCAGGGAAAGGGGATACATTATGAAGAAAATTAGATAACATACAATGCAAATATATACTTGGAGAAACTTGAACTTGATACCTTGCTGAGACCCACAAGGGAAGCTACCACTTAGCTACACCCTGGGGGCATAAAAATTTGCATTTTTTTATTTATGTATTAATATATTTTCATTGTAATTTTAATTGAAAATATGAAGTGTAATTTTTTGGTGGAAATTTACACATGAAATTTCCAGTATAAATTTGTAGAGGAAACTTTTAGTGGAAATTTTCATTGGAAATTTTCCTATGTACATATAATAAATAATATATCTTATATGTATATGAAATAAATATATAATATATGTATTATATAAATTTATATAATAAATAATATATATTATTATATGTATATGTAATAAGTATTATATATATTAGTTGCAGTGTTAACAAGAGGTGCAGGGGTATTATTGTCCATAAACTGGTTTGGGAGATTAAGTTAAATAGCCCACATGATATGATATTAATCTCATAAATCATTAAAAATATAATTTTTTAACTATATTTTTTGTTGTTGTTAGGGTTATTTTTAATTGAAAAGTAAATATTTTCACCCAATATTAAACATTTATATTTTCTTACTCCACTTTATCATGATTCACACAAAAAATACCTTTATATATTATTTTATTTAAGTCTGTGGGTTAGCCTATTAGTCTATGGGTTCTACATGGATAGGTTTGACCTTTTATTTTTAATCCCACATTCTTTGTGGACTAGGACAGACCGCTCAATAAAACCCGCATCCTGTATGATCCACCCCATGGGCCGACCCGCCCCACCCCGTTAAAACCTCTCTATATATAAATATAAGAATATTAGGGGGGGGGGTCATCTTCCTCTTTAAGCTAGCGATCTGGGTGGTTTTGTTTTATATGGTGGGTGATATTCAACAACGATGAGCTTTGGCGAGGATATCAGCTGCACTCATCTCGACTTCCTTTGGTGGGTCTAGATTGTTTCACTAGGGGTGGTGGGTTTTTAGATCTAGGCTCAGTGGGGGTTCGAGTCTTCAGATCAAGAATAGGGTTCTCGAATTCCTCATCTAAGCAGTGCACATTTGAGTAATGACATTCAATGGTCTTTTCTGGTGAGGTTTGTTGCACAGTGGCGTGGGTCTCATCCATCTAGGATCTTACAGCGGTACTTGGTGTGGTAGCACCGCATCATGTTCTTCAAGTGGAGGCTTAGCTTCAATTAAGTATAATAGTGGTATAAGTGGGTTCTTAATTAGTGGTCGGTGAGGGAGGTGTGATTTAATGCAGTGATGTTCATGATAGTGGGGCTCAACGTGGCTTCTTTAGTGGTCGAGCGACATGACTGGTGTCCTATACAAGCTTCAAAGGTACGAAAAGGTGATGCTTCTCCCTTGGTGTATCCGGGGATTCAGTGGTGAGAGCACGATAAGTTCTTCATGATAGGGATACTTGCTATGAACATGTGGTGGAGAAAGACCATAATAAGCATGAGTTTTTGGTACTCATGGTCAGTAGGCTGACAATAAGAAGGGAGTGTGGTAGGTGTAGGACACGATAAGTAGGGATTCACATGATCAATATACTAACCATGGCACGATCAATATATTGACCGTAATATGCACTTTAACAGAAAAAATAAATTAAACAAATGAGATTCAAATTAAAATTACAAAAAAATAAATAAAATTAAAATAATAATAAATTAAAGTAAATTATAAACAAAAAAACTAATGAATAAATTAATTAAATGAATACATGTATCAATTTAAGTTAAAATATTAATATAAGAAAATAATTAATAATTAATTAATAAAAGGAATAAGATTGTTTAACAAAAATAATAGATTAAAAGACTAAAATTTATTAATTTTAAGAACAATGAATTAAATACTTAAACAAAATCAAAGAATGATAATAAATATTGAAATATTATTATTTTGAAAAAAAATAACGAAAAATAAATAAATGAATTAAAATTAATAAATAAATTAAAAAAAACATTATTTAAATAATTACTCTAGAATAAAAAATCTTGTTTAAAAGCAATTTATTTATTTAAATAAAAAATTACAACATAAAAAAATAAAAAAATAAAATGAAAATTTAGCATAAAAACACAGTTTTGATAATTAAACAATAGACTATCAAAAATTATAAATTATTCAATTATAAAAATTATTTTTTTTATTAAAAAAATACAATTAAGTATAATAAAATATGTGTGAAATAAATTCCACATCATGGGTTGATTGGTTCTGTTGAAAAGTGTGAATTTTGATTAATATTTTATGTGATTCTTGAAAGTTTGATTTTCCAATTGATAATTGTTTAATTTCTTCACATTGAAATTTGAATATTGGTAAGCATTAGTTCCCTTTTCACTTTATTATTGAGATTTGATGCTTGAGGATAAACATGAGTTCAAGTGTAGGGGTATTTGATGTCCATATTTTTCATACAGAATTTTTAAAATTTTGAAAATAAATTTTAATTATTTTTAATTGGTTTGACTAAATAATTAATTGTTTTATTAAAATGTGAGTAATTTAAATTTTAAGAATTAATTTGGATAAAAAGGAATTAAAATGTTAAATTTTAAGTTTATTTGTGATTATAATTTTTTGGTTGAAATTTTTACTAAGTGCTTCATTTTTTTAGGTTTGGGTAGTGCCCTATGTGAAGTTAAATGAAGGAGTTGAATCCCTAATTAGAGTGATACCACTAGAATCATTCCACTAGACTCTATTAC
This sequence comes from Viscum album, assembly GCA_963277665.1. Taxonomy (NCBI): domain Eukaryota; kingdom Viridiplantae; phylum Streptophyta; class Magnoliopsida; order Santalales; family Viscaceae; genus Viscum; species Viscum album. The sequence continues at coordinate 412,408,682 of OY728136.1, forward strand.
CACTGATCCCTACCACCCTCACTTGTTACCACTGTTGTTTTACTACCACCACTCACTGCTTCTGCTGAGATGCTTATGTCAGCATGAATATGTTGGCACTCCTATCATTGGCTATGCTACCACCATCCTTTGCTACCACCAATCTCTACCACTTTTATTATGAAACTGATGACATACTTATGCTACCATTAAGATATAATACCACCACATGCTTATCTCGGCCTCTTATTGTTGGATTTCTTTCATTATTTGCTACCATTAGCTCTGATTCTTCCACATGCCATTGCCAAAATTCCATTGTTGAGCCACTTTCGTCACCAACTTCCACTATCGCCAGACTTGATTATTCTAGTATAATTCCATCAAACATTCCACTAGTGATATTATTCTTCTAGTTCCCTAATTACATCACCTTATTCCACCACCATGCAACCCGCTAGCGAACTCTATTTTCGCCCCTGTGAGGACTCGATCTCAACTCCATTTTTCCACTATAATCTCGGATGCCTCTTATTCGTAGTTTGAAAAGGGTTAAAGCACATGTTTAATTTTATAGTCGACATGCATGCATGAAAAAGGATGGGAATGAAATGTATACCTATTACTGTAACCAAATTTATGAAACCGTTTTAAATGAAGAGAAACACGAGCTATGGTTTACTCACTGAGGTGAAATCTTGGGCCGAGACATCACCTCCATGCACATGCATTCCAATAAGATCTAAGTAAGTTCTAAGTTTTATTACACATATAATGTGGAATTTATCTAAAAGTATGAAGGGTTTTTGAATCTAAATATATCCAAATTTAAATATATCGAAATATGGGTAAGTCAAATCCGTGTTCTCTCTCTTCGATAGATTAATTAAAATGATATCTTCACATCGAATAAAAATACAATACTTTGACCAATTCAAAGTGATAAAGATTTAAAGATTTGAAGAAATGAATTTGATATTGAAAAGGTCGAAACCTTGATTGCCTATGCCTATAAATACAAAGACCATGCTATTATGAGGGGATTCATCCACTTGAGTGAGAAATATCGTCAGAGATGCTTCTTTATTTTTTGACTATAGTTTTGTTTCCTTACTTTTATATAACTCATATTCATGTTTTAATAAAATCTATTTATATCTCTCTCTCTCTATCCTTTATCAACTGTGATCTCTTATACTCAATATGATGAGTAACTTACCTAAAGAATATCATGGGGGAGTAATTCAGTGCTTGAACCCAAGTCCGCAATTAATATTTTATTTAGGTTAACATAAGGATGATTTATATTGGGTGTAATCCTCATTATGATTATTTAAGGGTTATCTTATAATTCTATAACAATTTTACCTCAATTGAGGAGGTGAGTGTTCCATGTACTTGGATAATGTTGTGTTCACTGTATATTCACAAATGAGGTATAAAAAATATATTCACACATATGATAGAGTGTGTTCATTAAGTGAATACTAAACTAAACAATGAAGGTTTTCATTAAATGAATCTCTTGATAGAATTTCCTTTCTTCTCTAACTTGTATTCATTCTATTTCATTGCATCTGCTTGTTTATTTTAGTTTTTTACTTCAAATTCTCATATGATATTTCTTTTTTTTATAAGATAATAAAAACAAAAAAAATTATAAATAACAGGATTAGGAATAGTGTGTGATTGATTGAAAAGATCCTCAAGTGAGATGACCCTGGTCAGCCATTGTACCACATTAATAAAATATTGCAACCTTTTCACTTACCTATGGAAATCATGTCAATGAGTGTCAACTGTTGTTATAAGAAAACTCAACCAGAGGTAAGTGCTTTTCCCAATATCCGTCAAAGTCTAGGATGAATGCGCTAAACATATCCTATATTATCTGGATGGTCTGCTCTGTTTACCTTTCCGTTTGAGGTTGGAAAGAAGTTCTAAGGCGCAACTGAGTGCCAAAAGAATGATGCAATCCTCAATATAATATTGGGGTAAAAAAATGTCTCGGTACAAGACAATGGAACTCAGAACTCCATGAAGTTGCATGACCTCATCCACATACCTCTTTTCCAAAACATCTACGATGCCTAACTGCTTGATTACTAGGAAGTGAGCTAACTTTGTCAGTTGATCCAAGATTAACTAGATAGTATTGTATCCTCCCTAAGAATAGAGTAATCATATTATTAATTCCATCAGGATGTCATCCCACTTCCACTCTAGGACATTTAAGGGATGCAACAAATTTCATAGAACATGGTGTTTTTCCTTTACCTGCTGAAAAACCAGAAACCTAACCACAAACTATGCCACTTCCCATTTCATCCTAGAGCACCAAAACTAGGTCCTCAAACCTGGGTACATCTTAAATACTTTTTAGTACACTACTAAAGAGAAACCTATAAACTCATAAAGGAATTCCACACACATTTCCACTATAATTAAAAACCTCCCCTAAAACAATATCCAGTTATGAACATCCTCTGACCATCCCTCTGGGGAATCACCACAGACAATATAGTTTCATATCACCTCCACCTATGAGTCCCTCCACCAAGACTCCTCAAATTGACACATTAGATAATACTACACTATTATCTAGAATAAGAAACCTCCACCATCAACTACCTCTACATCAAGATGCATGGAAGATAACTTCTTTATCACCCTCTAAGAATTCAAGAACTCTTAAAAAACATCCCTTAATGAATTACTTATTAGTGTGTCAACCATGAAATTTACCTTTCCTGAGGTATATGAGAAATCAAATTCATAATCATGAAGAAACTTCACCCCATCTATTGTCTCATATTTAGGTCATGATGAGAGAAAATATACCTCAAGCTCTTATGATCAGTGAAGACCACAAATCATTCTCCAATGAGGTAATTCCAGAAAAAATTTAACACGAACATGACCACTTCTATCTACAGATCATGGGTATCCTATTTAATCTTGTGGGGATGCAACTTCCTAGACCCATAAGAGATCACCGCCTTCTGATATATCAAGATGAATCCTAAGAACATGCGGTAAGCTTCATATAAAACCTTAAACATTACACCTTCCTATGAAAACTAAAACACTAGAGAACTAGTCAATATTCTATTTAGTTAGTTGAATGTTGTTTGGAGCTGATCAATCTATATGAAAGATCGATCTTTCTTGGTTATAGCTATCAACGAGGCTTCTATCTATGATAAATCTAGCACAAACCTTCAGAAATAGTCCATAAGTTTGAGGAAACCAGAACCTATGCCTCATTCATGGGTTCTTCCCAAGAAACAGATTCCTTAATCTTCAATGGGTCCATGACCACACTATATTGGGATACCACATTCCCAAGTAAAGGAACCTCTTACATCCAAAACTTACACTTGGATAACTTCCCATAGGTCCAGTGGAATCAAAGGACCTACAAGAAATATATGATATGATTAACATGGTCCTCCTATGAATTTGAGTAGATGAAGATGACATCAATGAACATGACTACAAAATAGTCTAGGAACTCTCAAAACATGAAGTTCATGAGCCCCATGAACATAATTGGTGTGTTCATGACACTGAACGACATGATCACAAACTCAAAGTGTGTATACCTATACTATAAGGAAGTCTTAAATATATTTTCCTCTTTCACCATCAATTGGTGATATCCAAATCATAGATCAATCTTAGAGAACCAACTTGCTTCCATTAAATAGTCAAAAAGATCATCAATCCTCTAAAGAGGGTAACGATTCTTGATTTTCTCCTGATTCATCCTTTAGTAGTCTATACACAACTTCAAACTACCATCTGCCTTCTTAGTAAATAACACTAGAGCACCCCATGACAACACACTAGGCTGGATGAAACCTTTCTTCATCAGGTCGTCTATATGAACCCTCAACACCCAAAACTCATAGGGTGATATATAATAATTATCCATTAAAATAATAGAATCAATTATCTATAAATCTATCCAGAACTTGATATCACATTGAGGGGGTATCATCACAACCTACTTAAGAAAAATATCTAGAAATTAATCAAAAACTATAAGAGCCTCTACCATCCCAATACCCATAAATTTCACCACAAAATTATACTATTAAGGAGAGAATGGTATCCACATGTTTACTTACCATTCAAAAACCCTATTTTCTAATCAAAACTATACATTTTTTATCCACATCTAAAAACAAGACCTTTACCAGAAATCAATTGACAATCATATTCATAGATTAAAAATAATCATTTCTAAGTATGTAATCATATGAATATATCTATATCAATAAGAGATCCCCACTTAACTGATGTTTCCCCATTATCACCCTACACCCTCAACACACATCAAATAAGAAGGTATGGACTTCGACTGGCATAGTTAATTTCAGGGGAACATAAAGCCTCTCCACATCCAACCCCAGACTATGGAATAAGGTGGGTTTAATAAAGGAGTGAAAGTGTCCTAAATGAAAAAAATGAGAAAACAAGGGTAGTCAGAAAGATAATTGCACCTTTGAAAATATTTGGTCCCTCTGGTACTAGAACCTCCATGGAATGAAATGGTTCATGTTTTGTTACCCTACCTTTCTACCAATGACTACCTCTATAACTATTCTTAGGTTGGGAACCTTGAATATGGGAAACATCCCAAGGTCAGCCCCTAACTTCCCTATCTTCTCTTAGTAGAGCATACCTGATGTCCCTACTAAAGTGTAAGAAACTCATTATTATTAACTGGATTCATGGTAAAAAATAAGAACTCTGCTCAGAACTCCTTCTAGAAGTATTACCCAAAAACATCTACCTCATTCCACTTACCAAGATACAATGTACACCACTAACATGTTGTACACATCACCTGACTGACTACTAGAAGAACCCAGTACTCTACTCGAGATAGGATTAGACTAAATGTGATCTCAAGCTCCTCCAAACAGTTCCATCTCTTCATATTAGAGAAATTTCCCTCATAATTTTCTAGATATTAAAATTGAAAAGCACATAATGTCCTTAGTTACTAATCATACTCTGTAGCCAGGTCATCCCTCTTCCAGTCAACCATGTCATCCCGCTAAACTACACCAGCTTGAACCATACACATACAATGTCTAGGATACATAACTAAAAAGAAAACAAGGATTCCCTAAGCCTGATAGCATGGGATTTTATTAAGGTTTGTTAAATAAATTCATTTAATTTCCTAAATATCACTCAATCCGAACTTGAACATAATAAATCAAGAAACATGTACCTCTCTTAGGCCTTTACTCTACAAAAAAACCACATATATTAGCTATTTGGTAGACTTAGGGTATTTGTATTGGATCAACGGGGAGGGGGGATTAAAATCTATCATCCTAGACATTCTTCTCTAACCAATATCACACACCAATATCTACTAACACTATTTACCTACCCACACATACAATCCTCATAGTTCCTAAATCTAAAATCTATCTTATCTCTCAACCAAATGCCTTTGATACCACTCTATCACGACCCATTCCATCTAAAGGTACCCTTCTCGGTCTAATAATGAAGGAAGATATATAATGACCCTTGAGTCCCACATTTAGTAGAACCCGAGTTTGAGACTAGCACTGAGGGTATAAAAATCTCATATATGGAAGACATTACCCTCAATTAATTAAAAAGGATCATGCGATAAGAAAAAACAACCACCAAAAAATTTATCTCATAAAATAAAAGTGTAAAAAAATGATCCCATAAATCATGTATAATGTAAAAAAAATATAAATAGAGTCTCCAAATAAAATACCAAAATAAAACCTAAGGTTTTGAATCAACAAAAACTCCAATGTTTAGGCTTGTAATGTCTAACTTGGTCCTGATGGTCCTCCTGAAAACCTAAAAAACATTTTTTATATACGTAGGGTGAGAATAGCATGTATACTTAGTAGGATCATACCCAAGGTCTATCTTTCACATCTAAAAGGAGAATTATAATTCACTAGTGGGAAAATAGTAGAACCAATATGCACCTAAATGGGTTAACTAACCCAAACCCATCATCACCATGGAATGATCACCAAATAACTCATCAAAGATTAATAACATAATAAGAATCATATCAATTAATGGTATCTCACACCACTTTAACACTAATTTTCCACTCTCACACCCTAAAATTGTACATCCTATCACTTTCATCCCTACTATAAAAAACTAGCCTAAATACACCTGGGCAACCACATCACATTTCACCCAAATACACTTGGGCATCCCCATCGTACCAAACCCTCCACGTGAAACTAGTCATTACATTTACATACTCCCATATCTACTAATATATAACTAGAATAGTATGGTATCATGAACATAAAGGACATCAACCACATTCCTTTCACCTAACATGCATGACTACCACTATAAACCGCATCACTAATCTTGATAAACACAACCATAAGAACACTTTAACTATAAAACATCATATCCCATGTGAAATAACCTTGTATGTAAGAGAGAGTGGGGAAGAGGGTGTCACTATCCATCCATCCTCACTATCTTAGATGTTGGAAAAAACACCCCCCCAAAAATATGGGTATCGATACATAGTGCTCAGTGCAGGTGGAGTGCATATATAGATCACAAGGAAAATAAAATTTATAATAGTCACAAAAAATATCAGCCTATGGGTTTATAATAAGGGAATCATCATAACTCACAACATCACCACAAGGTCACACAACTTTCAACACTTTTGCTACCACCTCTAATTGCATCACACCACACAAGAAATCCACATCCATAATCCAAATTCCACCTTCCTTTTTATATTAAACAATTTTCATATTTTCTAATTTCCAAACACCTTCTTTTATAAAGTGAATTTATTTAAATAGTTCATTAGTCATCCCCACCCACACTATTTTAGTTTTTCCATTAACATTTCATTCCATCACTACTGGGAAACTAACACAACACAACACAACAAAAATAAACAAAAATAAACCCAACACATCCCATCCTTTTCATGTAAACAAGACCCACATTATAACCCCCACATGTTATATCTTAATTTTTAATAAGGGATTTCATCATATCTACTCCAATATTTTGAAGGGTATTCTCAAATAATTCAAAATTCCATGGGCAACCAATTCATTATCAAATTATATGTTCTTAGCCTTTTTAATGTGTGGTGAGTCAAATTAACAAGAAAAATAAGGTTCATAAATTCAATATCCATAACAATATAACAAAACACAATATAATCCAAAGACAAAAAATATATAAAGAATTCTCAACCATATTGAGAAAACGTAAGAATAAGTAAAATTCATGCTATATCTTCACCACCATTTCAATTTCAATTAAAAAAAATTAATTATCATCATTAATATAGTTAATAATATCTACTAAAAGGAAGGAAAAACATGATATTTTCACATGCACATTTAAATAAGGATAGGATTAAGGATCCCCCAACTCAATGAAGATTCAAGGAAGAAACAATCGAAACTAAGGATCATCTACCAATGATCTTTAAGGAATCAACATTATATACCTATGAACAATAAGTCATAATATACAAAACTCATGAAATAGAGGAGAAATACCACAACATAAAGCTCCCAAATAAAAGAGAAGGGGAATAAAGGGAGAATGGGGAAAAGAGGGTTACCTCACTCTAAAGGAATCCAAACTGAATGATCCAAGAATAACCATGGGGTTTGAAATAGGAATAATAATAGGGGTCAACTAAGAGTTGAAGTAAGGTCCAAAATTAAGCAACAATGAGGTAGAATACCTCCTATTTGTAATAAAATCCCACTAGAATCTACTATGGTGTGTTAGATAGATAAAGAACCTATGGTGAGTTTAGAAATTGGGTGATTTGAAGCCCCTGCACGAGATCCACATTTTATACCTATTTTAAAAATAGGATTTGACCACCACCATAACCTAGAACACAATGTGGTCCAAGACATGGTGTTTATTCTATCTATTTCCATGGATAAACGTTACACACAAGCACCCATAACCTACCAATTTTATAATCACCATGCCCAAGGCTATGGTATAGTGAGCCTCTTCGACCTATTTTTCAAAGTGGTGTCCCTAAGACACCATGCCTTACACCACACCCTCATTGGGAATTTTATATCTACCCACGACACACAATCATACCACCAAGCCAGTATGCCTAGAACCACACCTTCCCTAGTGCATGGTCACATAGCCTGTTTCACAAAGAAGCATACCCAATACAAAAATCCATTCAGTACGGCTTTCTAAGCCATGTTGTCCCCCAAGAAGTCCAAAACACCACCTTAAACCTCCAGATCACCTCAAAACTCTCCCAAAACACCTCTAAAAATCAGGAAAAAAATGGGAAGGACTAAAGGGTCTAGTCCATTGTAATTTATTATTAATAATTAACTAATTTTAATTAGTAAATAATGATTGTTAAAAGTTGTTAATTCATTATGAATTTTTAATTTTATTCATTTGTTATTTATATAGTATATTTTATCCACTAGGTAATCGATGAGATGGTTGTGTCTATCATAGAATAAACTAGATAACCTACCCAAATAGTACTCAAATCATTTTTGACCTATCCAGAAGGGCATTTCTCATCCCCACAGGCTGAAGACTAGTGCCTAGGCATCCAAAAACAAACAAGAGGGAATGATTTCACCACAATAATAACCAATCAAATGATAATAATAGAAAATAAAATATAAATAGTAAGTATTCCAAACCATTAAACATGAGAGGCATACCAAAAGGTAGATAATACATTAAACAAAATATCTCAAAACTAACGACAACATCATCACAAGATCTCCTTGCAACATGTGGAACACATAATACACCTATCACTACCAACTCCCAAGGTACCTCTATCAAGAACTCCACCAATCTCTCAATGGTGCTTTTCCTTTTCTTGGACATGGAATAATAAATTCTACAAATTCCTTAAGGAAAAAGTAGGATGTGAGCAACACTATCCTAGTGAGATCCCACCAAGAATTCCATATCAAGTATACCAAATATGCTTAATTTTAGATATAATATGTCATGTTAATATTTTTACTTTTCATAATAAAACATGATTTAAAATAATTTCAATGGAAAGTATAAAATAGTTACAAAAGTTTATTTCCATCAAAACATGTAGATATAAACATCTTAGTCAAATCAAGAATTAATAGATCATTTTATCAAAATAGGCATGAATAACTCATTTAAAAAATAATGGCATGTAACAATAATTTTCAATCATATCACCATGGTTATAATTTCCCATGGTTATTTATTTAAAGGCACAAGGATCCTCACACATGTCAGTAAAATACAGCTCTACGTATTCACACTTCCCTGGATCTAAATCCCAAGGGGAATTAGAGAACACCCCAATGAATAAACTCCCTTACCTCATCAAGTTTAGTATCATTGTCATCATCAATCTATGGATAGGTATAAATAATACATTCTTAGAATGCTTGTCCTGGACTACCCACCACACCACCTGATCTCCCATGTTCTTCAAGCAAATCAACCATAAAAGGGGCTATCATTAATTTCAATCAATATCAAATCATTTTAATCTATCGTTTCAATTGGACCCAAGTTCAAGTTTCAAAATATGAAATTTCATTTCAAAAACCAATAATCAAATGATTTTCATCTAACTCACGTATTTTAAAAAAATCATCTCATTTAAAATTCATAAAACATTTCATGCCATCATTTATAAAGAATCATTATCAAATTCTTTCATCAAATCATTCTTTTATTTCAAATACATTTTTCATAAATAAACACTTTATTTGAAAATCCACAAATCATAGTGATTTAACACACATAATTAAATTTCAACAAATTTATCAATAATATCAACTCATGCTTTGGAAATCAACTAAAAATATTTTTCAAATCAAGCAAGAAATAATAGTTTCAATTAATAATAATTTCCTTACAAAACCACCTACCTCAATTATGGCATCATTAACACCAAATAAGGGATCTTAAATCACAGGGAGGAGAAGGTCTAGAATAAATAAAATAAGAATATTAGAACTATTAATAATCAACTTTCAAATTCATCAATGACATAAATATCCACTGCTCTTGAAGAATGAGAGAGATGAGAAAAAAGGATTTCACAATTACATCTAGATTACACTTATCGAAAGAGATTAAATGCTTCAATCGATACTTAGATCCATGAAGATTCAAGGTTATAAGGGACAAAATAACCTTAAGATAAACTATAAAGATTAATAGATCAAAAGGGATTTGAAGGATAGGATTTTGGAGTTAAAATAGGGGTTTTGGAAATTTAAAATGGACATTCAGAAAAATTAAATTATCACATGGTTTGGTCATGTGGTTTGGAAAACTATACACCAATTGTCATCCCCCTTTAGAGATATGATAAAAAACTATTTTTTGAATATTTTATTTATAATAAATGATATAATTTCCTCACATTGTGCTAAATATATTCATTTATGAAATATTTGGGATTAGATCATTCATTTGAAAATTTGATGAAAATTCCAGTTTTACCCTTTTAAAATGTACTGTAGTATTTTGAAGATAAATATTTTAATATTTATTATTTGAACTTAATATTTTTTAAACATGTTCCTAACTTAATTTTCTACAACTTTTATTCAGGACACTAGATCTAAAGAGTGCATTTGGATGGAGTAAATGGGACATTAAGTCGATGGTGGTCTGGACTTGGTAGAATGGACATGGGTTATGTATTTGGGCTATAGTTTCTTCATCTGGGCTTGGATTGAGCCCAAATTTTGAGAAAAGATCTGGGACATGATTTGGAACAAATAACACTTCTATAAGTTTGGCCAATTCACGCGTTTTAGAGGTCAAATATGCGGTTAAACTTGGAATAAAATATTTGGAAGAGTTTTTTCATTTCACACTTAAAAAGTAATGTAACCCTAGCCCTCAAAAACTCTATTTAAAAGGGTTTTTAACTCTTTAAGAGGGATTGAAGAGGATTTGGGAAGGTGTTTCCAAAAGGGAGTCTCTTTGGAGCCCCTCACAACTCTTGGAAGAAGTAAGTATTTGTGAAAACCTCTCTTCCAAAAAAGGCTCTCCTCTCCCACCTCCTCTTTGTATTTCTTTTCTTTCATGTTTGTATCTTGAATTTTTCTTAAAATAATCTTCTGTATTATTATCTTTTCTTCTTATATTAATATTATTAATTGGGTTGGAATCAATAGTGGAGAAGATATTGGGTTATACCCCTTCAATCCTTTGCTCATGCATAACGTCTCCACGATGACCACACCGCCCATGGAAGAGTAGTTTTTATTGATCGATCTATCTTATAACCTATTAATTTAATTATTTTGAATCATTGAGCTACTGTAATTCACTTAATATAATCCATGAATTGTTTTTTTTAAATTTTAAGAAACTATTCAAGCAATTGAACAATTAACATAAAAACATGCGAGGTCGGGATTTTGTGTAAATTGTGAGAGTGCAATCTTAATTGGTAATACAAGACCACACAGGATTAATTTGTAGAGTTCAAATATAATCCCTAAACACAATTCATACTAATTTCCAGAATGGATATGTGTTCTAATTAACCACTGACCATAAGCTAACCTTATAACAACAATCAAATAAGGGTGCTGCGATTGCGTGTTCCGAAGCTAGCCTAGGGTTTAAGTAATTCCATCTTTGTGGTTAAGTTAACTCTTGTAGGGTTCGAGGGTTAACAAATTAGAGGATCATAATTAAGTGTATATTTATTTAAATGATAATTATTAATAAGTTAATTAATAGGTAGAGTTAGATCAATTACGCCTTTTAAAATAGATTTCTAAAAAAACATCTTCTTGTTGTGTCATTTTAATCAAAATTCATTTCAAAACTAAAAACAAAAATCAAATAAAATATTCTTCCAGAAAACTTCTTCTAGATTCATAAAATATAACCAAACCCCATCCTTTCAAGTAGTATTTTTATTCTCTTTTATTTCATTTCTATAATACCTCTAAAAAGTTGTAATTCACTTCCTCCTTTGAGAGACGACCTTGGTCAGCCACTATGCTGCACCTAAGTACCCCAAAATCACACTAATCATTTGAGGGCGCCCACGATAGCACTCTATAAAATTGGCGCCATTTCCAGGGAGATAAGTAATTATTTCAACCAATTAGAGGTATTTATTTTATTTTACATTTTATTTTCTTCCTCTCTTCTTTCTTCCTTCTTTACCCAATCTGTTTTTTTTCTTCTTCTTTTATTTTCTTCTACTTCTTTTTGGACCATCAACTCAAACTTATTATTTTTATTTTACTATGGTCCAATTTCTTTCTTTTAATTTTTATCTTATTTATGACATGAACTAATCCTGAATATCTCTTAGATCTTGACCCTGAGATTGAACGTAGCCTTAGGGCACGAATTAGACATTCTCAGTCTATGGGAAGTTTCAATATTAAACCAGTCGGAGAAGTTATCCACTTTCAAAACATTGAAATTAGAATCAATTCAAATTCAACCATAAAACAAGAACCAGTGGCTGGAAATAATGGAAATGAACATAATATAACCATTCGATAATTGGCTGCACCTGATATTAACTATCAACCAAATTGTATTGCATACCCAAATCTCGAATCGGACTTTGAACTAAAATATGGGTTAATTTACTTACTTCCAAAGTTTCATGGCCTCTCTGGTGAGGATCCCAATAAACACCTTAAAGAATTTAATGTGGTTTTCTCAACTTTAAAACCAAGAAATGTTTCTGAAGATCAAATCAAACTAAGAGCATTCCCATTCTCACTTGATGGAGCTGCGAAAGACTGGATGTTTTATTTACAACCCAAAGATGTAACTTGTTGGAATGATTTGAAACGTCTTTTCTTGCATAGATTTTTTACAGCATCAAGGACCACTTCCATTCATAAAGAGATCTATGGGATCAAGAAAGCACAAGGGGAGTCAATGTATGAGTATTGAGAGCGATTCAAGAAGTTTTGTGCAAGCTGCCCACATCACCAAATCAGTGAGCAACCCCTTATCCAATACTTTTATAAAGGACTCACACCTATGGAGAAAAGCATGGTGGATGCTGTGGCTGGAGGAGCATTGGTGGACAAGACACCAGTAGCTACACGTGCATTGATCGACAAGATGGCCTAAAACTCCCAACAATTTGGCGATAGAGGTACACCACATGTCAGGGGAGTACATGAGGTAAGTCCTTCTTCTCTTGAAAGTCATTTGATTGATACCAAGTTGGAAGAATTGACTACTATGGTGAGGTATATTGTTTTGGCTCAAAAGAAATCCCAACTCCCTCCTTCAAGGCCTTGTGGTATTTGCACTGAGACAAGCCACCTAACTGACTGTTTCCCACAACTCTAAGAAATAGAAGATTGTGCAGTAGTGTTCCCTGGGAGACCATATCAAAAAAAAAAAACAACAACCATATCCCCAAAATAAGTTTGATTCAACATTCAACCAAGGGTGGAAGGATCAATAAGACATGAGGTATGGCTCTGGGAAACAACAAAGGCCCCCTTTTCAACCAAACTTCCAACAGCCTCCACCTTACCAATAGGGTTTCCAATAACCCCAAAGGAGATTCGAAGCTCAAACATCAACAAGTCAGCAACAAGAGAATCTCCAACACAAGGTAGACTCAAACACTGATGATCTTTTGAAACAAATTGTTCTTAATCAAAAGAATGAGCTGAAGAGTCAAGGTTCGAAGTTGAGGGAGTTGGAGACTCAAATGAGCCAGATTGCCACCACCCTCCATGAACATGTAAGTAAGAATTCCGGAAATCTACCTCCCCAACCCACTCCAAATCCAAAGGGGAATGTTAGTGCCATCATATTGAGAAGTGGGAAGCAAATGAACGATACATCTATATCTACCATTCCACCAGGATTCACTTCAACTCCAGAGAAGCCGCATTCCATACCAACTGATGAGCAATCCAAGGAGAAAGATAATGGTAAGAAAAATATTGATGATGTTCTTCCTAAACCCATTCCTTTTCCAAATAGGGTTGTTCAAACCAAGAATATGGGTGAAAAAGCAATGAAAAATGAGGTTTTGGACACATTCAAGCGCGTGGAGATCAAAATTCCTCTACTTGAAGCCATTAAGCAAATTCCAAGGTATGTGGAATTATTAAAAGAACTTTGTACCAATCGAAGAGGGATCAAAGGAAATGAGAGGATCAATCTTGGAAGGAATGTGTTAGCACTCATTACACTAAATCTAGCAATGCCGACAAAGTGCAAGGATCTAGGGACATTCACCATCCCATGCACCATAGGGGAGTTGCACTTTTATGATGAACTTTGTGATTTGGGAGCTTCTATAAATGTGATGCCTCACTCTGTATTCTCTTCTTTACAAGTTGGTGAGTTGAAGCTGATGAGAGTAGTGGTGCAATTGGATAATAGAGCTACGACATATCCAGCGGGAGTCCTTGAGGATGTACTTGTCCGGGTAAGAGACATGATCTTTCCAGCAGAATTCTATGTGCTCAAAATGGAGGATGATCAAGTAAGTTCTCATGCCCCCATTATCTTAGGTAGGCCCTTCCTCAAAACTGCAAAAAACTATCATAAATGTCAATGAGGGTACACTTTACATGGAATTTAGGGATGAAGTTGTGATATTTAATGTTATGAATTCCATGAAGTACCCCTCAGAGGATCATTCTATATTTGTTATCTTACATTTTGAACCACCAAGTAAAAACATCATGGAATTGGATTGTACTATGCTTAGGGAGATTATGAGTATTGGTTCTAGTTTGATGTCTAAGAGTACTTCCACACCTGTTTCTAAGGAAAAAGACTCTCTAAGATTTTATTTTGAAATGGAATCATATTCTGATTTTGATCATGAGAACTCTAATTATGACATGGATGTTGAGTATGCTGATGGATTTGATGCTTTATTCTTTGATTTTGATGATTTATATTCTGATACTGATGCTCTTTGTGCACATATTTCAGTTCCTTCTATAACCCCATCCATACACCACCCACCTACACTAGAACTCAAGCCATTGCCACCAAATCTCAAATACTCATACTTTTTAAGTGGTGAGAAATTACCTGTTATCATTTCTAACAATCTCCCTTTTGATCATGAAGAAAAACTTTTGAATCTTTTGAGGGAGAACATTAGGGCAATCGGGTGGACCTTGGCTGACATATCAGGTATTAGCCCCTCTATTTGCATGCATAGGATTCTTTTGGAGAATGAGGCTAAACCGGTGAGGCAACCAAAAAGGAGACTCAATCCAACCCTTATGGAGGTTGTTAAAAAAGCGGTTGAAAATTTGATCGAGGCAGGTATAATCTATCCCATTTCAGATTGTTAGTGGGTAAGTCCTATTCAGGTTGTGCCTAAGAAAAGTGGTGTTACTATTGTTAAAAATAAGAAAGATGAGTTAGTTCCAATGAGGGTACAAAACAGTTGGCGTGTGTGTATTGATTATAGGAAACTAAATCATTCCACTCGCAAAGACCATTTCCCCTCCCATTTATTGATCAGATACTTGAGAGACTAACGGGGAAGACACACTATTGTTTCTTAGATGGATTTTTTGGATATTTTCAGGTTCCCATTATAGCAGAGGACTAGGAGAAGACGAAATTCACCTGCCCATTCGGTACCTTTGCTTACCGAAGGATGCCATTTGGACTTTTCAATGACCCAGGTAACTTCTAGAGATGCATGGTGAGTATTTTCTCAGATTTCATTGAGACCTGCATGGAGGTATTTATGGATGATTTTATAGTTTATGGATCCCCATTTGATGAATGTATCTCTAGTTTGGGTGATGTTTTGCATCATTGTATTGAGAATAATCTGGTCTTAAATTTTGAAAAATGTCATTTCATGGTCGAAAAGGGAATTGTCTTAGGTTATATAGTCTCACAACATGGCATTGAAGATGATAAATCTAAGGTAGACATTATTTCATCCCTTCCATATCCTACATGTGTGCGTGATGTTTGATCATTCCTTGGACATGCTGGATTTTATCGACGCTTCATCATAGATTTTAGTAAGATCGCTATACCCTTATCTCGATTGGTTCAAAAAGATATTGACTTCAATTTTGATAATTCATGCAGGGTATCATTTGATGAGCTAAATAAGTGTCTGACCACTCCACCAATCATACATCCCCTGTGGTGGGACCTTCCATTTGAGCTTATGTGTGATGCGTCCAACTTCGTGATTGGAGCTGTCTTATCTCAGAGGGCAGAGGGACGTTCACATGTGATTTCGTATGCATCGAGGACATTGGATTATGCCCAATCAAACTACACCACAACAGAAAAGGAGTTTCTTGTTGTTATATTTTCTTTAGATAAATTTCATTCATATTTACTGGGATCTAAAGTAGTTGTTTTTTCTGACCATACAGCTTTGAGGTACCTCCTAAAGAAGGTAGATGCAAAGCCATGACTTATCTGTTGGATACTCCTTCTTCAAGAGTTTGACATTGAGATAAAGGACAAGAAGGGGTCAGAGAATTTGGTGGTGGACCACATGAGTAGGATTACTCACACACTAGAGGATGACACCTTGGACCAGGTACCACTTCAGGAAACTTTCCTCGATGAGCATCTTTATTCCATCTCAGGTACGTATCCTTGGTATGCAGATTTAGTTAACTACCTTGTTGCCTCTGAAATCCCTGCAAATTTAAAGAAACATCAAGTACAAAAATTAAAAAGTGAGTCTCGGTATTATGTTTGGGATGATCCATACCTATGGCGCATGTGTAGTGATCAAGTTATTAGGAGGTGTGTTCCTGATCAAGAGTTGAAGTCTGTTTTACATTTTTGTCATACACTTGCTTGTGGTGGACACTTTGGACCCCAACGGACAGCTAGGAAAGTCTTGGACTCTGGATTATATTGGCCTAGCTTATTCCATGATGCCCATGTGTTTTGTAAGTCATGCTCTCGTTTTCAACACACTGGGAACATTTCTAGGAGACATGAGATGCCCCAACAACCCATACTATTATGTGAGATTTTTGATGTATGGGGCATCAATTTTATGGGTCCTTTTTATAGTTCATTTGGATTTTTATATATTTTGGTTGCTGTTGATTACGTGAGTAAATGGGTGGAGGCTAAGGCCACCAGGACTGATGATTCTCATGTTGTTGTGGACTTTGTCAAAACACAAATTTTTTGTAGGTTTGGAGTACCGAAGGCCATAATTAGTGATCAAGGGACACACTTTTGCAATCGGAATTTGGATTCCCTCCTTCAGAAGTATGGGGTGACACACAAAACATCAACACCATACCACCCCCAAAAAAATGGCCAGGATGAGGTTTCAAATCATGAGTTGAAACAGATTTTAGAGAAAACCATACAACCAAATATGAAGGATTAGAGCAAGCGCTTGGATGATGCATTGTGGGCTTATAGGACAGCATACAAGACACCCATTGGTATGTGCCCATTTCAGATTGTTTTTGGGAAAGCATGTCATTTCCCCGTGGAAGTTGAGCATCAGGCTTATTGGGATATAAAAAAATGTAACATGGATTTAGCCCAAGATGGAATCCAAAGGAAGCTGCAAATTCAAGAGCTTGAGGAGATTTTATTGTCTTCATATGAGAAGTCAAGGTTCTATAAAGAAAAATCAAAAGAAGCTCATGATAGAATGATCCAATAAAAGGAGTTTCATGTTGGATAGAAAGTCCTTCTCTTTAGTTCACGACTGAAGCTGATGCCTGGTAAGTTGCGTTCCAGATGGTTAGGTCCTTATATTGTATCTAATGTTTTTCCTTATGGTGCAGTGGAGATCACACAAGAGGATACTAGAAGGAGCTTTATAGTCAATGGGAAACGTTTTAAGAGATACATTGAGGGACTTTCTACTAATGCAATGAATTTTATCACACTGCATGACCCCATCATCATTTGAGCACATCGGGCTGTTCCTAACCCTTTCACTTTTATATTATTTGTACGATTTAAAAATTTTGCATTTCATGTGCATATATCATCTCATAGGTTCACATTGAGGAAAAAGAAATATTTTAAGTGTGGGGGATGGAACCTTTTAGTTTAGTAATTTCAATTGTTTTCCTGTTAAAAAACAATTTTTTTTGTGTTTTTTTCAAAATTT
Source organism: Viscum album (assembly GCA_963277665.1). NCBI lineage: Eukaryota > Viridiplantae > Streptophyta > Magnoliopsida > Santalales > Viscaceae > Viscum > Viscum album. The sequence goes on from OY728136.1 coordinate 412,426,818, forward strand.
GTTTGTTTATTTTTCAATTTTCTTTGTGTTTTTGAAATTTTTGAGCTGAAATGATTCTCATCACAATTTTTAAATGCATATCAATGAGTGAAACAATTAAACCCATGAAATTGAGCTTAAATGAATGCTGAAAATGACTTTGTTTCAAGTTCAAATATTTAGTAATTTCATGAAAAGTACACTGAATTTTGAATCCCATGCCACATCTCACTGTCTTTATATTTGAAATCACTTTCCTGTGAGGATTATGAACCATTATTTTCATATTCTTTACATTCACCTCACTTATTGAGAGAACTAAACCATTCTTTATTTAACCAGAATTTGATTTATTCCTGTCAAAACTTGAGGGTTTGAGGTACTTATGTTTAAATTATTGAGGAATTTGTTTGGTATTAAAGCCCCTATTTCAAAGAATACTTTTTATGGCCTAACTTGAACATTTAATCCTTTTATCCCTTAGAATCCATGCAAAACCTATTAGGATATCCACATTACAAGCCAATTTTCCCTATCCAACCAACTCTTGAAGTGAAATTGCATAATCTAGTTGTGCTTAAGTGTGGGGGAAGCTGTCTTGTATTGTGCTACCACATTCTGTGATACTTTGGGTGTAAAATTAAATTTTGAAGAGATATGTTTTCTGCTGAAAAAAAATCATTATATTGAAAGCTTTGCCTTTTTTGGAGCTTTCATGACAAGTGAAGCTGTGCCTTTTCTGGAGATTCTAATAGAGGTAGAAAGCTGTGCCTATCTGGAGCTTTCAAGAAAATCATTTGAGAAGATTGAAATTTTTGATGCTGAAATGATGGATGGTGTAAAATTTCAATAACTTTTCATGATTATGGAGATGAATTGATACTATTGGTATTGAGTAGAAGACCATATTTAAGTGAAAATTAGATTAATACAATTTTGCTTCAAAAAGAGTCAAGCCCTCCTCATTCAGCCTAAGAATTTTTCACATCTAAATCCTACCAACCGAAAGAAACAGAACAAACCTAAAAAGTTTTCATGATAAAAATATGTCCTTGACTCACATCAGGTAGTGATGTAGGAATTTATCAAGCCTATGGTGACCCTTGTATGAGTTTGGATGAGAAAGACATTGCAAAAAAAAATTGACATTTGTGTGATAAGAGAAAATTCAAGTGAGATAAGTGTTTTGTGCATGGGAGGATAAATAAAGTGGAAGTATAATGAATGATATAAATTAAATAACTTGAAATAATGGTTTTTTATGAGGCATTATATCTTTTGTTTCTTGGTGTGTAATTGTTTGATCTCAAGGATATGTGTTTTAAAATTGGTTTTGATTTGATATTGATGTTTACTTGACATGAGGTTTTTCCCAGGAGTGCAAAAGGGTAAGTGTGGGGGAGTTGATAAAACACTATTTTTTTGAATATTTTATTGATAATAAATGATATAATTTCCTCACATTGTGCTAAATATATTCATTTATGAAATATTTGAGATTAGATCATTCATTTTAAAATTCGATGAAAATTCCAGTTTTACCATTTTAAAATATACTGTAGTATTTTGAAGATAAATATTTTAATATTTATTATTCGAACTTAATATTTTGTAACAGTGTTCCTAACTTAATTTTATACAACTTTTATTCAGGACACTAGAGCTAAAGAGTGCATTTTGATGGAGTAAATGAGCCATTAAGTCGATGGTGGGATGGACATGGCAGAATGGACATGGGTTCTGTATTTGGGCCATATTATCTTCATACAAGCTTGGATTGAGCCCAAAATTTGAGAAAATCTCTGGGACATTATTTTAAACAAATAATAATTCTATAAGGCCAGACAATTCATGCGTTTTGGAGGTCAAATATTCGTTACAACTTGGAATAAAATATTTGGCCGAGTTTTTTCATTTCACACTTAAAAAGTAATGTAACCCTAGCCCTCACAAACTCTATTTAAAAGAGTTTTTAACTCTTTGAGAAGGCTGGTAGAGGCTTTGGGAAGGTTTGGCCTAAAGGGTGTCTCTTGGGAGCCCCTCACAACTCTTGTAAGAAGTAAGGCTTTGTGTAAACCTCTCTTCCAAAAAGGATCTCCTCTCCCACCTCCTCTTTGTATTTCTTTTCTTTCATGTTTGTATCTTGAATTTTTCTTCAAATAATCTTCTGTATTATTCCATTTTATTCTTATATTAATATTATTAATTGGTTTGGAATCAAGAGTATAGACGATATTGGGTTCTACCCTTTCAATCCTTTGCTCATGCAAAACATCTCCACGATGACCACACCGCCCATGGAAGAGTAGTTTTTAGTGATCGATCTATCTTCTACCCTCTTCATTTAATTATTTTTAATCATTGAGCTATTGTAATTCAATTAATATGATCCATGAATTGTGTTTTTAAATTGTAATAAACTAATCAAGCAATTGAACAATTAACACAAAAACACGCGAGGTCGGGATTTTGTGTAAATTGTGAGAGCGCAATCTTAATTGGTAATACAAGACCACACAAGATTAATTTGTAGAGTTCAAATATAATCCCTAAACACAATTCATACTCATTTAAAGAATGGATATGTTCTCTAATTAACCATTGACCATAAGATAACCTTAGAACAACAATCAAAGCAGGGTGCTGTGATTGCGTGTTCCGAAGCTAGCCTAGGGTTTAAGTAATTCCATCTTTGTGGTTAAGTTAACTCTTGTAGGGTTCGAGGGATAACAAATTAGAGGATCATAATTAAGTGGATATTGATTTAAATGATAATTATTAATAAGTGAATGAAGAGTTAGAGTTATATGAATTATTCCATTTAAAATATATTTCTAAAAAATCATCTTCTTGTTGTGTCATTTTAATTGAAATTCATTTCAAAACTAAAAACAAAAAAAATACAATCTTCTTCCAGCAAACTTCTTCTAGATTCATAAACTATAACCAACCCCCATACTTTCAATTAGTGTTTTTATTCTCTTTTATTTTATTTCTATAATACCTCTAAAAATTTGTTGAAATTCACTTCCTCCTTTGAGAGATGACCTTGGTCAGCCACTCTGCTGCACCTAAGTACCCCAAAATCACACTAATCATTTAAGGGCGCCCACAACAGCACTCTATCAGGATACTAGAATTTTAACATGGTTTGTCCACATGGTTTTGAAAAACCAAGTTCCAAATATGAAAAATTCCACTATTATTATTCATATGGTTTTAAGAGAATGCTTCACAGTTTATATTAACTGTGAGTCTAACTATGTAACCTCCTTCAGGTCTCCAACATAAGGTGAATGGTTTTCTGGGAATACCTTCATGGTTTTCTCTAAACATATGAAAACCATGAATAGGCCTATTGTTACACCCCGACCCCATAATCCTAGAGCCAGTTTATTATTTTATTATATTGTCATGATTACAAGGAATTAATCTCGAATGACCATTCAATTTAGCAGTCTTGGAAATCAAGATTACATACACGATACCCATAATACATTGGTAAATAGGAAATAAAAACATAATACATAATAAAATTAAATAAACCGAATCCTTGAAATCTTATTCAAATATTTCTTCTTCATGACCTGGAGAAATGAAACATAATAAGGGTGAGCTCATTCAAATAACCAGATAATGAAAAATCAATATGTTAATGTAGAAACTGAAACACATGCCATTTAATCAATGAACTGAAAATTAAATGTACCCATAGATATGTTGACAAAAAATATCATGGATGAATAATAACTAGAACTAAATGAGGGAAATTATTTATTAATAGAAACCATATCTGAGGCACATTAAAACCTATACTATTAAGACCTTTCACAAGATGGTTTAAAACTATGTATAGAAACTCGTTTAATTTTTCCAACTTATTTTTATCATGAGAACCTGTTGATGCTTCAAGAAACTGTATAAAGTAAAGGCTCCACCCATAATTAATGGTCCAAAACATTCATCATATTGAATAATAAAAATAAATAATATGCCTTATAAAATATCTATATTGAATAAAGAATATATAATTATCAATATTTCCCCAAAATAATCAACTAATTGTAAAAGTAGACACCGTATGTAAAATGGTTTACGGTTTAAGAAATACTAATATGAATTGTATGATAATATAGATATTTATGTAAATTAAAAATGGAAATGATTTAAATATATTTATTGTTTCAAGATAATGTTAAAATTCACAAAATTAAGTGAGATTTCAAATATAATAATTAAGAACAATCTTGAGGAGAATAATATTTAAACATTCCAAAGTGTCCCATACCACTTTGAAACATTTGAATCATAATTTACAGAAAGTCATGAAATTAAATTAAACTTAGAATATAATTATAATAAGGGAATTAATTATATAACATGAAAAAGGTAGTATATACACCATATAAAAGAAACTAGGTGCATAACAACAAATAAGTCTCAATGGAATGTAAATTGAGACAAAATCCCTTATCTTAACCATCATTTTGTTGTGCGGTATTTATCCTCCATTATAATGGTTTAAAATATGTTAATAAATTATAAAATAACCACACTCATGTTTATAATATCATATATTAATTCCTTATAATATTTTATTGCCATTTTGTGAACACTCTTTTATTAATTTCACTATTTCGAGTGTTAATTGCCTAGTTTACTCGAGTAAGTTCTAACTTGTTATTTATTGATATCACTAATTATATCATGGTTTAATAATATAAATAATTTAAAAAATATCTTATTTATCATATATAATTATTATATATTTATTTATAGTAGTCCATTATATTTGGAGATTAGAAATGAAGTGCACCGTTCCTGGAGACGACAAGTCGTACGTACACATGAATGCTACTTTCATTTCATTGTTGTATTAAAAGAATGAAGACTTAATGATAAATATTTATATTATAATTAAATAATAATAAATATGTTATATATGTTACATAGGTTTATTAAAACTATTCTTTATACATTCCATGTATGGTATGAATGAGTCATATCGCTTTGAGGGGGCGGTAGTCCACACTTCCTCAAACTAAATTATCATATTTGCAAAAAATGGAAAACATAAATGTATGTTCAAAATAAAAATTATAGAAGCATAAAGAAATTATAAATATAATATATAACATATATCAAAATATTTTCCATCATAATAGCCACCATGATATGTGGTATATGAAAATTGAACAATCATCATTATGTGAGGCTATAGTTTGTCGAACACAGAAACAATATGTTCGTTATCCATTAGATGGTGGTGTGTGTAAGTGTAGGTATAACTATGGACATAAAAATATTATTATATTTATGATAATGGTGTTTTTATTTAATCATATAATAATAAGATTATAGGTAGCATAGAATGGAAATGAAACTAAAACGCTTGAGAGAAGATGTTACCTCTTAATCAGGTAACTTCTTTTGGTTTGTACTAAAAGAATTCCTTATAAATATTTATGCCCAAAGGTAGGTTTAAAGGTATAGGGGAAGTATTATGGGAATCTATTTTTTTATATATTTTCTGAAACTAAGTGGTTTTAGAGGTGTTAGTAATGGGGAGAGGTGGTGGACTTTTATAGGGAAGGAAAATGACTCACTTGGAATTTTTGGAACAAGTTAGGCGTGCACATGTTCTTACTTAAAAAAAGTCATAAAAACCAAAAAAACTTATTAATGGAATTTTTATGGATATATTTCTATAAAATAGGCATTATAAAAGTTTATAGGTTATTTAGTCCCTTAAGTTAAAGGTTAAGTCATTTATTAAGCTTAATTTTTCCTTAATAAATGTAATTGATTTTAATTAATTTCACTAATATTTTTGGTCAAAAACTAAGTTGAACTTATTAGAAATTATAAATTATGATGATTAAAAATATGGAATCTATTTTTCAAAATTAAAATCACATAATTTATATAAATTAATTTACAATTCACCCCGTAAGCGGGACGACAATGCGAGGTTTTAAAGTAAAAACGTCCAAAAGTTTGCTATGTTTTTATAGTCAATTTAAAAGTGTAATTGATTATAATAACCTAAATTATATTAATTTATAAAAATATTATCTAATTAAAATTTGAAACCAATAAAAAACATAATTTAACCTTATAAATAAATCAGATGAAAAAATAGTTTTGAACTAAAATGCAGTATTTTTAACTATTCATTAAAAAATGAAATGTTTCAGAAAAACATAAATTTCACCATAAAATAATTATTATGTTTATATTTCAAATATAAAGTTTATTTTGACATATTAAATCAATTAAATTTTTAAAATTAATATTTAAAACGAGTTCTTCATTAAAATGGGATAAAAATGCCTTAATAAAAATATAGTATTTTATGCATAAAATTGGGGGTTTTTTGTGATCTTATTCTTATCAAATAAATGGGATTAATATAAAAAATATTTTATCAAATATATAACATATATATTTCATTAAAATAATTCACTAATTATTATTACTTTAATTTATTAGGATAAAATAGCTTTGTGAGCATAAAAATGGTTTTATATAAAAACATTCTATTTATATTCAATTAGTTCCTATATTAATTTATAATTAATTTTTAACCTATAAATTAATATTATTTTATTATATATATTATATTTCATAATTTAGTTAATAATATTCATAACTTACTATTTAACGACTATGTTAAGTCTTATTGTATTAAATAATAATATTTTTATAATGTATAGTAAAAACTCAGTCTTGTGTATAATGTATACTTTTGAAGGAAGTTTCTCTTTCATGTAACACAAGGTAATTAAGCATAAAGTGAATTAACAAATATATAATATATTTAAAACAATAAATATATTTTAAATTATCAGGTTATTATTTTTCCTTATGCTCTTGGTGTCGCGTGTCATACACACTATCAAATATAAGGTTCTTACTTTAGAATTTTGGGGTGTTACATTCTCCCCACCTTAAATAAATTGCATTATCACAATTTAAGCTTGATCTCAGAAATATAGGGATTGAAAATAAACTATTTTTGAAATAACCACATTATAAAAAGGGTTAATATCACATATTCTTAATAAGAGAGAGGAAAGTACAACAGTCACAGAACTAGGTCCCATAATAGGAGAACACATGTGGAAAATAAAAAAATAGATATGGAAGAAAACGTCCAACAATAAAGTTATAATGGAGAGTTATATAGAACATGTTAATATGATTATTGTTAACCACAAAACCATAAACCATATGTGTGAGTAAAGTTCATTGATATCATAAAAAATAATGATAATAAGACACTATTTTTGTTTCAAAACCATATTTTTTTATAGTTAATGAATTATTTCATTGTATAAGAAAACATATGTTTCTATAAACATAATATTTTCCTTTGATTATGCCTTGAACTATTTCTACTTCATATCTTAAAAAAATATTCATCGTATAGTGATGTAATATATCAATCTCTAAAACCACATCCAAATTTCAACTTATACCATTTCATAAATGGTTAAATTTTCCAAAAGATTATGATCCAACACTTTATAATTATGGTCACTAAATTTCCAAAATGAAACTATCATTATCCTTTAATAAATATAAATCAACCCTAAGTTTTCACATTATAAATATGTGAATAACTCCATTATGTATCCTCTTAAAATATGGAAATAACTCAAATCACTATAAAAACTCATTGGAAACATGAATTATTCATTATTACTTATGTAAGATACATGTTATTGGATATATTCCTTAAATCCAAAAGTTTTGTAAACTCAATCAGTTATAGAATAAACCAATTTTTGACAAGTCGTTAATCAGTTCTAAGGTAGTCAAAACTTATTCGAATCAACCATTTATTCATCATTATCTTAACAATAGGAACATATTAAGGGGTGTATTTCCCTCAAACATGTGTTTTATAAATTTGTTAGCTTTCTACTGAATAATTTTTCTTGGTACCATTCAATATATGATCTCAAACCCTTAATGAAAATGTAATACCGTACAATACTCACACATTCCATAATTATTATAACTAGTACATTGCTGATAAAATATTCAAATGACATAATTATTTAATAGGCATATTAATCATTCCTCTTTATATGTGGAAATACAATAACTTTATGATTATCCAATAACATCATTTCGGGTATATTCCTTTGATGCTTGAGACATTGATTTTCATAGTGTCCCATATCCTTGCAGTTGAAACATTGTACATTGGAAACCTTTTTATTACCCTTTGAATCATAATCATGGTGTCCTTTATTACAATACTTTTATCAAATTCCCATTTCTTTTAAGCAAGTTATATGGTGTTTCTTTCCATAATCATCACATGTGGGAAAATACTTCTTTCCCTTCTTCCCTTCATCCATATTTTTCTCTTCCATACTCTTATCCTCTTTCTTCCCTTAAAAACCATGGGACTTGTAGAATTTTTTACCTATATTATTATCACATGATAATATTTATTTATATTATTAGAATACTTGGGATACTACTTACCTTCAAAATTTTAGCTTAAGACCATAAAATATATGATCCTTCTTACTATTTGGATCACGTGCATTGGTAGAGTTATCATTCCTTCTAATAGGCTCCATTTCTAAACAATGACATATACTTGATTAGATTTTAAATTTATGAACTTTTTATAACTCTAAATATGGTATATCACATAGCATAAATTTATGCATCGTAAATCCTAGAATCATAAAATTTGTTTACTATGGGGAAATACTTACTATTAAATCCTTCATAATGGTAGGTAAATAAAATGTGAATTATCCTAAGCATATCCATTAGGAGTTTCAAACCAGGTTCTCTGTAAGGCCCATTATCATGTATCATGTTACCTTGAGTTAGGTTGAAACACCTTATCAAAGTTTTTACTCCTAGGTACATCTATTCCAGAACCACGTCCACTTTTAGTAACCAGACATGGATGTATTTATAGTAATAACCACATAATATCTACCTTACCAAAATTATAGGATGTTATTATATACTTATCCTAAATTTATATATTAGGGTTGTGATCCCTAATCTAATTTTTCTAAATCTAGTTTCCAAGGATGCTGCTAAAATTCATTTGATACCAAATTTAACGCCAACCCCAGAATCGTGAAGCTGGTGCATTATTTTATTACAATGATATGATTATAAGGAATCAATCTAGAATGAAAATTTAGTTTATAATTATTGGAAATAAAGTTTACATACATGATACCATAAAACATTGGGAAATAGGATATACAAACATGATACATAATAAAATGAAATAAACTACATCCTTGAAATCTTATTCAAATATTTCTTCTTCATAACCTAGAGAAATGAAACATAATAAGGGTGAGATAAAATTATCATTAAGGGTAAGTAAAGTGGTAAAAATAATGAATCAATGAGAATAAATTAACATGGAAATGTAAAAAACTGATAACACATGCAATTCAAATAACTAGATACAGAAAAATCAGCATGGTAAGGTAGAAACTAAAACTCATGCCATTTAATTAATGAACTAAAAATGAAATTCATCCATAGATATGTTGACACAAAATCTCATGTATGAATAATAATTGGAACTAAATGAGGGAAATTTTTTCTTAATGTACTTCATGTCTGAGTAACATGAAAACCTATACCATCAATACCCTTCACAAGATGGTTTAAAACTACATATAAAAACCTATTTAATTTAGCCAAATTATTTATTTCACGAGAACCTGTTGATGCATCGAGGAGCTATATGAAATCTAGTATCCAACATTTATTTAGAGTACAAAACATTCCTTATATCAAATAATCAAAATAAATAACATGACTTATAAAATATCCATATTGAATAATGAATATAAAATCATCAATATTTCCCCAAAATAATCAAATAATTATCAAAGTAGACACCGTATGTATAATGATATAATATTTAGGCAATACTAATATCCATTGTATGAAAATATAGATATTAAAATAAATTTACAATTAAAAATGATTAAAATATAGTGATTGTTTCAATATAAGGTCAACAATCACAAAATTAAGTGAGATTGCAAATATAATCCTTAAGAACAATCTTGAGTAGAATAATTTTTAAACCTTCCAATGTGTCCCATACCACTTTGAAACATTTGAATCATAATATAAAGAAAGGTATGAAATTAAATGAAACTTATAATATCATGAGAATAATTTAATTCATTATATAATATTAAAAAGGTATTATATATACCATATAAATGAAACTAGGTGCATAACAACAAATAAGTCTCAATGGAATGTAAATTGAGACGAAATCCCTTACCTTAACATTCATTTTTATGTGGTATTTATCATATTGTACAGTGGTTTAATTTTTTTTAATAACTTATACCAGAACCATAATCATGTTTATAATATCATATATTAATTCTTTATAATATTTTATTACCCTTTTGTGAACACTCTTTCACTAATTTCACTATTTCAGGTGTTAATTGCCTAGTTTTCTCGAGTAAGTTTTAACTTTTTATTTGTAGTTATCATTAATTATATCATGGTTTCATCATATAAAGAATGTAAAACATGTATTAATTATCATATATAATCAGTATATATGTATTTATAGTTGTCCATTATATTTAGAGATTAGAAATGAAGGGCATCGTTCATGGAGACGGTAGGTCGTACGTACACATGAATGCTACTTTCATTTCATTGTTGTATTAAAAGAATGGAAACTAAATGATACATATTTATATTATAATTCAATAATAATATATATATTATATATGTTACATAGTTTTATTAAAACCATCCTTTATACATTCCATGTATGGTATGAACGAGTCATATCGCATTGAGGGGGCGGTAGTCCACACTTACTCAAACGGAATTATCATATTTACACAAGAAGGAAAACATAAATTTATGTTATAAATAAAAATTAAATAAGCATAAATAAATTATAAATACCATATATAACATATATAAAAATAGTTTCCATCATAATTTCCACCATGATAGGTGTTAAAGTAAAATTGAACAATCATCGTTTCATGAGGCAGTAGTTTGTCGTATACAGAAACAATATGTTCGTTATCCATTAGATGGTGGTGTGTGTAAGTGTAGGTATAAATATTAACATAAAACATCCTATTATATTTATGATATTGGTTTTTTATGCAATCATAGAATAAGAAGAATATATAGAGTAGATAATGGAAATAAAACTAAAAAGCTTGAGAGAAGACGTTACCTCTTAATTAGGTAACTTCTTTTGGTTTGTAACAAAAGTATTCCTTGTAAGGATTTATTACCAAAGGTATGATTAAAGGTATAGGGGAGGGATTTTTGGAATATATTTGGGCATATATTTTCTAAAAATAAGTGGTTTGAGTGGTGTGAGGAATGAGGATAGGTGGTGGTCTTTTATAGGGAATGAAAAGGACTCACTTGGAATTTTCGGAGGCAAGTTAGGTATACACATGTTATTACCTAAAAAAAGTCATAAAGAACAACAAAACTAATTAATTAAATGTTTATGGACGACATATTTCCATAAAATAGGTTTTTGACAAGTTTCTAGGTCATTTGGGCCCTTAAGTTAAAGGTTTAGTCCTTTATTAAGCTTAATTTTGTGTTAATAATTTCAATTGATTTTAATTAATTTCACTAATATTTTGGGAAAAAACTATTTTGACCTTATTATACATTATAAATTATTCTTATTACAAATATGGAATCAATTTTTCCAAATTCCAATCACATAAGTGGAAAAAATTAATTTAAAATTCATTCTGCAAGCGGGACAATGCGGGGTTTTAAAGTAAAAATGTCAAAAAGTTTGATATGTTTTTATAGTAAATTTAAAATTGGAATAGATTATAATAACCTGAATTGAATTAATTAATAAAAATATTATATAATTTAACTTTAAAACCAATATAAAACATAATTTAACCTTATAAATAAATCAGATGAAAAAGCAGTTTTGAACTAAAATGCAGTATTTTTAACTATTTATTAAAAAAATGAAATGTTTCATAAAAACAAAAAAAATTCACCCTAACCTAATTATTATTATTTTATTTAAACTATGAAGTTTATTTTGATATATTAAATCAATTAAAGTGTCAAAATTAAGATTTAAAATGGGTTCTCCATTAAAAGGAGGTAAAAATGCCTTAATAAAAATATAGTATTTTATGCATAAAATTGGGTTTATTGTGATCTTATGCTTATAAAATAAATGGGATTAACATAATTTTTTTATTAAATATATAACATATATGTTTCATTAAAATAATTCACTAATTTTTATTACTTTTATTTATTAGGATAAAACATCTTTTTGAGCATAAAAATGGTTTTATATAAAAACATTCTGTTTATATTCAATTGGTTCCTATATATATTTATAATTAATTTTTAACCAATAAATTAATCTTATATTATTATAAACAACATATTTCATAATTTATTTAATAATATTCATAACTACCAATTTAACAGCTATGTTAAGTCATATTATGTTAAATAATAATATTTTAATAATGTATGGTTAAAACTCGGTCTAGCGTATAATGTACGCTTTCAAAAAAAGTATCTCTTGCATGTAGTGTAAGTTAAATCAGTGTTGAGTGCATTTACAAATATATAATCTATTTAAAATAGTAAATATATTTTAAATTATCAAGGTATTATTTTCCCCTACACGCTTGGTGTTGTGTGTCATGCACTCTATCAAATATAAGGATCTTTCTTTAGAATTTCAGGATGTTACACCTATAAACCTCCATTTTTTTTCAAAATTAACCCCAAATTACCCATGATAATACCCAAGAAAAAGATAATAAGAAAAGGAATATATGTACCTAAAAGAAGGCATTGAGATGTTAAAATTCTCCTCAATATAATTTTTTCCTTCCCCCAACCATAAATTAACCCAAAATGACCCATGATAATACCCAAGAAAAAGATAAAAAGAAAAGGAATATATGTACCTAAAAGGAGGCATTGAGATGTTACAATTCTCCCCACCATAAATTTTTCCTTTCCCCAAAAACCCTATCAATAATAGTGATCCATAAAAAGATGAGGCCACTAATATCTCATCAATGTCTTTATCTACCACTTCTTATAAGAATATGAACCATGCTACCATAACACCAGATCCTAAGGGAAATAATTCCCATGAAGAACCTTCAGTTTAGAATCAATAATCTGAATAGACCGCTCGATCATAGTCATATCAGGTTCCACATCAAGGTCCTTCCAACTAAAAAAATGATACAAGTCTAAAAGATACTTATTAATCCATGATACATGAAACAATTCATGTATAAAAGTCATATAGGGTAGTAATGAAAAATGGTAATCCACCTTTCCAATATTCTAAACAACCTCAAATAGTCCTATATATCTTGGTGCCAACTTCCCTTGTTTTCCAAGACGTTAGTGACCAAATCAAGGAGAGACTCTTAAAAACACATGGTCACCAAAAAAGAACTTCAAATAACCATGATGATGATATGCATAATATTTATACTGACTTTTCACCTTCACTAACCTCTATCAAATCAACTGGATCTTTATCATCGTTTCATAGAACAAACTTGGTCCCATAAGGGAAGCTTCCCCAATCTCTGACCAACAAAGAATAGATTTACAAGGTAGACTATAAAAGGACTCAAAGGGGGAAATTTTAATAGATGAATGGTAAATATTGTTGTAGGAAAAATAAACCATCCCCAAATGGTAATCACAAGATCCTCTAAAGTTAAGGATGTAAACATGGAGCATGTCCTACAGAATATATATATCCCATTTTTTCTATCCATCTATCTGAGGATGGTATGATGTGCTCAAATTTACCAGGGATCCTATAACCTCTATATACCTCTCAAAAAATGACATGTGAATTTGGGACCCCTATTGGAAAAAATGGTAGTCAGAATCTATAAAACCTAAAAATCTCTTCCATATACAGATTTTCCATATCCTCAACTTTTGTGGTATTATGAATATGAATAATGTGATATGATTTTTCCAATCAGTCAATAAAAACCCAAATCATATTCTTTACTCAAGGATTATATGGTAAACCAATAAAAAAAATCCATCAATAGCTCATCCCATTTACAAGTCAGCATAAGAAGGGGAAGAAGCAAACTTGAAGGCTTATGATGCTCGACCTTAATCTGTTGATAGGTATAATAATGGGAAGAAAAAACAACAATGTACAATTTCATACTAGTCCAAAAAAATAGATACCTAATATCATAAAAAATATTTTTTATTCTTGGGTGCATTACCCACTAAGAATAGTGACAATCCTCCATCCTCTCCTTTCTCATTAGAAATGGAATAAAAAATATTCTCTGATGCAAAGGATTCCCTCTATTGATAAAGACATTTAGATTATGGTCTACCAACCATATAAAGAATCCCGAATGTCTCATAACTCATCATCAAGATAATGTTCCTAGAGAATCATCTCTAGAAGATATGGAATCAATTGAACAATTTCCAAAACAACCTCATTCTCATCCTCCCAGGTTCCTAAATTCATGCAAGAAAATAGAGCAATAATATTCCACTCCTCGGATGATTCCCTCATAATATAGGATGGAAACTTCATGTTCATAGAATCAAAAACAAAGTTCCCCTTTCCAAGGGTTTAGGAAATTTCAAAGTCAATATATTATAGGTACTCTATCCATCACCTCTAATAGTGATTCAAATATTTTTAAGAGAATATATAACTCAATCTCTTGTGATTATAGTAAATGGTAAACCTTTCTCTAAAAAGGTAGTTCCTCTAACTATTAAGAGTGTGAATCATAAGTTTGAGTTAAATATAATGTGTGGGATAGTTATTCTCATGAGGTTAAAACTGAAGAGAACTATAAGCCACTACATGATCACCCTAAATGAGAACACAATCCAAACCTGAACTAGAAACATAAAAAAGGACCATATAGCCCTACCCAGCCTCTGTAAGAGTCAACACCATAGATTAAGTCAAATGACACTTCAAATCATTAAAGTAATACATAAATTTCTAATCCCAAAAAAATTAACTCCCTTTATAGAGAGAGTGGTCAACATAAAATCCAAATTAGTTAAATCTATTTAAAAACTGGTGGTAATACTCTGCCATTCCCACTAAGCTCTGAATCTAAAAGACACTCTGTGGTTCCTCCTATGACATGATTGCTTTCAACTTATCAGGATCAACTGAAATACCCCATTCAAAAACCAAATATCCCAATAACATTACCTCCCAAATCTAGAATTGATACTTGAATATCTTGGAATAAAGAAAATGATTTCTCAAGATGTCCAAAACCGCTCTCAAATGAAGCACATGATACTTCTTGGTTTTAGAGTAAAACAAGATTTCATCCATGAATACCACTAAAAAAGAGTCAATATAATGGTGGGAAAACCTATTCATATGATCCATAAAAATATAAGGAGAATTATCCAAGACAAAAGGAATAACAATATACTTATAATGAGCATACCTGATCCTAAAAGTAGTATTTAGGATATCAGACTCATTAATCATAAGTTGGTGGTAACCTGATTCAAAATAAATCTTATAGAACCACTTCTACCCTTTCATCTGATCAATTTTTTTTATCTATACAGGTAAATAGACACTTGTTCTTGATTGTAACCTGATTTAGTTTCTAGTAATCAACACACAAGTGAAGGGTTCCATTGTATTTATTGGAAAAAATCATTGGCACTACCCAAAGTGACACATTGGGTCAAATGAATCCTTTAGAAATAAATTAATCCAAATAATTCTTAAATTCATTTTGTTTAGCTAGTTCTATTTGGTAAGAGGGAATATATATAGGCTGGGTACCTGGCACTAAGTCAGTAGAAAACTCCACCTCTCTCACCGATTAAAAACCATAAAATTTAGACAAAAACACTTTTGGAAACTCAACAACCACTAGAGGAAATTAAATACATGATTCTTACTTTTATAGTTTAAGATTACTCAAGGATATCATATTACCCAAATTTGAAAGTGGAGGACCATCTTTTCTACCCCTAGGTCCCATTATCCCTTTAAAATATGGGATTTCCCACCAGGAGCAGTAAAGTTCACCTGCCAATGATAACAGTCAATCTGAGCTTTATGTGCCACCAACCAGTCCATGATAAGAATAAAATACATAAGATTGATTTTAAGAACAAAAAATTCCTATAAGATCTTGATTTATGATAAAGAAAAATAATAGTAGGGATATCAGAGATCTTTCTCTCTCTTCATCTTGAGAGGTGTCATAATTTCCATCACATAAGCCATGAGTTTCATAGGAATATTTAATAGTCTATAGTAAAAGTTGATATGAATTAATGAGTGGAACCAATATCAAATAAAGTAGTCACTAAATATGAAGCAATAGTAATGGTACTTCTCAATGTTGTAGTACGCACATCAGTTTCCACTAGAGACTTGTCCACTATATGAAGAAGCTTCATTCTTAATGATTGTGGCTAGAACCCCATTATTATTGAAGCATATGACTACCCTATAAATCCTCTCAGTACTAATGATCTCATAACACTACATAGAGTGATAAAAACATAGAGAAAATTCTAAAAGTTATATGAGAACCTATAATATTTGAAGATCTTTGATGCTTCCAAGAAAACACACTTCAATTACACAACCTTGCCACATTGGAAATAATTTAGTAGGAACTTAATAGACCTATAATATATTTAGAAGATTTATTCTATCAAGGACCACCACTACTGTTTCCACTATGAGATTCATTCTGCTTCCTATTACCTTTGAAGGAACCACTAAAGCTTCTGCTAGGATTAGGATCTCTAGTAAACCATAAATTACCATTTTGGTCATTTTTTCTATAATATCTCTATCTAGAATATCAACATATGAGGTGAGTGTTAGTATGAATACTTCATATTAGATATTTAGTCAAATAACCATATGAAACCTTTATGCCTTTATCTTATGATCTGATACTACCTTAGGTGAAAATTGAGCAAGTTCAGTAAAACGATTGGCATATCAAGTCACTGTCCTATTGACTTTTTGTAGGTTGAGAAACATCATGGACTTAGGAAAAACCATCAAATTTGGATATAATTTCTCCATGAAAAGGTCCCTAAAGTCTTTCCACTCCAATTTATCATCATTTTTTTCCTTAACTATAACACTCCACCATCTACTACTAGGCCCTTCAAGTTTTAAGATGACACACTTCACCTTAATGGAATCCAGTCTCTCTAAGAACTCAAAGATTCACTCAATATTTCCTAACAAATCCTCTAAATCTCAAGGATAATTTGTTCCCTAAAAATATGATGGTTTTAGATGAAGAAAATCATAGGCATGATCTCTATTATCATCCCTTGAAGGCACCACCTCTAGTTCCTGAACAAGAATAGGTGTGGTCCCTTGGCCTAGAGCTTAGACTGCACACACTACTACCTCCAAAAGGTTTTGGTCAATCAAAGGGTTTGCTTGCTATGGTTCATTAGTAACTCCCTCCTGAAGCCTAATTAAATGTCTTTTTGGGGGCATGATACTACAAAAATCAACAAAAAATAAAGAATCATCAGTCAAGAGACATAGGATAATAAACTATATTAGTTCTAATTCATTTTGGGTTTATAAATATCAGATCAGAATTTAGAAAAATTCTAGGATCTAATCAAGATAATTCCTGAAAAACACCTTTTCCAAATAACCCATGATATCTTAAGGCTTATTACGATGATATTGGGCTATAAACTATCTCATAAACTACCCCTTAAGTCCCAAAAATCCAATCTCCTATATACTAAAAAATACCAGACTATATATTGACATCTATGAAGAGGCAAAAACTCCCTTTGATACTAATTTTTCATGAAACAAATTGAATAAACAACATAAATAGTACCTGAATCAATCCTAGCACAATTATAAGGGAGTTCCTAACTCCCAAAGGTTGGAAACTAGCACCTAGGCATCCAAAAATAAATAAAAGGTAACAATTTCACCACAAGAATAACCAATCAAACACTAAAAATGGATAAAAAATGTAAAAATTCAGTATTCTAAATCATTAAACATGAGATAAGTACCATAAGGTATATAATAATTTAAAATAAACATCTAAAAATCAATGACAACATTATCAAAATATATCCCCATAATATGTGGAACACATACTCCATATTTTGTTGACAACTCCCATGGTCCCACTATCAAGAACATTGGTGCATTCCATTTTCCCAGACTTGGTATAATAAAGTCTAAAAATTCCTAAAGGATAAAGTAGGGTGTGAGAAACACTATCCCAATAGTACCCCATAAATCATTTCATAACATTACATATCAAGTAAACCATGTATTCTTAATTTTAGATAAAATATGGCATGCTAATATTTTCACTTTTCATAATAAAACATGCTTTCAAATCATTTCGATAGAAAGTATAAAACAATTTAAGAAGTGAATTTCCATAAAAAAGGCATATATAAGCATCTCACTGAAATTAGGCATGAATACAATATTTCATAAAAAAACATGATTTACTCATTTGATAAACACTAGCATGTAATAATCATTTTCAATCATATCACCATGGACATAATGCTTGAGGAAATTTAGTTAAAGTCTCAAGGATCCTCACACATCTTGGTGAAATATGACCTCATGTGTGTATACTTACCAAGATCTCAGGCCTAGGGGGAATAGGATAACACCTTAATAAATGGAATTCCTACCCTTATCAAGTTTAGTATTGTCACATCCATGACTTCTTTTAAAGGCATTTTTAGATCTCAGGCCTAGGGGGAATAGGAGAACGCCCTAATAAATGGAATTACGACCCTTATCAAGTTTAATATTGTCACATACATGACTTATTTTAAATTCATTCTTCATTTTATTTCTATTATTTCTTTGTTTTGGGGGTTTCCCATAAATTTTGGTGGAAATGTCAGGTTTTCAAAATTTGGTCCAAACCGTGAGCCCATTTACAGATTTAAAAATAAATTTTGTTTCTTTTATAACTCCTTCAGTTTTCAAAATTTTAAATCCATTACACTTCCCAATTTTCATAACCTGGTATATTAAAATTACCATATCCATTTGGACCAAAAAGGAATCCATAATAATGATGGATTTGGGGTTTTTATTAAGGTATTGGTCCTGCCCGTAAGCCCATTTCTTACTTTAAATAATTTTATTAACTTTTCAATATCTCATTAATTTTTTAATTTTTTTCAGTGATTCCACCTCAAACTCGAATAAAAACACCTGAGGATCACCCCCATCATCTAGTTTTCCTATTTGGAGCTCATCTACCCCATGTATTAGGGTTATCTTTCTTAATCTTTCTCAAATCGACCAGATTTGAAGAGGTAAAATGTTTCTTTCACAACTCCTTCAATTTTCACTCTTTTCCCCCATTTCAGTCCCCAAATGACCTACTATTACTACTTAGATCCCCCATACTAGTTTTTGTTACTTGGAGATTCATATTTAGATGGATTTGGGGCGATTTCTTAAATATTTCTTCGAGTGAGTGTTTCCCTCTTCATTTCCTTCCTTCTCCTTAGGGTTTCCTCTCTCTTTCATGAAGCTATAAAATGTCCAGAAGTTAGGGTTCGTACCTAGGGTTTTATTAGGTGTCTTGTTGGTCAAATATAGTGGTCTATTGCTCAATTTAACTTTCTTATGGTGTGGCGGTGGTGCGATTGATGTTTAAAACCAAGATTTGAGGGTTTCGACACAAATGGTAGGTGGTTCCATGTGTAAACAATTATAGATGAGTTAGATTGATTTTTTTATTAATTTATCATGTTCCTAATCTATTTTTTATGGTGAGAAACCCATTTTTGGTAGCATTGGAAAAGCATTTAGTAATAAAGTTACGTTTTTGTTTGAAGTTGTGTGTTTTTCAAATGTAAATCATGTGTATCTTTTGTGGTATTATTTGAGGTAATTTCATAGAACTTTAGAGTGGTTTAATAAATATTTTTAGGGATGAAAATTATTTTTTTTATTGGTATTTGTGTGATTTTTTCCTTGAAAGAGGGTTTTGAAATGGGTTTGTATGAAAAACATGGTAATACCCCTTGGGTTGGTTTTATGAAAACTGTAAATGATTTAATGAGTTACACAAAGTGTGAAAATGATGTTTATGTACTGTTTTGGTGGGTATGTGTTCTTAAAATGAGTTTTTGAAAGATAAAGTGGTCAGTTGTGATGTCAAACGTTTTTATAATGTTTTTTAATTTGTTGAGGTGATTTATGAAATTGTGATGTGGGTGCGAAGCATGTTTGTGGGCTGTTTTGTGTGAGTGCGATGTGAAAAATGAATTTTGTGTATGAAAGAATTATAATGTGATGTGCGTGTGGGATGTTATGTGGATTGGACTATCTTGGAAAGGTTTTATAAATTTTTTAAAGGATTTTTTGAAATGTTAAAGAGATGGGAAAAGTGTTGTGGGCTATTTTGGTGCGAGTATGATTTTAAAATTTATTTGAATAAAAAGTGGATTATATGACTAGTGTGATATACATGTGGGATATTTGGTGAATATTATATGTGTAAGTGGTATTTTCATGTTAAAATAATATGTCATGGCTTGTTGAACTTTTTTGATAACAATAGGGAAACCCGGGTATCTAGGTCGGTGAACGTGTACTAGTATGCTAGTGATCCCGTGGGGTTTGGCCTCAGTTTCATATAGAAAGTTTGACACTGCAAAAAATAACTAAACTATGATGATGATGATATTGGGGGAAAACTATTTTATGGGTATGATCCCTACTAGTGTCTCGTGTGCATGAGAACAAATATTTTGATGGTTACTTTCACTGAGATACGACGTACCTGGGACCCACAGCAAGCTAGTGCCTAGGGGTTATTTCCCATTTCTTGTGCTCATTGTATGATTTATGCTTACCATTGGAATATGGTATGTTGAGATGGAAAATTAAGTATCTTTGGTATTTTTATTTAAAATTTTAGATTCTTTAAAATATCCCACTTGAAAACTATTTTTATTTAAAGTTGCATTCTTTAGAAATTGTGACTAGCATTTCTTGTTTATGAAAACTTGCAAACTTTTCATCTTTGAATGTTTATCACATGGAATATCTTAGTGGTGGTATCCTATTGGTATTTTTCTCACACCCTACTTACACCTTTTTGTGTCTGTATACTTGGTTATTTTTGTTGCAGGTTTGGGTACAACTTTTGTGCCAGTGGTTTGGGTTTCTAGTGACCCTTCTTGGTGAGTTTTCATGGAGATGGCTTGAGGGTGATTCCCCCTTGCCTTTAAGTGGTTATTGGATGTACATTTTTGGTTTTTTACCTTTTTAATGGTCTTTATAAATTGTTTTAAATTGTGTAATTCAGTTCTAAATTTTATTAAAACATGTTTTAGTTGGAAAAATCCAGATTTGGTTTATTAGATTTGTTTGTTGTTGTTTGTTTATAAACTCATGTAAATCATTCCCAAATTTTATTTTATGATACCCAAGAACTTGTTCCAACCCATGGGTATTGATAACTCCCTTTGGTCCTCATCACAGATTAGGTATGGTGAAGGTTTTAAGGGAGACCAGATTCAGTTCGCGACAAAATGGTATCAAAGGAGGTTCATGTTAACTCTTTGGGTCATGTTATTTGAGGAGGAGTCGGGATAGTCTGAAACTAGGATTGTTGGGACTTAAAATTATGGTTATGGGTAGTGTTCCTGGAAAGCACACCTCATTAAGGGATTCGAGTTGCAGGGGAAGTCAGGATTTATCTGAGTGCTTTGTGTAGTGTGCCTGGAAAGCACACCTCATTCTTGGTTTTAATGGTCTCAGTAAGCTCACAGGGACTGGAAATCCATGTGGAGCTGTGGATATTCCCCTAGAACACTCTCTATGTTGGTGAAGTTATTTTATTATGAATTCCAACCATATATTCAAGTCACCCACCGAAACTAGTTTCCTCCTGCATTGTCTTGTGTCCTTTAGTTTTGAAATCTTGGAAGTTCAGTTTTAATGAAAAAATGACATGGTTTTAAGAAGCCTAAAGTTTTTTTGAAATGATTTTATAATAAATACGGAATGTTTTGAATTTTTTAAATGGTGGAACTAAATTTTCAGAATTGTTTTGAAATAGAAAATGGTGTGTGTACACCTCTTTTGAAAATAGGAACTATGTTAAAGTTGGTTTTGAAAAAGTATTTCCAATAGAGTTATCTAAACTATTGAAATGTGTTTTAATGGGATGAATTTTTTTGAAATTAATGTACATGACTTGAAAGTGAGTTCTTATTTGAATGATTGTATCCTGCTGAAAAGTTTTTTAAGATGTAAACTAAGATATTGATCTCATGGTTAGCGATCTTGAGAAAAATGATGTATTGGTTGACCATTTTGGTTTTGAAAAGTGGAAAGAATTTTTGTTTTAACCATTGGTATTTTAGTGAGTGACCACATTCATAGGGTTATATGGGGTGATGGATGGTTGATGGAATGGCTGGATGAGTGCTGAGATAGATATGATGAGGGTGATCGGTGTGGCACAGAAACATGTATCTGTGAGGCCCATGTGGTACCATTGGTGGATACGCTAAACGATGAACCATTTGTTTTCAAAGAAATGTTTTTAAAGGAAAAAATGATGTCTTGATGACTGGTTTGGTAAGGTGTGTATTATGTGTTTTTAAAATGTTTATGTTGTTGGATGTTTTGAGTCTAAGAACCCCTCCTGTTTGAACCATGTTTTGGGTTTGTGTTTGGTCGGTAAGCTGGGTTGAAGGGATTGTTATTGATCTCTTCTGTGAAATGTTTTGAGATACCTTTAAGGTCAGTCCCTTCATGTGTTTGGATCTGGTTTGTGGCATTTTTTGACCAATGGAATAGTTTTTTGGGTCCTTGGGTTCTCTCGTTGGATAAGGTACTCCCCCATTAAGGGTTAGTGCACGATTGAAGTGAAACCTGGATTGTTTTTCTATTGGAAAAATCCTTCAGTTGATCAATATAAGGAATATTTTTTTTGATATTTTTATATTTATATTACAACTTTTCCTTTCTTGTTTTTTCAGATCCTCTTGTAGAGGGAGGGTGCTCGTGGAAGGTTTAAAGAGACATTAGTTTCTTAAGTTACCTGATTTGTCGAAGGTGGAAGTGGGCTAGGGTTGTTAGTGTGGATGAGTGTCTGGATGGTGTCTAAGAGGGCCTCTGGGTCCTTAGTTGTCTCTTTGAAGTAGGAGTTTATGTTAAACCACCAGTGTAGGAAATTTGGTCATGAGAGGCTATTATGGACACTTTCTAGAATTGTGTGTTGTTTGGGGACTTGGCATAAGGTCCCTTTCCATGTATTGTTTTTGTTAGTCGCAATGGTCATGTTCGGCGATGCCTTGTGATATCGTGTGCTCATTGACTATAAAGGTGAAGGTCATGAAATCTTATGAGAGTCTCTATTGTGTTGGGTATATGAATCCCTTGGAGAAAAACTTCAAAATACACTGTTTTAGAGGAAAATGTCTATATGTGTCATTTTCTTCTCTTGTTTCTCACCTGGAGAAACAAGGTGTGATGTGTGTGCATCTTCTAAGCCCTTGTTTTAGTAAAATGTAAAGTTTTGGAAAAGTGATCTTAGAGTGTGTTATGTCTCATGGAACCCATATGGGATCAGGGTATAGTTTTCAAGGCACTGAGAGGAGAAGTTTCGTTCAAGGGGTTTCCAAAGCCTAACTACGAGGCCAAAGATGCTTCAATCATTTGAGCTCTAGCCATAGGTCATAGAGTGAAGTTGGCACGTAGTGAGGGGAAATACCAAGGATGTTCAAACCCTTGTAAAAATTCCTATCCTCAGTATGAAAGATGGGGATTGTTTTAACCTTTGGTGTCGTCATCTTTCTTCTGTTGTTCATGTTCGGTGGAAAGAGGTGGAGGGACTTGTGTCCATGTTATCACCCATTGTCATTATTTTCCCCTTGTGTTTCCATTGAGTTTTTGGATTATGGTTGGGAATTTGTCTAGATAGGTTTAGAACATGGTTTGTGCATGATTGGTAGTGACAGTGTGCTAGAAATCCATGCATATAGAATAATCCCCACGGTTAGCGCACGGTTTCCCAAACTATGTGGACTAACTGTGTGACCATCCCAACTTTTTAAATTTTGGGGTCTTTTTGTGCCGGAATGTGTTGACTGGTTAAGATGGTTGGTTCTTATGGTAGGTAGATCCACTATGAGTATTAATTAAGTTCTTTTGGAAAGGTCGAATGGAAGTCTACCCCTTATACTAGGGAGTCCGTTCGGTCCTTCCCCTATTGGTATCCTGATTCTGTCTCGGAAAAAATTTAGATTGTCTCTTATGGTGGGGATCCCATTTGTGTCTCCTCGTGCTAGTAACACAAATTTTTCCTTGGTATTGTCTTGGAGGTAGGTAGTCTCATTCAGAGCTATCTAACCACCAACATCTTCCTTGGGTAAATGTTGGGATTAGGGAGCACCCACCAATTTAATTAAAGTAAGGTTGTGGTAAACCTATATGATGTTGTTCCTCATTCAGGTAAATTTCTTCAGTCTTGTTCGGATAATGTTTAAGGAGTTTTATTTTGGGATAAATTTGGAATTTTCTTGATCGTTTCAGGAAAGTGGTGTAATTTTTGGTTTGTGAGAGCATTCCTTCCTTAATTGATCACTGGAGGTGTTTTGGCCTTTATAGACGAAGCTTGGCAAAGGAGTCCATTTTAGCCTTTCGGTTGGTTTTAGTTTTTGCTTTTGGCTATGCTGTGGCTTTATAAGGGAGGAAAGTTTTATGGTGGAGAGAATTTTTACTTAAATTATTTCTTTTAAATTAAATTTTCATTTTATTTCCATTATTTCTTTGTTTTGGGGGTTTCCCATGCATTTTGGTGGAAATGGTGGGTTTTCAAAATTTGGGCCAAATTGTGAGCCCATTTCCAGATTTAAAAATAAATTTTATTTCTTTTATAACTTATTCATTTTACAACATTTTACACCCATTAAACTTCTCAATTTTTATAACCTGGTATATTAAAATCACCATATCAACTTGGACCACATAAGAATCCATAATCATGATGGATTTGGATTTTTTATTAAGGTATTGGGCCTACTCGTAAGCCTATTTCATGCTTTAATTTTTTTTAAATTTTCAATATCTCATTCATTTTTGCTATTTTTTGGTGATTACACATCCCACTCAAAGACAAACACCTGAGGCTCACCCCCATTATCTAGTTTTCCTATTTGGAGCTCATCACCCCTGTTAATTAGTGTGATCTTTCTTAATCTTTCTCAAATCGACCAGATTTGAAGAGGTAAAATTTTTCTTTCACAACTCCTTAAATTTTCACTCTTTTTTCCCATTTTAATCCCCACATGACCTAATATAAATCATTTGAGCCTACCTACTAGTTTTGGTTACTTGGAGATTCATATTTTTATGTATTTGGGGTGATTTCTTCAAGATTTCTTCAAGTGATTATTTCTCTCTTCATTTCCTTCCTTCTCCTTAGGGTTTCCTCCCTTTTTTATGAAGCTCTAAAATGTCCAGAAGTTAGGGTTCGTACCTAGGGTTTGATTTGGTGTCTTTTTGGTAAAATATTTTGGTCTAGGGATAAATTTCAATTCCTTGTGGTGCGGTGGTGGTGTGGTTGATGTTTCACACCAAGATTTGAGAGTTTCGACACAAAAGGTAGGTAGTTCCATGTGTAAACAATTATTGAAGAGTTATATTGCTTGGTTTATTAATTTAGAATTTTTATAATCTATTGTGTGTGGTGTTTAAACCATTTTTGGTATAATTGGTAAAGCATTTAGTATTAAAGTTACCTTTTTGTTTGAAGTTGGGTATTTTTCAAATGGGTTTGTATGCAATACATGGTTATGCCCCTTGGGTTGGTTTTATGAAAATTTTAAATGATTTATTGAGTTACACAAAGTGTGCAAAGGATGTTTATGTACTATTTTGGTGGGTTTATGTTCTTAAAATGAATTTTTGAAAGATAAATAGGTTAGTTGTGATGTCAAACGCTTTGATAATGTTTTTTAATTTGTCGAGGTGATTTATGAAATTGTGATGTGGGTGGGAAACATGTTTGTGGGGTGTTTTGTGTGAGTGTGATGTGAAAAATGGATTTTGTGTATGAAATAAGTATTATGTGATATGTGTGTGGGATGTTATATGGATTATATTATCTTGGAAAGGTTTTATAAATTTTTTAAAAGATTTGTTGAAATGTTAAAGAGATATGAAAAGTGTTGTGGGCTATTTTGTTGTGAGTATGATTTCAAAATGCATTTGAATGAAAAGTGGATTATATGAATTGTGTGATATACATGTGGGATATTTGGTGACTGTGTGATGTGGAAGTGGTATTTTCATGTGAAAATTATATTTCATGGATTGTTTAACTTGTTTGATTACAAGAGGGAAACCCGAGTATCTAGGTGGGTGGACATGTACTAGTATGCTAGTGATCCCATGGGGTTTGGACTTAGTTTCACATAGAAATTTTGACACCAAAAACACTAACTAAACTATGATTATGATGATGTTGGGGGACCACTAGGTTATGGGTATGATCCATACTAGTGGCTCATGTACAAGAGAATATATATTGTGATGGTTACTTTCACCGAGATATGGGGTACCTGAGACCCACAACAAGCTAGTGACCAGGGGTTATTTCCCGTTGCTTGTGTACATTTGATGATTTATTCTTACCATCAACACATATTATGTTGGATTGGAAAATTCAGTAGCTTTGGTATTTTTGTTTAAAAGTGTTGATTCTTTAAAATATCCCACTTGAAAATTGTTTTTATTTAAAGTTGCATCATTTTGAAATTTAACTAGCATTTCTTGTTTATGAAAACTTGCAAGATTTTCATATTTGAATGTTTATCACATGGAATATCTTAGTGGTGGTATCCTACTGGGTTTGTCTTAGACCCTACTTACACCTTTTGGTGTAAGTATACTTGGTTATTTTTTTTGTACGTTTGGGTACAACTTTTGTGCCAATGGTTTGGGTTTCTAGCGGTCCTTCTTAGTGTGTTTTTGTGGAGATGGATTGAGGGTGATTACCCTTTTCATTGAGGTGGTTCTTGTATGTACATTTTTGGGTTTTTACCTTTGTAATGTTTTTTAGAAATTGTTTTAAATTGTTTAATTCAGTTCAGAATTTTAGTAAAATATGTTTTAGTTTGAAAAATCCAGATTTGGTTTATTAGATTTGTTTGTTATTGTTTGTTTATAAACTTAGGTAAATAATTCCCAACTTTCATTTTATGATACCCAGGAACTTGTGCTATCCTGTGGGGATTGGGAACGCCCTTCGGGCCTTGTCATGGGCCAGGTATAGTGCCAATTTTTATGGTGACCAGATTCAATTCATGACAAGTATTATTGTCATCATCAATCCATGGATAGGTAGAGATAATACAGACTTCGTTTTCTTTTCTTGAACTACCCACCTAAATAACTAGGATCCCATGTGCTTCAAGTCAATAAATTATACAAGGGGATATAATTCATTTCAATAAATCTCAAATAATTTCAATCTATCTTTTCAATCAGCCCCAAGTTTAAGTTTCAAAATATTCCATTTCATTTTAAAAATGAAAAATCAAATTGTTTTTTTATCAAAACTCAGGCTTTTACAAAAAAATCATCTCATTTTAAATTAATAAAACATTTCATTCCATAATTTGTTAAGAATAATCATCAAAGTATTTTATCAAATCATTCTTTCATTTCAAATCCATTTTTTGGAAATCAACACTTTATTTGAAAATCCATAAATCATAGGAGTTTACCACACACCATACCACTTCAAAACATTTATCAAGAATATCAAATCATTATTTTTAAATCAATTAGAAATCCATTTTAAATCAAGTAAAAAATAATGGTTTCAATTGATAGGAATTTATTTTTGAAACCACCTACCCCAATCATGGTATCGTCAACACCTAACAAGGGATCCTTAGTTGAAGGGATATAATCAATAAAGTAAGAATACTAGAACCACAAATCATTAGGTTAAGATCCATATCTATCAATGAAATGGGGATCCACTACTCTAAAATAAAGAGAGAGATGAGAAAATATGAATTCACAATTAGATATAGGTTACACTTACGGAAATAGATTCAAAAATTTAATAAACACTCAAATAAAAAAATAATAAAGTTTGAAAGGGAAAAAGTCACATTAAGAAATACTTTATGGAGGAATGGATCAAATGGGGTTTAAAGGAGATTATTTTGGAGTTTAAATGGGGGTTTTAGGAATTTAAAATGAAAATTTTGGAAAAATTAAATTGTGTCATACTGTATTCCAAATCATGCACCAACCATGCACCCCCTTCTAGGATACTAGAAGAGACACACTGATTATCCACGTAGTTTGATAGACCATGAACTAACCTCACAACATGACACTATCCTGATTTTCATGGTATGAATAGAATGATTTATAACTATACTCCCACTTTTGGCTCTCCAACAAAAGGCACATACTTTTCAAGTTAGACCCATATGATTTTCTCTAACTGTGCACCAACCATGAATTGGACCAAAAACATCCAAAATTTTCCAAAATTTACCCCAATAAGCTAATGATAAGACCCAAAAAAAGATGACCAAAAAAGTAATGTAAGTACCTAAAAGTGGGTGTCGAGATGTTACAACATCCCCACGAAGTCTCGAGTTTGAGTCTCCTTGAGTACATTATTGTTTGTGTGTGGTTTTCTTTATAGCTTCATAACCCCAGAACATTTGTAATTTATATTTATCTATTTTATTTTATTTATAAAATAGGATAAATAAAATTTATTAACACATCCTTACATTTATATTCATTTGATTGGTTGGTTAGTACTTATAGAGTTAATTGAGAATGAGTGGGAGTGGTGTAAGGCTAGGTGACCTCTTGTAAAGTTGTTATATAATGTAAAAAAAATTAAAATAAGAAGGTAAAATAACATATATTGACATATCAATACATGTAAATGCATTTGGTGGAGTAGTTAATACTTAGAAAGTTAAGTGATAATTACTGTGGGTAGTGTAAAGATAAGGGATCTTTTGGAAAGTCATCGTGCCATGTATAAAAAAGATATTAAATAAAATAAAAAATAAAAAATAAACAGTAAATAAATAAAAAATATATTTTAGATAATTAATATATATATATAAATTAAAAATATTAATTTATATTAAAAAATAATAAAATTATTATTTTTTAATTTCATTAAAAATTATTTAAATTAAAAACTACAGCTAAATGATTCACGATGGCTTTCAAAACCATTACAAACTGATTCTCGACACAGAAATTCATAATGATTTTTTAGAAAACATTGTGAATCATTCAGTGATGATTAGAACCCGATTTGAAAATCATTTTTCTTGTTGTGACATGACTATCATATATAAAGTTAATTTCTTGAGTTTTCTAGGAAAAATTATTTTAGTGATGACCAAACAATAACCTTCAAAACTTTTTTGGTAATGTATTTTAGTGATCACCACTAATGATCATTAATAACGATATTAATGACCATCATAGGCAGTTATTGAAGATTTTTTAAGAGGTTTAAAAATATTTTAGCATCTTCAAAATTGATCGCTATTTTTTTTAAAAAAAATAATAAAATATTACTGACCATCGTTGTTAGTGAATAATGCTTTGATTTTTTTTAAATATTTAAAGATAATCCTAACCATTATTTTTTTTCAAAAAATACAACATTTTAGAATTTTAGAATAGACCTAAGTTTTCATAATTTCAATTAATATATAATAAATTTAAAATATATAAAAAGACTAACCATAAAATATGGTGAATAGAAATATAGTTCTCATAAACTAATATAAAATATAATTATATTTAAAAAAATTATAGTGAAAGTTAAAAATAAAATATGAAAACTAAATTTTTTAAAGTCACAATATATTTAATAAAATTTTAATACATACATACAAACATATAAGTTATTTTATATAAATAATAATTTTTATCATTTCAAGTACCTTAATTTCTAGATTAATGTGTAGTTCATTTATATAGGTTTCATGAATTTTAAAGACAATTCAAGTATTTTATTCATTTTTGAATGATTTACACTCATATAAAACTTAAAAATAATAATAATACTTAAAATTATTTTTTTTTCATTTTGAGAACCTAGGGTAAAAAAACCATGAATGATCTATTCTTTCATTTCAGAAACATATCACATATCATTTTTCTCAATTTTTAACATCAAACTAGATTTTTTGGATAAATCTTTGTCATTTTATGCTTATTCCACACTTAAAAATAATACTAACTCATAAAATTTACCATTTATAATTTTAAGTATCTCATACATTAGATTAATACGTTTTTAATTCATATAGGTTAAAAATGGGTCATGGGTTGTTCCCTTGAATTTTTATGAAAAATCATGGTCATTTTTTTCCATTTTTACCATTTTATGTTTTTTTCACCCATAAAAAATATTAATTCTTAAAATTATATTTTAATCATTTGAACCATCTCAAATTTTGAATCCAAGTATAGTACAATTTTAAAATTCACAAATAATTCATGGGTCATTTTCTAGAATTTTCATGAAAAAATGAGTTTGTTTGATCATTTTTGATTATTTTATATTTGTTTCAAAATTAAAACATAAAATTATTTTTTTAAAATTGTATTTAAATAATTATGAACACATTTTAAATCCAATTAACATGTGTTTTATTACTAAAAATTCACCAATGACTCATTTCTCTAATTTTCCAATACAAACCATTGTTTCACATTTTTAATCATTTTACATTCACTTTAAAATTAAAGAAGAATATTAATTATTATGATTAAATTTTAGTCATTCCAAATACCTTAGATGATACATTAATAAATGAATCATTATTACAATTCAAAAATTGATTATGGGTCTTTACCTTGAACTTTATTACAAAAATATCTCATTGTTTTCATTTTGACCATTTTATACTAGTTTGATGCAACAATATAGTTCTTCACCCAAGAATATATTTTATTGAGATAAAAATCCTATGTATAATTTAGTTTTTATTGGTTTATTATCACTCATTTAAATTTAAATGAAGCGTGTTAGTAGTTTAGTCAATCTCCATGGGAGAATTTCAGTGGAAATAGTGATTTTTGAATAAAAAAGGAGAAATGAAAAATTCTACTTTTATGGGGCATTATATTGAAAATGGACTTCTCCATTGAGTCTAGAATAAGTAATTTTACCAAGGGTGATCATTTCATAAATTTTAGATGATTTGGAGTCATTATGTTGTCAGTGGAGAGTTTTATAAACTAACTATTAAAAACAGATAATAATTAACTATTTGTTGTGTAACCATAATTCTCCCCTTATATTCATATGTTAGATTAAAGTAGGAGAGATAAAGAGGTAGAGGTAAATCATGTCCCATGAAGGCTTTCTGAAGAAAGGGATATATTTAATAGAGATTAGAAAATCACTGTGAAAGGTATGGTTCTTTAGACTAAATTTATCACTGATTATCAAATTCTTGCCTCTAAAACCTCTCTCCTTTGTTCTTGAAATAAACTAATAATTTTTAAAATAAAATTCAATTATGTTATTCTAAAACATGTGATATAAAAAATGAATTTGGTTTGGTCAGAATTAAAAAAAATTATTTCAAACAAATCTTGAGAGAAGTTTGGGTTTCCAAAACTTCTCTCTAGATCTAGGAGGATTAAACCTTAAAATAATAAACCAAGATTCAAGTATGTTTTTTACTATCTCTAAACCTTTATTATGACATATTATTTGTTAATTTTTGATTTTATTTTTTAGAGATATCTTATAGAGATGATTTTTTTAGTTTTTAGACAATTTTGATATCTATTAAAATATATGGTGAATTAGTGAGAAAGACATACACCCATGTATAATTATTTTCCAAAAAAATATAATGAAACAAGTTTGGAATTAATTAAATTAATGAATTTAAAGTTATATTAGAGAGATTTTTTTTTTTCATTTTGAACCTCTCTCTAAAATTTAGATGCCTTATTAGATAATTTATAAGATAAAATTTATTTTTTTATGATCCTTAAAGTTAGAGGAAGGTGTTGCTGATGTTTAGTGAAAAAAATCACTTTCTCTCTCTAGAAAACCACCATGGGTGGTGGTTGGTAGTGGTGGGAATCAACAAATAATGGAAGAGGAATCATGACCACCCACTTCTTCATTGAGTGTACCAGATTCCACCACGTAGCCCTAGCTGGGGGACGAGGGTGTAGCACAACATGGAGTTCACTCGACTGTCCGATCAAATGATCAGACCTACCACATCTACACTAATTATAGAGACATAATGAGGATAGAAACATGTATATGATCATAATATTGTATTGATCAGTGGAAGTGTTGGATATGCAGGGGCACACCTCCCCTTCATCTGTCACCATTTAATAATTCCTTTATATTAATTCTGTTATATTAATTTAGAAATGAAAAAAGACAATATTTCACTCTCTTGAATTTAATATCTGTAAATTTTTATGTAAGAATAAAAAGAGGATAATTTTGGTTCTAAATATTTATTTTAAATATAAATTAATTGTTTCTATCATTTTTTTAATTTTTTTTTGATATAATGATTACCTTAAATGATTATGCAACGTCGACATAATATTTATTCAAATAATTGAAAAATAAAATAAATGTTTTTAAAAATATTATAAGTAATAAAATTGGGATGAATTATTATGTTCCATGAATTTTAAAGATAAATATAACATATTATAGAAATTTTAAAGGTTTATATTATAATTTCTTTACTGTAAAATTGTTTTCAAAGTCAAAGTAAATGAATGATTCCAAAAATGAAATTAATGATATTTTATAATGAAAAATATTTAATTAAATGATTTAAAATTTTTAAAAATACTATATTCATAAAATTTAATGGGATATGGTTTAAAATATCAAAAATGTTCTATTTATGGGTTAATTTTCTTTTTATGGTAACATCCCTGATCCTTAAATATTTAAAAATTTTATATTGTGGTAATTGTCAAAAGGGGTAATAGGGGGTTAAAACAAAGAGATAATGGTGAAAAATTAAACTAAAATTATCCAAATTTTATTGGATGATATTATTTTAAATTATACCTATCATATCTTCTAAATATATCAATTTTATCCACTTTAACCTTAAAATTAATTTATATTAGTTTAATACTTTAAGTAATTCCAAGAGTGCCCCCTCTCCTCACTTATCAAAGGGAACCTCTTATCACCTCTTCCTTACAAATTTTGAGCCTTATATATCTACAAAAACATGAAAAATTATCTTATAAACTTTCCTATACATGAATTATAACTATTTTTTTTTCTTAAAATACTAACCAAATGGTCTTAAAGAAGGGATCTAAAGGAGGCCTACTGAAGAAGTGGTAATCGCCTTACCCGAACTCTTTCAATTTATTTCTTATTCTACCTCTAAATCCATAGAATACATTATAAAATAATTAATTAAGTATATTAAATATAATTAATTATTATTATTATTATGGAATAATAATTTTCCATATTCTTCCCATTCATTGGAAAATGATAACGCCACTCATGCGTATGTGAAGACTACCACCTCCACAAAGCGATATGATTTGTTTTTCAGTTACATTTTACATGGATGGTACTAATGATATAATTAATGAATATATATAATATATATTATATAAAAATGTTTCTAATAAGGTAAATTATTATTTAAATTTCATTCATTTTATCCATCTAAAAGTGAAAACAACATTCATGTGCACGTATGACCTACCGTCTCCATGAACAATGTAAGTCATTTTTATATATCTAAATTTATGAATGACTATAAATATATATATATATATATATAATGAATATATATTATATTATATAATGATTAAAATTATATATGTTATGGAAACTTGATCAAAGTATAATGAATGGTACTACCAAACAAAAACATGCATGAGAAACGAAGCAATTTTCACCTGAAACAATGATTTTAGTAACAAATTGTTAATAAATGGGTGATAAGGAATTGTAAATAAATAATACATGGTATAATATATATTAGTATTGTTATAAAATATATTTTTAATAAATATATATTTATTATATTTGATTTTCAAAAATTTATGAATAAATATAGGACTTGAGGTAAGAGATTTACGTCTAAATCCCATTTTATTCAGGATTGTTTATGCTTGAATTCCTTGTGAGGAAATTATATGATCCTTATTTAATAAATAAATTTAATTTTTATTACCCTATATTTATTTTTGTAGAATATATGTTTTCCTTTCATTTTTCTCACTTTAAGTACTCAATATACTGAAAAAATTGTTTTTATGGAAAACCAGTTATGTTTTACTATTTGGACAAGAATTGTTTTATTTCATGTCCATGTTTTCTTTAAAAAGTATTTAAGATTTTTTTAATATTATCCTATGAATTTTTAAAGTCATTTTTATTAATCTTTTACTTACTATAAAAATATTTCAAAGTAATATTCTTATCATTTTTCTAATGAGGCACTTTTGACTTATTATTAAAAATTTTGTTGGACTCCTCATGTACTAATCATGTTTTAATGATCATAAATCCTATTCAACCTGGCTAAATCCTGTAAATTATATCAAATCATGTGTATTATTGTTTAAGTATTCTCATGCTTTAATTAGATTATTTCAAGATCTTAATTGCTCTACATTCAGTTTAATTATTTTATAATATCCTTGATTTAACTTTATAATGATTTCTCTAAAAAATGATTAAGTTTAATTTTTTCCATAAGTATCACCACTTAAGTCTGAATACAGATATTTTCCTAAGTCCGAGACACCGTGAAGTAGACACCATGACATCCAGACACCGTGAACCAGACACTGTGACAACCAGACAACGTGACCATCAGACACCGTGAATATCCAGACACTGTGAACAAGACATCATAACCATCAAACACCGTGAACAAGACACCGTGACCATTAGAAACCATGAACAAGACACCGTGACCATGAGACACTGTGACCAAGAGGCACCATGACTATGAGACAACATGGCCAATCCAGACACCGTGTGAAGGAGACACCGTTTCCATGACATACTGTGACACCGTTTCCTAATATATTTTGTCATCTTTCAATTTAATCTATAACGGTCATATTTGAAGATTTTAATGCATTGACATAATTAATGTTTCTTTGTAGACATATCATCAGATAGTATGTGGTATGAGGTGCATAATACATGCAAAATTTCATCTCCAACACATGCACTCCAAGATAAAAAGAGTTGTGCGGCCCAGAAATGAAGTGGAGGAAAAGGTTATAGGAAAAACATTATACAAACAAACAAGCTGGTGGGAATGAGTATTATAGTAGAATAATTTCTTACGAATTGGCTCATTTAACCTAATTCTGCTGAATAACACATGAAGAATACTAGAATTCTAAGAACATCTCCACATTGTAGAACACCACGAAGAACACAAGCCGAATCTATCTAACTTGCAACACTCTGTTTTCCAGACGAGGACCCGAGTTCTGCATCTTCTTTATTTTAGAAGTCCAGAGCTACAAATACTAATACTCAGAGCACTTCTAAACCTATCTCAATCATTCTTCTCTGTTGTGTATATTTTTATTAAATTTTGAGTAGTGTGTTTTTCTATATAATAACAAACTCTGTCTTCTGCATCAAACTGAAGGATACAAGATATCCTTACTCAAAAACTCATTTAATCATGTGTATACCCACAGATAAGTGTGGAAGAGGTCCCTATGTGGCCTGGTAGTTTGTACCCATGAAGAACTATGGAAGAGGTCCTTGTGAGACCTAGAAAGTCCTATGTACTATTGTTTAACCCCAATCCAGGGTGTGTATCAAGTTTATTTATATAAACTGCTTGGTGGTTGGTGATCACCAAGTGGAGTGGATTAGGTCTCGGCTTGAGACTGAACCACTTGTTGTATATCCGCTGTGCTGCTTATTTTTATTTTTCTCTATTTTACTGCTTAACTGTATAATTCAGAAATCACTAAACTTACTTTGATAGTTAATCTTTGAAAGAAGTTATAATTTCTTTTTCTTAGTAAAATAGTTTCAAAAGTAATATTAATAACTATTATTATTACTGAGAAATAATCAATATTCTAAAAATTTATTTAAATAGTCAAACCTTTATAACCGTATTACTTTGATTAAATGGGATGTATTTAACTTAAAGGGGAAACCTTTTTAAGAACACATTTTGAACAGAAATTTTTATAGATACTCAATTCAACCCCCTCTTGAGTATTCTACTCCGACCAACATTTGGTATTAGAGGCTATTTATTAGGACTCTGTTTAATCTTATTCAATTGTGATTTTAATTTTACTTTAAATATATTTAAATTTATGTTAATTCTAAATTTATATCTATTTAAATCTATTCTGTTATTATGGATAATATATTGGAAGGTGATGCAACCAACATACCACCATTCTTTAATAGAACCAACTATGATCAATGGAAAATTAAAATGAAAATGTATTTAGAGAGTATGAGTTTTGAAATTTGGTCTTCCATTATAGATGAATATAATATTCCTGCTACTGATAGAATCAAATGGGATGAACCAACCAAAACTACCTACAATAAAAATTTCAAATCTATGAATGCTTTATACTACTTTTTATGAGATGAGGAATTCAATAGAATTTCTACTTGTAAAACTGCCCATGAGATTTGGTATACCCTATCTGTCTCACATGAAGGAACATATAGTGTAAAAGAAACAATAATTAGTACTTATACTATCAAATATAATAATTTTAAAATTAAACTTGATGAGCCTATTTCTGACATGTATCTTAGGTTTAATTAGATTATCAACATAATGATCTCACTTGGAAGAGAAGTCACTACCAAGGAACAGATCATGAGAATTATCAGATGTCTACCTGATAGATGGAGGGGAACCTCTATCTCTATTAGAGAATCACACGACATCAGCAAGATACCTATAAAATAACTCATTGGGAAACTGATGATGTATGAAGAAGAGTTGAAAGTCAACAAGGAGGAAAAGGATGAACCAAAAAATAAATCTGTTGCATTCAAGACCACCACCTCTAAACACAAAGAAAAATGGAAATTGGAAGCTTCTGTAGAAAGTTCCAATAGTGAACAATCATCACCTAATAGTGATGAAGAGATGGATCAATTAGCCAGAAGATTTAAAAGATTTTACAAGAAGAAGAACTTTTTCCGAAATCCTAACTTCAAGGGAAAATATGACCAAAAAGGAAATTGGAAGAAGGACTGGAAAAGAAGTGACAAGGCTGATGAAATTGTCTACTATGAATGTAAGCACAAAGGACATATCAAGGTTGACTGTCCAAAGCTCAAGTATAAAAAAGAGATATGAGGACAAGGATAGGAAGTATAAAAAGGCAATGAAAGCAATCTAGAGTGCCTATGAGGATAGTTCAAGCGACTCAGACACATCACATGATGAATAGTCTAACAAAGACAATATGTGTTTTATGAAAAACACATCCGAGGTAACATTGGACTCTCATGTACATAATTCATACTATTCTGAAAATGAGAGTGACTCTGAAAAAATGACTAATGAAGAAATGTCTAAATAATGTAACATGCTTGAAGAATCATGCAATGAAAAAAATGACAAATATAAATCATTGAAGAAACAACATTCTCTCACTATGACTATCAAATCTAAACTCACAAATAAAAATGAGAAAAATTCCCAACTTCTCAAAGAGAAAAACAAATTAAAAATATCTAATGAGCAATTGAATAATGACCTAGAAAAGTTTACCAATGGGAAAAATACCCTTACCCAAATTCTAGGAAAATTTTTTTCCCATAAATACAACACTGGCATTGGTTATCAACCTAGAAAAAGAAACCTTGGTAGAACAAAGTTTGTTTCTAAATCTAGGACATATAGTTTTACTTCCAATTCTAGAAAAAAATCATCTAATTCAAGTTATGATACATTGTCTACTATTTCAAGTTTTTCCAGACCAAATAGAGTTTATTTTTAAAATACTTTACTTAATACTTATAGGAAACCTATAAGATATATATGGGTTCCTAAAGCACTTATTACTAATATTGCTGGACCCAAACAAGTATGGGTACCAAAATCTATTTTTGCTTGATCATTTTGTAGGAAATCTACTTAAAGAGTTCCTGTAAAAGTATACGGTACTTGAACATTGGATGTTCAAGGAACATGATAGGAGAATACTCATGATTCAATAACCTAATCAAAATAGATGGAGGACATGTCACATTTGGTGACAATGCCAAAGGGAAAATTATTAGCCTCAGCCAAATCAGTAACTCTAATTTAGTATTTATTTCTAAAGTACTATTTGTTGATGGATTAAAATAAAATTTTATTAGTATCTAACAGTTATGTGATGATGGATTTCATGTTAGATTTGAAAATTATGCTTGTAATATCTTTAATTTTAAAGAAGAATTAATATTTTCTACATTAAGAAATGAAAATGTTTACTCTGTTAACTTAGATTTTTTAGCTTCTCAAAATGATTCATCTTTAAGTGTATTTCATAAAGAGTCTTGGCTCTGGAATAGATGACTAGGACACTATAATATTCACTCCCTTAGAAATATAACTAGAAAAATCCAAGTTAAAGACTTACCCAAACTTGAGTTTCCAAATGAAAAAGTATGTAATCCCTGTCAAAAGGGAAGACAACATAAAGTTTCCTTCAAACCAAAGAAAGAAGTGTCAACTTCTCAAACTCTCGAACTAGTTCACATGGATTTATTTGGACCATCTAGAGTTTCTAGTTTAAATGGGAAGCACTATGTTTATGTTCTTGTAGATGACTTTTCTAGATATACTTGGACCATTTTTATGGCTCACAAGAGTGAAGACTGCTCTTATTTTAATAAATATTCCAAGTCTGTAGAAAATCTTAGTGGAATTAAAATTAAATACTTAAGAAGTGATCATGGATATGAGTTTGAAAATCAAATATTTGAATCATTTTTCTCCTAAAATGGTTATAATAACAATTTCTATGCCCCTAGAATACCTCAACAAAATGGAGTTGTAAAGAGAAGAAATAGAACCCCGCAAGAGATTTCTAGAACAATGCTCAGTGAATATGACCTACCTGTTTATTTTTGGGCAGAAGCTATCAATACAACATGCTACATAATCAATAGAGTGTTGATCAAACCTATTCTTAAAAGGACTCCTTATGAGTTATGGAACAATAGAAAACCCTAGTTTAACTACTTCAGAGTTTTTGGTTCCAAAGTCTATATCCTTAATACTAAGGAAAATCTTGATAAATTTTCATCCAAAAGTGATGAAGGTATCTTTTTAGGATATTATATGTCTAGTAAAGCCTATAGAGTGTTCAATAAAAGAACTAAATGTGTGGAAGAATCCGTCCATGTCAAATTTGATGAAACAAATCCACATGAGCCTAAAACATCTATAGAAAACCTGTAGGATGAAGTATCAAATATGAACATCAATTCAAAATCCTCAAACCAATCTGTGAAAGAATCTGTGAAAACACCCAGTTCTGAAAATTCCCCAGAATCAAGTCATAATGAACCCGAACCTGCTGATGAACCTAAAATCACTATTCCCTCATTTACTAGGGCTATTAGAACTCTTAAAAACCATCCCTTAGATGCTGTTGTAGGAGACCTAGACAAAGGAACTCAAACTAGAGCTTCTCTTAGAAATCAAGTTGAACATCAAGTCTTCTTGTCACAACTTGAACCTAAAAACATTAATGATGCTATCAATGATGAATTTTGGGTGATGTCTATGCAAGAAGAACTTAATTAGTTTGAAAGGAATAAAGTTTGGATACTTGTTGAAAGATGTAAGGACACATTCACCATAGGCACTAAATGGATGTTTAGAAATAAAGTAGATGTGGCTGGTAACATAGTTAGAAACAAGGCTAGATTGGTTGCTCAAGGCTATAGTCAAGAAGAAGGAATTGACTATGAAGAGACCTTTTCACCAGTATCTAGATTTGAAGCCATCAGAATCCTGCTTGCCTATGCTGCTCATCTGAATTTCAAACTATATCAAATGGATGTTAAAAGTGAATTCTTAAATGGGTATATTACTGAGGATGTCTTTGTTGAACAACCCCCTAGTTTTACAAACCACCATTTTCCAAATCATAATTTTAAATTATCAAAATATTTATATGGTTTAAAACAAGCTCCAAGAGCTTGGTATGATAGATTAAGTACTTTTCTTATTTCCAAAGGTTTTACAAAAGGAATAGCTAATCTTACCCCTTTTATAAAACGAATTTCTAATGATATTTTAGTTGTTAAAATCTATATAGATGACATTATCTTTGGATCCTCAAGAAATTATTTATGTGTTGATTTTTCTAAAATGATGCAAAATAAATTTGAAATGAGTTTAATGGGTGAACTAAAATTCTTTATCAGATTTTAAATCCTTCAAAACAATGATGGTATTATTTTAACTCAGAGTAAATATACTAGAGATCTTCTAAAACATTTTGAATTGGATAGCACTAAAAGTAGTAACACTCTCATGAGTACCACTTGTAAGTTGGATCTTGATAAAGATGGAAAATCTATTGATCAAACCACTTATAGAGGAATGATTGGAAGTTTACTCTACTTAAATG
Source organism: Viscum album (assembly GCA_963277665.1). Classification (NCBI taxonomy): domain Eukaryota; kingdom Viridiplantae; phylum Streptophyta; class Magnoliopsida; order Santalales; family Viscaceae; genus Viscum; species Viscum album. The sequence goes on from OY728136.1 coordinate 412,467,541, forward strand.
CTAGTCGACCTGAAATTATGTTTAGTGTGTGTGTGCTTGTTTTCAAGAAAATCCTAAGGAATCTCATTTAAATACTGTAAATAGAATTTTCAAATACCTCAAACATACACCCATTCTAGGATTATTCTATCCTAGAGGATAATCATTTGAATTAGTTAGTTATTCTGATACTGAATTAGATGGCTGTAAGTTAGATAGAAAAAGCACCTCTAGAACATGTCACTTTTTAGGCAAATCACTAATATCATGGTGTAGTAAGAAACAAAATTATGTTTCATTATCTACTACATAATATGAATACATTGCTGCTGGTAGTTGTTGTGCACAAATCTTGTGGATGAAACACACATTACTAGATTATGGATATCAATTCAGGCATGTACCTATAAACTGTGACAACAAAAGTGCTATTAACATATCAAAAAATCCTGTTTCACATTTTAGGACAAAGAATATTGATGTAAGACATCACTTTTTGTGAGATCATTATCAAAAAGGTGATATAACTTTGGAATTCATTGGTACTGAGTATCATCTTGCTGATATATTTACCAAACCAATAAATTCTGAAAGAATAGACTACATCACACATGAATTAGGCATGATAAATCTTAAGTAAATGTCTTACTATTATATATATTACTGTTTCATGATTACGGTGTCACAGTTAGTGATTCATGACTACTGTCTCACCACAATTCTTAGTTACTGTCTCACCGTAACGCTCAGTTACTGTCTCACTGTAACGCTCAGTTACTATCTCATCGTAACATTCTTTCTCTGTCTCACTTTAAAGACATGATATTTCTCACTGTAAAGATTTTCTTTAATGTTTAGTTATGAATTAAAAATCGTATCATGGTAATTATTCATTTCACCTTTTTTTCCCTGTATTTTTACTTTTGTGATGTTTAGTATTCCTAAATGATAAAATAAAAAAGTATCACTCAATTATTCCCTCGGGCTTTCTTCTATTCACTCATTTCGAATCCTTCTTCAACCCTGAAATCCTTCTCTCTCTCTCTAGAACTTTCAGTGGATGCCTAGGATGAAACTCCCCTCATCGCCGACTCCTGAGAAACGTAGCACAAAGAAGAAGAAAATTGCACCCAAGATAGCACCCGAAGTTCCTCTAAACCCAAATCTGGTAAACCGAGTTGTCTTGCCTGAGAAAGAGGTTTGCCCCAAATGGATTTTGTCAAGTAAGTCTCTGGTTTTGAAAGTTTTACAAGAGAAAGTCCTACTAGAGTGGTTTTTAAAGGAATATAGACCTATATATCCTAATTTAGTGGCTCAGTTTTATAAATATTTTCAGTTCACCTTTGAGTCTGAAGATGGATATGTTGTGAGAAGCTGTATCAATGGGAAAAAATTCTGATTCTCTTTGAGGTTATGGGATACATGCCTTAGGATAATTCATAAAGTCATCTATGAGGATTATCATAGAGGACCTCCACCTTCAACCGAATTCTTTGATCTGGAGGATGATTTGAAAGCCTTAATTGGAAATGGCACCAAAAGGAGAGCCATTTCTGCTGAACTATATGAATAATCAAGTCTTCTGTTTAAGTTTATTCAGAATCTGGTTAACCCCAGAAAAGGTGATTTTGCTGTTTTGAAATATCATGATGTGTTTCTGATCTACCTTATAAAAAATGGGCATAAGATCAACCTTTGCAAGTATATCATTCACCACATGTGTTAACTGATCAAAGCCATATCCAAGTCAACCTCCCTATTTTACTCTCAGCTTATCTCAGCAATGATTCTTGCCAAAGGTATGGTTGGACCTAATGAGGAAGTTATAAAGGATTGGAAGTACTAACTTTCAAAAATCACTATCAAGAGGATGAAGATAAATTGGAACCCTTGGAAAAAGGCATGGGTAGAAGACAATGATAGATTTTATGAAAAATTAAATACTATGGAACATCCCTCAAGACCAGGAGATATTTCTAATCCTGGTTTGGAACCAGATGAGTTTGTGGAATACTCTTCTAAAGAAGAAGAAGAGGCTACTGTGACTCCCAGGGAAACTGTTTCTGTTGAGGAAGATAGTACTCCTGTTCTTCATGAAGTTCTTGAAGAAGAGGTACCTGCTCCTATAGATGTTGTTAATCTGAAAGATCTACCCGAGGTTGAAACTGAATCTGCTGCCAAAGAAACTAAAAATAATTCCATGGAAGAACCTATAGTGGAATAGCTACCTGTTATGCAAGAGGCTAACCTTGAGGAACTCCCAGTGGAACAATCTGTTCATGAAATCATTCCTTCAGCTGAAGAAAGGGTGGAGATGGATTTTCAGTTGGCTATATAGGAAATGGGTGAAGAACTACAAGATGAGTTTGTGGAATTAGATCAATATCCTAGGCATCTCAGTCCTGAGGAGGATGCAACTATTTAGGGGGAGAAACCCCCAAATATGGAATCTATCAAAGTAAAAAATCCGGATAATCCGATCCCTATAAGCACTTGATATAAGTTCCCCAGTTTCTATGAAGTGGATGACTCTTAGCAAGTTTCAGTAAAAGGCCTTGACCTTTATAATATGTTCCAACTGAAATCTGTCTCTAATCTTGCTCTTAAGAAGGAACCTGAACCTGTATCAGTACCTATTTCTGAACCTTCATCAAAACAACCATCCTTTGTGAGTAAGGATGATCTAAAGGAATTTGTTGCTACCCTCTTGTATAGTGTTGAAAAAGTTATGAATTCTTAACCTTCTCTTGTGACTCATCTAAGTGGGAGAAATGCCTCTTTATTGTTGGAAAAAATTATCTGGGAAATACAACCCAAAATGCTTCATGAGATTCAGGAAGTAAGAGTTGAGAATAGACTGCTTAGTGATGAATTAAAGACCCGAAGAGGTATGATTGAAGACATGCAGAAAGAGATGAATTCGAGATCAGAGATTATTTCTCATATTGTAGAACCTGCTGTTCCTAAAACCCTACAGAATGTTGTCTCTAAGATTCAGCCACACTTTGCTTCCTTAGCTGAAAAGGTCACTGAAAGGAATAAACAGATTGTGAAAGAGATGAGAGAGCTTGTTTTAAATCATAACAAACTCACTGATGAGTATACAGGGTGTCTTCAGAAATTGATGAATCAATTGAAATCTCTCACCACCTCTATCAATGCTTCTAAAGCCTCTAGTCAATCCTCTAAAACCTCTTTAGACAATGATCTTCTTAGAACAGTGGTCAAAGAAGAGCTTCAGACTGTGCTTAGTGGCTTCAATAAAGATTCTCTCTCTGTAGTTATCAAGAACAGTGACAAAGTTATTGACCTGGTCCAAATACATTATAAAATTTCCAATGATGCTCAGCAAGATATTTCCAGTAAGGTGTATTTATACTTCAATAGAATCTTCTCCAAGACTTACATTAATAATAATTTCAAGTATCTTGTAGAAAATATACAGATTCCACCTGTTACTCAAGCTTTCAATACCCAAGTCCAAAATCTCATAGAGTTCAATCGATTGATGGATAAGTTTATGTAAAACAAGGATGATTTTGAGAAATCCATATAATATGGTGGAGAGATCATTGCAGATTTCATTAAGATTATGAGGACCTATCTTCATGTCAAGAGTAAAACCATTGTTGCTCCTACGGCTGCACCTCTAAAACATGGATTGCCTACCTTCACCTCTTCCCTCGCCTCCACTTCTTGGTCTGTTAGTCAAGAAGTGAGTCAGATTAGGCTTGTGATCCTTGATCAATAACTGCCTCGATCTTTTAATACACCTACTCTAGCTCCCTCTAGTTTTGAAGGACTCTCTTTACCTTCTCTATCAACAACCTCACTCCCTTCTTCTACCTCGACCTCTGCTCCTATGGATTCCTCTTCTGCTACTACTGATAAAGCCAAAGAGAAGACCAGTCAGTGAAGAAAAAGAGTGATTACTCCTTTTTGATAGGAATGATTTTGCTTTTGTTTAGCTCCTTTATGTTTGTACTAGATCTTATTTTCTTTAATGACATGTTCACTTTTCATGAATTCTCTTATTTCATCCTTTTGATAATCCCAAAAGGGGGAGAAATCTCTATATGTTATACCTTTATCTCTATATCTATATTTTAATCAAATATACACTTTAAATCTATATGATTTTTGATCATCAAAAAGGGGGAGATTGTTGGACTTCTCATGTACTAATATTGTTTTAATGATCATAAATCCTATTTAACCTAGCTAAATCCTGTAAATTATATCAAATCATGTGTATTATTGTTTAAATATTCTGATGATTTAAGAAGAGAATTTAAAGATCTTAATTTCTCTACATTCAGTTTAATTATTTTATACTATCCTTAATTTACCTTTATAATTATTTCTCTGACAAATGATTACGTTTAATTCTTTCTATAAGTATCACTGCTTATGTCTGAATACAGATATTTTCCTAAGTCTGAGACACTGTGAAGTAGACACCGTGACATCTAGACACCATGAACCGGACACCATGACATCCAGACACCATGACCATCAGACATAGTGAATATCCAGACATCGTGAACAAGACACTGTGACCATCAGACACTATGAACAAGACACCGTGACCATCAGACACCGTGAACAAGGCACCGTGACTATAAGACACCGTGACCATGAGACACCATGACCATGAGACACTGTGACTACGAGACACCGTGAACAATCCAGACATCGTGTGAAGGAGACACCGTTTCCATGACATACCGTGACACCATTTCCTAATATATTTTGTCGTCTTTCAATTTAATCTCTAACGGTCATATTTGAATATTTTAATGCACTGAAATAATTAATGTTTCTTTGTAGAAATATCATTAGACAGTATGAGGTACGAGGTGCATAATACATGCAACCTGTCGGATCCAACACATTCACTCCAATATAAAAAGAGTTTTGCGGCCCAGAAATAAAGTGGAGGAAAATCTTGTAGAAAAAACATGATACAAACAAACAAGCTGGTGGGAATGAGCGTTACAATAGAATACTTTATTACGAATTGGATCATTCAACCCAATTCTGATGAAGAACACACACATAATACTAGAATCTCGAGAACATCTTCGCGCTGTAGAACACCATGAAGAACACAATCCGAATCTGTCTAACTCGCAACACTCTATTTTCTAGATGAGGACCCATGTTCTATATCTGCTTCATTTCAGAAGTCCAGAGCTGTAAAGACTAACACTCAGAGCACTTCTAAACCTATCACAATCATTCTTCTCTATTGTGTATCTTTTTATTAACTTTCAAGCAGTGTGTGTTTATATATAATAACAAACTCTATCTCCTGTATCAAACTGAAGGATACAAGATATCCTTACTCAAACACTCATTTACTTTTGTGTATACCCATAGATAAGTGTGGAAGAGGTCCCTGTGAGGCCTAGTAATTTGTACCCATGAAGAACTGTGGAAGAGGTCCTTGTGCGACCTGGACAGTTCTATGTACTGTTGTTCAACCCCAATCCAGGGTGTGGATCAAGTTTATTTATAAAAACTGCTTGGTGGAAGGTGGTCACCAAGTGGAGTGGATTAGGTCTCGGCTTGAGACTGAACAACTTGTTGTATATCCACTGCACTACTTATTTTTTCTTTTCTCTATTTTACTGCTTAACTGTATAATTTAGAAATCACTAAACTTACTTTGATAGTTAATCTTGGAAAGCAGTTATAATTTCTTTGTCTTAGTAAAATAGTTTCAAAAGTAATATTAATAACTATTATTATTACTGAGAAATAATCAATCTTCTATGAAGTTATTTAAATAGTCAAACCTTTATAACTGTATTTATTTGATTAACTAGGCTGTATTTAACTTGAAGGGGAAATATTTTTAAGAACACCTTTTGAACATAAATTTTTAAAGATACTCAATTCACCCCCCTCTTGAGTATTCTACTCTGTCCAACAAATTTGAAAGGAATCTTAGTTTTAACATACACAACATGAATGTAATTTCCCAGTGTCATGACGAGTCAATTATTTTAAGATTACTTAAAAATTTTCCAAGTTTATTTTCAAATAAAATTCTTTATTTAATATTTTAGATATTTTTATATTTTAAATAAGTTATTTCAAAGTGAAAAGGGTATTTTCTTTAAGAAATATTTCAGTGACCTTTTAAAGATTTTTTCATCTATGATAACATCCTTTGAAATTAATTATACTTTACTAGAAATATAATCCAATGATACCATCATTCTTATTTCTATGGATGGTTATTAATTTTGATGATGAGATTTTTATGAAACTTTTTTTCCATGGGTTATGCTATGATGAAATGATGAAATTTTTATACAACCCATTTCCTTTCGACAAGTTATGCTATAATGATATAATGAATATTTTATGATATTATGACACACATATATATGGTTTTAATTATTTGATGGGTGGGCCTGAAATTATATATCCCTCGAATTCATTGGGTAAAGTTTTATATCTCATGATATAATCATTGGAAATAAGTTGATGTGCTTGATCCAATATAGGAAATATATGATGATGCCTGATCCATTATGATACAAGAGATAAATTTTGATTCCTTATCAACTATGATTTTATGGTCTTAGTAGCTAACATTGAAATATGAAATGGTTTCTATAACTATGATGGTGCCACACTTTTATGACATAATTATGATTTGAACTTATGGTTTAAGATTGATTTATGATGTTTTATCACACTTATGATTCATGACTTTTGAAATGATAATTTTTTATTCCATGACTATTTTCATGATCTTTGATAGATTTGGTATGAAATTTTCATGTTATGGTCATGATATTATAACCTTATGCTTATATTATTCTTTCATTTGATCATTTGTTGACATCTTCCATGTTTACCCTTACTAAGCATCTGAGATCACACTTTCTTATATTTCCTTTCTCCATGTTATGAAGAAAGTTTTTAAGTAGGTAATATCAAGAAAGGTAAAGAGTGGGAATAACATTATGAGAGATAATAAACAATGTACCTAAATAATATGTTCATGTATCTGGTTTCCAATAACACTAAAACTTTATGGTTACGGAATGTATCATAATGTTATGTATTGAATATTCTTCTAGAAAGATGTAATATTTATGTATAGAAATTTTAGATCTTTATAGGCGGTATCAAAGTAGGGTATAGTTAATATTTTGATATTAGGGTTATAAATATTTAGTGAAAACCCTAGGGATAAGACTATGTATAGGACAACATACTAACATTTTGGTAATAAATATGGATAACCTAGGTTAAACCTAAGGTTCTATATGTCGAGAAGAAGGTGTCATGATTTAGATATCCTTTGAATTATATTTCATGATTATATGATTGATCACTCTAATTAACAATCTTTTATGATCACACAAACCCTTTTGGTTTTAGTATGGGATTAATGATATAATGATGAATTTGAGGTGGTAATATGTATGCTCAAATATTTAATTTCCCTATTTTAGCATAGTTATATGAATTATTTTATATAATTAAATGTATAAAGGAATATTAATTCCTATCCTTAATGATTAAACATTGGGTTAGCAGTGAAAATTTATAATGGTATGATGGTCACATCTCAAGTTTGCAGTTCCTCTATGATTGATGTTTATGAGAATGTGATTCCTTAAAATATTATGATTATAACTTGAGTATAATTTTATACGATTCTAGTCATGTATTTGATTTATTTATATGGATCCCATATCAATTTCTAAGTAAGGGGAGTCACATAATATTCCAAATAAACTTATAATCATTTATCGGTGTGAGTATGAAAACAAACTACCAATGGAAATTAATTATATCTTCTGTGTATTTATTTCTATTTATAAAGGGTATTTATCTTATATTATTGGGTATAAAATAAAAATTTAGGATATTCCTATTTTATGGTATTTTTTTGATGGATTTACAAAAGAGTTTCATAGTCTTCCCTAAAATCATGAAGTTGAGTTTTCAATTGAACTCATACCTTGTACTACACCTATTTTAAAGACTCTTTATAGAATGACCCCAATTAACTTACAATAATTAAAGAATAAAATCCAAGAGAATATTTATAATGGATTAATACAACCTATTGTATCACTATGGGATGAAACTATTCTTTTTGTTAATAAGAAATATGTGTTAATGAATATTTTTATTGATTATCGAGAACTTAACAAGATCAATATCAAGAAAAAGTATCCTATACCCCATATTAACAATTTTTTTGATCAATTATGAGGATATAAATACTTTTCTAAGATTGAACTTCATTTTTGATTTCATCAGTCTAAGGTTAAAAATGAGGATATACCCAAAACAACCTTCCTTATGAGGTATGAGTATTATGAATTTATAGTTATTCTATTTGGAATTACTAATTCCCCTACTATTTTCATGGATTTAATGAATAAAGTATTTAGATATTAATTTGATCATTTTGTGATAGCATTTATAGATAATATTATTATACATTTAAATATTAAGGAATAATATGAAGATCATTTGATAATTGTGTGGAAGATTATGAGGAAGGAGGAATTGTATGAAAAATTTACCAAGTGTGAACTTTGGCTTCAAAAATTTTCATTCCCAGGTCATATAATCTCAAGTGAGGGCATGTTGGTGGATCCTTTAAAGGCCAAAGTTATTGAGAAATAAACTATAAAAAACATAGTAATTGAAATCTATAGTTTTCTTAGACTGGCTAGATATTACCGAGGATTTGTGATAGATTTCTCATGAATATCCAACCCACTCACCAAGTTGACTTTGAAGGTGGTTAAGTTTTTGTGTATAGATGAATGTGAGGAGAATTTCAAGGATCTGAAGAGAATATTAGTCAGTGAACCTATAATCAAAATACCCCATAGTGGATAAGGGTTTATGATCTATAGTGATGCATTAAACAAGGGATTGGGATGTGTGATTATGTAGAATTATATAGTGATAACATATTCCTTATTCCAATTGAAAATACATGATAAAAATTACCTGACACATGATTTGGAGATGGAAATGGTATTTTTTTTATTGAATATATGGAGGCATTATATTTATGGTGAAATGTGTGACATATATATAGATCATAAAATTTTGAAGTATATATTTACATAGAAAGAGTTGAATATGAACCAAATAAGATAGTTTAAATTGATTAAATATTATAACTACTTAATAAATTACCACCATGGGAAGATGAAGAAGGTGGATGATGATTTTAGGCAGAAAGACCATGCAAGTTTGTCCATGATTTAGATTTAAAGATATCAAACACTCATGGATATGTATAAGATGATACTTGAAATATTGAGGAAATGGGACAAATCCTATATTTCTTAGATGAATATTCAACCATCTATCCATTTTAGGATTAAAGTGGCACAAATGAAATATGTGTAACTACAGAAGAAAGTCATAAATGTTTCTGAGTTCAACCATGATAGTGATGGAATGATAAGGTTTAAGAACCAATTATGTTCCATATAAATACCATAATTGAAGAAGGAACTATTAGATAGAGCTCACAGTTCATCATTATCTATTTATCCTAGAAGTATGAATATGTATAGAGATCTAAAATATTATTTATGGTAATAAAAAATGAAAAGGGATATTACAGAATATGTATCTTAATGCATGATATGTCAACAAGTTAAGGATAAGAGAAAAAAATTTAAGGGGATGTTACAACCATTACCCATACCTAAATAGAAATGATAAAACCTTACCATGGATTTCATCATTGGACTCTAAAAAATTGTAAGGGGAACAATTCTATTTGGGCTGTAGTTTCTCACCTTATGAAGTTAGTGTACTTTATTTCCATCAGAGAGGATTTATCTCTTGATCAGATTATTAGGTTATACATTAAGGAAGTAGTGATATTACATGGAGTACCACATTCTATTGTATTTGATCAAGATTAAATATTTACCTTGAAGTTATAGTGAATGATTCAGCAAGATCTGGATTCAGAGTTGTGTTTCAATATTTATTACATCCTTAAACATATTTTTAGTATGATAAACCATCCAAACCCCAAAGGATATGTTGATATCTTGTTGTATGGATTTCAAAGGTGGTTGAGATCAACACCTTCCTTTTTTATAAACTAGTACTCTGCCCGTGAAAATGCACGGGACTATCAATTTTTTTTTCAAATCATCTCGTTCAACATCATTAAAAAAAATATTCAATATAATGCTTAAAAAAATGATGATGATGAATTGAGTGGAAATAATGTGACAAATGGAAATGGAGTGAAGAATAATGCTGGAAGAGATGGAATAGGAGAGGTGGGTATCAAAGACAGAGATGAAACGAAAGATGAAGGTGGAGGATGAGTTGGAGGCAAGAGGTGAGATTGAGATAAATTATGGAATGCAAGCCAGATAGATTTTCATGGTTTATGGATTTTAACTGGATTCTATGGGCTTGCAACGATGCATATGTGATGATTAGTAGGAAACATGATTGCATTTCATGTGGTGTGATTAATAGATAATTAGTATCTAAAGAGAAAAATGGATCAGACGATTCATCAATATGGAAGTTATTTTGCATCCCCTTGATAAAAATTAAGGTATTGATCCTTAAAATTATGTTGATGGGAATAATGGAGTCCACAATTCTAAAGTACTCATATTAAAAGACCATAAATCTCTGTAAATGAAGATACCTTAGAACTGCATTGTTATCTGTAAATTCAACCAATATATATATCCCATTTTTTTCCAATCGCCTCTACATGACCCATCGAAGGTAGTTACATAGGAGATTTAAAGTTTACGTATGAAAATAAATGAAATGAAACATAAAAGGGAAACAAAGACCAATCAAGGGTATGCCGAGCCTTAAACCACTTTAGAAGACCTAATAACATGAAATTGAATTAAAAACGATGAATAAAGATTCAATATTGATATAACATGAGAATCAATATCATTATTATATATAAATTCCAAGCTTTATAATAAATAAGTTCATATAAAATATGTTAACATATAAGTGCATAAGGATTCCAGAATCCAAAAGTTGTATTCTTATATTTTTGATACAAACATTTCCATAATCAATGCCTTTGTCTAATGGGTGATCTTCAATGTAGAGGGAGACAGATATATTCAGCAGAATCCCCAGGAAAACTGAATAGAAAACACAAGCAGGAGTGCGTGAGACTACAGGATTTTAACCCGAACGTAATAAAAGAGTGATGTGGAGCTTGGATAATGTGCCACGTGTGCTGGAAACAACCCAACTTTAAAAAAGATATAGATGTCCAAAAACATTCAATTCCATAGCTACTCAAATAAATTCCAACTCTCTAATAGCCAATCAAAGATCACACAAACATGGGATGCTGACTTGTAATTCATCTTTATGATTTTGATCTTGATTGACAATGAAGACCTCTATCTTAATTGATTTTGGTTGTTTTAATCAAGAATGTTAAGAATTTAAACAATGTTACAAAATTCTTGCACCCAGAAAGTTGATTACAATTATTCATGTAATAGAAAAAGCCAACACAATTTAGTGTTTTAATATATTTTTATATGTGACACCAACATTTGGACCAGGAACATATACATCATTAAAATATATTAATGTTGCACTACTTATGACAACAAAGATTAAACCAAATATATGAACCCCTACCCTTTCCCATACTAAAGTCATCTGCGTCTCAGTTTTCATCTCATTTTTCATTCCTTGAAAACTGCTCGGTGTAACATCAACTCAAAAAATAAAAACTATATAATAAAAATCACTTTCCCTAAAAAAATCAATCATGATGTATTAAAATTTTTTGGATGAAGGCTAGGAGGTTTATTATTATTAATGGGTACTTATTGAATGCCATGATATTGATGAAATCCTTTTAAAATCATCTGTGCAACTCATAAAACAACGTATCATTGAAGATACAATAATGAACTCATATTAATCTGTTCCATTACCAAAGGTTCACTTGTAGTGATTTGATGTAAAACTGCACCTTGTATTAATATTGTATCCACAAAGAAAATCAATAGATCACAAAAATAAATGAGCACTACAATTTGAAATAACCATATTTACATTCAAGAATGTATTTTTGTATAACTAAATAATTATAGGATGCCAGATATTAAACAAATGGTTCTAGTACGATAACCTTGAACCTCTCTTCTCCCACTTAGTTAGCCCTTTTAATGAGAAATAGTGACAAACCCAATGCGAAAAACAACTGGAAAAACCCAAATTTTGCATTCTACGAAATCAAAATGATATTGAATTTTCTTTCCATTTTAACCAGTTTCAGAATCATCATTTCCTATAAAAGGGATGTCTCAAAGCTTCCCTAGCCATCAATCTATCCTTTGGATCATATTTAAAAAGTCCTTGCAGCAAATGTATGAGGTCCCCAGCCGTGTGGTCTGCATGTTCAATTATCAAATTCTAGCGAGCACCAAACCCAAAAACAAAAAATATTTTAAACACAACAACAGTAATAATACAAACCACATAATGGTGATGAAAACTAACCTAAAGCTGTTGGAGCTTCCACACTGCCTTGATGCTATCTATCAAGGTTGCTGCATTAGTCCAGTCTAGCAAGCCCCTCTGCACGTACTTCTCTGAAAGCCGGTCTATTCTCTTCAACAAATGCTGAGGCACTGGTCCTAAAAACCTCTCCATCATTGAAATATACTCCAAGTTCTCATTAGTTTGGAACAACGCTTCTCCCTGAACAAAATGGGCCATGAGAAATGCCATCAAATATTTAATAAACTAAATAACACATATTTTTTAGATCCGTATAGAGAACAACTCCACTAAGATATAACCTATGATCCATATATCACACAGATATCTCCACCTAGGTCCATGAATGAATTCAGGGGCACGGTAATGTCGTGTTGACACAACATAGGTTTGATCATCACGATCAGAAGTGGTGATACCAAAGTCTATAACATTAATAGCACTTGACTTTGTTACTCTCTTAAAATATGAACTTCCCCTTTGTGGAAAAACCTGAAATATGAATCAGTGTTAAGTCATTAATAGAAGATTATGACCTCAAAAGCAAAGAAAGGAAGATAATAAACCTTAAAATCAGGAACTCTCTCCCATTCAGTCAATTTTTTTAAATTTCACATCAATGGGATAGTGTAGTTCCTACTAAATCCTTTTAACCATTAGAATCTGACAAGAGTAGGGTAAAAATTCTTATGTGGTTAACTTATGAAGACATGGAGAAGTATTGTTACTACAAATCAAATCTGACGACAAGACAATTTTTCATAAATTATATGTCATATTGAATTTCATTTATCACCTAAAGCTAGGAAACATATTCTTTACTAATCATATTTTCCAGGACATAATGTTGGTGTAGGTATTTTCCCTACTAAAAATCATCATTCAAAATAAACAATAGTTTCAAAACACTTCTAATAAATGACTATAATCATTATTTTTATTATGATAATAATTTTTACAAACCTCAACAGTTACACTGGAGTAATCATAATGAAGAAAAAATGTAAAAATATTGTAGGAGTCACACCTACCGTAGTAACCTATAATGGCAATAAAATGAGACAATGCATAAAAAAAGCCTCAAGAGCCACATAAAAGCATTCATCATAAGAACGCTATTAAAAAAACTTCGGTGAAAAACTTAGAAGTAATTAATTGCAATAAGTTATTACAAACTATAAAGAAACATAAGATTCGTGTAAATAACCAAACCATGGGATGTGATACATTAAGTTGGTTGCTTGAAGTACAAATAAAACAAACAGAAGCAACTGCATATGTGGAAGAAAAAATATTAGTCACTAGAAATACAAAAATCAAGTGTATCAGCCAAACTCACATATGAACATGCATGATAATGCATGCCTATAGAAGGAAATTGCATTCTGCATAAAGAAACAACATGAATGATAATATAATCTTCAAGGGAAATTCAATCTAAAGAAATGATAATGCAATATAAACTTCAATATAAACTACAATATGAAGTTATATTGAAACGGCTATAAAAACAGGAATGTAAACTGCAATTTCAGTACCACATGAACTAATATAAAGTGTAATATAAAGTGCAGTATAAAATAAAATACAAATGGTAGTATAACAAATATAAACCAATATATTCCAGTTTTCAAATTTGAATAGCTATTAATAGGGAAGTATATTAAGAATTTGTATATTAAATAAATATGAACAAATAGATCCCTAAAACGTGATTAGTAAAATTACATAATGATGCAACAAAAACCATATCATTACTACTGAAATAAGTTTACTAAACTGTAACTAAATCACATGAGGAGAATATACTATAATGTGAATAACCACCATTTCAGCATTTATAAATCAAAAAATAGATTTATAAATTGACACAGTGTTGAATAAAACAATGAAACAACTTCAATAAAATTACAGAATGATGCAACCGAAACCATTTCATTACTGCTCTAATAGGTTAATTAAACAGTACCTGAATGGCATGAGGAGAACATACCATAATGTGAATGACCACCATTTCAGCATATATGAAACAAAAAATAGATGGATAAATGTACACAGTGATGAATAAAACACTGAATGAAATCTAATCTAAAAAATTATGAAATTAATGAACATACCTCTATGTATACTAGTGAGAACTTATCCACAAATTATGTTAAATGGAATACTTAAAACCTGAGATTAATTCTACAGAGCTATTATGAAGGAAAACAAACCATATACTGTATGCATATGCAAACAGTTCAATCTACGTGGATAGTAAATTTCCACCCATCCTAGAGAGTGCCTTGACATTTAAATCCATTCATGATAAAAAAAATCTCAATAAATTTCCACCGGGGAATAATTATATTAAAAACTCCAGCATGCGGTTACACATAAAACTGGGAACAATGTCAATTGTGGTTTCTGACATAAAATGATCAAAAAATATTCAGAGTTCGATCCCATTTGCCTAGACATGAATTTCATTATTGAATAAAACATAGCGACAGATGAATGCCAAGATAATAATTAGATTATTTAGTTGAATAAGCTTACATAGAAAGAAGTGAAGATTTCCATGGTATGGACTTCATCTGAACTGAAACCTTCTAATAGAAAAACTCTTTCCTCGATGTGAACACAACTCCTAAAATCCAAACAATGAACGTATCGATAAATATTTCATATATAATATCATTATTGAAAATTTCAGGTTTATATTAAAAAGGTTGGAACATGAAAAATATGTTAGATAAAATATATCTTCAGAACTATCACATGACGATAAAAATTAAAAATTAAGTAACATTGGCTAAGCAGAATTAGAATTGGAAGCTGGTGAGAGATATTTAGTAAACATAATTCCCCAAGATAGAGTATTACAGAAACCAAATATTTAAGGCATATAGAAAAAATCATAAATAATGGATTATATAAGTTAAAAGTTGAATAGTGATGATAGTGAAAATAAATCCAAATAAAGAGAAAAAATTACTGAAACTGAGAACACTGCAGGGATTAGAGATTATGATACACATTAAATTTGAAAATGAACAGTTGTTATAATCCATTATTTATACTTGTAGTATTGAAATATGATGAATTATTATGAAACTTTAGTTAACTTATGTTAACCTGCAAAGGTAAATCTGTACAGACTCCCATGAATCAGACAAAAAAGGTTAGAACATGAAAATTATGTTAGATAATAGATATCTTCAAAACTATCACATGGAAATAAAAATTAAAAATTAAGTAACATTGGCTAATCAGAATTAGAATTGGAAGCTGATGAGAGATATTTAGTAAACATAATTACCCAAGATAGAGTATTATAGAAACCAAATATTTAATTCATATAGAAAAAAATCATAAATAATGGATTATATAAGTTAAAATTTGAATAGTGCTGATAGTGAAAATAAATCCAAATAAAGAGAAAAAATTACTGAAACTGAAAAGAACACTGTTGGGATTTGAGATTATGATAAACATTAAATTTGAAAATGAACAGTTGTTATAATCCATTATTTATACTTGTTGTATTGAAATATGGTGAATTAGTATGAAACTTTAGTTACCTTATGTTAACCTGCAAAGGTAAATCTGTACAAACTACCATGAATCAGAAAAAAATGAGAAATGATATGAGAAATGTAGAAGAAAGGATATATAGAAAGGAACCCAGCCAAGAATAGGTAATATAAAGAAAGGATTTAGGTTTTCAAATACGTAATTAAGCTCATACCTGAACTTCCAAGTTGATGCGGGAGGGAATAGGCGATGCGACCCATAGTCAGAGAAACCCAGCCAAGAAGAAATAATCACAGACCTGAAATGAAAAGCAGATGTGGGATGAAATAGGGGTTGCGATGCATAGTCGGAGGTGGTGAACCGAGAATAACTAACCTCTTAGATGAAGATCGAAGAAGATGCGTAATGGAAGATGGGTTGCAATCCAGAGTCTGAGGCTGTGAGCCAAGAAGATTGGTATCTGGGTAAACTGACGCCGAGGATGGCATTAGAATGGTAACAGGGTTTGGAGGAGGTGTCGTGGAAGATGATTTTTCTCCGGTGGAAGGAGATGTCAGGGATCAGAGGTGCTGGAAGAGGTGGAGGAGTGGCTGGAAAGGGTAGTCAGGGAGGGAGCTGAGAGGATGTCAAGGATGATGCTGATACCACAGTGGAAGGAGATGTCAGGGAGATATCAGAGGCGGTTGTGGAGGAAGAGGTGGTGGATTCGCTGTAGAGGGGATTCATGGAAATATAAAGGGATCCCTAATATGATTCGTGGAAAATCAAGAGTGGGAGGAGGTGAGATAAGGAGTAACCGGATGGGGAGCATGCGGCAACAAAGCAGTCGGAGGGGTAGATGGGAGCGGCAGAGGATTCAGAGGAGTATATGGGAGCGGCAGAGGCATAGAAGATGCAGGAAAAGAAGCCAGATGAAGAGGATTCATTGGTAGAGGAGCCGAAGGCGATGGATTTGGAGGTAGAGAAGCTGGATGTAGTGGCGGAGAAAAAGCCGGAGGTGTGACTGTAGAGGGGTTTCGGGGAGGGAGATGAGGAAATCCGCTGTAACCCTAATCGCAGCGGAGGTCGTACCCGAGTGGGGGAGCGGTATGAATGGAGGGAACAAAAAAATGGATGGAAATGATGACGTGGAGCGGTATATGAGTGACACGTTAGCAGAAAAAATCCAAGTTTAGAAGATATATAGATTCTGATATTATGTCCATTATTGTATTTTATTTCATCAAATTCCAAACATGTCACACTCATTTCTTAATAATTCTAAATTTTTTGATATGGTGTAAACAAGAGTAAATATTCAAAGAGAAACTATATTTTGAAATATAATATATTTATCTTCATCATGTTAATTTATTTGTATTTTTTTGTGAATATATATTTACCTAAAATGATTACACAACATTGCTAGATTAATTATTCAATTAATAGAAAATACAAATTAATGATATTGAAAATATTATAAAAATTATAAATAGAGAAAAAAATTGAGATAAACCAATTTCATAGATTAATATGAAATATAATTGAAGTATTAAAATATTTTGTCTATTAATCTTATTATCATGATATTGTTAATTAAAATTTAATAAATAGTGTCAAAATTAAAAATAATTGTATTTTATGAATATAATATAATATTAAATTATTAATATATCATAAAATTATTATATAGGTGTAAATGTGATAATATAAGGTCTAAAATTTTACCACAATTAATATTATGTCCGTTTTTATACAATTTTCTTGAGGATGGACTTAATTTTTTCAGCTTTTAAGAAATTCCATTTATGTCCTTCCCCTATCATATAAATGGGAATCCATTATCTCAATTAATCAAAGATCATTGGGGTATATATAAAACAACCAAAATATTTCCATTTATATCTATAAATAATTATTTATTTTGTATAGGTTTTGGTATCACTAAATGTAAAACCTCATGATTCTTAAGGAAGGATATAACGGAGGTCTCTTGAAGTAGATTTAATCATCTTACCAGACCTCTTTCAATTTATTTTTTATTATATTTAATAAAAATATATTTTATATATAGTAAATTGGTAACATAATTATCTTACATATATTTAACTATTTTCAAGATTATGAAACAACCATTATCCACAATATTAATAATCAAATGTCGAGTGAATGTCTCACTATGGAATTCTATCTCCATATAGAGATACAATTAAACTTTCATAAAAATAATTTATGTATGCTTATTATGATTTATTAAATTAATATATAACATATTTATGACAATATTATAATTATTTTAATATACAATTACATCTATATTATTACCATCCAAACAGTTGGTAAACAATAAAGTTGCTCATGCATATGGGAAGACATCGACCTCCATAAAGTGATGCGATTTGTTTTCATTTCAAATTTACAAGAAAGGTAACAATGATATATTTAATGAATATATATGATCTATATTATATATTAATTATTATATATATGATAAATATTATTTACATTTATTTCACTCAATCCCTTAGAAAATGAAAACATATATTATTCATATGTATGGCCTACCATTTCAATGAATGGTTAAATTATTTTTATTTATATATCATTTTTGAATTAATATAAATACATATAAAATAAATAGATATGATATTTATAACATTATTATAATTTTGAATATGATCGAATCATAATCAATATATAAGTAATAAAACTACCATTCCAAAACATACATGAAACACAAAGCAATTATTTCCCAGAACATTGATTTTAACAAAAAAAATTACAAACTGGTGAAAAATATATAATGGTTTGAACACATACTAATGAAGGAAGAAAAAAGATAAGGGTTTCTCATCTCTTATTTACGCCCATAAGACATATGTCATATTCACCACTTATTTATTTTATGTGGGGTATATACTACCCTTTTATATTATATATCTTTGATATCTTTATCTTCATTGTATTTAAATTTTCATTTTATTTTATTTATTTCATTGGGGTATAATTATAATATTAAAAAAGGGATATGTGTTTATTTCACACTCTCATCAATATTTAAAAAATTTTATGCATAATTATCTATTGGGGAATAATATTCTTCCAAATCCATATTTTCCACAAATAATATTAAATAATATATATAATCCTTCTATATTTTAAATTAATTTAATATATACCCATGTTTTACTTCTTATAAAATGGTGTGAAGGGAACCTTTTTTCCTTTTTGGAACACGGAACATTTTTACTTTTTTGAAAAAAGTGTGAAAGGAGTGTGTTTTAATTGAAACGAGATAAAAATATTTTCCAGTCTTCCTGATTAATATTTTCATTGAGACATACTTTACATGTTAATATATTATTTTGATGAAATTTTTTCCTACCTAATTTCACAGTTTATTAATAATAACTAATTTTTATTATGAAAATGATATTTCCCTCAACAGGTTTTTGATTAGTTTTTTATATTATATATATTTATAAAAAACATACATTTTTAAAAAAATATTCCATTGATTGTATGTTTTGATGAAATAATCTTTATTATTTCACTCGATGTACAACTATCTATTTGACTTGGTATATTATATTTTGATACCATTCATCATATAAATTTGGATGGTTTATGATTATGTTTATTGATTGAACATTATTAAAATTTCATATTCTTGTTTCAATGAGAATGTTTATGTCAATTAGGAATCACCAAATTCATATGGATAACTCATTTAACTAATTATGTTATGGGAATGTCTTGTAATATCCACTTCATGCATTAATATGTCTCATGATTTATCCTAGTTTAGTTATTTGTCAAGGAATTACATATTAATATAAGATTTCATCGAATGAGGCCTGAACTTTATGTTTATTATGTTCAAAATTATACATTCCATCATTATGAGATTATTTATTTATGTTGAAGGGATTAATTGATTAGTGATAATATTCATGGATATGTATCAAGATCATGTGATTATTTATATTTCTAAATTTATCACTATTTATTCATTCTATATTTTTTTCATTCCCTAGTCATTGATTAAATTGTGTTTTTTTTTTGTTTTTTACCATACTATATTGATTATAACTTATTAATTGTTGATTTATTCAGATGTAAGAATACCCATACTATGCCTTAGATCTCACATTTTTTTTGTTCCCTTTGTCCAGGATGTTAGGAATGGTATTATGACTTATATACTGGGACATGATAATATAAATAATGGTATACTCAAAGAAAATACTATGTTTTATTCTATGTTTTCCACTTTATTGTTAAATTCTTGAATTTATCTACTTTATCATGAAAACTATAATATTTTGTCTTAATTGATGAGATTCATTGAAAATAGTTCTAATAAACTACTAAAATATAGGTATATATCCAAAGACCTATGGACATGATTTTCCAAAACCTTGCATATAGGTTTTTATGCACAAGATCTAGCCATTGTTCTTATAAAACTTTGGATATAGGTACAAAATTTCACAATAATTGTTTTAAAACATGAATATATCTTTTCTGGTCTAGTTTATATCCATATTTTTGTAATTCCATGGTTATAAATCTCTGTCAATAGACAAGGTTAATGATAACTATGGATATTGGTTTCCTGTTTAACTGTGAGAAAAATATTTTCCTCTCAGAAATTCAACAAAATACCTATTGACAAACATTATGACCTGATTACATAATTACTATATATATAAATTATACACATTAACATTGAAAATTTTATTTAGTTTAATGGTTAAGTGTCTGGTGTCGAAAAAGGATGTAGGGGGTTCAAACTTGGTGTTTGAAAATTTATTTACATCCAATTGACATGGTTTTGTTTAAAATCATTAAAGTATTTCTTTAACCATTATTCCCCACCTTGTATACAACCTTATTTTAATAGGTTGATAATGTGCCTATATATATCTTTACACTTATTCAAAACGAGGCTAAATATTATTTCTGTTATTAGAATCCCTAGAAATAACTATATTGCCATAGTTTTAATCCTCTTTATAGTCCAATTCTCATGGTTTCCAAATGGGGATATAACCTTTCTCAATTATTTCATACTATGGTTTTTGGATTATAGCCATGGTTTTAGAAGACAATATAGGTTTAGCCTCATATTCAAACAAATATATGCTAGAGATGGATGCACCATGGTAATTGATAAATTTTATAGTTGTGATGTAAAAATGTTACCACTATAAATGGGTTACTAAAATATGTTTCATTATATTTACAATTATGGTTTCTAATAGCTTAAAATGGATTTATTTTGAAGTTAATATGGGGATAGGTCGAAATCCTCTCAACCAATAGGTTTTAGACATTTTTATGTCACCATATTAACATTATCATTTAGATTTTACTCTTAGTTTAATAGTTTAACTTTTACAATGTATTCTAGTATTTTTATGCTACATAGTTAATATAGTAACTATAAAATTCTAAGAGAACCTCAAGAGGTTAATTAGTGACAAATTTAACATCATCTATGGTATTTGTCCTAATATAATATTTTTTTCAATATTATATAATTTAATAAAATAGTATTTGTTTTAAAAACACATTTATCTTAATTTTGACCCAATTTTGTATTTGAATTTTTTGAAAGTCATAACAACTTGATTTCTTCGAAAAAAACATTAAATTAACTCTAACATATCATATTCACCTATATCATCTGCATATGGAATAAAAAGTTTGAATTTACATTTATTTTAATTTTTATAATATCAATTATTTGAATCTTTCAATAATAAGGTAATTACTACATCAATATTGTCATATAAATAAATTTAATTATTTAATGTATAAAAATTATTAACGAAATACTATGATGTTGGAAATAGTTTTAGATTTCAAATCAATATTTATAGTCGAATTTATTCTATGTATAAACTTATATTAAAAATGGTTTAGTTATTAAAATAAGAATTTAACACATTTTACTCTTATTTAAATAATATATAATAAATTTCATAATCTAATACAAGTGGATAAAAAAGGATCATATTTTTTTCCTAAGGATTCTTTTAGTCTAAATACACTAATCCAATATACTTAGGACATGTGTTAGGATAATTTTATATTATTATAATATTATTTTTACCTTTAATTACCCTATTTACTTTTAACCATTGTAAAAGTAATATAAATGTAATATTTTAGTTATTATGTATCTATTTTGACATTAAAATAAATTAAAAATTAAAAATATTTATTCAAATATAAATTTGGTTATAAACAATATTGTTATGTTTTTCACTATTCATAAAAATTGTTTGTTTTCAGAAAAATAATAGAATTTCACCCAAAGCTCATATTGATATTCTAAATCCAAAAATCAAGTTTATTTTGATTAATAAAATTTATAAACTTTCAAAAATTAGGTACTATTCCAAACATATTTTTAAACAAGTTTGATTATTCGTGGTGTGATAGAACTCGGATATGCGTACAACGCAAGATATTATATTAATCAAAGAGAAGCATACTATGGATGCTTCAGATGTTACATTATTCTATTCATCACATATTTTTTTCCTCATAATTTCTAGAATATTACTTCATAAAAAGATTTTGGTGGTTCTAAATCATAAGTTCCTCATGACACCACATTGCCTCTTCCATTTTAGGTGTTTTCCAAATAACTTTTACAAGAAGAGTCATCCAGTTTCTCAACACATGTTATCTGGTATAAATAATCCTGATAGGCTCTTCATTATAAGACAGATCTGGTTATTGTTCTATTTTTTATAGTTGAGAACTTGTGTTGGGCCAAGCATATATTTTCTCAATAGTGATATGTGTAACACCTCATGAACAGTGGGGAGACTTGGCAAAATTTCCAAACAGTAAGCTATAACTCCAATTCATTCTAGAATTTTGAAAGGTCTGATATACCTGATATTTAATTTACCCATCTAACTGAATCTTATAACACCATTCCATAGACATACATTCATGAAAACATGATATCAAACTAGAAATTATAAATCCTTCTTTCGGTTATCGATCGACCTTTTCTGCCTACTTTGAGAAACATTTATGTATGTTTGGATAATCTCCACCATTTCCATTGTTTCCTCAACATGTTCTGGGCCTATGAGTTTTCTATCCCCAATATCATTCAAATGTATTGGTGTGCGACATCTTCTTTCATGCCACTCTTCATATGGTTCCATTTGAATACTTTAATGGAAGATATTTTTAAATGAAAATTCTACCATAGGTAACTACAGATCCCACAAACCTTTAAAGTCAAGTGAGCAAGATATCATCTTTTCATGTAAGGTTTGAATAGTCTTTTCAGATTTTCCATCAGTTTGAGTGTGGTAAGAAGTTCTCAAATGATGTTTAGTATCCAAGGATTTCTGAATACTTTTCAAAAATAATGATGTAAAACATGGCTCATGATCAGAAAAAATAAATAAGGGTACACCATGAAGTCTTACAACATAACTAGTATATAGTCTTGATGAATGTTGAAAAGGTAAATCTTCTATTTTAACAAGAAAATATGTTGACTTGGTAAGATGATCAATAATGACCCATATTTCATCAATTCTTTAAGAAGTTTTTAGTATCCCCATGAAAAATTCAATCGTAATATCATTCCATTTCCACTTCGGTATAAGAAGAGGTTTCATGACTCCACTAAGATGTTGTCTTCCAGCCTTCACCTATTGACAAAACATATATCCTGACATGTAATCAACAATATCTTTATACATGTTGTCCCACAAAAATTGTTCCATCAAATATCTATACATCTTAGTGATACTAGGGTGTATAGAGAAATTAGAGCAATGATCATCATCCAAAAATTTCCTTTTTAGATTAGGTATATCGAGAAAAAAAAGCCTCTTACCAAATTTAAAAATTACATCTTCATATATTATTTCAATCAATATCTCATCATTCAAAGCTTTAATTTTCTTTTAAACTCCCCATCATCTGTCTAAGAACATTTTATCATTTCTAGTAAAGATTTTATGAAAATACATTGAAAAAGTATTGATGTTTCACCTTCCATGATTATTCTCATATCTATCTTTACTAGATTCATGAACATTGAATACCTTTCAACAGTCATCTTGTTTAGAACACCATGATTCTTTTTTCTCCAAGTATCTACCACCTTATTTTCCTTCCCCTAGTGGTAGTATATTGTTCAGTCATAATCCCTTAGTAGTTAAAGCCATCACCTTTGCCTCATATTGAGTTATTTCTGTGAGAAAATATACTTTAAACTATTTTGATCTGTATATATCTCACATTTTTCACCATAGAGATAGTGAATCCATATCTTCATAGAAAATATTTCAGCTGGCAACTTGAGATCATGAGTGAGATAGTTTTGTTTGTGAATTTTTAGATTCTGTTTTGCATATGAAATAACACTATCATTCTACATAAGGACATAACCAAGTAATTTCATTGAATAATCAATATAAATAACAAACCCATCATTCCCTGATGGTAGATTCATTATTGGGGAATTGAATAATATTATATTCAATTCTTCAAAATATTCTTTACACTATTTTGTACAAACAAATTTAACCCCGTTACACGTGAGCTTGGTTAATGGGTTAGCCAACCAGAAAAAATTCAAGACAAAATGATGATAGTGACCTACTAAACTAATAAAATTGCGTAACTCAGTTATATTTGTCAGTGTTTCCATTATTGTATTTTCATTGTTTTTAATGGATCAATAGATATTCCATCCTTATAGAAAATATGGAGAAGGAATGAAATATCTTGAAACCATAATTCACATTTCTAAACATCCTATATAATTCATTTCTTCTATGAGTTTTTTAAATAGTGCACACGTGATTTTCATGGTCTTCACATATTTTTGGGTATACAAAGATATCATCAATAAATACTAGTAAAAAGTAATCAAGATATTCCTAGAAAAATATATTCATTAGATCTATAAAAACAGAGGGTTCATTAGTCAGTACAAATTGAATTATTGAAAACTCGTAATGCCTATACCTTGTTCGAAATAATTCCATTGGAATGTATTCCTTGTTTATGAAAAACTGATGATATTTATATCGAAGGTAAATATTTGAAACATATTGAGCTTTATGAAGTTGATAAAATAAATCATCAATACGAGGTAGGAGAGACTTTTTCTTTATTGTTATAGCCCTGATCTCACTGTAGTCATTTCACATCCTCAAAGATATATCTTTCTTCTTAACAAAAACAGGAGGTTCTCCCCATGGAGAAAATCTAGGTAAAATAAATCCTTTATTACTAAATTCATCTAGTTGATTCATTAGTTCCACTAATTACATAATGGACATTCAATAAGGGGTCTTTGATATGGGCTTCGAACCATGAATTAATTTAATGGAAAAATCAATTTCTCATTTTGGAGGATGTTCAGGTAAATATTCTGGAAACACTTCAACATATTCTTGCACAATATGAACATCCTCTATTTAAACATTACTTTAATCACCCAGATTTACTTTACTCCCTCCCCCCAATAATTGAATTTAGTAGAGCTACTGGGGGTGGATATAAATGATAATAAAATATTGATGTTTTGGCTCTAAAAATAAGGGATTCCATATTGTCATCAAAAATTGTAACCTCCTTCTTCTTACAATTAATTTTCGCATCGGGTTCTGAAATCCATTCCATACCAAGGATTATATAAATTCAATAGTTGGAATGAAAATACGATCAACAGATAAAGGATGTCTATATTCCATAATGTTAATTGATTGAAAAAAAATTGTTTCAATGATACTTCCCTTAGGAGTTTTGACTGAAAACTCTATTAATAAGTAAAATTGGAAATATCAAAATTTCATTGAAAACTAGGAAGATATGAAGGAATTTGATGATCTAGAATCAAATATAGAATTGGATACTTTTGATGAAATGTTTAAAGTACCTAACACCACTTCATTAGAAACATCAACTTCAGTAGTGGTGATCACAAAATATTGTCCTTTCTCCCTTGGCCTTTTGTATGTGATGTTTCCTTGAACCATAATAAATTCATTTTCATAATTACCCATTTCATTACAATTGTATCATTCAACATTGACAAACCATTTCCAACCATTGAAACCGTGATCTTGGTTCCCTTTTTCTCAACACATGAAATAAACTCCCATCCCTATTAGGCATATACCAGGGTGTTTCATTCCACAATTACTGTAGGATTGAAATTCAAATTTTTTATTACATCCCCTTGTTTTTGTTTCTAGAGTGTTTATCAGATCTCTTATTCTCTGTCTTCACATTAAATTCAAAAGACTTATAGAATTCATTTTCCCTATTGATAACAAATGAGACTACATCTCCATACAATGAGAAGGATTTTGAGACTAAATATTTATGGAGAAATGGTTTAAACCCATCAATGAATTGATCAATATTACTTCTTGGGTTATTTATATAATCTACAACATTCCTTCCTAACCTTGTAATGTTTTCCAAAAACATTGTGACATTCTTATCCTCCATTTCCATAGACATAGAAATTTCTATTCCATATCCGCTTGATGACTATGTGGAAATTATTTTTCTAATAAACTCTCTTTAAACTCACTCTATTCCATATTTTATACTTCTTCATCATCCTTTGTTTTTGGAATTAATGACCACCATTGATCTACATCTCTTGAGAGGTGATAAAATTCCATGAAAACATTTTTCATTCCACTTCCCCAAAAGCATGAATTATTTTTACTCAAGAACCTATCCATTTCTCAACTAGAAATGGATTTGTAGTCCCACTAAATGTTTGTGTTTGTTTTCTCAAGAATAATTCTAACATCGATCCTACACGTTGTGGATTAGGGTGCTTCATATGGGTAAGGTTATTATTCATAACCTGATTGAGTTCTCCCATTATGGTTATATGCTATTCAATAACATTTGTATCAAAATATCCACTATAATTTTCTTGAATTAGATAGAAATACCTACATGGATTATGTGCATTCTTACAGTTTTAATTTGTTTTACTAGGCACCATTTCTTAAAAAATGGAATACATTAGATTACTTCATGAACCACAATGAATATTTCCATATTTGTAAAATACTTAACATATATTAATGTGTTTAGGTGTATAATCCATAATCGTAAAAAAGGTTTTCTTTAAAGAATTAATTACTCATAAATCCTTCATAAAGGTTTATAAAGAAAATGAGAATTATCTTTAAAATATCCCCCATGAATGTAAAAACTGTTATGAAGTAAGGATCGTTGTCATATACCAGGATGCCTTGGGTAAATCCTAAAGTCCTTGTTTTAGTTATCACTCTTAGGCACATCTGTGCGAGAACCACGTCCACTTGTACTATATATACATTGATGTATTTCTTGAAAAACACACATAATATATACATTAAAAAAAATTGATGTTATTCTATATTAATCCTCAATGTATATCTTAGGATGAAGTCTCAAAATAAGATATTTTCAAAATCTAGTTTCCAAGGTTTGTACTATTTCTCCCTTTGATTACAACTGTAATTCCCTGACACTAGTTACCCAAATTTGGTGCCTTATTACATAACAGTGGCATGATCACAAGAGATCATGTCCCAAAAGAATGACCATATTAGTATCCTTTGAAGTACTAGATAATACATAGGTTTTACATAACATTATGAAACGAAAAACAACAACATTGTGTCTCCTTTGATCAAACTCATATCCCTTAGCCTATCTCAATAGGCAAGTCATAATATACTTCTTCACGTCATGGGAAAAATTAACCACAAGAAAATGGTTAGATCAGATTCCGTATGAGGAAAACAGTATATCAGAAACTATCATAAATAAGTATAAAACTATAAGTTAATATACAAGACAAAAAATACTTATAAACATAAAATTTAGCATTATATGGAAAAGATAAATCAAATAATCCCATTTACTTATTAACAAGGATATTCTACAAGATGAATAATCACATGTAATATCAATATCTAATCTTATAATGATGTAATAAAAAATGTAGGTCATTATCACCACATATTCAAGGACTCGTGATAAGACTATAAATTTAACATATTGGTTAGGTATTGTACCAAGACACTAGTTTGTCTCATGAGACCAACTGATTCATCGAGGGGCTTTAAAGGGATCTTCTTTTCACTTACTACATCCAATGCATTTCTCATATAAAAAGGGTGAAACATAACATAATAATTCATATTAAACTAGAATTTGAAATGGTAATACTTATCCATATACCATGAATGACATAAAAATAACACATCCACATTAAAAAATATCATAAAACTATAAAAAAATATGGAATATGGAATTATAAGAAATCAACTTCAATTATACATAAAATCCAACAATAGATGTTGACTTAGATGAAATCAATCCAAAAACTATTTGAAAGAAATATCTATTTGTAATGTGAAATAATTTAAACGAATAATAATTATGAAAGAAAAAATTTATTTTTAAAATATTATTATAAGCTTGTAAGGGAAGCTTGAAAGTTATTATAATGGCGAAATATAGCTTCACCTACTGTATAAGATAAAAAATCATTGTTTACATAATTTGTCGAAAAGGTCATAATGCATCTTGTTAAGAAAATGACAGAAATATTCCTTTCAAAAAAATTATAGAAAGTAAAAAAGGGTATAAATAACATTAACCCATATTCTAGGAAATAGTAAAAAAATGTTTTTAAATACCTTTTTAAGAAACATAGATGTGGATGATAAAGAAGTCATAGAGGATACATATGTATAAACAACCTCAGATAATAAAGAGATTGTAAAATTAACCATTAACTTGTACTTTTAAATAATAGTGGGTATTTTAACATCATTTTAAATTGTTAAATCATTGTTATTGATTTATACCTAAACATCATACATAAATATGTTATCATATATGATCTTCTAATATTGTTTTTTTATAATATATTAGTATTATCATTGTTTCTTGTGTTAACTGATTCATTTTTCATTATATGTTTTGTTACATAAATCATGTTATTTATGAATAATATGTATTTGATTAATGTATAAAATTATATAGTGTTCTTGAACATCATTTTTTTTAATAATCAAATGAAAATTATTTTTGAATGGTTATGATGGGGAATGAAATATCATCGAGTCATGGAGATGACATGCCGTACGTATGCACGAACGACAATTTCATTCTATTGATGGTGAAATAGTATGTAATTGGGTGGTATATTATTTATAAATAATCATAAACATGTTATATTTATTATTTAAATCAATTATACTCATTATTATACCCATCTAAATAATGAAGTGTTGAATAACGAACTACACTATGACGTGGAGATGTTAAGTCGTACGTACACATGTTTGGTGACATTAACATTCATTGGATAGATAGAATAATGAATATAGTTGTACCATATTTATAATAACATATAAGTATGTATAATATATTGGAGTTATTATTTTAGTTTGGAAACAAAAAAGAAATAGGATGTGGAAGAAAAAAGTAACTTTGAAAGAGGTGATAAAATAATCACCTATTCTTTAGGCACTTCCTCTTAATTTGAAAAAAAGAGCACCATAGGAAGGCTTTATGATCAATATATGGCCTCTTAGATGAATTTAGGATTGTTTATAGGAGATTCTATAAGGGTTTGGACTATCCCAATGGCGTTAGATGTGTGAATTTAAGAGAAGGGGAAGTACCCATTTATAAGAGAGGTGAGGGGCACTTTAGAAAAGGTTTAAAATATTAATTTATTAAATAATTATTTTATATTCTCAATAGCTCCAAATGGAATTATTTAGAGTTTAAGATGGGTATGTGACAAAATCCTCTCAACCAATAGGTTTTTGACATGTTTATGTCAACAGATTAACCTTATCTTTTATATTTAACTCTTAGTAAAATAGTTTAACTTTAGCCATGTCTTGAAGAATTTTTATTCATCATGGTTAATATAGTAACAATAATATTCCAAGAGAACATCTAGTGGTTTATTAATGACATATTTAAAATTATCTATGTCATTTGGATGAATTTTAAATTTTGAGGAATATTATATAATATAAAAAAATTGTATTTGTTTTAAAATCTTATTTATGTCAATTTTTACACTATTTAGTATTTGGTTTTTGTGAAAGTCATTACTACCTGGTTCATTCGAAAAAAATACATTGAATCAATTTTAACATTTTATAAACATGCATAATATTCTTTTATGGCCTCAAAAGTTTCAATTTACATTTATGTTAATATTTATAATATCAATTATTTTAATCTTTCATTAATAAGGTTATTATAGCATCATCATTGTGTAATAAATAAATTAAATTATTTACTATCTAAAAATTATAAATAAAATACTATGATGTTTGAAATATTTTTTCATTTATAATATATTTATAGTCGAATTTAACTTATGTATAACTCTATATTAAAAATGGTTAAGTTATTTATATTTGAGTTTGATACATTTAACCCTTATTTAAATAATAGATAATAAATGTCCTAATATAATATATGTGGATAAAATAGGATTATATTTTTGTCCTATGGTTTATTTTTTTTTGAAATAAACTTATACAAATTAATTAGAACATTTTTTGGGGTAATTTTATATTATTATAATATTATTTTTACCATTAATTACCCTATTTCTTTTTAACTGTGGTAAATAATATTAAAAAGTCACCATTAAACAGAAATTATTTCCATCCTATTGAACCAAGTTTTACTTACTGATGAGCACCATGTCTGTCATCTTTTTGAAATTGAATTGACAGAATCGGTAAAATTACGTTTTATAAAAATTTTCAATTGTTTATAAAAGGTGGTAAAGGATGTTAAAATGTTCAATAAAATTTTATATATATAATGATTTTATAAAATGAATCAAATGAATTACATTGCACTCATATAGATATTATTTATCTATTTTGAATTTAAATTAAATTTAAATTAAAAATAATTATTTAAATAAAATATCAGTTTTAAATAATAATGTAGTGTTTTTCACTATTTAAAAAAAATTGAACATTTTTAGAAAAGAACCAAAAATTCACCCGATGATAATTTTGATATTACAAATCCAAAAAATTAAGTACATTTTGAAAAATAAAATTTAAAATATTTCAAAAATTATGTATCCCTAGTCATACAATTATTTTTAAATGACTAGATTGATTGGTCATGGTGTGCTAAAACTCGGAGCTGCATACAATGAAATATATTGTATTAATAAAAGAGGGGAATACCGTGGAATATTGGGGTGTTACATGCTTCCCCCATTTCAATGTTCCTTTTTATTATGAAAAATCCTTTATGTTATTTTTCTATGTTTACTACAGACTACAGAACATGTATACGCTGTTTACCAGAAGTAAACGTTGTGTACTTGGTGCTGGTTTCATGTCATTGTTTAAGATATCACATCGTGAATGAGAATATCATACTATGAGATAATACACATTGTGTACCTAAGGCTTTCATCGTGTTTGGTTTAAAGAGAATAATTTTTTACCCGAGGTGACCGGTTTTTCGGGGTAACTTATCCAGCATGGACTACACGTCATGACCAAGGGGTAAACGTTGTGACCCGACATGTGCCCATGTTATATTCATGTGTTGAGAAGTTTTTTTGTCTATTATTTACATATATCTTGAATTTTGTACTAGATTACTACATAGTCAAATTTCATAGGCACCTCTCATTCTCGATAAATCTGATCGTATTTGGATCATCGTTACGTATGCAGTGCATCTATTTGTGTAACGAACCAAATGATTATTAATGAAAATTTCACATGATCTAATTCAATTTCATATTATGTAAAAATTTTATATAAAAAAATTAACTTCTTATCTTTAATGTTTTGGGATTATAAAAACTATTATGAATTGTTACCATTACTAATATACCTGTTGAACAATGATCATATGATTAGAATAAACATGGGGTGTTAACAAATCCAATTTACTAAGAAAAAGGAATCAATGGCCTCATCTAGTGGAATTGAACCATATAAGGCCCATTTGATAGAGATCCAGAAGGAGATAACATCAATCAGATTCTCTCTAGACCAATCCCAAACTGAGCTTCAACATGTTAAGCTTGAACAGAACTGTATACGGGAGAAGTGGAAGTTAATAGAGATTACCACCAAAGCGATGTTATCCGAGCCGCCCTAAGAGTCTATCACCATCGAATAACACACCCTTAGGTCTTATGCGAGTGTTATAAGGGGATATGTAACAATACCATAACAACAATATTATATACCTTATTTTTTGTATAAAGAATATACTTTCATTTTATTATTGTTACTTTGTAAATTTTTTATAAAAAACAAATAGAATTTTTAATTAATATTTAAATTATGTTAAGAAATATATTTTTATGAATTAATGTATTTTTGAATTAAATAATATTTAATAAAATATTATTACAAAATTACTTATTATTAAATATATATCATGAAATAATTTTTCTCAATATAATTGTAATTTTTATTATAGTTTGAAAGTGTGTTTTGTCAAAACCCATTAAATTTTGATAAATGTCGGTTTTTATTTCAAAAGTAAAAATATAAAATATTTATAAAAGTATTTAGATAAAAGGAATTATAATTTTGGATTCAGGATGTCGAAATTATCTAATGGTTAATGTTTGGTAATTTTCTGAGATAACCAAATTTTTGGGTAAGAAATAAATACCGTATAAATATATATTGTGTTTTATGAATTCATAATTACCAAATTGTGATGTAATACAATGCTATAAAAGTTATATTTGTCCAATATATGATTTAAATTTAATATAATGTTATTTTATATATGTTTTATTATATTTAAGGTGCCGCAGTGGACCCTCTGAAACATATAAAATATTTTAACTTTTTAAATTGATTTCATTGAGAGTGGACTAATATCATCATAAGAAAGCCTAATATTTTAATAAGTTCAATAATTGGACTTATAAAATAATTATTTTCACTACTATTTGGAAAAACCTTGGGAAGAAACCATCGATTGGTTACTATATTTGAAAATTAAATTAGATAGATTTCAAAAACCTATGTGTGTGAAATATTAATGACTTCCACTTTCTTTTCTTATATAAACCCTCACATTATCCCACTTATCCTTGCTAAAAACCATTGGATCAAGTACCTATGTGAACCTCCTCTCACTATAATCCTCCCAAGGCACCCCAAGTTTTCAATAATCCACTTTGCAAGCTCTTGAAGTCACACACTTCCTAGTAAGGGATCTTCACTTTCTTCTTCTCCTTTCAAATTCAAGCAACTTATTTGAAAGATATTATAGTAATTTTTAATGTTTATAATTTGATTCATTTATAATAATTATATTACTTACTATTTTATGTTATTTGAATTATTGATTATTTTTCCTCCATCATTGTGACCCTAACAAATGTCATTACCATGCCAGAAATTTTTAAGGAATTTCTTTCGTTCTCATTTTTTCCATGTTTTCTTATTGCATATACCCTATTATTTTTTCAATTAAAACTTTTTGGGTAAAATTTCTCAACTCCCCCATACTTCCATCCTTATTTTTTAATAATAATATATATTTTTCTCCCTCATTCATCCCTCCCATGTACACCCGTTACCATGATGAAATTTCCTAAGAGCTATTCCATTTCTCCTCTTTCTTAATGTTTCTTTGTTATGTTACAACCTATATATCAAAATTACATGTGTTGGTAAATGTACCTAATTGAACCAATAACATTGAATTTTATTTAAATATTATTATATACCTATTTCTCTATCATCAAACGTTTTATATTAATTTTTATATTACTTCATTATGCTGCCTAAATTGCACCTTGATTTTACAAGCCAAAATCATTGTGTAGTGAATACCATACCCATTTCTCCATCAAGGGTATCCACATTTATTAACATATAAAAATTTAATTTTACTTACATATATTTATCAAAAATTCCTTAATCCTGGATTAACTTATGTTGTTGAATGATTTCTTGTTATATGATCCATGGGGTATGTGAAATGAAATGATTATAAAGGGTGTGCCCTGATTGTAGTCCAATGCATTAGGTAAAGATTATTATCATGATACGTCTTGTGCAATGAGGGTTTACTCATTATAATTCAAGTGAAATTGGGGTTTACTCATGATAAAATAATTTAAATGAGGGTTTACTCATGCTCCATGTGCAATGAGCCCTGGCTCAAGCTAATATCAAGTTAAATGTTGTAACATCTACATGATATGATAATCATGCTATATCATGGTATTATGTTCATGTTTATATTATATCCCATTTATATTAATATTGCCTAATATTTATTGTATTCTTCATGTGATTCCTTTTTCCTCCCACACCAGGCTTTATAGTTCACCCTTTTTATGTATTTCCTTAGGTCATCTCATGCAATGATATGTATGAAACAATGTTGTGGTAATGTAAAAAAAGATTTCAACAATGATATTTTTTTTATGTCTTATGTTGCTATGTATTTTTTCTAATTTACAAAGACACTATACCTTTCAATACTTAGTGTTCTATTAATTTAATGATTATTTAATAAATCATGTTTAAGTGTGTAATACAAAGTAGGGTTATTGTAGTTGGTATTAGAGGATATGTTTTGTTATTTTTTGGATTAGGATTAGAATACCCTACCGAATTTCTCAAAGATAAGACTAATTAAAATAAAGGCATCCCTAAATATTTGTGAGTATAGAGTAAGTGGTTTATCAAGAAAATTACTCCCTGACTAGATACAGACAAGTAGAGCTAGCTCTGGCTAAGTTTTATCTATGGGTAATACCCAAAAACACCCCATTGAACTAGAATTGAATAGGAACCGGTGCACAATAGTAGGTTGTGCTTCACTCTTAGTTTGACACTCTCATGGGATATGATTTGGTAAACTTGTAAGCTTAGTATGAAATATTATTAAGGGAATAATAAAAATCCCTAGATAATATTTTTTGGGAGGTAGCTCGTGGATAAATTAGATTGAAACCTATGAATTTATATGTTCTGGAAATTAATGTAATTTATATGTTGTCTATTTTTTTTAATTGGATTTCCCTATATGTGTTACCCCTATATTTTATTTTTTTCCAGCCATTGGTCAATAATAGGAGGACTCAGGCTAGCAACTGATGTGAAGATCAATTTGATGACTATTATAATAAGATGACCAATCCAATGGGAGTGGGAATCAAAGACTTTTTCAAGATACTATCTTAGTTAACTCATTTTTGGAATTGAAACATGGGTTAACAGGAACATCAAACCCCCCCCCCCCACACCCCAAGAATGAATAATCCACAATCTAGAGCTTCATGAAACAATGGACTCCTACGTTCATTAGATCATCTAATCCCTCAATATCCGAATAATAGATCAACTACATTGAGGAGAACGTCTCCATCCATCAATGTTATGAACAATACAAGCTTCTTCTACCTGCTTATCATAATGAGGGTAAACCTGATCAATGATGGACATTTATAAAAAATATGAATCCAGAGGAAGTGTTCTATGTGTTGTAATGGAAGAATTTCCAGAAATTGTTTTTCGATAAATATTATCCTTTCACCCTCCGACAAAATATGGAAAGGGACTTCATTTCTCTAAATAAAAAATACAAAAAATCCATCAGATAATATGAGGAAAACATCACAAGGTTCCCACGATATGCCTCTGACTTTGTCGTTAGACCTGAATTTGAGGTTGATCACATCTTTTGTGGGAAAAAAATTAGACTACGGAATTCCTTAGAGAAATGTGACATAGATTTCTATGATGAAAATTTTCTGATGAGCCCTCAAAATTGAAATGGAGATATAAAAGTCTTAGGGGTATCATGGAGATATGAAGTGCAAAGTGGAATATCATTATATATGTCTGATAGATAAATACAACGGTGCTAGGAAATTATAGCACCCCACATGCCTAAGGTACGGAAAGAAAAATCATAAAAATTTATTGAAGGGGATAAGGAAATGCTTTTGGTGTGGAAGAGAATGGAACATAGCCCATAATTGCTTACTAGAAAAACCAGCTATTAAGATAGAGGAGAAGAACGCTCTATTTGACCCTCAACACACTGTTCACTTCTTCAACTACAAAGAATAAGGGAACTTTTCAAAGTACCCTAAGCCAAGGGTTTTCGGAGGCAACCATCAACATCCTAGGTATAAAGGGTGAGCTTTTTACACCAGTACTACCAAAGAGAACCATGAAAATTAAGTTATGATAGGTACTCCAGTTATTTATTAAACATTATTTAATGTACTTTTTGATTCTAGTTCTACGCATTCTTTTATATCCCGAATGTTTTTTAGAACAATCCAAACACCACCATAAATCATGGATATATACATATCTGTGAGAATGGAAAATAGAGAAAGCATTCAATCCCATGAATATAACTCCTCCCCTATAACAATTTGCAGATTTACCTTCCTAGAGAACCCTTTCATTCTCCAACTGGTGTAATTTTATGAAATTCTTGTCATGGACTGGATTTCCATATGAATAGCCAACATAAATTTCAGTTAGATGGAAATCACTATACATATGGTGAATTGACCCCCAATTTTATACAAGTGTGTACCATATGATGAATTTTAATTAGAATCATCAACATGGGAATCGAAATTACAGGCCTATGAGCATACGTATCTTGCTCATTTTATTGAGTCTAAGGAATAAACCATCCTTGAGGGAATTCCTATTATGAAGGAATTCAATGAAGTGTTTCCTGAGGATTTTCCTTGTCTTAATTTTAGAAGATATGTTGAAATCTCTATTGATATTATACCTGGGGAATTTCCAGTATCCAAGAATCCATATACAATGCCTATTGTAGAGATTGGGGAGCTAAAGAAACAACTACCAATGAATATGGATAAAGGGATTATATGGAAAAATGATTCACCATGGGGTGCACTAGTCTACTTCATCATTAAGAAGTATTGGTCAATGCACCTTGGTATTGACTATTGTGAGCTCAGAAAAACCACGATAAAGAACAAGTATCCTATTCCACAAATTAATGAGTTGTTCAATTAGATACATGGAGAACAATACTTCTCCAAGGTTCATATGTGGTCCAGATATTACCATGTATTAGTGAAGAAGGAGGATATCTCCATGACAACTTTTGGTAAAAGGTAAGAGCACTATCAATTAATATTTATTCATTTTGGACTCTCTATTGATCCAGAAATATTCATGGACTTTATGAATAGAGTCTTTAGATATTACCTCAAAAAATTTGTGGTAGTCATTGTAGACAATATTCTTATATAATTCAAACCAAGTGGAGCATGAGGAGTATCTACCCACTGTACTAGAGATGTTGCGAAAAGAGAATCTCTATGAAAAGTATAACAAGTGTGAGTTATTGTTGAATGAAATTTTATTCTTGGGTTATATCTTCACAAGCAATGGGATATCTATGGATATGTCAAATAAAAATGCAATTGAGGGATGTCTGAGGCCAACATCCGTGATAAATATCCATGGATTCCTTGGGTTAGCTATATATTATTGATGATTTGTGAGAAATTTATCACGATTTTCAAACCATCTTATCATGATTACATAGAAGGGAGTCATGCCTTTTTTAGAGATGAATGTAAAGGCAGCTTCAAAGAGTTGAAAATGAGGATTATCAATATTCCAATGCTAGAAATACCCAATAGAGGAGAACATATCATGGTATTTAGTGATGATTCAAAGAAGGTGGTGGGATATGTGTTGAAGAAAAATAAAAAATTCATTGCCTTTGATTCATGGAAATTAAAATTTCATGAGAAAAAATATGAAACACATGATCTGGAGTTGGCTGTAGTAATCGTCACCTTAAAAATATGGCGTCATTACCTCTTTGTGGAGAAGTGTCAAAAATTAAAGATCAAAAAATCCTCATGTATATATTCTCACAGAAAGAGTTTAACATGAGCCAATGAAGATGGTTAGATATAACAAAATACTATGAATTCTCAATCCATTGCCTCCCTGGGAAAGTGAACATGGTGGATGATTCCCTAAGTAGTTTAGAAGAGACAATTATCTCATTGATGAGAATTGATAAGGATCCAATCTTCTTAGAATTGATAATGATGAACATGGGAATCATAAATAAGGGAACATCATCAATCTTTTCACAAATTAATTCTCAATCATATCTTTGGAAATGTTTATAGGATGATCAAAAGGATGATATTGGAATTTAAAAGAAAGTGGAAACAATCCAAACAGGTTAATAAACATATTTTAATGTTAATTAAGTATGATATGTGATATTTGGGTTAAGAATAAGTGTTACATGAAATTTGGAGTTAAAATTGTAATTTTAGATGAAGCACATAATTTGAATTTCCCAATTCACCCAGGAAACAAAAATATGTATCGAGATCTATGAGATCATTATTGGTGGAGTAATATGAATAAGGATATCATTGAGTATACAGCAAACTTCCAGGTATGTCAGAAAGTGAAGGCTAAGAGGAATTAGTCTAAAGGGATGATGTAGCCTTTACATATACCATCATGGAAATAAGAGAACGTCACCATGGAATTATTCACTATAATTAAAATTAAATCCAAATGAATCAATGCTATATGAGTTTATTTGGATCATATTACAAAGACTGCACATTTGTTTTCAATTTGAGGGGATTTCTCATTGGATCAACTATTCAAGACATACATCATAGAAGGGGTAAGGCTACATGGAGTTCCACTATCGATTGTATATGATCGAGATCCATGATAGAACTCTACATTCTAGAAGAGTCTCCAACAAGCAATAAATACTAATCTAAACTTTATTACAACTTATCGTAATAAAATTGATGTCCAATGTGAGCGGACTATCAAAAATTTGGTGAACATGTTGAGAGAAAGCTCAATGGACTTCAAAGGATGATGTGTTCAACATCATCCTCTAGTTGAGATCTTTTACAATAACAATTTACACTCCAGAATCCAAATGGATTCTTTTAAATCCCTTTATAGGAAGTGGTGTAGAACACCTTCATGTCGTGATGATGTTTGGGAGACAAACATCCTAGTACCATAAATGTCCAAAGATATTTTTGAGAAGTTTAAGACCATATAGAATCACATTAAAGATGCTCAGAGTAGAAAAAAGGGCTATGCTGATAATTATCAATGAGACATAGAGTTTGATGTGGGATACATGATATTCTTCTACATATAACCATGAAAGAGATTTATGAGATTTTGGAAGAGGGGAAATATTATTCCAAGGTACATCGGCCCTTTTGAGATCCTTGGTCACATTGGATCAATGGCATATTGACTAGAACTCCCACATAACCTATCTCAAGTACATGATGTATTCATTGTATTACTATTGAATAATTACACACCTAACCCATCACATGTACTCAATCTAGAGGTTGTACCATTGTAGAATGACCTCTCCTATGAAGAGAAGCTGGTGATGATCATTGATCATAGGGATAAAGTTCTACGAAATCAGAGAATCCCCCTCATCAAGGTGTTGTGGCGAAACCATATGTTTAAAGAGGAAACGTGGGAATCAGATGAAGTGATGAAAAAATGTTACCCTCATCTATTTTATTGTGGGAAAAAGAAACTTTGGTGGTGAAATTTATTATGGGGGGGGGGGGTGATTGTAATGACCCAAACATTTATTAATAAAAATTATTCTTGATCTCATTAAATGTATTATTATGTAAAATAGTTATATAAAAAATATGAACATCCTTGGTTTTATGTTTTTTTTTAATTTTAAAATACCATTAATAATTTTTACCATTTCTAATATAGTCATTGAACAGTTATAAAATTATTAGTATAAACATTGAGACTTAACAAATCCAATTTACTCTGATAGAGGAAGCGATTGACACATCCAGAAAAATTACTCCGTGTGAATCCCATTTGTCGAAACTCGAGAAGGATGTACAATCACCAAGCTTTAATATAAACCAAACCCATGCCAAGATTCAACATGTTATTCTTGAACAAAACTGCAATGTGGGATGTTGAAGATAATAGAGATTACCACCCGAGCGATGTTATCTAAGCCGCCCAAAGAGTCCAACACAATCACACACCTTACTCTTAATAATTATGTATGAGTTATAATGGGTTATGTAACAAGGCCATAGAACCATGATTATGTGCATTATTTTGGTGTTAATAATATACACTCATTTATTTATTTTTACTTAGTAAATGTTTTTTTAAAATCAAAATCAATATATTTAGTTAATTTTTAAATTCAATTAAAGAAATATATTGTGATGAATTAATATATTTATTAATGTAATAATAATTTATTAAAATATTTTTTTCATAATTAATTTTTATTTAAATATAAATGATCATAAAATTTTTATGAAAATAATTGTAATTTTTATTATGCTTTGAAAGTTATTTTTGTCAAAAACACCTGAATTTTCGATAAATGTTGGTTTTTATTTTAAAAGTAATGAATCAGATATTTAGAAAATTATTTATATAAAATGAATATTATTTTTTGAATAAATATATATAAATTATCTAATCATTAATTTTTCATAATTTTCAAGGATGGTTGAATTTTTGGGAAAAAATTAAATACCATTAAAATATATAATGTGTTTTATGACTTCATAATGACCCAATAGTGATGTAAAAAATTCTATTAAATGGAAAATAATATAGTATACGTTTTAACATCAAAGGAATATGATTTAGATTTGTTTTATTAATTCTATGGTTCATTATTGGACCCTACAAGACTTATAAACTATTTTAACGTTTTAAAATGATTTCCTTGAAATTGTGACTCAAATATACATAATAAATCCTAATATAATAATAAATTATGCTATTTTCTTTATAAAATAAGTTTTTCACCTCCAAATTAAAAAAAAGGGCATAAACCATGGCTTAGTTTGTGGTTCTTAGTATTTAATTATATTGATTCCAAAACCTATGTTTG
Source organism: Viscum album (assembly GCA_963277665.1). Taxonomy (NCBI): domain Eukaryota; kingdom Viridiplantae; phylum Streptophyta; class Magnoliopsida; order Santalales; family Viscaceae; genus Viscum; species Viscum album. The sequence continues at coordinate 412,508,563 of OY728136.1, forward strand.
TGAAATTTTAAGGAATTACCATCCCTTTTCCTATATAAACCAACACAAGCTCCGACTTATATACACAAAAATCCATTGGAGAATATTAATAGTCTTCCCTCCTCCCAATATAATCCTCCCAATGGTGCCCCAAACACTCAAGAATCCCTTACTGATGCTCTTGAAGTCACACACATCTTAGTAGGGGGTTCTCAGTTTTCACTCTTCCTTTCAAATTCAAGCATTTTATATGATGTTTGTTCATGTAATTTATAATGTTTATAATGGTATAATATTATAATAATTCTATTAACTACCCTTTTATGTAATATTAATGTGTTATTATTTATCCTACCTCATTTTGACCCTTACCTAATCCGTTATTATGCCAAAATTCTGTAAGCGATTTCATTCTTTCTCATTTTATCCAAAGTTTTCTTATGTTAATATACCCTTTTATTTAAAAATTACAAATATTGGTGTAATATTTCAAACCTCACCCATAATTCAATCAGTATTTTTTAACGATAATCAAACTCTTACTTTCTCATGAGTCTCTCCCATGTACACTTGTTACCATATCAAAATTTCATAAGAGCTATTCTATTTCTCCACTTTATTCATGTTTCTTTATTTTGTTACACCCTATATTTAAAATTTCCTTGTGTTGGTATAGGTATATATATTAGCACCTACTATTAATTTCATTTAAATATTATGAGATTCCCCTTTATCTCTCATGAACTATTTTTTATTAATTTTTAGGTCACACTATTATGCTGTAGAAATTTCACCGCGATTTTCCAAGTCAAAATAATTTTTCATTGAATACCATACCCATTTATCTATCATGGAAATTCACCTTTATGCACATATACATATTTATTGTTACATACATGTATGTATTTCACATTCATTAATTGTGGAATAACATATGACATAGTATGATTCCAAATTATATGATCCATGTGGCACACTTATGCATGAATTGAAATGTATATAAAGGGTGAACCCTGATAGTGATCCAATGCATTGGTTAAAGAATAGTATCATGATAATTCATGTTAATTGATGGTTTAATAATGATAATTAAGTGAAATTAGGGTTTACTAATTCTAATTCAAGTAAAACGAGGGTTAACTCATTCTCCATGTGCAATGAGCCTTGGCTTAAGAAAATATCAAGTTAAATGTGGTTACATATCCATGTTAGGATAATAATTCTATATCATGACTTTATGTTAATGTTTCTATAATGATCCATTGATATGAATATTTACTAACATGTATTTTTTTCTTTATATTATTCTTTTTTTACTCCATTACTAGAATTTATAGATCACCCTTTTTTATTAATGCCCTCAGGTTATCCCAAGAAATGATAAGTATAGATGAATGTTGTGGTCATGTAAAAGAAGTTTTAAATAATGATATTTTATTTTTATGTTCTATTTTTTCATTTAATGTTCCTAATTTACAAACACACTAGACCTCCCGATCCCCAGAGTTTTCATAAGTGCATGTTTATATAATAAATCATTTTGAAGTGTTTAATAAAGAGCAGTGTTGTTATACTCTGGGTAAGTGTTGTCTCCAATTATTTCTTACAATTTATTGTGATATCACTATAATTTTACGTCATTAGATATACTGATCCATGTTGGATGTTTCTTTTTGTCCTCATATATATCCATTGTAAGATATTGTCTCGAAGGCTGTTTATTGAAACATTGTGGTGTAGTGGACATTAGTTCTTGAGGTACATGAGATTTATTCTTTCCAACAGTCCCTTGTTTTAAAATTTTAATCAATTCAATATAGTATATGTTTGATTTTAGGGGCTTTGTTGATGGTGTTTTTGAGGTTCGTTACTTTTGGATTCCTTTTCGGGCATGTGCAACACAACTTTGAGGTAGGCGGCTCTGTCTCTTGCTAAAGATAATTTTCTTGATTGATATTTCCTTAAAAATCGATTTATAAAATTGGTATTATTATGTGTTTTTCTTTAAAAAGTGTCTGGAATAGAAAATAGGTTTTTCATATCGTTGATAAATGGATTATAAATGGGTTTGAATGGGTTTCAAGACATTGAAATTTTTTTATGAAAAAGTGCACATGGGTACTTAGGAGATGATTTAACTTAAGGATATAGTCCATTGATTTGTGAATATTAAGGTTTTTTTTATTGGGGATTTCCTCTGTTTCCTATGCATATTTTTCTAGGGGAAAAATATTGACATTGGGGGGGGGGGGGGGGGTTACTAAATAGGTATTCCATAGCTTTCTAGTATCCTTGGTCATGGATCCATTTTCGGCATTTGATTCTTGTGGTATGAGTAGTTTTCTTCGTACACATGTATTATTCATTGGTGTTGTGATACATGTGATTTATTGTTGTATTTATTGGATTTCTATGTTATCCATGATGTGCTGGTTTATGCTTGTTGAAAAATGTTAAGGAATATATTCTTTTATACTGATATATCTTCATTCATTTAGAATTATGGAAAATGTAATGTTTACAATGTTTTTTATAAATTTTTTTTACTACTTATCAAGCCATGTTTTATTTTTAAAAAATAGAATATATTATTTTTTATATAGAGACGTGTTATGGAACAACTGGGTGGGATCCTACCGAGTGTGTTTGCTGACACCCTACGCACTAAATTGGTGGTGCATAGTCCTTATTTGAATTCCTACGCATAGAAAAAAATGGTTCCACAATAAGGTGGTGAGTTTCATGTTAGTTTTTATGGGTAGATGGTATTTAGATGGATGGATTTTATCTATTCCATCATTGAATTATCTTTGTGGTTTTGAGTCCCTTGTAGTCAGACTTTTCTTTTGGAGTTTTAGCTACTATTTTAGTTGTTCGGTTTCCACTATTTTCCTTACAGTTATGGCACATATATTTTTTATTCTTACACTATTCCTTTATTTCTCAATATGTGTATTCCATTTGGTTGTTTGGGATGGGAGAAATCGTTCCCCCAGTTTTTTCATTTGATGTGAGGGTGTTTGTCGCCAGCCTGTTGGGATCGGGAACACCCTTCAGATATGTGGTAGAATAGGTTAAGTGTTGGGTTTGAGGGAAAATCAGGCTAGTTCTTTACACACAGAACTTCGAATCAACTAAGAACTGATTTTTAGAAAACTCTATAGGAGGAGAATTTTTTTTACTTTCGAGAGATAGAATTGAGATTTCATATTGTGAATCGTTGTAAACAAGGAGGGACAATGAGTCTACTCCAAAGAAGTAATATAAATGAACTTTAGTGTATTTAGTAAATTGGAACATTTTTTCTAATTCTAATTGAATTAATTCCATTAATGGTTAACCAATTAAAATATTTGTGCATTGTTTACATTTTAATTTCTATTTATAATGTGATATGGTAATGTAAGAGAAGACTATTTTGCATAACAACAAACCAATATCTGAATAGATATTTGCTTAAATTTTTCCTCAGATGACTCAACCCCACCAATATAAGTATGTTTTACAAATTTTGGAATAAAATATCAATGGTGACCATTTTATAACATCTTACCACAAATTAATCAATAATATGTAATTATTTTCACTGTTTTAGGTGTTAATTTCCTTGTTTTCTCATTATTGTTTCATAATGAACGATCAAATTATTTAGAATATTATATAGTTATATAATATCAATAATAATTATAATGACATAATTATCATATTTTTAATTCAATTTTACCTTTTAAGCTTATCATTATTTATTGTTATGAAAATTTAAGTATATTACGATCATGGGGATGATAGGTCGTACGTATGAATGGGTAACATTTTCGCTTTCCAATGATTTTTATAGAAAGGTAGTTTGTACTTTTTAGCCTATAAATAATGATAATAATATAATATATATGATATTATATCTTTATATATATCATCTATGTTGTGTAGAGATGGAATGAAAGTCACATTGCTTCGTAAAGGCAACAGTCCACATAAACACGAAAGATGTTATTATCTTTACATGATTGAAATATAAATAATTAAAATGATACATATTATCTTTATAAAATGATAAATATTTATTTATAATAATACTTATTTAATTTATATAACATATAATATTTATCATAATCTTTATAATCATTTAGTTGAAGTGTTAATGGTAGACGAATTATATATCTTTTCGAAGTGGTAGTCCATTGTACACATGAGCGATGTAATCATGTATCCTACAAAATGTATAGTTTTATGTTTTATATGATATAATTAATTCAGGAGTATAATAATGATATATATATATATTTATATGATCAATCATAATTTCCAACCTTGAAAGGTTGAAATGAAAAAATGAACGATATCAGTTCGTAATGTTGTAGCCCACTGCACTTTGGAACGATGCATTTTTTCCCTTTTGGTGGGAGGGGATAAATTTTTATCTGGTACCCTTAGTATCAAAATATCCTTGTAAATTTATTATATATATTTTATTTTATCATAATTGTATTATTTTAATTAAATGGGGTGGAAAAAAGAAATAAAATAATGATTCTAATAAAATAAACTTACCTCTTCATTGGATATCATCCTTCGGTTTGTTGTAAAACCATACATGGATGGATTTATTCCCACAATATGGATTATAGTATGAGAATATGGAGGTTAGTGTGTAATCTGGGTAGGGTTTTATGATCCAAGTGGCATGATAAGTTTGACTATGTGAGGGGGGTGTGTTCTCTTTTATAGTTGAAGAGGGGTGGCATTATTGTAATGTCTAAAATGTATTCATTATTGGGAGGTATATATTACCTAAAGTGGATAAAATATAAATTATTAATTTTATAGAAGAATGATATAGTCGATAAAAACTTTCATCAAATAATGAATCACATTTATAAACATTTTTTTCCTTCAAATATATGTTTCCATTAATTTACCATTTTCAGTATTCACTATTGCAACTAATTTTTGATCCAAGGTAGTTTGTCCAATAATTATAAATTAAAGTGAGAATTATTATAAAATTTAATCACACTAATTATAAATATAAAATATAATTTTCCAAATAATAATCTAATGCATTCTTGAAATTAAACAAATTAGAAGTGAATGTAGCGTGCAAAAACAATGCTTTAATATTAACTTTGGTAATATTGTTTTTACTATTTTAGGGTACTAATATTATTATAAATAATAATTTTTCAATTAATGGAATATAGTATAAATTTATTATATTCTGAAAATATTTTTTCATAATTTTGGGTTGTATTAAATTTTAAATCATTTTAAAAAATATAATTTATCTTAAAATAACATTAATATCAATTTTGAATTTAATAATTTAATTGGAATTTGAAAAATATCAATCCATTGATAAAATTTAAAACTATTTTGTTCAGAACTGTGTAATATAATAAATTCATCTACCAAAAAAACTAAAAATAATATTTCATTTAATTTGTTTCACATTAAATATTTTTAGTATCAATTTTTAAATTTTATATTTTTCTAAATAATTATTGTATTGACGTTGGATATTAAATTATACTAATTATTTCATCTAAAAAAATAAAAATAAATTATTGTTAAAAAATTAATTTATATATATATATATAACACATATATAACCAAATATATTATGTCTTAGTCCTCGTTCCAAGTCATTATGGATATTGAATGTAAGAAAATAATATTTGTTTCCTTTTGTATTTACAAAACTTGTTATATGGGTCATATTCAATAGAAATTAGAAATTAATTTACAAATTATAAAGACTATTATTTATAATATGTAAATAAATCATCTATTACCATTATGATAATATTTTATTCCTTTTTCACTGTTATCATTTTTTCAACCCAACTATAAATCCATTTTTACCATAACTGCGTAAATAATATTTACTACATTCACTATTCAAGTTAGAAAATATTTATGTTCGCAATATTATAAATTATAAATTACTATTATTTAAAATATGGAATAAATTTTATCAAATTTAATTTAAATAAATGTAAACATTTAATTTAAAATTAACACACAGATGTGATGAGAAAGTAAGTTTTTTAAGACAAACTGTTCAAATGTTTATGTTGATTTAATATCTAAATTCAAAATGAAAATGGTTTCATCGAAATAAATTAGATTAATTGATATAAAATTATAGTAATTTTACTTTCAATCTTATACAAAATATAATTTATCATTATAAATTTTTTTAAATCAAAAGGAATTTTTAAAATAAAATTTATAATTTTTACCTTTTCATTAAAAAAGAAATATTCTTTAAAAAAATAAAAAAACTAAACCCTAAGATAATTATAAAATAAAAATGTCAAAAATTAATTTAATTTTATCTATTAAATTTTCAAAAATAATAAAAAATTATTTTAAAATTATGTGTCATAAGAATGACTAATCCGTCTTTTAGAATACATATTGGTTTTTAAAAAACATGTATATATTTTTGATATGGTTATCATCTTATTTATATTCAATAAATTACTATTAATCATGTGTAAAATATAATTTTCTATAGTTTTCTAAATTTTATTCATACATTCCATTCCAATGGATTGACGATAACTATCAATTTAGAGAATAATATTATTTTCGGGCTTTTTTCTGATAAAACATTGTCTTTCATGTAGTGTAAGACATGGAAGAAAGTCATTGTTGATTGTAACATAAGATAAATTACTATTATTTTTATGAAAAATTAATCTCATTTTCTTATGTAATTTTTGTTAATGAAAATATTTAATTCATTTCGAAATTAATATATCTAAATATCTCGGGTTGTTATATTCCCTTATATGCATAGTGTTGTGTCTCAGATATGCTATTAAATAAAATTTTGTCCAATTAAAATTTTAGGGAATTATATTATCGCTACCATAAATAGGTTTTTTCCCCAAAATTTAATTAATATTTGAAAATAAAGGGTTGATATTTTAAAAATCATTTATTGAAAACCCGATAATGAAATTATTTAAACCAAAAACCCTCTTAATAAGCGAGAAATGTTTGTAAAAATACAAATATATTATTTACATAACTACTTTTCCAATTATGATAAAAAATGTGGCCAATAAAAACACATATATGTTATAAAAAACACCCAAACACTAATGGAGAGTGATAGGGAACATTGATCATAAAAAAGTGAGTGATCAAGAAAAGTTTATCAACCACAAAACTGTAACGACCCAAGGTTTTTCAATGGAAGATTCCCTTCTTATATTTATGTCATAAAAACACAAAATAATGAACTACTAACTGATAAGTGACCTTAAAATAAAAGTTTGTCACTACTATGTTTGAAATTTTGAAAATACGATATACACGGTTGTGTTCATGATGATTTTTGGAGTCTAATGAAACAAAAATAATTTTTTACTAATAGTAACGTACCCTTTGGATAAGTAACATAACCTTATGAATAGTAATATGACCCTTATTAATAGTAAATCATCCAACATAAGAGTATCATTACCTAGGAATAATAAAATAAAATTTAGACATCTTAGAAAGTGACAATTTGACCTTAGTAAACGTTTTGGTATTTTTTAATTCATAAATAATTAATTGTAATTAATTAATTAATTTAAAAGAGTATTTATTTCCCAAAAATGTATTCATAAATTATTTAATCATTGTGTTATAGTTTTTAGATAATTTTATAAGACCCTACATAATTTTTGAAAGCACTATAAAACCAGTTTTAATCATAAAAACTGTATTTTTAAGTAAATTATGATTTTAATTAAATATTAAAATAATAATATTCAGAAAATTAATTTTAAAAAATGGACTTTATTTTTGGATTCTACATGTTGAAAAATTGTTGGGGTAAATTTTTGGGATTTTTCTGAGATACTTGAATTTTTTATGAATAGTGAAATACCGTAATTTACAAAATAAGCTAAATAAGCTAATTATTGGGTCATGTGTGATGTTCTGCTGATGTAAGCCCACTTGGTTCAAGATTACATTATAACATTACTATTATTGGTCTTTCAAGACTCACTATTCCTTGTCTTAGGGGAAATTAATAAACTAATGAATTTTATAGTAAGGAAACCCCTCTCCCCTCCACTATAAAAGGCACCCTTCACACCCTCATTTCCACACACCTCTCAAGCTCCAAGCCTTCTCTAAACTCTACCCAAAACCTTCCCTAGCCCCTCCCCCACGTCCAAGAGCTTCTGGTCTCATCAAAAGACAAAGCTTAGGCCTCAAGGAGGTTCTCAAGAGGAGGATTCTAGAAGTAATTTCCCTCCCTCTTCTCCTTTAATTTCCTCTCAAGTTCAAGTTCATTTCATTATCTCTCTCCACCTATCATCATCCAAATTGTATTGTAACTCCAGTATTATAAATATAATGTAATTTTATGATTATAATGGTATATTATATCATCCAACCCCCATTCCCTCTTCCTTTAATTTTATTAAAGAGAACGTTGATCGTGAGGTGTTAATTTATCACCTTCAAGAATGTCATGCTTTCTCCTTCCATTTCTACCTTCAGATCTGGTCATGAAACCATTTTTATGGTTGAACCATAATATTTAATATGTTTTATTTCCTATTTAAAGTTATTTAAATAACCTATGACCATATTACTAAGTGATAAGTTAAAACAAGTTCATTGGGATACAAAAACTGCCTAAATTTACCCAAATAACAAACATTTAATTCTTATCTAATGATTCATCCACATGGATATAATATAATTCATTATAAGATCATTAAAAAACCTTTAATATCATTAATGACATTTAATATCATTTCTGTATGTTTACCCATGTTCTACCCTATCATCAATTTATGAATACAAGTGAACAACCCAAGAAAAACCATAAAAACGAACATCCTCGAACAATGTTTTTAAACTCTATAAGTCATCCAAAGGAACATAATATGACATAATGAAACCCGAATTAAACCTATTAATGTACACATGGTTCTGGAATACTAATTAATTAATATAATTTCATTATACATGACATTAAAGAGATGGAGGTATTCGGGTACAAGGTTGGGGGAAATTCTCTAACCCAACTTTCATCCATCAGGTTCTACCTCTTTCACTCTATTTTTGATATGGTCACTCCTTAAAGATCATTTGTTCATAATTTTCATTCCTTTTTTGGGATATAAATTTTTTATAATTAAGTTTAGGTCAATCCAAATGTTTTATGAAAGAACTCCTCTATTAAGAACTCAACTTTTACCTCTCATTCAAGGTTGATGGTTCTTGTATCAAGTATATTGTTCCCTCTTTCTTTTGGGAACCAAAATTTTATGAATGTGTTCTCATGAGATGAAACCCATTACTTTTCATGGGTTATTTATCTCCATTTATGTTATATTTTCATTGTTTCATTCATTATAAATGATAATGTTATGATGTGACGGGTGTGCCCAGAATTATATAGCGCAATATGAATGTTTAAATGTGACGGGTGTGACCGGAATTATATAGCGCTCAAATTCATTGGGTAAAGTGATTAATCTAATGAGTAAATGTGAAATGATGTGTGAAAAAGATGCTATCTTGGTTCACATGTATGTGTGGTACTTAACCACTAAGACAAGATGTTTCATTTTTATGCATTTCCACATTTCAAGTCATTTATTTATGCTCCTCTCATGTTCATGATCTTTTGCCTATGTTATGTTTATGCTAACCCCATGATATATTGTTCTTATCTATTCTATTACTAGGTTTCTATCTCACCCCTTTTGATGTATATCCTCAGGTGGCTACATGTACTTTGGAGAGGACAAGTGTGAATAAGAAGCAAGAGAAAAAGAAATTAAATAAATGTTTATGATTGATGTTGTATTCGTTATGTATGGTCCTAGTTTTCCTAAGACACTCAACCTTTAAATCCTCTATGTGTAATACTATTATGTATTTTATCATTAAAATGATGTAATAATAATTTAAGAAAAGGAAGGGTCGCTATAGTTGGTATCAGAGGCAAGTTTTAGTTAATTTGGGAATTATGAATATTGAACCCTAGAGAAAACCTCTAGAATGAGATTAAGTAAAAATATGCACACAAGAGTATTTAACTAGAAATCCCATATGTTATGTTTTTGGTATAAATTTTTTAAATGAATAAGTTATTCAATAATTGTTTACTTATGTTTTGTTCTAACATTTTCTATTTTAGAAAATGGTGGGAACCCGGAGAAATCAGGCCAACAACTCTTGCAAGGGCCAATGAAACGATTGCCTGAATGACATCCCCAATGATTTGGGAGGTGGAGTTAAAAACTTCATGGTGATGCATACCCAATTATCTCAGGTTATGAATAATAACCATAATAATGGGGAACTTCCTCCTTCACCAAAGAGGGAGAAACTAGCTATCGAATGTTTTATACGGAAACGACCACCGACGTTTTGTGGATCTTCTGATATACTAGTTGCGGAACAGTGGGTCAAATCCATGGAGAAGATCTTTTCTGTGCATCACTGTTCTGAGACGGAGAAGGTGAATCTAGCCGTTTATCATCTAGATGGAGAAGCTGATCAATGGTGGGTTTTGATTAAGAACACCAAGCCAAGGGAGGACATTGAAGAGATAGAATGGGAAGACATTAAGATAATGTTTCTTAATAAGTATTTCCCACAAAATCTTCGCACAAATATGGAGAGAGAATTTATAGATCTCAAGAAAAAAGAAGGATAATCTGTCACAACCTATGAATCAAGTTTCACAAGGCTTTCAAGGTATTCTTCGGGTTTTGTTATCAACAATGATAGAAAAATTGATATATTCATTAGTGGATTAAAACCACATCTTTTAAAGGCTCTTGAAATTCGAGACTTTGTGAGTTATGAATAAGTTTTTTGGTGTGCTCTCAAAGTGAAGATGGAGTTTGAGGAATGGTCTCATGGCTTTGGTGATAAGAAAAGAAAGTTGGAGTATCAAGCTGGTGGATCTAATGATAAAGGTGGGAAGAAAAATCAACGACCCGCATGCCAAAAATGTGGGAAGTTTCACAATGGGATCTTCCTCAAAAAGATGGGAAAATTCTTTAAGTGTGGAAATGATGGAAACCATGCTCAAGAGTATCGAAAAGACACGAAAAGGAAGGAGAATGTAGCTGATGAAGGGACATAACCACCCATGGTTCAATGCTACAACTGTATGGAGCAAGGGCACTATGCAAAGCAGTGCACTAAACCTCGAGATCTTGAGGGTAATCAGCGTCAGCAACCACCAAATCCAAAGGAACAAGTGAAGGATTATGCCATCACTACAGCAGAGGTGGAGCATGATAATGAAGTCGTACAAGGTACACTTCCTATTCACTCAAGAATGGAAAAAGTCTTTTTTGATTCTAGTTTTACCCATTCCTTTATATATTGCAAGTTTGATAGAACTATAGAATCGAAGTCCCGAAACCTTGAAGTAGAGATATCTGTAAAAACACCAAGTGGTGCAATCATTGTAACCCATGTGTTTGACTCTTGTCCTATTGGCGTATGTGGGAAGATTTTTCCAGAAAATCTCATAATACTTCCCTTGGTGGAATTCGATGCTATAATTGGAATGGATTGGCTCTCGTTATATAGAGTGCATATCAACTTTTGGGAAAAGGAAATATGTTTTCATATTTTGAACCATCCCATGCTTCTCTACAAATGCAAGGAATATCATTAATCTCCTTTGAAAAATCCATCAATGGTGTGGGTGTTGATTCCCTATGAAGAAGCATACCACGCCCAAATAGTTGAGTCGAAGGAAAGTGCCAAACTTGAGGAAATGCCCATCATGAGGGAATACGTCGATGTATTTCCTAAAGAGTTACCCGGAATTCCCCCGGATCATGAAGTAGAGTTCTCAATTGAACTCATACATGGAGCTACTCCTATCTCAATGTGCCACCATAGGATGGCTCCTATCGAACTGGATGAGTTAAAGATGCACCTGCAAGAGCATATGGACAAAGGGTTCATACGCCTTAGTGCATCACCTTGGGGTGCGTCCGTGCTCTTTGTGAAGAATAAGGACGGAACCATGCAGTTGTGTATCGATTATCGAGAACTCAACAAGATCACCATAAAGAACAAGTATCGTCTCCCAAGGATTGATGACTTGTTTGACTAGTTAAGAGGAGCTCAATACTTCTCAAAGGTGGATCTTCGTTCAGGATATCATCAGGTAAAGGTGAAGAAGGAATATATTCAGAAGACTGTCTTCCAAATAAGGTATGGGCACTATGATTTTTTGGTGATGCCCTTTGGACTTACTAATTCCCCTGAAATCTTCATGGATTTGATTAATAGAGTCTTTAAACATTACCTTGACAAATTTGTGGTAGTGTTTATCAATGATATTCTCATATACTCTAAGAGAAAGGAGGAACATGAAGAACATCTAAGACTTGTGTTGACGATATTAAGAAAAGAGATGTTGTACTCCAAGTTCAGCAAGTGTGACTTTTGTATGAATCATGTCACGTTCTTGGGACATGTGATCACAAGTGAGGGAATTTCTGTGGATCCTTCAAAGACAAAGGTGATTGAGGAATGGACCAGACCCTCTAGTGTCACAGAAATCCGTAGTTTTCATGGATTAGATGGGTACTACCGAAGTTTTTTGAGAAACTTCTCACGATTGTAAAGACTGCTAACTATGTTAACAAGGAAAGGGGTGAAGTATGTCTGGACGGAAGAATGTGAGGGATGCTTCAAGGAGATAAAGAGAAGGCTGATCGCTACACCTGTACTCACACTACTGAAAATTGGAGAATGTTTTGTGATATACAGTGATGCTTTAAAGAAAGGCTTTGGTTGTGTACTCATGAAAAATGATAAAGTAATAGCCTACGCCTCATGACAGTTGATGATCCATGAGCAGAAATACTCGACACATAATATAGAGCTAGGAGCTGTGGTTTTTACCTTGAAAATCTGGCGGCACTACCTTTATGGCGAGAAGTGTGACATATACACCGACCACAAGAGCCTAAAGTATATATTCACACAAAAAGATCCCAACATGTGTCAAAGGAGGTGGTTAGAGACAATCAAGGATTATGATTGCTCTATTCACTATCATCCTGGGAAGGCGAACAAGGTAGCTGATGCTCTAAGCATAAAAGAACCTGCTACTCTATCCATGTTGCAGATTGAGAAAGACCTTATCTTCATGGATGTGCAAAGAATGGATTTAGAAATCATAAGGGTATGTGATACATCCTACCTTTCCCAAATCATTGCACAAACATCCATCCAAGAGAAGATTAATGAAGCACAAAGGGATGATGTGGAGATACAAAAGAGGGTGAATGTAGTAAAGGAAGGAATACTGCAAGAGTTCCATATCGAATATGATGGTGTGATTCGGTTTGGAACCCGGATTTGTGTGCCTTCATCACCTAAGATAAAGAAGGAGCTATTGGACAATGCATATAGATCAACTTTCTCTATCCATCATGGGAGTACCAAGATGTACCGTGATCTCCAAGAACATTACTGGTGGGATAACATTAAGAAGGAGATTACGGAATATATTTCAAGGTGCTTGGTATGTCAGCAAGTTAAAGATGAGCGACAAAAGTCTAACGGTATGATGCAGCCATTGCCTATACCCATGTGGAACTGGGAAAAAATTACTATGGACTTTGTCACAGGCCTACCGAAGACGTCAAAGGGGAATAATGCGATATGGGTTGTGGTTGATAGACTCACCAAGACTGCCCATTTTATCGCTATTCGGGAAGATCTCTCACTTGATCAACCTGCAATGATATATGTGAAGGAAGTGGTGAGATTTCATGGAGTTCAACTCTCGATTGTCTCTGACCATGATCCATGGTTCACATCTAAATTCTGGAGGAGCCTCCAATATGCTTTAAGTACTGAATTAAATTTCAGCACGACCTATCACCCCCAAACAGATTGCCAGTCTGAAAGGACTATTCAGACACTTGAAGATATGCTAAGAGCCTGCTCTCTTGAATTCAAAGGTGGTTGAGATCAACATCTCCCATTGGTTGAGTTCTCATACAACAATAGCATCCACTCAAGTATTTAGATGGTTCTTTATGAAGCTCATTATGGGAAGCGATGTATAACTCCAACCTGTTGGGTTGAAGTTGGAGAAAGAATGCTACTTGGACCCGATCTTGTTCAAGAGATGACAGAGAAGGTTCAAGTCATCTAGAAACACATCAAATCTAATCAATTTAGGAAAAAGAGCTATGCTGAAAACCGTCGAAGGGACTTGGATTTCGACGTTGTAGATAAAGTCTTCCTTTGAATATCTCTATGGAAGAGAGTCATGATATTTGGGAAGAAAGGGAAGCTAATCCCAAGGTATATTGGCCCCTTTGAGATCCTTGACTGCATAGGATCCGTGTCCTATCGACTTTCACTTCCACTGAATATGACTCGAGTTTATGGTGTGTTTCATGTATCACTACTTAGTAAGTACATACGAGACCCCTCACATGTACTAAACTCATAGGTGGTGCAGCTGGAAGATGATCTCTCTTATGAGGAGCAGCTGGTAATGATTCTGGATTGGAGTGATAAGGTTCTACGCAACAAGACAACCCATCTTGTCAATGTGATGTGGAGGAACCATAAGTTTGAAGAAGCAACATGAGAACAAGAAGAGGCAATGAAAGAGAAGTACCCTCACCTGTTTGTGTAAAGTGAAATTTTGGGGGCAAAATTCCTTAAGGGGGGAAGAATGTAATGACCCAATGGTTTTCAATGGAAAATTACCTTCTTTATATTTATGTCATAAAAACACAAAATAATGAAATACTAAGTTATAAGTGACCTTTAAACATTAGCTTGTTACTCCTATGTTTGGAATTTGCAAAATCTGACAACACGGTTGTGTTCATGATGATTTTTGTAGTCTAATGAAACATAAATAATTTTTAGTGAATAGTAACGTACCCTTAGGAATAGTAACATACCATTATGAATAGTAATATGACCCTTATTAATAGTTAATCATCCAACATAAGAGTAACATTACCTATGAATAATAAAATAAAATTTAGACATCTTAGAAAGTGACAATTTGACCTTAGTAAATGTTTTGGTATTTTGTAAGTCATAAATAATTTATTATAATTAATTAATTAATTTAAAAGAATATTTATTTCCCTAAAATGTATTCATAAATTATTTAATCAATGTATTATAGTTTTTAGATAATTTTATAAGATCCTCCTTAATTTTTGAAAGCACTATAAAACCAGTTTTAATATTAAAAACAATTTTTTTTAAGTAAATTATGATTTTAATTTAATATTAAATTAATAATATTTAGAAAATTATTTTTGGAAAATGGAATTTATTTTTGGATTATACATGTCAAAAAATTGTTGGGGTAAATTTTTGGGATTTTTCTGAGATACTTGATTTTTTTATGAATAGTGAAATACTGTAATTTACAAAATAAGCTAAATAAGCTAATTATAGGGTCATGTGTGATGTTCTACTGATGTAAGCCCACTTAGTTTGGTATTACATTATAAAATTAATATTATTGGTCTTTCAAGACTTGCTATTACTTGTATTAGGGGAAATTAATAAACTAATGAATTTTATATTAAGGAAACCCCTCTCCCCTCTACTATAAAACCACCCTTCACACCCTTCACACCATCATTTCCTCACACCTCCAAAGCTCTAAGCCTTCTCTAAACTCTGCCCAAAAACCTTTCCTAGTCCCTCCCCCACGTCCAAGAGCTTTTGGTCTTATCAAAATACAAATCTTAGGCCCTTAAGGAGGTTCTCAAGAGGAGGATTCTAGAGGTAATTTCCCTCCCTCTTCTCCTTTAATTTCCCCTCAAGTTCAAGTTCATTTCTTGATCTATCTCCACCTATATTCATAAAAATTGTATTTTAACTCCATTATTATACATATACTGTAATTTTATGATTCTAATGGTATATTATATCATCCAACCCCCTTTCCCTCTTCCTTTTATTTTATTAAAGAGAACGTTGTTCGTGAAGTGTTAATTTACCACCTTCGATAACGACATGCTTTCTTCTTCCATTTCTACCTTCAGATCTGGTCATGAAACAATTTTTATGGTTGAACCAAAATATGTTATCTATGTTATTTCCTATTTAAAGTTCTGGAAATAACCTATTTCTATATTACTAAGTGATAAGTTAAAACAAGTTCGTTGTGATACAAAAACCACCCAAATTTACCCAAATTACCATCATTTAATTCTTATCTAATTATTCATCCACATGGATCTAATATAATTCATTATAAGATCATTAAAAATACTTTAATATCATTAATTACATGTAATATCATTTTTGTATGTTTACCCATGTTCTACCCGAACTTCAATATATGAATACAAATGAACAACCCAAGAAAAACCATAAAAACGAACATCCCCGAACAATGTTTTTAAACTATATAAGTCATCAAAAGGAACATAATATGACATAATGAAACCATAATTAACCTTATTAATATACAAAGGGTTTTGTATTTCTAATTAATGAATATAATGTCATTATACAGGACATTAAAGAGAGTGAAGCATTCAGGTACAAGGTAAGGGGAAATTCTCGAACCCAACTTTCATCCATTGGGTTGTACCTCTTTCACTCCAATTTTGATATGGTCACTCATTAAAGATCATTTTTTCATCATATTCTTTCCTTTTCTGGGATATAAATTTTTTCTAATGAAGTTTATGTCAATCCAAATGTTTTCCGAAAGAACTCTTCTCTTAAGAATTCAACTTTTACCTCTCATTCAAGGTTGATAGTTCTTGTATCAAGTATGATGTTCCCTCATTCTTTTAGGAACCCAAAATTTATGAATGTGTTCTTATGAGATGAAACCAATTACTTTTAATGGTTTAGTTATGTACATTTCTGTTATATGTTCATTGTGGCATGCGTGATAAATGATAATGTTATGATGTGACGGGTGCACCCAGAATTATATAGCGCAATATGAATGTTTAAATGTGACAGGTGCACCCAGAATTATATAGTGCTCAAATGCATTGGGTAAAGTGATTAATATCATGAGTAAATGTGAAATGATGTGTGAAAAAGATTCTATAAAGGTTCACAAGTATGTGTGGTAGTTAACCACTAAGACATGATGTTCCATTTTTATGCATTGCCACATTTCAAGTCTTTTATCTATGATCATATCATGTTCATGATCTTTTGCCAATGTTATGATTAAGATCACCCCATGATATATTTTTATTATCTATTCACTTAATGGGATTCTATCTCACCCCTTTTTATGTATATCCTCAGGTGGCTACATATACTAAGGGGAGGACAAGTGCCAATAAGAAGCTAGAGAAGATGAAATTAAATAAATGAGTATGCTTGATGTTGTATTCGTTATGTATGGTCCTAGTTTTCCCAAGAAACTAAACCTTTGGATCCTTTATGTTTAATACTATTATGTTGTTTATCTTTAAAATGATGTAATATTAATGTATGAAAAGGCAGGGTCACTATAAAAACCATAAACCCAATGGGTATGAAAAACTCATTGATATCATCTGAAATGATGGTAATCGGAAGAATTTAATTTCAATTTCCATTTATTAATATTTATGAATATTCACGAGGATATATAAATAATTTTTTTCATTCCATTACATAATTTTACTTCCATCGTTTGGTTTCTCCTTTATTAATTCAACATTATCTCTTTCTCTATTAATTTAAGATGAATTTATTATGCCAGATGCACTAATAGAATAGATGATCCGTACTAGATTGATATTTCATTCCATTGATCTATAGTTATCATCAGAAAAAACCATCTAAATAATTTGCATAAATATGAATATGGTAAAGTAATACCATAATCATTAAAACCACATCCAATGTTATACATAAATAATTTCATAAATTGTTGACCTAATGACCTTTTACAAATATTATCATCCATTCCCTCAGATTGAATATCACTGAATTTAAATAATTAACTCACCATTAGTCACTCGAACAATAGAAAGTATCACCTCATAACCTCATACAAAACATGGGAGTACCTTTATCATATATTCTATTAACATTTTATAAAAAAATTAAATATAATAAAAATTATTGAAAAAATCAATGATTTATAATTTCTTAATTAAAAAACATATTATTTGATATATTTCTTAAATACAAAAACAATATAGATTCTATCAATGATAAAAAATGCATTATCACTAAATAATTAATCAGTTATATGGTAATTATTACTCTCCAACTTACCTTATATACATCTATCATATATTTATCTCAATATTATTATAAAAAAAATCAACAACATATAATGATATATCATTCCCTCAATAATTCTCTATCCAAGAATACCAACATTCCATAAAAACCATTTTCTTTGTCATCAGTACCTTTAATCATACTCATTCAAATCCATAATAAAAATTAAAGAAGTAAAATCATTATATATTTCATAATATCATCAGTAAAATATCCCAACAATATATTTAATTGATCTAACACATTTGAATAGTAATCAATGCACTTCGGCTATGTCAATATCTTAAGATTGGCCTTGTTCCCTTATCTTTTTCTAACATATTTTCTCATACTTCTTGGTGAAACGATTATAATAGTGTCCCATTTCATCATAATTAAAAAAATAAGTATCATTATTTTATTTCTATTATTTTAATTATTTTTAACATTGACCATTTTATCCACACTTATAATGAACATCAAATCCTTTCATGTATTTGTCACTATGATTCTTTCTATTACAAACACATGTTGGAAAATTTTTATTTAACCTCTTTAATTTATATAGTATTTTATATGATAGCATCTACATCAATTACACCACATTTTATCCATAATACATATATTATTTTACTTTGACTTTATATCAAAAAACACCGTTTATTAAATGAATATCAATTTTGGTAGGCCAATGTGATTTAGTGATGTTGGGACCAATTTGCGTATGAAGATTGTATTTGTTGTCAACATTTGTAAATACTCGTCAAAATGAAGAAGGAGATGAAGAAGGACTAAAAAGTTAGTAGAGATTGGCTGAAGTGAGGTTTCCTGGAGAATTGTTTTGGAATCATAGCATCAGATGTCATACTTGAGAAATTCTCTAATAAGATCAATTCAGATGATTGTTGAACTAATAAAAGTTCAAAGAACCTGTATCAAAGGTGACACATTGTTTACAAAAATAAATAATGGTAAAGTATCTTCTATCTAAGGATGATTGAATAAGAATGAGTATTTAAAGAAGACCATGCAATGCTTCATGATTGCATGAGAACTGTGCAAGAGACTACTTGAATAAAAGAATCATATGATTTTAATGAAGTGGAGAATGATGGATAAAGAATAAGAGAGAGTGTGGAAGGGCTTGGCATTCTTAGAAGGTCATGAATTACACATTTCCTTGAAATCAGATGATTTTTGCACTATTCTTAAAGTTCCAAATACATGTATCAAAGGTGATACATTGTCTACAACATTGAAGGTATTTGAAGTGAGGATGAAAGAAGTACATTGGAATTAATATTACAAAACGAATGGGTAGAATCAGATGATGCTTTTCTATTTTTTTTACAATCATCACAAGTTTGGACAGCTTGTGGTGCAAGCCATATGAAGGATAGAGAGAGTAAAGAAGTTTTTTTTAAAAACACATTTCAACATCATACTATCCAAAAAATGACAATGGAAAGAAGAAGGCATGCAAGTGGAGGCACGCAAGTGGCGGCATGGATGTGGTAGCGCGCAAGTGGTGGCGCACAAGTGGCGGTGCACAAGTGTTGTAAAGGCGTGCAAGTCATATTTCAAATAGCATTATTTAAAAAATATGGAAAAGTAAAGAAAGTGGTGTGAAAGTATTGGCCCGCAAGTAGTGGCTTGCAAGTAGTGGCATGCAAGTAGTGGCGTGCAACTATTGGCGTGCAACTATTGGCGCACACGTGTAAGTGGAGCGCAAGTCATATTTTGAGATCATTCTATGAAAATATGACAAAGTAAATAAATTGGTGTGCAAGTTAATGATTGGAGCGCATGTCGAAAAGTGGCTCGCAAGTATAAGGGGCACGCAAGTGTGGCTCGCAAGTATAAGCAGAGCGCAAGTATGGAGCACAAGTATCTGAGGCGCGCAAGTGTATTCCCACATCATCATATCAAAATATGATAACCAAAATAATGTTTCACGTTAGTGATGAAAGGGTGCGCAAGTGATGGAGCAGTGCGCAAGTGAGGATGTGACGTGAAAGTAGGAACGACGAACAAGTATAGGTCGCGCAAGACACCAAAATGCCTATAAATAGATGACTAGCCTCCCCGTTTATTAAGGCTCAACACTTAAGAGAAAATATTTGAGCTCTAAAAGTGCAAGTGTAGAAAGCAGCGTGCAAGATGAAGTGGCATGCAAGATGAGGGTTATTTATAAGGCGGGAATGTTTTTCCGTGCATGTATTGCCGTGAAAATTTTGCTGTGCAAGTATTGTTATGCAAGTATGGCTGCAAAAGTATTGTCATGCAAGTATTGCTTCGCAAGTATTGCTGCGTAAGTATTTCCGCACAAGTGTTTGCATGCAAGTTTTGGCTCACAAGTTGTTGGATGTGCGCAAGAGAATAGTGTGTTTACGCCAAAGGTGGCATGAAAGTTTTGAGTTGGGAACAGTTGTGGCGTGCAAGTATTTGGTGGTGTGCAAGAAGAGAGAAGCACAACCTGGGTGGCACGCAAGAATGAATTGGGGTTCAAACTGTGAGTTGTTCTAGAAGTTCTTACCGGCTTTTGATCAACTTAGTTGAGATTAAATAAAGAATAAGAAGAAGAGCTCGGTGTAGCACTTGTAAAAAAACGTGTGAAGAAGAGTAGGTTTCATTGTAGCTTGTTTTTCATTGAAGAAGCAGAAGAAGAAGAAGAATATTGTGCATCTTACAAGTTTTCTACATAAAGAGAAGATAAGAAGAAGGAAAAGAGTTCAACCAAATGCCATATTCATGATCACATGAATTTATGAACAAGAGAAGGACACACTCTGATGATGCCAAGTAAGCTGATCTTCATTTCCTGAATAATAACATTGGTATATGTGATTCTTACTAAGAAAGAGGAAGAATAGTTAGTGAATTCTGTTATTGCACTAAAGAAAATGAATAAGTCCTAGTGCAGCTAGTTTTGCACTAGTGAAGAAGAAAAGAAGAAGACAAGAAGAATTTCTTGCCTACTGATTTGCAAGTAATAAAGTGAAGATCACTTAAGAAGAGAAAGAGTAGAATCTACCTTTTGAATAAGGAAGAATACTGTCTCCATAGGCAGTATAAAGAGCTAGCTAGAGGTTGCAAATTGGACTAGGCTAACACCAGTCCAGGGAAGAGGATTTTTTCCCACCCACTCTAAAGTGTAGGGACTCACACTAGCTAGAGGATTGTTTTCCTAGCCACTCCATTGTAAAAGACTATCACATTATATTGGATAATACATTCACTAGTCAGATTCATGCATGGTAAGAACGTTTCTACTCTTATTGAGTGGTGAACCTTGTAAAAATATCATGTGCACATTTTTACTGCTTTCTATTATTGCATGCGACAAGGAAAAGAGAATAAGAAAATCAAGATCCTAACAGGTCAAGAGGTACAGGGATAAAAATTTCAATTGGTTTAAAAAGTCCCCAACACTGATTCACCCCCCTCTCAGTGTTAGGTATATCCCAAACTGGTCCTCTCAATTGGTATAAGAGGGACAG
Source organism: Viscum album (assembly GCA_963277665.1). Classification (NCBI taxonomy): domain Eukaryota; kingdom Viridiplantae; phylum Streptophyta; class Magnoliopsida; order Santalales; family Viscaceae; genus Viscum; species Viscum album. Next base: position 412,530,273 of record OY728136.1, read on the forward strand.
GTTCACCTCTATTGGATTATCTACAGTGAAGTTATTCTCTTTTGAAAACATGAGTTCTTTTCCTGAGTCAACAATGAAGAGAAATGTTTATAAATATTCAGCCATCTCTAAGAAGAAATATATATCTACCAAGACCATGATGAATAGGAAAAATAAAGGGAATATAAAATTGAAGAAGAATTCCCTCTTATCTTAAGAATAGGAAGCATCTGTTTCTCCATATTTGGTTGAAGTTGAAGACACACCAGACATGGAAAGTAATGAGAAGGTGGCTCAAGTCCCCACCAAGAATATTGTAAACCTTCCTACCTTAACTGATCAAGAGGTATGTGTTAGTACATTTAGAAATTATCCTCATGATGAAAATTCTAGCACAAGTGGTGATGATCAATCTACAACATATCAATAAATATTAGTTGATAGATTAAGAATGATTATTCATGGTATTCTTGAAGAAAGTGAATCCTTGTTTTGTGGAGTATTTAAATGTATACAGGAAAATATCACTCAGCTGGAAGAAGAAACTGATGTCTTGGAGAAAGGGTTACAAGCAAAAATTGTTTAATGTTTAAAGGTCACCATACATGTTAGAGCCTTTGAAGCAACCAATGGGGGATTTGAATTAATCTCTTCAAAGCGGAAAAAAGATGTTGAATAAAAATATGGAGTTAATACGAATCTAGAAGAGAAGATCCATGCACTTTAAGATGAGCATAAAAAAGCTAATGATGTCAAGGAGTTATATTTGGAAAAATATTCCAAGAAGATCAACGAACTTGAATCATTATTACAAAACAAAGTGAAGATGCATGAAGCTGAAGATGAAAGATTAAAGAAGGATTGTAATGAAAAGATGACTATGATTGAAGAACAGGAAGTCATCCTCAATATGATATGTCTAGAATTGGGAGCTGAGTTTACCAATCTTGAAAAGACACATATTGAGTCTCCACAAAAGAAGGAAACAGTTGCTATCAGTATTCAATTCTCAATGGAGGATTCTACTATCAAAAGACCTCTAACATGTGATAAGAAGATCATGTATTCACTCATTGACCTATCACAAGTAGCTAAGAATGTAAAAGTACAATCCATACCAACTTGTACTCATCGTTCTAAAATTGTTTCTATAAAATGTGCAGGTTGGAAGAAAAATTCTAAACAAGTATGGATAACGAAAAGTGAAGAGATAACTATCACCATGGTTATTGTGAATAGGAAGATGAGTATCAAAGATAGATCCCTACAGAAAGCACAAAATATCACGAAGAAGCTTCAACAACCTTATAAAGAAGATGTCAGGAAGTCAAGGTTTGTTGGTTAATGCTGGTGTTGTAATAGATTTGGGCATTGTGCACTAGATTTTTGGTACAATCCCTTAAAGTTAAAAGAACTGAGAAAGACCATCTCAAGGGGGAGAAATCCATAGAAGAAGAAGAAACATCCATAGATCCAAAAACATATGTATACTACAAATAGATTTGGAATGCTGGACAACATCTGTGATGTATGCAATGAGAGTGGTCACAAGGATGGTTCATGCCTATCTCATAATGTATTCAAAGCTAATAAGAACATAATTCCACAAAATCTGGAGAAGAATGAATAATCTATCTTGGGAAGTAATCATATGTACGTTGCAAAAGAAAATTCCCCCAAGAATATTTCAATGAGGAAAACTGAGAAGTACTTGGATTCCATGTACACAAAGGTGAAGGGTGGTGCATCCAAAAGAACTACTATGAAGGAAGACACTCAGAATAATCCATGTAGAAGATCCAATATTGATTCCTCAGTACCTAATTATATTTTGGTTGTTTGGAAAGAGTATTTGGAATGAATGAGAAAGATGGATGATGCACAGGCTGTGACTTGTGCTAAATGCAAAACAAAGATTCTACATGAAAAAAGGATGTTTTGTGTGTGAGGCACAACAAGGATGGTCACATTGTCAGAAATTGCATTGAATTTATTCCAGACCAACAATAATTCATGAAGAGGTTGAATGTTTCACCCGGAGATTCTAGTGTTTGGAATGATCTTGAAGAAAGAAGATTCACACTCAAAGAGATAAAAGAAATATTGAGATCCACACAGCCACATTAAAAAATAATGATCAAATGTGAAAGTGTGAGGAGTGGACAAAATGGAGCATCTTGGTTGAGAAAATCATCTCATCCTTCCTGCTCACATTGAATAAGCATGTAGGATCCACCTTGTTCCCTTAAATCATTGTGTTTTTTATTTGTTCTTAAAAATCAAGGAATTGAGGGTGAAGAAAGATATTAGGAGGAGAAACTGATATTCTATGATGAGAAGTGTTCCCTTGAGGGGGAGACACATGAAGAAGCTACCAGAGTCATCATCTCAATTAGTGTCAACTTCAGTTGATATCAAAAATTCAATTACTCTAAAGATTGTTTGAAGATCATGTCATTAGAAGAGGTATGTCATTTCCTAATCTCTCATCCTTGGTTACTAAAAGTAAATATTATTTTTATAAAGGGGGAGTAACTAGGTTAATTAGTGACATAAGAAGAATGAAAGTGCCCCAAGGCCACTTATCTTGCTAATTGAACTTGAATGTTTTTGATCCTTTTGTTGAAGTGAGTGCAGGAATGTTAGGATTGATTATCCCAATCACAATCAATATCTTTGTCCTGAAATGAAAGTGGAAAACCCTTGTAGACAAGTATAGGAGATCTCATCTCATGAGGTATCATGATCAGTAGATACTTGACATCTTGGTTGTCTAAATCAAATTCTTTTGTTTTCTACATCGAGCATTTCTCAAGTAGACTTAGAGTGAAATGATTGATGGCACACTGCTTAAGTAAGGACTGATACCCTACCTACCCTGAACATTGAATTTGTTTTCAATAAGAAGGATAGAAAGTGAAATGAAAGATTGAAATGAAAGGCGAGAGTGAATATTCTTATTTTGACATTGACACATTCATTTGACAAGACATTGTGGTATTGACAACAAAATACAAAGGGGGAGACTGTTGGGACCACTTTGTGTATGAAGATTGTATTTGTTGTCAACAGTTATCAATACTCATCAAAATGAAGAAGGAGATGAAGATGGATTTAAAAGATAGTGGAGATTGGATGAAGTGAGGTTTCCTGGATAATTGTTATGGAATCATAGCATTGGATGTCATACTTGAGCAATTCTCAAAAAAGATCAATTCAGACGATTGTTGAACTGATACTAAGTTCAAAGAACTTGTATCAAAGGTGACACATTGTTTACAACAATGAAGAATAGTGAAGTATCATCCATCTAAGGATAATGGAAGAAGAATGAGGATTTAAAGAAGACCATGAAATGCTTCACGCAGGTTAATGATTGGTGTGAAAGTCAAAATGTGGCGCGCAAGTATAAGGGGCACGCAAGTGTGGTGAACAAGTATAAGTAGCACGCAAGTATGGAGCCCAAGTATCTGAGGCTCCCAAGTGTATTCCTACACCAACATATCAAAATATGAAAAAGTAAAGAAAGTTTCAAGCTAGTTATGAAAGGGCGAGAAAGTGATGGAGTGGCGCGCAAGTGAGGAAGTGACATGCAAGTAGGAATGGAGCACAAGTATAGGTCGCGCAAGTCACCAAAATTCCTATAAATAGACGACTAGCCTCCTCATTTTTTAAGGCTCAACACTTAAGAGAAAAAATTTGATCTCTGAACGCGCAAGTGTAGAAAGCGGTGCGCAAGCTGATGTGGCACGCAAGCTGAGGGTTATTTATAAGGCGCGCAAGTATTTCCACGCAAGTTTTTCCACACAAGTATTGCCACACAATTATTTCCATGCAATTATTGACGCGCAAGTATTGCATGCAAGTATTTCCGCACAATTATTTTAGAGCAAGTGTTGGCGCGCATGTTTTGGCGTGCAAGTTGTTAGAGATGCACATGCGAAGAGTGTGTTTAACCCAAAGGTGGAATGCATGTTTTGAGTTGGGAAAAATTGTGGCACACAAGTATTTGGTGGTGCGAAAGTAGAGAGGCGTGCAAGAAGGGTGGTGTGCAAGTATGAATTGGGGCGCAAAATGTGAGTTGTTCTAGAAGTTCATACCTACTTCTGATCAACTAAGTTGGGATTCTAGAAAGAAGAAGAAGAATAAGAAGAGTTTGGTGAAGCACTAAAAAAAATGTGTGAAGAAGATTAGGTTTCAGTGTATCTTGTTTTTCAATTAAGAAGAAGAAGAAGAAGAGTGTGAAACTTACAAGTTTGATGCATAAAGAGAAGAGAAGAATAAGGAAAAGAGTTTATCTAAATGGAATATGCATGATCACATGCATTTATGAACAAGGGAATAACTCACTATGAATATGCCAAGTAATCCGATCTTCATTTCCGGAATAATCACATTGGTATATGTGATTCATTCTAAGAAAGAACAAGAAGTGTTATTGCATTCTGTTATTGCATTAAATAAAAGGAATAAGTCCTAGTGCATCTGGTTTTACACTAGTGAAAAAGAAAAGAAGAAGACAAGAATAATTGCTTGCCTAATTCTTTACAAGTAATCAAGTGAAGATCACTGAAGAAGAGAAAGAGCAGAATCTACCTTTTGAATAGGGAAGAAGACTGTCTCCATAGGCAGTATAAAGAACTAGCTAGAGGCTTCAAGTTGGACTAGGCTTTCACCAATCTAGGGAAGAGGATTATTTCCCACCCCACTCAAAAGTGTAGGGACTCACACTAGATAGGGGATTGTTTTCCTAGCCACTCCATTGTAATAGAATATCACATTATATTGGAGAATACATGCACTGGTCAGATCCATGCATGGAAAGTATGTAGCTACTCTTATTGAGTGGTGAACCTTGTAAAAATATTGTGTGCATATTTTTACTGATTTCTATTATTCTATGTGACAGGGAAAATAGAATTGGAGAATCAAGATCCTAATAGGTCAAGAGGTACATGGATACAAATTTTAATTGGTTTAAAAAGTCCCCAACACTGATTCACCCCCCTCTCAGTGTTAGGTATATCTCAAACTAGTCCTCTCAAGTTACTTGTCTTAATATCTTTAAAGAAGTGTTCAATATTCCTCTCTATATTATGTATATAATCCATCACATAACTAGGTATCCCTATAAATGAATCCTCATACTTTGAAACACATTCATCATCATTTTTTATTTATATTAATGAAATTCTATTCATTTTAATTTGGTTCTCATTATGGGAATATTTGTCAAAGAATTTTTCCATAAAGGTTTCCCTTCTAAGGGTTATATTTCTTCTGCCTCCCTAGTATTATGGATCAATGACCACAATTTATCATAATGGACTTTGAGTCAATATAATTAAAGTATCACTTTTTCATTTTAACCAAATCCAAATTTGATAATGATATTCTCGAAATACATAATACATTTTTCATCCTTAATAGGATTATTTTTCCACTAAATCACATGGTCCTCTTTAACATTATGCGATCCAACATAGGAGAATCTCATTTTAGAATAGGTTTCTCTATTTAGGGAAGTATAATATTCATAACCTAATTGAAATACCCTAATACAGACATAACATTGTCAGTTCCTATATAATCAATTTTGACTTCTCTATAGGTAACTCACTATAGTAGCTATGAGTATGTAATTCATTCTTCCATACAGGTACGATTTTTAAAAAATGAAACATATTGGATTAGATCAGAAGATAATGAATTTTAATTCCATATGTATAATTATAAATATGGTTTAAAAAATAGCATATATTAAAATTTATAAATTAAAAATATCATGATTCTAAACATAGATTCTTTGGGAAAATATTAATTTTATAACACTTCATAATTGTTTACAGAGAAAACACAATATCATAAAAATATCCCCTATCTATGTCACACCCGGTTTGTAGTACGGACCATTGTAATGTTCCGAGAAACACTAGAGTTTAGAATCATGCACATTTTACAATGTTATTAACCCTAGGTACTTCTATGTCAGAATCACAAACTCTTTTATCTAGTCAATGATGTATATCTAGTAAATCTCATATACTCTCTATCTTAGAAATTATTTTGAATATCCTTCAATGCATGTCTTAAAATATTATCATATGGGTTTGTTCTATAACAAATTAATTCAGAAATCTATTTCCCTAGTATTATACTAATATTTCTCTAGTTCTAACTATAATTACCCTAATCCCAATATCCTAGAACTAGTACTGTACTGTATTACAATTGAATAAGATTCATGAATCACATCTTGAAGGACTGAATAATTGCGTATTCTTAGTGAACAAGATAAAAAATTGATTCATATGTTATATTTATATGCACTAAATAATAAAATATTTTTATTTCTAGAATAAAATTATTCTATCTAGAAAATTAATGCATATAAGCCATAGTAATCATTGTGGAATCCCAGGGAAAGAAAAAATTATGGTTGACCTCAAATACTCAGTAAGGGATAACTTTAATGGTGTATTTCAAGATTTAGTAGGAATAATTAACATGGTAAGGTAATTAACATAAGGCACACATAATTTAAATAATTGTACAATGAATAATCAATATGTAATGAAAAATTGCTGAAAACACATTTTATCTAATCAATAATCTAGAAATTTAAATCATACAGATATTATATCATAGGGAAATTATCAAGGATAATAATAACAGAAATGTCAATGATGGTAATGAATAATTATTAGACATAATGTTTCTTAGGGACATGAAAACTTTATCTTCGTTTCCTTTCAGAAGACAATTTAAAACATAATACTCTCAAGACAGTTTAAAACATGATGGTTATAAAATCATAGGGTTTGTCCAACACGTTTTTTATCATGTGAATACTGATGCATCAAGGGGATTACATTAACTGTCCCCAACCCAATATCATACTATTCTATATAATTCCTTATATATAAAATAACCATTTTAATTCATAAATTATGTCCGTTATCAAATATCAATATCGTGTAAAAGATATAGATTTGTAAATATATCATGAGTTAATCAAAAAACATTGCTAGTAAACTATGTATGTAAAAATGGTTTTTGGATTAGTAAATAATCATAATAATTAATTAAGAATTTGGATATTTAAAAAAAATTATTTTACAACAAAAAATGAATAAAATATAGTGATTTTTTAAGAATAAAATAACAATTAAAAAATAATGTGAGATTGCAAAAAAACATTTACCACGTAGAAATTTTAATTTTAAATCACCTTGGATTGGATAATTCAATTGGAAACATAAAATAAAATAATTAATTAAGTTTTCATGATATTATTTGAAAATGGGTAATGTATATACCTTTTAAATAGGAGTTGTTTCATAATAACAACTAATACTAAATAGGACGTAAACCGAGACAAAATACATTGCCTTTTAATTCTTATTGGTTGAAAGTTTTTTAAAATAATGTATAGTGTTTTCAAACTTGTTAATAATGTATTTATATACAATATTAATATTTAAAATATCATATATTATCCTTTTATAACATCTTATCACATATTTGTTAATAATCTTTCATTATATATATATATATATTGGTGATAATTGAACCATTTACTCATGCGTGTTTCATAAGGAAAGATATGGTTCTTAAACACATTATATAGTTATATGATCTAAATAATGAAAATGAAATAATTATTTTCTTTTTACATCAATTGTACTTTTAAAACCAATCTTGAAACATGGTTATAAAAAATAGATTTTTTATGATCATGGCGACAATACGCCATTCATACGCATTTGGAAAATTTGTAGTTTTTCATGATATTCATGGAGAAGAGTTATGTAAATTTTTCATATATATAATTAAAATAATATCATAGATATATTATAATATAATTATATATATCATCCATGTTGTGTGGTGATGGGATACGAGTCACAATGCATCGTGAAGAAGGTAGTCCACACGTACACAAATGGTATTATCATATTTATGTATGTCTCAAGGAAATAAATTATGTGAAAAATTTAAAAATTAAATAATGATATTAATATAATTAATATTACTCTTATTTCATTCATATTACATAAAATCATAACTTTATCCATATCACCTTCGATGTGAAGTATTAGTGAGAGAGGAATCACATTATTTTTGTAAGCCGTAGTCTTCCATACAGATGAGAGACAATATCATGTCTAAAAGGGAATATAAAATAATAATTATTATACAAAAATGACTATAGAGTTATATTAAGATTATATATATAATTTATATGAATAAATATACCAATCCATGATATGTTGATATAGATAAATGAGTGAGATTAGTTTCTAAAATGGTGGTCTGTTGTACACACAAATAATGATTTCCAAACACATTTAATGGATGTGTAGAGGATTTTAGGTATTGAGAATAGTATAAAAACATCCCAGTATATAAAAGATACAAATTATATTATATCAAAATGGTTTAATTATAATTTAAGGTTGTGAATAGTGATATAAAATGATTATTCTCATTTAAAAACATTACACCTTCTTCAGATTACATCCTATTGTTTACAGTAAACCCTCCATAGGATGTCTTGAAATCCAAAATAATGATTCTATATTGATTAGATGGATAATTGGGGATTATTTTTGAATTTTTTTATAATAGAAATGGATTTACATTTTTTACAAAGTGCGGGGAGTGACTCTCCATTTATTGTCAAAGTGGAGTGGTATTCTTGTTAATACTCAAAAATAATTTCTATTGTGTGGTAAATCATACCTAAAGTGGATGAAAATTGATAATTAAATATTTTTAGGTATTATATGGTCGATAATCACCTCTATCACATAATGAAAAAAGACATTAAACATTTTTTTCCCTTAACTTCCATGATTCCTTATTTTGACCATTTTGGTTTTTCAATATTCTATCTAATTCTCTAACCAAAGTTATTTTTCCATAAAAAATAAATTTAATTGAGACATATTATAATATGTATAGCTAATTATTTTATATATTTTACATAATTTACAAAATAAAAAACCTATGGGTGCTGGAAATTAATTTTATCAGAAGCACATGTAATGTGAAAACACATAATTTTAACTATAACTCTCTTAATAGTATTTTTACTATTCACGAGTCAATATATTGATTATATATGAAAAATTGGTCCATTAATTAAAAATATTTTACATTTATTATCATTTTAAATTCACTTTACATAATATATTATTTATATTAATTTTAAATAATTTTAAAATATATTATTTATCAAAATATAACGATAATATCAATTTTCACATTAATCATTTAAATAGAATAAAAGAACTAAAATGATAATGATGGAATTAAAATTTTTTTTTTTAAAACTATTCATAATTATATATTCATCTACAAGAGTAATGGAACACAATAATTCATAAAATTTACATCACTTTCAATACGTTTAATATCATTTATTTTATTTAATTATATATAAATTTTTACTAAGTTGGCATATATTATGAAATCAAAGTAATAATTTATTATCATCAAATTTGAAATAACTTATCATTATAAAAAACACATTTCTCTTTTAAAAGGATATATATAAGGGAATATATGATGTTTTTTCCTTATCTCAAGGCTTTATTGATATTAAAATAATAAATGTATTCTTTTTTTCTTTTTCATTACATAAATTTTTATATCATTCATATTAAAAGGATATTGTTAATTAAATTACATTTTCCATATACGTTTATGGTGGTGATTTAAAAAAATAATTAAATTAAATTAATATAATATTTTTTTTAATATTCTATAACACTTTGATATTTTTATGAATTAATATTTTTTTCAAATAAATATAATTTCATTGATAGATTTTGTTACCAAAAACACCAAAGTTATTCATGAATTATTCTCTACCCTATGATAATCTTATGTGACAAGAATCATCGTCTTATCATGCATTATACACAATAGAGGATTTTAACAAAACCATGATAGAGTTTAAATACAAACATGTAAACTAAAATATTATAACCAATCCAATAGACACTTAAAAATGAATATTAATGGATATTATTAAAATATTATTTATAATTATTTAACATAATGAAAACATATCGATTATAAAATATATAATTGTCAGTAATGAAAAAATATGTTTTGAAAATAATATTTTCTCATAAGATGTAACTTTAATGTATTTTTTTACAGTAAAATTTATATATTTGACAATTTTATGAAATTAATTTGAAATAATTAACTTCAATTTATTATTCATATCATTATAATTAAAATAGGGTGAAATTTTGGAAATTTTCTAAAAGAATCATTTTTTAATTAATTGTCAAAAATATAAAATTTTAATTGAAAACAAAGTTTTTAATTAATTTATTTACAATGTTATACTATATATTCAAATGGTTATAAATTTAAATTGATTAATTTATATATTTTAATCCAATTTATGAAATTTAATACATTCAACGTTGAATTTGAAAATAAGAACATTATAATCTCCTGACCATTTCTCTTTAAAAAAATTTCCTCACATTGTGTAGGTGGGATTAGTTTTAAATTAATTATTTCTCCTTTAATTATTTTTACATGAAAAAATGGATTCTACATTTTTAATCCTCGTATTATTAAATTTCTATTATGGTCAAAAAATGTTTTGACAAAAATGAATACTGAATGAAATACAAAATAATTCTTGTGGAAAAGGTAAAAATTGGATTACAATAGATTAAAGAAAAATTATATGGGAAAAATTCTTCTATATACATGTATATAAACAATTTAATATTCATATATAATTTATTAATCCACTTACTATCATCAATGGTCCTTTATTCTGACCCTTGGTCATAATAAAAACACGAGTGGAGTTCCCTTTTTAAAACATTTACATGTTGTGGACTCACCTATATTTTTAAAGGAAACCCCATATCCTCTCTTCCTCAAACATTCACACCTCTTTGGGTCAGCCAATGCCTTCCTATATCACTTCACAAATACCCTCCCCTAATCCTATAAGACTTATTTTGGATAGATTTCCAAAAATGGAAGGCCTTTAGAGATAGCCTTTTGAGCATACCTGAATAAGAGATAATGTTCATCAAAGATGAATTTGGTTTTAATTATTACTAAAACACATTCAATTATATTCATATATTGATTATATAAAAATATAAGTATATTAAATATAGTATATATTTAAATTATATTGTTACACCCTATAATCAGATAGACTTCCATCAAACTAGTTTAAAAATAATCGTATGTGTGTATAGAAGATTACCACCTCTTGATGTTATGCCGTTTGTTTTTAAATTTCCAAGGATAAATTTTGGTCATAATGATGTATATATAGAATATAAATTATACATATTTTATTAGTTATTTTCTTAGTTTTAGGTAATTTTTATATTACCCATATCTTCATTAATTCCATTTTATATGAATATGATATTATCATTTGTGTGTTTGAAGGAATACCACATCATCAAGCGATGTGATTTTTTAATTAAATACATGGAATTTAATAATTATGGGTTTAATTAATATATTCTCTATTAATAATGTAATAATAAAAATAATATATAATTTAAATTTCTTTCTTTCAAAATGAAAGTAAATGAAAAACAACATACATTCTTACATACTCCCAACTATATCCATGAATGTTTCACTTCACATCACATCACTAAATTTATGGATTTATAAATATATATATAATAAATTATAATGATAATTATATCATAGTTTCCAATTTTTATATTAGGAAACCATCATCGAAGTAAGATGACCAAAACATAACATGTCCAATTTTATATGAAAAACTTAGCTATTGCTGCCCGAATCGTAATTATAAAATGGATTTGTCAATAAATGTTTAATATAAAGTAATGAGAAAATATTATAGTATGATATATATTAATATTATTTGGTTTTTTATTTATAATAAATTTATATTTATTATATCTTATTTTAGAATGATTTTGATCAATATCAAGACTTAAGGTTAGGGGATTTCCAGTCTAAATTTTATTTTTGAGAGACTTATGTCATATTCCCCACTCATTTAATTTTTGAATTAAATATAATATCTTATGGCCTTATATATAAAAAATAAACCTATTTTAATGATAATTAACTTATTAATTTATGTTATTCAGGAACAAGTATTATTATTCACAAGTTATTGGAATAATAATGGATATCTATAACAATATTCAGTTTTCTGAGACAGATGATATATTCATTATCTCTTTCTACATGTGGTGGGTATAATACTATGAATGTATTTTTTTATGATTAAAATAATATAATTTGTATTTACATATAAATTTTATGATATCTCATTAACATGGCTTACAGTTAAAAGGTTACGAAAATGAAGACGAATTTCTCTCTCTATTTACCTTCTTTAGATGAACGTTATGTCATGAACCTATATTATTTCAAAGGATATATATATATATATCTCTCTCTATTAACATGTAATATCATGAATATTTTCAAACTCATGATATTTATGGTTTCATATTACATTATAACATCATTGGTATGATGAATCAGTGTTACCAAAGTGGTTATATTTTATGTTACAATCTCATCATTAATCTATATTTTTATGATTAACTTTACAATGAGGATATATTAGGATCTATCTTTAAAAAATTCTCATGAATTTTATTCTTATATAGTAATTCATGATATCATAATGTAATGTTTCCATTTTTACATTATGTGGAACCGATTATATTTATGAAAATTTTGTTGTGAAAATATGGAATTATTCCTTTCTTCATCCAGAAATCTATTTCTTCTAATATTATGTTTTTAAGAAATGTTTTCAAAAATGTTATTAAATGGTATATTGAGATCATTTTCATTGTAAAATATTTTTAATTTTTTTTTTATGTTTTAAAAATTTTATTAAATGAATTTCAAATATTCAACTACAAATTTTCAGGTTTATTTTCAATGAAATATGTTTTCAAAATATGTTAGGGTATCAAAATGAGTTTTTCAAAATGGAAAGGGTATTTTTACCAAGAAATATTTTAAATTATATTTCCAAATAAAATTTCAATATAATTTTACATTCTATAGTTTTACCAATTCTTTACTGGGGATATGATTAAAGTACACCATTTTAATTCTTTCTATGAATAGTTAATATTTCATTTGGAAAAAGATTATTATCACAACCAGATCTAGTATCCATCAAAATAGGAACCTAATCCAGCTAGTGGCAAGTCTAGAAGGGCTTTCCAGATCCCCAAGGTATGGTACAAGTGCTCGGGTATAATAATCTAAAAATTGGGAATGATTTATCCAAGTTTTTAAACATAAAACAACAAATAAATTCAACATGTGGCGTACATGTATAAGGGGCGCGTAAGTGTGGCGCACAAGTATAAGTAGCACGCAAGTATGGCGCCCAAGTATCTGAGTCGCCCAAGTGTATTCCCACACCAACATATCAAAATATGAAAAAGGAAAGAATGTTTCAAGCTAGCGATGAAAGGGCGAGAAAGTGATGGAGCGACGCGCAAGTGAGGAAGTGACATGCAAGTAGGAATGGCACACAAGTATAGGTCTCACAAGTCACCAAAATGCCTATAAATATACGACTAGCCTCCTCATTTTTTAAGGCTCAACACTTAAGAGAAAAAATTTGATCTCGGAATGTGCAAGTGTAGAAAGCGGCGCGCAAGCTGAAGTGGCGCGCAAGCTAAGGATTATTTATAAGGCGCGCACGTTTTTCCACACAAGTTTTTCCACACAAGTATTTCCACACAAGTATTTACACACAATTATTTAGGTGCAAGTATTGCACGCAAGTATTGTCGTGCAAGTATTTTAGCGCAAGTGTTGGCATGCATGTTTTGGAGTGCAAGTTGTTAGAGATGCGCAAGCAAAGATTGTGTTTAACCCAAAGGTGGCATGCATGTTTTGAGTTGGGAAAAATTGTGATGCAAAAGTATTTGGTGGTGCGCAAGTAGGGAGGTGCGCAAGCAGGGTGGTGCGAAAGTATGAATTGGGGCACAAATTTTGAGTTGTTCTAGAAGTTCTTACCAACTTCTGATCAACTAAGTTGTGATTCTAGAAAGAAGAAGAAGAATAAGAAGAGTTTGGTGAAGCACTAAAAAAACATGTAAAGAAGATTAGGTTTCAGTGTATCTTGTTTTGCAATGAAGAAGCAGAATAAGAAGAAGAGTGTGAAACTTACAAGTTTGATGCATAAAGAGAAGAGAAGAAGAAGGAAAATAGTTTAACCAGATGGAATATGCATGATCACATAAATTTATGAACTAGGGAATAACTCACTATGATTATTCCAAGTAATCCGTTCTTCATTTCTTGAATAATAACATTGGTATATGTGATTTATTATAAGAAAGAAGAAGAAGTGTTATTGCATTCTGTTATTGCATTAAATAAAAGAAATAAGGCCTAGTGCATCTGGTTTTATACTAGTGAAAATGAAAATAAGAAGACAAGAATAATTTCTTGCCTAATGCTTTGCAAGTAATCAAGTGAAGATCATTGAAGAAGAGTAAGAGCAGAATATACCTTTTGAAGAAGGAAGAAGACTGTCTCCATAGGCAGTATAAAGAACTAGCTAGAGGCTTCAAGTTGGACTAGGCTATCACCAGTCTAGGGGATAGGATTGTTTCCCAACCCACTCCAAAGAGTAAGGACTCACACTAGCTAGAGGATTGTTTTCCTAGCCACTCCATTGTAATAGAATATCACATTATATTGGAGAATACATGCACTAGTCATATCCATGCATGGCAAGGATGTAGCTACTCTTATTGAGTGGTGAACCTTGTAAAAATATTGCATGCATATTTTTACTGATTTCTATTATTCTATGCGATAAGGAAAAGAGAATAAGAGAATCAAGATCCTAACAGGTCAAGAGATACATGGATACAAATTTCAATTGGTTTAAGAAGTCCCCAACACTGATTCACCCCCTCTCATGTTAGGTATATCCCAAACTGGTCCTCTCAAGTTACTTGTCTTAATCTCTTTAAATAAGTGTTCAATATTCCTCTCTATATTGTGTATGTAATCCATCACATAACTAGGTATCCCTGTAAATGAATCCTCATACTTTGAAACACATTCATCATAATTTTTTATTTATATTAATGAAATTCTATTCATTTTAATTTGGTTCTCATTATGGGAATATTTGTCAAAGAATTTTTCCATAAAGGTTTCCATTCTAAGGGTTATATTTCTTCTGCCTCCCTAGTATTATGCATCAATGACCACAATTTATCAGAATTTACTTCGAGTAAATATAATTAAAGTATCACTTTTTCATTGTAACCATATCCAAATTTGATAATGATATTCTCGAAATACATAATACATTTTTCATCCTTAATAGGATTATTTTTCCCCAAAATCACATGGTCCTCTTTAACATTATGTCATCCAACATAGGAGAATCTCATTGTAGAATAAGTTTCTCTATTTAGGATAGGATAATATTCATAACCTAATTAAAATACCCTAATACAGACATAACATTGTCAGTTCCTATATAATCAATTTTGAATTCTATATAGGTAACTCACAACAGTAGCTATGAGTATGTAATTCATTCTTCCATACAGGTACGATTTTTATAAAATGAAACATATTGGATTAGATCAGAAGACTATGAATTTTAATTCCTTTTGTATAATTCAAAATATGGTTTAAAAATAGCATATATTAAAATGTATAAATTAAAAATATAATAATTCTAAACATAGATTCTTTGTGATAATATTAATTTTATAACACTTCATAATTGTTTATAGAGAAAATGCAATGTCATAAAAATATCCCCTATCTATGTCACACCCGGTTTGTAGTAAGGACCATTATAATGTACCGAGAAACACTAGAGTTTAGAATTATTCACATTTTACAATGTTATTAACCTTAGGTACTTCTATGTCAGAATCACAAACTCTTTTATCTAGTCAACGATGTATATCTAGGAAATTTTATATACTCTCTATCTTACAAATTATTTTGAATATCCTTCAATAAATATCCTAAAATATTATCGTATGGGTTTATTCTATAACCAATTTATTCAGAAATCTATTTCCCCAGTATTCTACTAATATTTATCTAGTTCTAACTATAATTACCCTAATCCCAATATCCTAGAACTAGTAGTGTACTATATTACAATTGAATATGATTCATGAATCACATCTTGAAGGACTGAATAATTGTGTATTCTTAGTGAACAAGATAAAAAATTGAGTCATATGTTATATTTGGTTGCACTAAATAAGAAAATATTTTTATTTCTAGAATAACCTTATTCTATCTAGAAAATTAATTCATATAATCCATAGTAAATGTTGTGGAATCCCAGGGAAAGTAAAAATTATGGTTGACCTCAAATACTCAGTAAGGGATAACTATAATGGTGTATTTTAAGATTTAGTAAGAATAATTAACATGGTAAGGTAATTAACATAAGGCACACATAATTTAAATAATTGTACAATGAATAATAAATATGTAATGGAAAATTACTGAAAACACATTCTATCTAATCAATTATCTAAAAATTTAAATCATACCGATATTATATCATAGAGAAATTATCAAGGATAAAAATAACACAAATTTTAATGATGGTAATGAATAATTATTGGACATAATATTTCTTAGGGACATGAAAAATTTATCTTCATTTCCTTTCAAAAGACTATTTAAAACAAACTAATCTCAAGACAGTTTAAAACATCATGGTGAAAAACTCATAGGGTTTGTCCAACACATTTTTTATCATGTGAATTCTGATGCATCAAGGGGATTGCATTAACTGTCCCCAACCCAATGTCATACTATTCTATATAATTCCTTCTATATAGAATAACCAATTTAATTCATAAATTATGTCCATTATCAAATATCAATATCATGTAAAAGATATAGATTTGTAAATATATCATGAGTTAATCAAAAAACATTGATTGTGAACTATGTATGTAAAAATTGTTTTTGGATTAGTAAATAATAAAAATAATTAATTAAGAATTTGGATATTTAAAAAAATTATTTTCCAACATAAAATGATTAAAATATACTGAATTTTTAATAATAAAATAAAAATTAAAAAATAATGTGATATTGCACAAAAAAATTTACCAAGTAGAAATTTTAATTTTAAATCACCTTGGATTGGATAATTCAAATGGAAACATAAAATACAATAATTAATGAAGTGTTCATGATATTATTTTAAAATGGGTAGTGTATATACCATTTAAATAGGAGTTGTTTCATAATAACAACTAATCCTAAATAGAATGCAAACTGAGACAAAATACATTGCCTTTTAATTCTTATTGGTTGAAAGTACTTTAAAATAATGTATAGTGTTTTCAAACTTGTTAATAATGTATTTATATACAATATTAATATTTAAAATATCATATATTATCCTTTTATAACATATTATCACATATTTGTTAATAATCTTTCATTATATATATATATATATATATTGGTGATAATTGAACCATTTACTCATGCGTGGTTCATAAGGAAAGATATGGTTCTTAAACAAATTATATAGTTATATGATCTAAATAATAATAATGAAATAATTATTTTATTTTTACATCAATTGTACTTTTAAAACCAATCTTGAAACATGGTTATAAAAAATAGATTTTGTTACGATCATGGCAACAATACGCCATTCATAAGCATGTGGAAAATTTGTAGTTTTTCATGATTTTCATAGAGAAGATTTATGTAATTTTTTTCATATATATAATTAAAATAATATCATAGATATATTATAATATAATTCTATATATCAGCCATGTCGTGTGGTGATGGGATACGAGTCACAATGCATCGTGAAGAAGGTAGTCCACACGTACACGAATGGTATTATCATATTTATGTATGTGTCAAGGAAATAAATTATGTGAAACATTTAAAAATTAAATAATGATATTAATATAATTAATATTATTCTTATTTCATTCATATTACATAAAATCATAACTTTATCCATATCACCTTCAATGTGAAGTATTAGTGAGAGAGAAATCACATTGTTTTTTTAGGCAGTAGTCTTCCATACAGATGAGAGACAATATCATGTCTCAAAGGGAATATAAAATAATAATTATTATACAAAAAATGACTATAGAGTTATATTAAGATTATATATATAATTTATATGAATAAATATACCAATCCGTGATATGTTGTGATAGAGAAATGATTGAGATTAGTTTCTAAAACGGTGGTCTGCTGTACACACAAATAATGATTTCCAAACACATTTACGGGATGTGTAGAGGATTTTAGGTATTGAGAATAGTATAAAAACATCCCAGTATATAACAGATACAAATTATATTACATCACCATGGTTTAATTATAATTTAAGGTTGTGAATAGTGATATAAAATGATTATTCTCATTTAAAAACATTACACCTTCTTCAGATTACATCCTTTGGTTTACAGTAAACCCTCCATATGATGGCTTGAAATCCAAAATAATGATTCTATGTTGATTAGATGGAGAATGGGGGATTATTTTTGTATGTTTTTTATAATAAAAATGGATTTACATTTTTTACGAAGTGAGGGGAGTGACTCTCCATTTATTGTCAAAGTGGAGTGGTATTCTTGTTAATACTCAAAAATAATTTCTGTTGTGTGGTAAATCATACCTAAAGTGGATGAAAATTGATAATTAAATATTTTTAGGTATTATATGGTCGATACTCACCTCCATCACACAATGAAAAAAGACATTAAACATTTTTTCCCTTAACTTCCAGGATTCCTTATTTTGACCATTTTGGTTTTTCAATATTCTAACTAATTCTGTAACCAAAGTTATTTTTCCGTAAAGAATAAATTTAATTGAGACAAATTATAATATGTATAGCTAATTATTTTATATATTTTACATAATTTAAAAAATAAAAAACCTATGGGTGCTGGAAATTAATTTTATCAGAAGCACATGTAATGTGAAAACACATCGTTTTAACTATAACTCTCTTAATAGTGTTTTTACTATTCACGGGTCAATATATTGTTTATATAAGAAACATTGGTCCATTAATTAAACATATTTTACATTTATTATCAATTTAAATTCACTTTACATAATATATGATTTATATTAATTTTAAATCATTTTATAATATATTATTTATCAAAATATAACAATAATATCAATTTTGACATTAATAATTTAAATAGAATAAAAGAAATAAAATGATAATGATGGAATTAAAATATATTTTGTTTAAAAATATTCATAATTATATATTAATCTACAAGAGTAATGGAAGACAATAATTCATAAAATTTAAATCACTTTCAATACGTTTAATATTATTTATTTTATTTAATTATATATAAATTCTTACTAAGTTGGCATATATTTGTAAATCAAAGTAATAATTTATTATCATCAAATTTGAAATAACTTATCATTATAAAAAACACATTTATCTTTTAAAAGGATATATATAAGAGAAAATATGATGTTTTTTCCTTATCTCAAGGCTTTATTGATATTAAAATAATAAATGTAATCTTTTTTTCTTTTTCATTACTTAACTTTTTATATCATTCATATTAAAAGGATATTGTTAATTAAATTATATTTTCCATATACTTTTATGGTGGTTATTTAAAAAAAATAATTAAATTAAATTAATATAATATTTTTTTTATATTCTATAACACCTTGATATTTTTATGAATTAATATTTTTTTCAAATAAATATAATTTCATTGATATCTTTTGTTACCAAAAACACCAAAGTTAGTCATGAATTATTCTCTACCCTATGATAATCTTATGTGACAAGAATCATCGTCTTATCATCCATTATACACAATTGAGAGTTTTAACAAAACCATGATAGAGTTTAAATACAAACATGTAAACTAAAATATAATAACCAATCCATTAGACACTGAAAAATGAATATTAATGGATATTATTAAAATCTTATTTATAATTCTTTAACATAATGAAAACATATCGATTATAAAATATGTAATTGTCAGTAATGAAAACATATGTTTTGAGAATAATATTTTCTCATAAAATCTAACTTTAATGTATTTTTTTACAGTAAAATTTATATATTTTGAAAATTTTAGGAAATTAATTTGAAATAATTAAATTCAATTTATTATTCATATCATTATAATTAAAATAGGGTGAAATTTTGGAAATTTTCTAAAAGAATCATTTTTTAATTAATTGTCAAAAATATAAAATTTTAATTGAAAACAAAATTTTTAATTAATTTATTTAAAATGTTATATTATATATTCAAATGGTTATAAATTTAAATTGATTAATTTATATATTTTAATCCAATTTATGAAATTTAATAAATTCAACGTTGAATTTGAAAATAAGAACATTATAATCTCCTGACCATTTCTCTTTAAAAACATTTCCTCACATTGTGTAGCTGGGATTGGTTTTAAATTAATTATTTCTCCTTCAATTATTTTTACATGAAAAATAGATTCTACATTTGGAATCCTCGTATTATTAAATTTCTATTATGGTCAAAAAATGTTTTGACAAAAATGAATACTGAATGAAATACAAAATAATTCTTATGGAAAAGGTAAAAATAGGATTACAATAGATTAAAGAAAAATTATAAGGGAAAAAATATTCTATATACATGTATATAAACAATTTAATATTCATATATAATTTATTAATCCACTTACTATCATCAATGGTCTTTTATTCAGACCCTTGGTCATAATAAAAACACGAGTGGAATTCCCTTTTTAAAACATTTACATGTTGTGGACTCACCTATATTTTTAAAGGAAACCCCATATCCTCTCTTCCTCAAACATTCACACCTCTTTGGGTCAGCCAATTCCTTCCCATATCACTTCACAAATACCCTCCCCTAATCCTAGAAGACTTATTTTGGATAGATATCAAAAAATGGAAGGCCTTTAGAGATAGCCTTTTGAGCATACCTGAATAAGAGATAATGTTCATCAAAGATGAATTTGGTTTTAATTATTAATAAAACACATTCAATTATGTTCATATATTTATTATATAAAAATATAAGTATATTAAACATAAGATATATTTAAATTATATTTTTACACCTTATAATCAGATATACTTCCATTAAACTAGTTAAGAAATAATCGTATGTGTGTATAGAAGATTACCACCTCTTGATGTTATGCTGTTTGTTTTTAAATTACCAACGATAAATTTTGGTCATAATGATGTATATATAGAATATAAATTATACAGATTTTATTAGTGATTTTCTTAGATTTAGGTAATTTTTATATTACCCATATCTTCATTAATTCCATTTTATATGAATATGATATTATCATTCGTGTGTTTGAAGGAATACCACATCATCAAGCGATGTGATTTTTTAATTAAATACATGAAATTTAATAATTATGGGTTTAATTAATATATTCTCTATTAATAATGTAATAATAAAAATAATATATAATTTAAATTTCTTTCTTTCAAAATGAAAGTAAATGAAAAACAACATACATTCTTATGTACTCCCAACTATATCCATGAATGTTTCACTTCACATCACATCACTAAATTTAAGGATTTATAAATATATATATAATAAATTATAATGATAATTATATCATAGTTTCCAATTTTTATATTAGGAAACCATCATCAAAGTAAGATGACCAAAACATAACATGTCCAATTTTATATGAAAAACTTAGCTATTGCTGCCCAAATCGTAATTATAAAATGGATTTGACAATAAATGTTTAATATAAAGTAATGAGAAAATATTATGGTATGATATATATTAATATTATTTGGTTTTTTATTTAAAATAAATTTATATTTATTATATCTTATTTTAGAATGATTTTGATCAATGTCAAGACTTAAGGTTAGGGGATTTCTAGTCTAAATTTTATTTTTAAGAGACTTATGTCATATTCCCCACTCATTTAATTTTTGAAGTAAATATAATATCCTATGGCCTTATATATCAAAAATAAACCTATTTTAATGATAATTAACTTATTAATTTATGTTATTCAGGGACAAGTATTATGATTCACAAGTTATTGGAATAATAATGGATATCTATAACAATATTCAGTTTTGTGAGACAGATGATATATTCATTATCTCTTTCTACATGTGGTGGGTATAATACTATGAATGTATTTTTTTATGATTAAAATAATATAATTTGTATTTACATATAAATTTTATGATATCTCATTAACATGGCTTACAGTTAAAAGGTTACGAAAATGAAGACGAATTTCTCTCTCTATTTACCTTCTTTAGATGAACATTATATCATGAACCTATATTATTTCAAGGGATATATATATATATATATATATATATATCTCTATTAACATGTAATATCATGAATATTTTCAAACTCATGATATTTATGGTTTCATATTACATTATAACATCATTGGTATGATGAATCAGTGTTACCAAAGTGGTTATATTTTATGTTACAATCTCATCATTAATCTATATTTTTATGATTAACTTTACAATGAGGACATATTAGGATCTATCTTTAAAAATTCTCATGAATTTTATTCTTATATAGTAATTCATGATATCATAATGTAATGTTTCCATTTTTACATTATGTGGAACCGATTATATTTATGAAACTTTTGTTGTGAAAATATGGAATTATTTCTTTCTTCATCCAGAAATCTATTTCTTCTAGTATAATGTTTTTGCGAAATGTTTTCAAAATTTTTATTAAATGGTATATTGAGATCATTTTCATTGTAAAATATTTTTAAATTTTTTATGTTTTAAAAATTTTATTAATTGAATTTCAAATATTCAACTACAAATGTTCAGGTTTATTTTCAATGAAATATGTTTTCAAAATATGTTATGGTATCAAAATGAGTTTTTCAAAATGGAAAGGGTATTTTTACCAAGAAATGTTTTAAATTATATTTCCAAATAAAATTTCAATATAATTTTACATTCTCTAGTTTTACCAATTCTTTACTGGGGATATGATTAACGTATACCATTTTAATTCTTTCTCTGAATAGTTAATATTTCATTTGGAAAAAGATTATTATCACAACCAGATCTAGTATCCATCAAAATAGGAACCCAACCCAGCTAGTGGCAAGTCTAGAAGGGCTTTACATATCCCCAAGGTATGGGACAAGTGCTTAGGTATAATAATCTAAAAATTGGGAATGATTTATCCGAGTTTATAAACATAAAAAAAAATTCAACATGACCAATCTGGATTTTTTGAAACAGACAATCTTTTTCAAAAATCCAAAAAATGAATTAAATTGTTTAAAAAGTTATAATTTACTAAGAAAACTATATAAAACTACAATTTATTTACCAATAACCCATTTTATGTTAATAGGCACTGCACTAAAGCCATCTCCCAAGACAACACCACGAAGGACCTAGTAGAATTCCGAACCAATGGCACTAAAAAATGTACCCAAACCTGTGAAAAAATTAACCAAGTATACATACACCCAAATGTGTAATAAGGGTTTCAGACAAAGCCCAGTAAGATCCCACCACTAATAGATTCCTTGTAATAAACATACAAAGACGAAAATCTTGCAAGTTTTATTAAATAGTAAATGCTAGCTACAATTACTAAAAGATGCAACATTAAATAAAAACTATTTTCATGTGGGATAATTTAAAGAATCAACAGGTTTAAAATAAAATAAAAAGATACTGAATTTTCAATGAAAATATACCATATGCCAATGGTATGTATAGTGTATCTAATGAGCACATGCAATAGGAAATAACCCCTAGGCACTAGCTCACTGTGGGTCCCAGGTACCTCGTATCTCGGTGAAAGTAACCATCATAAATACCCATTATCGAGCACGATCCACTAGTTGTGAACATAACCATAACCAAGTGGTCCCCAATCATCATCATCATAGTTTATTTAGTGTTGTAAGCATTGATCTTGTTACGTTAAACTGAGGCCAAAGCCCACAAGTTCACAAGCATACTAGTACACGTCCATCCACCTAGATACCCATGTTTCCCACTTGTGGTAAAAAAAGTTCAAAAAGTCAAGAAATATAATTTACATATGAAAATATCACACACACATCACACATTAACCAAATACCCTAATGTACATCAAATAAGTCACAAATCCCACCTTTTAATTCAAATTTATTTTGAAATCTGACTCACTACATAAAAACCCAAAACACATTTTCCACATCATTCGCAATTCAAAAAATCCATTAATAATTTTATAAAATCATTCCCAAGATGATAAACCACACATAAAATCCCACCTAAATGTTACATAATACCATTTTCGTAAACAAAGGCCATTTTTCACATCACACTCACACAAAACGACCAAAAAACTTGTTTCACACCCATGTCACAATTTCATAAATCACCTCGACAAATTAAAAAACATTAAAAAAACATTTGACATAACAAATGACCACTTTATGTTTCAAAAACTCATTTTAAGAACATAGTACCACCAAAACTGTACATAAGAAACCATTTCACACTTTGTGTAACTCATTAAATCATTTACATTTTTTATAAAACCAACCAAAAGGGTATAAATATGTTTTTCCCTTAAAACCCAATTCCAAATCCTCTTTCAATGCCATAATCACACCATTACCAATATAAATAAGAATTGAAATTCCTAGATATATTTATTTAACCACTATCAATTATTATAAAATCACCTCAAATAATACAACAAAAGATGCACATGAAAACAAATATTTTCAAAAAATGCTTTCAAGAGGCTTTACATGGTTTCACACATAAATCCCATTCAATGACCCACTTTGAACCCCAAAGGCAAACCAAAACCCTACCAAAGAATAATTGGCATCCAAAAAAGATTTAGTAAACCCATTACATATGTTATAAAACACACCCAAACAATACCCCAAGGGTTACACATGAAGAACACCGAATTTTAAGATAAAATGAAAATATAAAATTAAATGCTTAACCAAATCCAAAATAAATAGTTTTCTCACCACAAAATGTTTATGAGGAACATTAATAATTAGTAATTCAAGAAAAATAACTCATCTATAAATTATTACACATCTAATCACCTACCGAATGTGTCGAAACACACAAATATTGGTGCCAATGATCAACCGCACCACCGCGACACCTCAAGGATGTGAAAAGAAACCTAAAATCCCAATATTTCACACAATTGAAAGGAATTTAGAACCTATCCACTAACTCTAACTTCTAGACATTTTAAAAGTCACAAAAGTTAGAAAGAAACCCTAAGGAAAGGGAAGAAATCAAATAGAGAAAGACATACTTGTAGAAATCTTGAAGTAATCACCCTAAATACACCAAACTCTAATTCTCAAAGAAACCAAAACTTGTACAGAGGATAGAAGGAGTCATATTATGTCATGTGAGGGCTAAAATGGGGGAAAAGAGTGCAAATTGAGGGAGTTATGAAAGAATCATTTTTCTTCTTCAAATCTGTTTGATTGGAGAATGATATGGAATGTCGCAATACTATAATAAAGAACCCAAATCCATAATTATTATTGATTTTAGTGTGGTCCAATGGATATGGTGACATTAATATACCAAGGTAAGAAATTTTTGAAGTGTAATGGGTGTAAAATGTTGAAAAATAAAGGAGTTATAAAAGATAAAAAATTATTTTTAAATCTAGAAATGGGCTCCCAATTTGGCCCAAATTTCGGAAAACCACCTTTTTTCCAAAATTCATGGGAATCAACTCAAATAAATAAATAATTGGAATTTAAAAAAATTACCTTTAAAAAATTCATATATGTGACAATTCTTCCCACCATAATGCTTTACACCCTTAGAAAGTCCCAGAATGACCAAAAGAGAAAAACCATACCCAACTAATAAACCAAGATGCACTTCTTTTCCTAGCTTCACCCCCAAGGGCCAAAACAAATCCCATGAACAATTAACAAAGGACTACTCTCACAGCGAAAACATACACCACATTCATGAAATTATCAAGCACATTTAAACTTTTTCACAAAAAAAAACACATCAAACACTATCCAAACAAGACTCTATCATTTCACCCAAATGAACAACAACATCGAACAAGGTTACACTTATCTTAATTTAACTATACCATTGGGTTCCCTCTAATAACATCTTTCACTCAAGGAAGATGTTGGTAGCTAGATAGCTCCAAATGAGAATACCAACTGCCATCCCAAGACCAAGGAGACATCTGACTTACTAGTATGAGGGGACACAAATTGGCTCCCCACTATAAAAGACATCCTAAATTTTCAAAAGACAGAATCGAGACATAAAAAGTGGGATACCTGAACAGACTACCTAATTCAAGGGGTATACTTCCATTCAAAATTTTCGATGAAAAATACTTTAGAAACATAGTTTCTCTTCCTACCATATGAACTGACCATCTTAACCGACCAGCACAGCCGAAAAAAATGACACCAAAATTTAAAGAGGTGGGTCTGTCGCACGGTCAATCCACACATTTTTGGAATCCATGGGCTAATTGTGTTGATTCTTATACTCACATGGTTTCCTGGGGCATGGTCACTACTAACCATGCAAAAAACATGCAATCAACCTATCTATCCAAACATAAAAACATTCTCTAAAAACCCATTCAAAAACAAAGGGGGAAGTGTGAACTCCGGCTACAACATGGAAGCGAGGTCCCCACACCTCTACCACCAAATGGGAACAATGGGAAGATGGTGACACCATTGGATTAAAAAATTCCCATCTTTCATAATAAAGACATGAATTTATTCAGGGGTTTGAACATCCCTCAGATTCCCCTTGACTACATGCAAACATCACTCTGAGATCTATGGCTGGAGCTAAAATTATTGAAACATCTTCAGCCTCTTAGTTAGGATTTGGAAACCCCCTGAATGGAACTTTTTGTTCCAGTGCTACAAAAAAAACTACACCGCAACCCCTGATGGGTTTACCAAGACATAACTCATTCCAAAACCCACATTACCAAAACCTGACAATTCACTGAAGCAAGTGATTTGAAGACGCACACACATCACCCTTTTTTTCCTCAGATGAGAAATAGAAATAGGAAAGGATATATTGAAACCCTTCATCCAAACAAAGGATATAAAGATCTCCTAAAATTATTAACACTTATGACAAAATGAAGACTCAAAAAAGATTATAAAACTTCTCCTTTACAATCAAACAAGCATGTGACATCACAACTTGTCACTAAACATGACCACTGTGACTGATAGAAACAATACATAGTGGGGGACATTATACAACTTCCCCAAAAATCAAAGAATTATAGAAAGTAGCCATAATATCCTGTAATGACCAGGTTTCCCACACTGGTGGTTGATTGTGAACTTCAGATTCGAAGAGACTACGAAGGACCCACATTCCCTCTTAGGCACCATCCAAGCACTCATCCATTATAACCAGCACAAACCACTAACACCTTCGGCTAATCATGTAGCTTATGATACTAAGGCCTCTTTCAACCTTCAATGAGAACTCTTCCTCTATAAGAGGATTCACAAAAGCATGAAAGGCAATGGGGTGGACTCAATCTATAGATCTCTAGAAAAAAGATTCCATATATTCATCAACTTGAGGATTATTCAATGGTGAAACAATCCGAGAGGCACATTAGTCATGAACTAACACTTAATGGGGGTGTACCTCATCCAAAGAATGAACCCAAGGACTGAACCAATCTGATCCATTAGTAAAGAAATACCGAAAAAAGATC
The DNA here is from genome assembly GCA_963277665.1 of Viscum album. Classification (NCBI taxonomy): domain Eukaryota; kingdom Viridiplantae; phylum Streptophyta; class Magnoliopsida; order Santalales; family Viscaceae; genus Viscum; species Viscum album. Next base: position 412,558,066 of record OY728136.1, read on the forward strand.
CAAACATATAAGTGGAACCACATAAAAGGATTCCCAGAACACTTTTTAGGAGATACCACTAACCAGCCCTTCAACCAAACTTATCGACCATACACAATCCAAATACATCATTCAAACATGAGGGGTTCATGGACTCAAAACAACCAAAAACATCAAAATTTTTAAAAAATACACAATATCCCAAATCAATCATCAAGACATCATTTTTTCTTCTAAAAAATTTTCATTTAAAACAAACAGTTCAGTGGTTAGCGTATCCACCAATGGTATCCCATGGGCCGCACACATACTTGTTTCCATGACATACCAGTAACCCTCCTCCTATCCATCGCAACCCTCACCCATTAACACCATTAAACATTAAGAATTCCATAAAACCCCATTCCTGTGGTCGCCCACAAAGGCATCAAAGGTTAAAATGAAGATCCATTCTGCTTTTCAAAACTAAAACAATCAACCAATACATACTTTTCCTCAAGACTGCTAACCACAGAATCAAACCCAAATTTCTGATTACAAAAATTTTCAGAAAGGAATAATCATATAAATGAAAAATCACTTTCAGGTTATAAACCATAATTTCAAAACATCTCATCCCATTAAAACACCTTTCAACAGTATATAAAACTTTATTGGTAACATTTTTTCAAAACTGACTTTAACATAATTTTCTGCTTTCAAACAAGGTGTAAACACACCATTTTACATTTCAAATAAATTCTTAAAATTTAGCTCCATGATTTCAAAAATAAAACCCTTCCATAATTATCTGAAAAAAATTTCACAAAAACCATATGCATTTTAAAACCATGGATTTTTTTTATTAAAACTGAACTTCAATTATTTCCAAACTAAAGGACATAAGACAATGCGAGGGGAAACTAGTTTCACTAGGTGACTTAGAAAAACTATTGGAAGCCGTAATCCGATCAAATCACCTTCACATAGAGTGTTCAAGGAAAATTTTCATAGCTCCACATGGCCTTTCAAGCCCTGCGAGCTCACTGAGACCATTAACCCAAATCTATTTTCATTTCCTCTAATCATCATCAAACTATGAAACCAAAACGACTCAGATAAGTCTCTAATCTTCTGGTGAATTGAATTCCATCATGAGGTGTGGTGATTAGGAACACTACCCACAAATGCAATTCCATGTATCAACAATCCTAACTATAGAATATCCTGACTATTCCCTAAATAACAGGTCTAAAGGAGTTTATCTGAACCTCCTTCGAGACCATTTTGTCATGAAACAGATCTAGTCGCCATAGTAACTGGCACCTGAACAAGCCTGTGGAAAGGCACGATAGGCATTCCTGATCCCCATGGGTGGGTACATGTTCCCGGGTATCATAAACTGAAAATTGGGAATGATTTAGCCGAGTTTATAAACATTAAACAACAAAAAAAATTCAACATCCCAAATCTGGTTTTTTCGAAACAATCCTTCTTTTACAAAAAACCTGAATTGAAATAAATAGTTTAAAATTAACACAAAATACTAAAACAATTGTATAAACCCACAATGGACATCCCAAGAACCCTCCTCATGGAAAGAGGCACCGAAATCATTCCATCTATACAAGAAATCACCACGAAGGACTTGCTAGAATCCCGAACCCATGGTACTAAAACTGTACCCAATCCCATGAAAAAAATAACCAAGTCTACATACACCGAAAGGTGTACGTAGGTTGTGTGGCATAGCTTAGTAGGATAAAACCACTAAGAGATTTCATTTGATAAAAATTAAAAGATGAAAATCTTTCATGTTTTCCTAAATAGAAAATGATACTTACAATTTCTAAAAGATGCAACATTAAATAAAAACAGTTTCAAAATGGGATAGTTTAAAGAATCAAATCATTTGAAACAAATTCCAAAGATACTGAATTTTCTAGCTGAATATATTGTATGATGATGGTACGTATAAAGCATCTAATGAGCCCATGCAATAGGAAATAACCCCTAGGAAGTAGCTCACTATGGGTCCCAGGTACCTTGTATCTCAGTGAAAGCAACCATCATAAATATCTGTTCGAGTGTACGAGCCACTAAGAGGGAACATACCCATAACCTAGTGGTCCCCAATCATCATAATCATAGTTTAGTTAGTATTGTATGTGTAAATATAGAAATATAAAACTGAGGACAAACCCCATGGGATCACCGACATACTAGCAGCCGTCCACCCACCTAGATAACTGGGTTTCCTTTTTGTACTCAAACAAGTTAAAAAAGACAAGAAATATAATTTTAACATGAAAATATCCCTTCTAAATCAGACATTCACCAAAAAACCTCATGTACATCACACAAGTCACAAAATCCACTTTTTCATTCAAATTAAGTTTGAAATCAAACTCACAACAATATAACCTACAACACATTTGGCACATCTTTCACAATTCAACAAATCCATTAACAATTTTATAAAAATTTTCAAAAGATTCTAAACATCAAATAACAGCCCACTAACTTTTTACATAATACCCATTTCATACAAAAAGTCCATTTTTCACATCACACTCAAACAAAACAACCTAAAAACATGTTTCACACCCACATCACAATTTCATAAAGCACCTTGACAAATTACCAAACATTACCAAAAAGTTTGACATAAAAAATGACCACTTTATGTTTCAAAAACCCATTTTATGAAAATAATACAAAAAAAAAACATTACATAAGAAACCATTTCACAATTTTTGTAACTTATTAAATCATTTATATTTTTAATAAAACCAACCCAAGGAGTATAACTATGTTTTCCCACAAAACCCAATTCCAAATCCACTTTAAAAGACAAAATCACACCAATACAAATCAAAATCGGAATTAGAAGTCCTAGAAATAATTATATCATTACTCTCATATATTATAGAAACACCTAAAATAATACCAAAAAATATGCAGATGAAAACACACATTTTCATAAAATTCTTTCAAGAGGAATTACATAGTTTCACACATAAAACCCATTAAAAGACCATATTTTAAACTCAAAGGAACACCAAGACCCTATAGAAGCAGAATTGGAATCCAAACAAGATTTAGTACAGAAAATTTCATATGTTATAAAACACAACCAAACAATACCCCAAGGATTACACTTGAAAAACGCCCAATTTCATGCTAAAATTAAACTATAAAATTTAATTTCAAAACCAAATCCATCATAAATAGTTCTATCACCACATACAGCATATGAGGAACTTTATAAATAAGTTATTAAAGTAAAAAAACTAACCTATAAATGATTTCTCATGGAATTACCTACTGAAAGTGTCAAAACCATCAAATATTAGTGTGAAACAAAAACCGCACCACCGCTGCATTTCATAGAAATGAAAAGAAAACTAAAACCTCAATATTTCACCCAAGAGATAGGAAGTTAGACACTAGGAACGAACCTAAACATCTAGATATTTTAGAACTCATGAAAGGGTGAAAGAAACCCTAATGAAAGGGATGAAATTAATGAGAGAAAGACTTGCTTGTAGAAATCCTGAAGAAATCACCCTAAATACACCAAAATATGATTCTCCAGGTAATCAAAATTGGTACTTAGTATCTAAAGAGTCATTTTAGGTAATTTTAGGGCTGGAATGGGGGGAAATAGTTAAAATTGAGGGTGTTTTGAAAAAATAATTTTACCTCTTTAAATCGGGTCAATTTGAGAAATATTTTGGATAATCATCCTATTCTGTGGGGGATTTGAGATCCAAAGAGTCAAAATTACTAATAAGGGTGATCCTCAGGTGTTTGGATTAGAGTGGGAGGTTAAATCACTAAAAACTATAAAAAATGAATGAGATGTTGAAAAATTAAACAAATAATTTAAAGCAAGAAATGGGCTTATGGGCAGGCCCAATACCTAAATAAAAAACCCAAATCCATCATGATAATGCATTATTATGGGGTCAAAAAGGATATTGTGACTTTAATATATCAGGTTATGACAATTGGGAAGTGTAATAGGTGTAAAAATTTGAAACATGATAGAGTTATAAAAGAATCATAAATTATTCTTATATAAGGAAATGGGCTCCAAGTTTGGCCCAAATTTTGAAAAACACCATTTCCACCAAAATTCATGGGAAACCACCAATATAAATAAAGAATGAAAATTAAACGAAAAATTAATTTTAATGAATTCATGGATGTGAAAATTATGAAACTATTTTCTATTACATATGTTATACCTTTTATAACCCATTAAGAAACTTGTTTCCTTTTAATGGTTAATTATATTATGAAATGATTATTAATCCTTTATATTTTCCATTGGTTACAATTTGTTGAAATGTTTATTATATGAATTTAATTTCACAGTATATGATATAATATCAATTCATAACATTGTTGAAAAAAATTCTCATTATGTGACAGGTGGGATCTATTCCACCCCTAATGGATTGGGTAATTATTTATATATCTAATGAGATTAAAAAGGATGGAATAGATAGACAATATAGTATACAAATACATGGATATAATAAGTACTAAACTCATCAATGTTAGAATTGGTAATTATTTTTTAACTTCAGCATTTCTCATTTCATATATATTTGTTAGTATAATTCTAATATTATGGATTATGGAATTGGGTTCATAGTAGTGTACTTTGTTTCATGGAATGAAAAGAAAAAATGCGGTAGATGTTAGATATTTCTCCCACCTCAAAATTCATGTTCACATGATATCACATTTGGTAAATCTTAGTGCTTTGATAGTAGTTGGGTGTGGCTATCTTATTTTCCTTATGTGGGATCCTTCCATGGATAACATCATCATCATACTGATTTTGAAAGGGAACCCATGGGTGGTGATTAAAATTTAAAACTATAGAATCTAAAATTCTGATGAATATTTATATATGTTACTTGTTCGGAGTGATTATTTCAGATAGGGGTTTGTGTAGGATTATAAGGGTTCTATGACAATCGACTTAAACACCTATAATAGACCTATAAGCTCTATTGGGGGCGGATGAAAATATCGATGTAATTTACCTATATAGGTTCTATAACGCTCATATTTAAGTGGTATAATATGACTCCAACACGTTTGTTGGGTTTTCATTGTGATATGGTTATCAACCCATGGGATTGGACTTACTACATCTAGAATATCATAATTATAATTCAACAGGGAATAAAATTTTACCTTTATTTGTGGGAAGATAACATATTGACTAATATACTCAATATAAAATTGATTTATGGTTTTATTATAATTTTATACCAATGTGATGGGTACCTACAACATGATTTTAATCTTGTTGTAAGGGATGAATCCCTTGGATATATTCAACTTCTTTACCGCTGTGTTTCAAAGTTGACTTGAATAAAATTTTGTTTTTGAGTGAGTGAACATATCTCAATTATTGAACCACATATAGGGAATAATAACAATTATTACTTATGGAATACAAATATAAGATTTCAGAGAGCTATGATGTAACATACCAAGTAAGTAATGAATAATAGATATTTTTATCTATGTATGTTAATTATTTAGATAATGTTTTAGAGGTTTAAAATGAGAATAAATCCAATATTAAGCATGGAATACACTAATATTTTTAAAAGATTGTTTTACTGCCTTTTGATGGCAAACCATTTTTAAATCAAAATTTTGACAATTTTATAAGCTCTATTTGTCAAAATAAACTTATTATTTATGATTGGGACATTGAAGTTTACTTTGGGTAAATTTTTGGTATTTTTTCGACAATGTTCATTTTTTAATGAATAGTGAAAAATACTGCATTTTACATCAAAACTGCTTTTTCATCTAATTTAATTATATGTTTAGATTATATTTTTAATTGTTTTTAAAGTGTACATAGAATATATTTTTACCATTTAATCCAATAGTGGTCGTTGGAATTAATTTAACTTTTAAATTGGACTTAATATAGTGTCAATCTTTTGATACTTATTGTTTCATAAAAACATGCTATTTGTCATGACAGCAGGAATCAATTATTAAATTAATTAATTTAACTTATATGATTTGAATTTTGTAAAATAGACATCATTTTTGAATTCGGAATATCAAATATAGATTAGGGTGAGGTTTTGGTATTTTTCTGAAAAACATAAATTTTTGATGAATAGTGAAACCACTAAGTGGTACTTAAAAACTGATTTTTTCATTTAAATGAAATTTTACCACCTCTGTGTTTTGAATTTCAAAAATCCGACATACATGGTTGTCATTAAGATGTAAAATTTGGTTCAATGGGATTAAAATAATTTTTTGGTGAATAGTAACTTTTAAGTTTTGAATCGCGATTAGAGGTAATTAGTGTAATTTAAGGTAGAAATAATGTTTTAATAATATGAAATGAACTTGACACATGTACTACCCTTATTGGATGTGTCATGGACGACCAGGACAATCCATGGGTCAACTTGGGGACCCCATGGAGCCACTTGGGTAAGATAATGAAATTAATGCCTTTTATTTAAAGTAAAAGTAAAAATGACACAAACATGAGTTGTTTTACTAAAACGATTTTTAAATGGGGTTATACAAGTCATATTTTTGACTATAAATATTAATTGTAAGGCTAAAAATATTTCCTACATCATGATATTTTGTTTATAATTTTTAGACATTAAATAAATTAAATTATTTATGACATCATGATGATGCAGCGATTACCTCATCAATAAAGGATTTAAATAAAATGAAAAGATAATGTTAAAACTATAACTTAAACTTGTCAAAGACCTATTGGATGAGTTTATTTCGAACAATTATCACCTTATACTCAAAATACATCAATGTGAGACCTTTAAAATCCGAAACTCATTTGAAAATAAAGTAACCATTTATACCTTTCCAAGGGTGCCCCTCCTCTCCTCTTATAAAAGGCCCCCACCTTTACCACCTTACCCACACCTCTCAAGCCTTTGGCTCGGCCAACCCCTACTCATTTTGTCTCTCCACATACCTCTCTTACTCCTTGAAGCCTCACTTTGGGTAGAAGTCTTCCCAAGGAAGCCTTTGAGCTCAAATCAAAAAGAGTTACCCGTTTTAAAGGTAGTGTTTTCTCTTGTGTTCTTAGGTTTTATTTTGCTTCTCCAACCCCCTAAACTCTTTTTATTCATATCTTTTGTAACAAAACCAGTATTTTCCATATACTAGGATGTTTTTATAATAAGGATTATAGCTACACTTACACACACCTATATCTAATGGTTAAATAACATACTGTTTCCGTGGATGGCGAATTTCTGCCTCACGAAATGATGATTGTTCAATATTATTTTAACACCTTCAAAGGTGGCCATTAAGATGACACTATATTTATATATGATATATAATATGTTTATGTTTTACTTAAGATTCTGTATTTTTCATTCATGGCATAGCTTTATGGTTTCCATTATGGGTAAACGCGATATCTTCATTTTAGGAAGTGCGGACTACCGCCCCCTCAAAGTGATTTGATTCGTTAATGCCATATGTGGGACATATAAAGGATGTAATTAATGATATTATATATTATATTATACTGGAATTATAATATACCTTTATATCATTATGATTCCATTTCATAAAATACAAAATAGAAATTAAAGTAGCGTTCATGCATACGTACGACTTACTATCTCCATGAACAGTGCATTTCATTTCTTACCTCTAAACGTTAAGTAATATTATAAATGCATGTATATACTGGATATATATGATATATATGATATCTACATCATGAGTATAAATATGGATATAATGGATACATGAACAACTTGAAATTATAAAGAGTTTATTTTTGACTCAAGTACCAATGGTCGTTAAAACAACCGTTATTAACTTAAATAATTACATAGTGTTCATGACATGGTAATAAGTGCTATAAAAGGAATGATGAACTTGAAAAAGGTTCTTAAGCAAGTAGAAAGTAACTCAAGTTTATTATTCAGGAGGTTAAAGAACGATCGAGTCAAGTCGGAACCGAGGTATGGGACTTTGTCTCAATCTCCTTTCATTGAGAAATATTTTGTTTTATACACAACCTTATTTTATATGGTGTATAAACCCCTTTTACTTTTACGTTTATCCGAACGGAATTTTTTTTATACAAAGATTTTTACTAAACGGAAAAAGGGAATGTTTTTTCCGTACATACGCGGCGACAACGACTTCTCCGCCGCCGTGACCATTATTTGAGTTTTGGCTTCCTCTACAAGCCATACCCTTTTTTTTAAATGAAAAATAAATACGATGTTTTACTTTTTTTTATATTTGTATTGAAAACGGTTTTCATAATGTTTTTATATCAATGTTTTGTATTGATATCTTGTGATTGAAAAGTGGAAATGTTATGTTTCCTTTATGCATGTTTTATGTGGTACGATTATGTTATGGTTCTTGGGCATTATTATGAAGATGGGTGGTTCTGTGATAAACTAATGGCGGGTGAGCCCGATATAGCTCTACAATTCATTGGGTAACGTGAAGGAGTTAAACATTAAGGTTTCTCCGAATAGATTTAGGGAATATACTATGATGGGTATTCCAAACGTAACCAAGAGGGTTACTCCCTACGTAAGAATGTTATGAATGCCTCAAGTTACCTTTATGTCTTATGATTTCTATGATTTATTCTTGATTTGATGAGGTATGTTATATTGACTATGTTTTATGGCTAGTGTATGATTTCATTCTTATGTATATATGAACTCATGTTTCCTTTCCATATTTTTATAACCCTTACTGAGCTTTTTATGCTCATCCCAAGTTTTTTAAATGATTTTCACAGGTCAAGGGAAAGGTACATGATGTGATTATAGTGTCAAGGAAGTGTCAAGAAAGAATCCATGTTTTATTTTAAATATGTTTCCATTGATGGAAAAAATGAATACTATCTTTTATGTAACCACATTTTTTAAATGTGGAATGTAATGCAAGTTTTATGATCTAATTCTCTAAAACTTTAAACCTGAAAAGATCCTCAATGTGTAATCTTATAATAACTGAAGATTAAGTAAGGTTTAAGACTGGGGCCTTATAGTTGGTATCAGAGGTCGGTTTAGATAACTTTAAGAGTTAGAATTCTATTAAATGATTATCCAAAATTATTTTTTTGGTCAAATTGAAATGATATAGCATTTAAAGATTACCATGTTGCTTCGCCTAAAATATTTTTATGTTCAGAATGGTTTTCCTCAGAGGAAACAAGGCAGCTATGTTGGGACGACATCAGGAGGAAGACAACCTTCCAAATCAGCAACTTGAGATGGTCATAATTGGAACTGAACAGTTTTTTTGCAGTGATGGCTCTGTTGATTCAGGTGATAAATGGTGGTTGTGTTTATTGATGATATTTTGGTGTTTTCTAAAAGTAAAAAGGAGCATGAAAGACATTTAAGGGTTATTTTGAAAACCTTAAAAGAAAAGAAATTATTTGAGAAATTCAGAAAGTGTGATTTTTGGTTGCAACAAATTTCTTTCCTTGGTCACATTGTTTCTAAAGATGGGATAACCGTTGATCCTGCAAAAACAAAGGTTGTTGAAGAATGGAAAAGACCCAAAAATGTAACAGAGATTCGTAGATTCCTTGTTTTGGTAGGCTATTACCAAAGGTTTGTTAGAAATTTTTCACGGTTATCTAGTCCAATGACTAAGCTAACTTGGAAGGGTGTTAAGTTTATCTGGATAAAAGAATGTGATGATTGTTTTCAGGAACTGAAAAGAAGATTAGTGAATTCTCCAGTTTTGGCACTGCCTTCCAGGAATAGTGAGTTTGTTATCTACAGTGATGCTTCATTGAAAGGAATTGGTTGCGTCCTAATGCATAATGATCAGGTAATTGCTTATGCTTCATGTTAGTTGAAAACTCATGAGGTAAATTACCCTACACATGATTTGGAATTATCTGTTGTTTTTTTCACTTTAAAAATTTGGAGGCATCATTTGTATGGAGTAAAGTGTGAAATATATACCAATCACTATAGTTTAATGTATATATTCACTCAGAAATAATTGAACAAGAGATAGAGGAGATGGCTATAATTAATCAAGGATTATGATTATACAATTCATTACCATCCGGGAAAAGCAAATAAAGTGGCTGATGCTTTGAGTCGAAAAAGTAATGCTTCATTAAGAATGTTGCGTTTGGAACATGATCCTTTGGTTAAGGATTTGATGAAATTTGGCATAGAAGTTTTTGGTGCAGGATGTCCTTTTTTTTTGTTTTAGGTATCAGTGAAATATTCTCTATCAGACAGAATCAAGCAAGCACAGAAGGAAGACAGTGAGTTTCAGAAAAAGGTAGAGCTGGTTCAGAAGGGCCAGTTGCCTGAATTCAACATTGATAATGATTGTGTTTTGAGATTTGGGAAGAGATTGTGTGTTCCTTGTGATTCACAGTTGAAGATAGGGTTGTTATGTGAAGCTCATAGTTCTCCGTTTTCAGTTCATCCTGGAAGTACTAAGATGTACAGAGATCTGCGAGAGTATTACTGGTGGGATGGAATGAAAAGATATATTGGTGATTTTACAGTGAAGTCTTTGACTTGTAAATAGGTTAAAGCAGAGTGACATTTACCGAAATGGATGCTTCAGCCATTACCAGTACCAGAGTGGAAATGGGAAAATTTATCCATGGACTTCATTGTGGGATTGCTGAAGACACCTCGAGGTAATAATGCAATATGGGTTATTGTTGATTGCTTGACTAAATCTTCTCATTTCCCTTCTATACAAGATACTTTTTCCCTAGATCAACTTTCTTGATTGTATCTTAAAGAGATATTAAGGTTTCATGGAGTTCCCCTCTCCATTGTATCTGATCGTGATCCCAGGTTTACTTCTAACTTTTGGAAAGGCCTTCAGAAGTCGTTCGGTACTGAATTAAATTTTAGTACAACTTTTCATCCTCAATCAGATGGGCAGTTAGAATGAAAAATTCAGACTTTGGAAGATATGCTACGTGCTTGTTCGATGAATTATCAGGGAAGTTGAGACTAACATATTTCTTTGGTTTAGTTTTCTTATAATAACAGTTTTCATTCCAGTATACAGATGGCACCATTTGAGGTGTTATATGGGAAGCGGTGTCGAACTCCAGCTTTCTGGGATGGGTGGGTGAAAGGAAGATGATGGGAACAGAATTGGTAGAAGAGTTGGCATAAAAAGTTCAGCTGATACAGAAACACATGAGAACATCTCAGAGTAGGCAGAAGAGTTATGCGGACAACAGGAGGAAGGATCTCTCTTTTGAGGTAGGTGATCATGTTTTTCTCAATGTCTCACCATGGAAAAGTGTGATGAGATATGGTAAAAAAGGAAAGTTGAGTCCAAGGTTCATTGGACCATATGAAATTATGGAGAGAGTTGTATCAATTGCATACCGAGTGGCTTTACCTATGAGTTTATCTCAGGTACACAATGTTTTTCATGTTTCAATGTTAAGGAAGTACATGCCAGATCCATCTCATGTTTTGAGTCCAGAGGTGGTTCAGCTGGAAGAGAACCTATCTTATGAGGAACAACCGGTCCAGATTCTTGACCATAGGGAGGAAGTGTTACGGAATAAGGTGACTCATCAGGTAAAGGTTTTTTGTAAAACCCACATGATTAAAGAGGCAACATGGGAATCTGAAAATGCAATGAGGGCTAAATACCCCAACTTATTCGATAAGTAAATAAATTACGGGGATGTAATTTTCTAAATGGGGGAAGGATGTAACATACCATGTATGTAATGAATAATATATATTTTTATATATGTCTATTAATGAATTTGATGGTGTTTTAGAGGCTTAAAATGAGAATAAATCCAATCTTAAGCATGAAATACACTAATATTTTTAAAAGATTGTTTTATTGCCTTTTGATGGAAAACCATTTTTAAATCAAACTTTTGAAAATTTTATAATCTCTATTTGTCAAAATAAACTTATTCTTTATTATTGGGACATTGAAATTTACTTTGGGTAAATTTTTGGTATTTTTCCGACAATGTTTATTTTTTAATGAATAGTGAAAAATACTGCATTTTACATCAAAACTGCCTTTTCATCTAATTTCATTATTTGGTTAGATTATCTTTTTAATTGGTTTTAAAGTGTACATAGAATATATTTTTACCATTTAATCCAATAGTGGTCGTTGTAATTAATTTCACTTTGAAATTGGACTTAATCTAATGTCAATCTTTTGATATTTATTGTTTCATAAAAACACGTTATTTGTCATGACAGCGGGAATTAATTATTAAATTAATTAATGTAACTTATATGATTTTAATTTTGTAAAATAGACATCATTTTTTAATTCTTAATATCAAATATATCTTAGGGTGAAGTTTTGGTATTTTTCTGAAAAACTTCAATTTTTGATGAATAGTGAAACCACTAAGTGGTACTTAAAAAACAGATTTTTTCGTTTGAATGAAATTTTACCGACTATGTGTTTTGAATTGAAAAATAAAAAATACATGGTTTTCATTAAGAAGTAAAATGTGGTTCAATGGTATTAAAATAATTTTTTGGTGAATAGTAACTTTTAAGTTTTTAATCGCGATTAGATGTAATTAGTGTAATTTAAGGTAGAAATAATGTTTTAATAATATGAAATGAACTTGACACATGTCCTAAACTTATTGGATGTGTCATGGATGACCAAGAAAATCAATGGGTCAACTTGGGGCCCCATGGAGCCACTTGGGTAAGATAATGACATTAATGCCTTTTATTTAAAGTAAAAGTAAAAATGACAGAAACATGAGTTGTTTTACTAAAACAATTTTTAAATGGGGTTATACAAGTCATATTTTTGACTATAAATATTCATTGGAAAGATAAAAATATTTTCTACATCATGATAGTTTTTTTATAATTTTTATACATTAAATAAATTAAATTATTTATGACATCATGATGATGCAATGATTACCTCATTAATAAAGGATTTAAATAAAATGAAAAGATAATGATAAAACTATAACTTAAACTTGTAAAAGACCTATTATATGAGTATATTTAGACCCCTTGTCACCTTATACTCGAAATAAATCAATTTGGGGCCTTTAAAATCCGAAACACATTTGAAAATAAAGCAACCTTTTATACCTTTCCAAGAGTGCCCTTCCTCTCCTTTTATAAAAGGCCCCCGCCTCTACCACCTTACCCACACCACTCAAGCCTTTGGATCAACCAACCCCTACTCATTTTGTCTCTACACATCCCTCTATTACTCCTAGAAGCCACACTTGGGGAAGAAGTCTTCCCAAGGAAGCCTTTGAGCTCAAATCAAAAAGAGTTACCCGTTTTAAAGGTAGTGTTTTATCTTGTGTTCTTATGTTTTATTTTGCTTCTCCAACCCCCTAAACTCTTTTTATTAATTTATTTTGTAACAAAACCAGTATCTTCTATATACTAGGATGTTTTTATAAGAAGGATTCAAGATACACTTACACACACCTACATCTAATGGTTAAAGAACATACTATTTCCGTGGATGATGAATTTCTGCCTCACGAAACGATGATTGTTCAATATTTTTTTAATACATTCAAAGGTTGCCATTAAGATGACAATATATTTATATATGATATATAATATGTTTATGTTTTACTTAAGCTTATTTATTTTTCATTTATGAAATACCTTTATGGTTTCCATTATGGGTAAACGCGATATCTTTATTTTAGGAAGTGCGGACTACCGCCCCCTCAATGTGATTTGATTCGTTAATGCCATATGTGGGATGTATAAAGGATGTAATTAATGATATTATATATTATATTATACTTTAATTATAATATACCTTTATATAATTATGATTCCATTCCATAAAATACGAAATAGAAATGAAAGTAGCGTTCATGCGTACGTACGGCTTACCGTCTCCATCAACGGTGCATTTCATTTCTTACCTCTAAACATTATGTAATATTATAAATGCGTGTATATACTGGATATATATGATATATATGATATCTACATCATGAGTATAACTCTTGATATAATGGATACATGAAAAACTTGTAATTTTAAAGAGTTTATTTTTGACTCAAGTATCAATGATCGTTAAAACGACCGTTATTTACTTAAATAATTACATAGTGTTCATGACATGGTAATAAGTGCTATAAAAGGAATAATGAACTTGAAAAAGGTTCTTAAGAAAGTATAAATTAACTCAAGTTTATTATTTATGAGGTTAAAGAATGATCGAGTCAAGTCAGACCCGAGGTATGGGACTTCATCTCAATCTCCTTTCATTGAGGAATATTTTGTTTTATACACAACCTTCTTTTATACAGTGTATAAACCCTTTTGAATTTTACATTTATCCGAAAGGAATTTCATTTATACAAGGAGTTTTACTAAACGACAAAAGGGAATGTTTTTGTCGTACATACACGGTGACAATGACTTCTCCGCCGCCACGACCATTATTTGAGTTTTGGCTTCCTCTACAAGCCATACCATTTTTAAATGAAAAATAAATACGATGTTTTACTATTATTTTTTTTTGGTATTGAAAACGGTTTTCATAATGTTTTTATATAAATGTGTTGTATTGATATCTTGTGATCGAAAAGTGGAAATGTTATGTTTCCTTTATGTATGTTTTATGTGATACGTTTATGTTATGGTTCTTGGAAATTATTATGAAGATGGGTGGTTCCGTGATAAACTAAGGGTGGGTGAGCCCGATATAGCTCTCCAATGAATTGGGTAACACGAAGGAGTTAAACGTTAAGGTTTCTCCGAAGAGATTTAGGGAATATACTATGATGGGTATTCCAAACGTAACCAAGAGGGTTACTCCCTAAGTAAGAATGTTATGAATGCCTCAAGTTTCCTTTATGTCTTATGATTTCTATGATTTATTCTTGATTTTATGAGGTATGTTAAAGTGCCTATGTTTTATGGGCAGTGTATGATTTCATTCTTATGTATATATAAACTCATGTTTCCTTTCCATATTTTTATAAACCTTACTGAGCTTTTTATGCTCATCCCAAGTTTTTGAAATGATTTTCACAGGTCAAGGGAAAGGTACATGATGTGATGATAGTGTCAAGGAAGTGTTAAGAAAGAATCCATGTTTTATTTTAAATATGTTTCCATTGATGGGAAAAATGAATACTATCATTTATGTAACCACTTTGTTTAAATGTGGAATGTAATTCAAGTTTTATGATCTAATTCTATAAAACTCTAAACCTGAAAAGATCCTCAATGTGTAATCATGTAATAACTCGATATTAAGTAAGGTTTAAGGCTAGGGCCTTATAGTTGGTATCAGAGGTCGGTTTAGATAACTTTAGGAGTTAGAATTCTATTAAATGATTATCCAAAAATATTTTTTTATGGTCAAATTGATATGATATAGCATTTAAAGATTACCATGTTGCTTCGCCTAAAATATTTCTATGTTCAGAATGGTTTTCCTCAGAGGAAACAAGGCAGCTATATTGGGACGACATTAGGAGGAAGACAACCTTCCAAATCAGCAACCTGAGATGGTCGGAATTGGAACTGAAACGTTTGTTGCAGTGATGGCTCAGTTTATTCAGGTGATAAATGGTGGTTGTGTTTATTGATGATATTTTGGTGTTTTCTAAAATTAAAGAGGAGAATTAAATACATTTAAGGGTTATTTTGAAAACCTTAAAAGAAAAGAGATTGTTTGGGAAATTCACCAAGTGTGAGTTTTGGTTGCAAAAAATTTCTTTCCTTGGTCACATTGTTTCTAAAGATGGGATAACCGTTGATCCTACAAAAACAAATGTTGTTGAAGAATCGCCAAGACCCACAAATGTAACAGAGATTCGTAGCTTCCTTAGTTTGGAAGGCTATTACCGATGGTTTGTTAGAAAATTTTCACGGTTATCTAGTCCAATGACTAAGCTAACTCAGAAGGGTGTTAATTTTATCTAGAAAAAAGAATGTGATGATTGTTTTCAGGAACTGAAAAGAAGATTGGTGAATGCTCCAGTTTTGGCACTACCTTCCAGGAATGGTGAGTTTATTATCTACAGTGGTGCTTCATTGAAAGGACTTGGTTGCGTCATAATGCATAATGATCAGGTAATTTCTTATGCTCCACGTCAGTTGAAAACTCATGAGGTAAATTACCCTACACATGATTTGGAATTAGCTGCTGTTGTTTTCGCTTTAAAAATTTGGAGGCATCATTTGTATGGAGTAAAGTGTGAAATATATACCTATCACAAAAGTTTAAAGTATATATTCACCCAGAAAGAATTAAACATGAGATAGAGGAGATGGCTAGAATTAATCAAGGATTATGATTGTACAATTCATTACCATCCGAGAAAAGAAAATAAAGTGGCTGATGCTTTGAGTCGAAAAAGTAATGATTCATTAACAATGTTGCGTTTGGAACGTGATCCTTTGGTTAAGGATTTGATGAACTTTGGAATAAAAGTTTTTGGTGTAGTATATCCTTCTTTTTTGTTTCAGGTATCAGTGAAATCTTCTCTATCAGATAGAATCAAGCAAGCACAGAAGCAAGATGTTGAGTCAATAAGGTTTTCCTTATGACTTTTGCATTCCTTCTTGTTTTGAAAATCAAAAACACCTTATCTTTAAGGAAAATCACTTTTATAAGGAAAATCACTTTTATAAGGAAAATCGCTTTTATAAGGAAAATTTCTTTTATAAGGAAAATTGATTTTATAAGGAAAATTGCTTTTATAAGGAAAATCGCTTTTATAAGGAAAATTGCTTTTATAAGGAAAATTGATTTTGTAAGAAAAATTATCCTTATCATATTGTCATCCATATATTTCTTAAATATAAGATTCGGATTCATTTACATATTCTCGAAATCGTTTGAAACTTTGATATAAAGCATTCTGTTTTAGGTTCCGAATTCTGGATGAGAACTATAATGATGTTTCACTCCAAATTCTAGATGAGAACTGTAATGAATTTTCATTCTGAACTCCGGATACGAACTTTGATAAAGTTCTACTCCTAATTATGGATACGAATTCTCATGAAATTCGACATCAAATTCTCATTATGAATTCTGATGACGAATTCTCATTACGAATTCTGATGACGAATTATCATTCCGAGTTCTCATTCTGAATTCACCTATTAAATAGAATCTGATCATCTTTGCTTTATACACTCCAAATTTATTTAGACTCCGAAAATTATTTTTGGTTAGACTCTGAAATTTCATTTTACTTACACTTTAATAATTTGTCTACTCTTTGACATTTTGTTTACACTCAGAACCTTCACTCTGAACTTTTGTATTAAACTTAAAATGATGTCGTACATTCTGTTAAACTTGTTTTGTTATAAAACGATGTCATCTATTCTGTTATAAACTAACCATTGGTTAAGTTACATGTGTATAGGTCCCTCTGATTTTTAAGGAAAATATGACCGTTAGAAAGGAGGCTGACCTTGCCTATAAATAGGAGCTCATTTGAAAGAGCTCGATGCTGACTGATGAACAACTTGTTTGAAATTGTGCATACATGTTGTTGAAGTGATTTCTAGAGAGAGAGGCTCTTATTAACTCTCAAAGCTTCGTGCGACTCCGAATGTTGGTGATTACATTCGAGGACTTCCGGGGATAGGAAGACCGAGGTGCCGACTAACATGAAGTTCGAGGGCTTCCTGCTGAGGAAGATAGAGGTCGCCAACTACCTTGAAGTTGAGGGCTTGTAGGAATAGAAAGATAGAGACTCTGATATTCGTATCGAGGGCTTACCCTGGTGTGGGTAAGACAGACTTTCTTGAAAGTATAAATCAAGGGACCTTTATACAAGGTTGTTGGATACCCTTCTCTTTGGGTTAAAAGACTTATATCTTGTTACTTGTAGTTTTACTACTTGTTTATTTCCGCTGCATTTTTTATTGTAAGGAAAGTATAAATTTATTATACTTCCCTACTTATACTCTGATTCATTTAGATTCTATATGCTTTAAGGTAGAATCTCATATTGTAATCTTTAGTTAAGTTTTAATTTCCAGAACCATATTTCCGGAACCTACTTTCGGAATCTCTTTCTTATTTTAAGCAAGTTCATAAGAACTTGAAGTTTACTACTTCATTCTTTATTCCAAGTTTACATTTTGTGTTAGAGGTGTTGTGAATTTGCTTAGTTTAACCTTGTTAAAATTTTCCCTTTCCTTTGATTAAGGAAAACATAGTTATTCATAACTAACTTTAATGATTCCAAAGGAATTTTTAAAGCATACAATTCACCCCCCTCTTGTATATTGAGCATCTACATCATTATTTCGATCCTACAATTGGTATCAGAGGAGATCTCTGAAATACTTGTACTCACGTAAAAGTTTTTCTTGATCACTTTATCATTCCTAACTTTCTCATTCCGAAACATTCCCATTCCGAATTTTCTCATTCCGAACTTTGTTATTACAATCTTTTTATACTAACAAGTTTGTGTTCCAAAGGTTATTTTAAGTATGGAAGGAGTTAATGTTGGTTCCATTGATAATATAAATCCTACAATACCACCAATCTTTGATGGTAATGACTATGAATATTGGAGAGATCGAATGAAGACTTTTGTTATCAATACTAGAGTGGACAACTTCGTTATGCTTACTGGTGATTATAAAATTACTAATAAGTAAGTTATAACTTTTACTAACCAGGAAAAGCAAGAGTATCAACTCAACTATAAGGTACGTAATACCTTACTTTGTTCAATGACTAGAAATATATATAGCCAAATTTCTTCTTGTGAAGTAGCTAATTGTATCTGGAATAAGTTAGAGGTTACACACTTTGGAACTTCTAATGTAATTGAAACTAGGAGAGCTATGTTTAGAGTTGAATTCCATGACTTAAATTTTCCTTATGGAGAACCAATATGTAAAGTTAAACAGAGGTTTATGACTATCGTCAATAGCCTACAGTTTATGGGAGAGAAAGGGTTAGACAATGAAGAACTTGTGGATAAGATAATTGATATTATGCCCAATGAGTGGGAATCCAAAAGAACTGCTATAGATGAGAACAGGAAGGTCACTCAAATTTCTCTTGATGAGTTATTTGGAACTCTTCTTCAACATGAAACCAGAATGAAGAGAGATGCTGAAAACATCAAAAAGAAAAATGGGAATGGTACAGTTTCTTTTACAACAACATCAAATCATATGAAAGCTATGACTCCTGAGAGAGTAACCAGATCCAAGTCTAAGAAGATGGTTGTTCAATCAGATTCTAGTGAGAGTGAAGTATCTGAAATTGAGTTAGCAAATCTTGCTCGAAGGATGAACAAGATAGCTGGCCAGAGAAATTTCCAATCCAAGTATAAGAAAAAGGAAAGGAAATATAGGAAAGATGGAGAAGTCACATGTTATGAATTCAAGAGAGCTAGACATATTAGACCAGATTGACCTTTTCTCAAAAAGAAAGAAAGGAAAGAAAAGAATTCAGATAGGAATAGAAAGAAGTATTATAAAGCCAAAGCTAAGAATGTTATGAAAGAAAATGACACCTAGAGTGCCAGTGGTTGTGATTACTCAGATGAATCTTCTGATTACGAATCTTTAGAATAGAAGAATCTTGGTCCTATAGCCATATTACCTATTGATAATCCTTGTTTTATGGATAAGGTACAAAATGATGAATCATTGACCAATGTTTCTTTAAATTCTAATGATAGTAAGTATTATAACTCTTATAATGAAGAATTCTATTCTGATGAAGAAAATACTTTACCTACTTATGAAGAAGTTTCTAGGTTTGCTGAACTTCTTGAAATTGAGAATTTCAAACTCAATAAAAAACTTGATAAGGAAAACTCTAGGAATAATATTCTTATAAAAGAGATATCAGATCTTTCTAAAGATCTTGATAAGAAAAATTCTTATTTTTAAAGTGTTTAAAAAATCATGAGGAATTAAGTTCTGAGAAGAACAAACTTTCTAAAGAGTTAGAAAAAGTAATTTCTAATAAATTTTTTTTCGAGCCTAGATATAGTTATAAAACTAATGATTTTGAAGATAAAAACTTGGTTATAAAACTCAAGTCCGAAATTTTTTCCTTAAATAAGTGTTTATCAAACTTTACCCATGGTAAGGAAAATTTTGATAAAATGTATTCCCAAATACGACCTTTAAGAAATAAATTTGGATTTGGTTATACCCATGCAAAACCAATTTTTAGTAACAATTATTTTGTTCCTCAAAGTGCCCCATTTTGTACTAAGTGTCAATGTGGTGGTCACTGGGCAAATAATTATTCCTTAAACAAAACCCAATCCTTAGGATTTCACAAAGATTATTTCTCTAAGAAGATATGGGTACCTAAAATTTTGTTATCTGGAAATCTCGGATCCAAACAATTTTGGATTCTGAAAGTCTAATTCTCTTCTTGATTTCAGGAAAATAAAGAGAGTACCGGCAATAATACATGGTACATGGATAGTGGATGTTCCCGACACATGACTGGTAACAAAAGTTATTTTGAAAATATTATCAAAACGAAAGGAGGAAAGGTAACTTTCAGAGATAATTCTAAGGGAGAGATTGTTGGTATTGGTAATATTGTTCTTCTAGGAAAAACTTTGATTTCAAATGTTCTTTTTGTTAAGGGTCTTAAGCACAACCTCATTAGCATAATTCAGTTATGTGATGAAGGTTACCTTGTGAATTTTAGGAATGATAAGTGCTTAGTTCACAATTCCAAGGAAGAATTTATTCTCTCAGCCAATAGGCATGACAATGTTTACACCTTAAATTTAGAAGACCTCAGGAGACAAGATTTACCTTGCCTAAGTGCAGTGGAAGATCATTCTTGGTTATGGAATAGAATACTAGGTCACTGTAACCTTAGAAACCTATGTAAACTCACTAAGAAGAATCTAGTTAAGGATCTACCAGAGCTTAGATTTGATTCTTCTAAAGTTTGTGATCCTTGTCAATATGGCAAGCAACATAAATCTAGTTTTAAATCGATTGGTGAATTCTCAACAACTAATGCATTGCAGTTAGTGCACATGGATCTTTTCAGTCCAACACAAACTGGAAGTATTGGAGGCAAATACTATGTGTTTGTTCTAGTTGATGATTACACTAGATTTACTTGGGTTTATTTTCTAGCAAAGAAATCTGAAGCTTTTTCTTATTTAAAAAGTTTTAGAGCTCAAGTTAAAAATGAGAAAAACCTTCCATTGAAAACTATTCATAGTGACCATGGAGGAGAATTTCAAAATTCTGATTTTGAAACTTTTTTTAGTAGAAAAGGTATTACTCACAATTTTTCATCACCTAGAACTCCTCAACAAAATTGTGTAGTTAAGAGAAGAAATAGAATTCTCCAAGATATAACTAGAACCATGTTGAGTGAATATTCTATAGCTAGATATTTTTGGGCTGAAGCTGTAAGTACTACTTGCTATACTATAAATCGAGTTTTGATTAGACCTTTTCTTAATAAAACTCCTTATGAGTTATGGAATGATAGAAAACCAAGACTATCATACTTCAAGGTTTTTGGTTTCAAGGTATTCATTTTGAATACTAAAGATAACTTACATAAATTTGCAAAAAAATATGATGAAGGAATTTTCTTAGGTTATTCCACAACTTCTAAGGCTTATAGAGTTTTTAATAAAAATACTTGTACTGTTGAAGAAACAGTGCATGTAAAATTTGATGAGTCTGATCCTTTTGTTTTTAAACCATCCCAGCCTACATCCTCGGATGTGTTTTCAAAAACTGATTGTCAACCTTTGATAGAATAACCTTCTGATAAGGATAATTTTCAAGAATATACTTCCGAAACATTTACCCGAGAAGACTTTCTACCCTATGTTGATGAACATGCTTTTAAAAACCCAAATCATGTGTTTCTTAAGAATCATCCCAGTGATGGTATCATTGGTGATGTAAATCAACTTGTAAGGACTAGAATTTCCTTAAGAAATGAAGTAGAACATCTAGAATTTCTTTCCCAACTAGAACCTAAAAGCACTGATGAAGCTTTAGGTGATGATGATTGGATGAAAGCCATGCAAGATGAACTAAATGAATTCGAAAGGAATAAAGTCTGGACTTTGGTTGAAAGACCTAAGGAAACTTTTGTTATTGGAGTAAAGTGGGTCTTCATAAACAAATGTGATGAAAATGGAGTCATAGTTAGAAAAAAAGCTAGACTTGTTGCTAAAGGCTATAATCAGCAAGAGAGAATAGACTATGAAGAAACCTATGCTCTAGTAGCTAGACTTGAATCTATCCGTATTCTACTTGCCTTTGCAGCATTCTTTAATTTTAAACTTTTTCAGATGGATGTGAAATGTGCTTTTCTTAACGGTTATGTCTAAGAGGAAGTTTTTGTTGAACAACCTCCTGGATTTAAAGATAAAAAACATCCTGGTCATGTTTTTAGACTTACTAAAGTTCTGTATGGTCTTAAACAAGCCCCACGAGCATGGTATGATAGACTCACTGGATTTTTTCTTCAAAATAACTATGCTAAGGGAAATGCAGATCCAACCCTTTTTATAAAGAAAGATAAGAAAAATGTTTTGATTGTTCAAATTTATGTTGATGACATCATATTTGGTTCAACTCAACAATCTTTAACCAACTCTTTTTCAAGTCTAATGAAATCTGAGTTTGAAATGAGTATGATGAGTGAGTTAACTTTTTTCCTTGGTTTTCAAATTTCTCAAAAACCAGAAGGAACCTATATATCTCAACATAAGTATATTAAATATCTTCTTAAAAAGTAGGGTTATGACAACACTAAGAGTATAAGTACTCCTATTGGTACCTAAAACTCTTTAGATCTTGATGAAGCTGGGAAACCAGTAGATCAAACATATTTTAGAGGTATGATAGGAAGTTTACTTTACTTAACAGCTAGTCGACCATACTTAATGTTCTTAGTATGCTTATGTGCAAGATATCAATCCAATCCTAAGGAATCTTACTTAAAGGCAGTAAAAATATTTTTTCACTACCTTAAGGGAACCATGGATCTAGGATTATTTTATACTTATGGAAATGATTTTGTTCTAAAAAGTTTTTCTGATGCTGACCTTGGTGGATGTAGAATGGATAGAAAGAGTACATCTGGAACTTGTCATTTCTTAGGAGATTCATTAGTTTCTTGGTCTTGCAAGAAGAAACATTCTGTAGCACTGTCCACTGCTGAAGCCGAATATGTAGCAGCTGGAAGTTGTTGTGCTCAAGTGTTGTGGATGCAACACACACTCACCAACTATGGCTTGAGTTTTACTAAAACACAAATTTTGTGTGATAACACAAGTGCCATTGCCCTTAGTAAGAACCCTGCACATCACTCTCATGAAAAGCACATAGATATTAGGCATCACTTTCTTAGGGATCACACACAAAAAGGAGATATCATTCTTCAGTTTATCAGAACACAAGATCAACTTGCGGATATTTTCACAAAATCTTTGCCTTCTGATAGATTTGAATACATTAAACAGAAGTTAGGAATGATAATCGTAAGGTAATCTTTCTTAATTAACTTTATATTGAACAAGTCTCCTTACAGTAATAAACTCCTTTTCACAGGGGGAGTACATTTGATTGTTAGAGTAACTAAGTTTTTCAAAGTTTGTTTTCAAACTTTTCAGAACTAAAATTCCGGAATGGAAATTTCTGGAACTGAAATTTTCAGAATGGATATTTTCGTATAGAAAAATTATGGAATGGAAATTTTTGTATTAAAAACTTCAGGAATGGAAAATTTCGTACTAGTGTTTCCGTAACGAGATTTTCGTACCGAGACTTTCATAATGAGCTTTTCGTTTTCAAAATTTTGTAATGAAAATTTTCATGCTAATTTTTTTTTCTTTGTTTAGTTTTTCGTAGTAAGTCTTGTGAAATATGTATTTTCGTAATAATAATAAAGTTTTTTTTCTCTTCAAAAAGAATATTAAACATTACGAATAATTCTCCTAAGCCAATTCGAAAGGTATGATTTCCTTACTCAAGTTTTCGTAGTCATACTTTACTTGCTGGCATTTTCTTATATTTTGTTTTCGGATTATAGTTTTCTTAAATCTTTGTTTTAATAAAAAAACCTCAAAAGATCAGATTCAAGTTTTCTTGAGAATTGGTTTTCAACCGTCAGATCTGATCTCAGCTTGTCACAACTGTTCGATCAACTGAGGAAGTTGAATCGTCTTCTCATTGCCTATATAAAGAGGACCCCAAATGGTTGTCCCACATCGGTTTTCAAGCTCCAGCATCCTGAAGCTCTGCCTCTCTATTTTAAAGCTATTCCAAACTTCATCTTTCTCCATTCCAAACTTCTCAGAGGTCTTCAGATCCGAATGTTTGTGGAAGTAGCTTCTCAAGACATGTCTTCTTCTAAGCCAATTTCGAAGTGGTTAGTATATAGAGAGAGGTTGGTTCATCCTGATTTCTTCAACAATTATGACTCTCTTATATCAAAGAACATTAAGCTCAACATATGGGAATATGTTGCAGTGTCTAAGCCCAGGAATCAAGATGAAGTGTTTTCAGATTTACTTATAGAGTTCTATGAGACAGTTTCCTTCTTTAAGGATAATGACAGGGATAAATTTTCTTTTAAGTCTTATGGCAAGACTTATAAACTTTCGTATGCAAAGGCAGCCAGCTTGGTAGGGCTGAACAATGAAGGAGAAGCCGAGTTCATCTCTCATATTTTTCCAGATTCAAAAGGAAGCTTCAACAAGGAAAAGACATTAGAGACTCTCGGACTGGCATATGATAAGGCTCCGAAGATTTCTTCTCTGTCTACAAATTTCCGGATTCTAGAATTATGGGTACAAGGTCTTATCGTACTGACAAAGGGTGAAAAAGATAGTCTGAATAAGAGTGATATTTATATTATAGATTTTCTGATAAATCTAAGGAAGTTTAACCTGATGAAACACATTATTATTACCCTTGAGAATGTTAATAAAGGAAATCTAAGAGCTCAGATCATAATGTATCCAGCAATCCTCTCAAAGTTGATAGTTCTGTGCCTTGAGTCTTTCAAGGAGTCTTGCAAGTCTATGCCAAGAGTTTGAAATATTATGTTGGTGACTGATGGTACTCTAAAAAGGATGGATGTAGCCTTCGACAAGAAGACTGGTCAGTTTGTTGATTTACCTGCTCAAGAAGAAACGGTTCCGAAAGTTGCTGAACCTGAATCCTCTAAGCCAGTGAGGAAGAGAAAGTTGAAAGAAGTTGAAGGTGAAGCAGAGAATCCCAAATCTAAGGAAGTTCATTCCGTACATCCAAAACTGAATAAGAAGAAAGCTTACCCAGATGAAGTAGTTGCTAAATGGAGGGAAATCAAAGAGAAGAGAGTGAAAGGGGAGCCTCAGTTTGGCTTGGATCCTGCGGAGGCTAAGGCCTTGAAGTAAAGAACTGTGGATGAGCTAGAAAAACAAGTGAAAGAAAATAACCTTAAGAAGAAGATGTCTGAAGCTGAGGTATCTCAGACTTTGTTGAAGTTTAATGAGATGGTTTCAGCGAACATTCCCGTTCCGAGATCTTTTTCTTTGGAATCTCTACCTGAGACTCCAGGAAGAAACTTTGTCGCTCCGGAAGAGGCAGTTGCTAAGCATGTTGAGGAAGTAGAGAATATTGAGCAAGTCGAAGAAGAATAAGCAGTTGCTGAAGGTAGTGGTCACACCAAAGATGTTTTAAAGCAAGTAGATGATTATAAGGGGACAAATTCAGAACATTTGTCGCTCCGAACTTCAGAAGCTGAATCATCGAAGTTAGTGACTCCAGGGAAGGATGAGGAGAAAGGAGAAGAAGATGTATCTTATCATTCAGAGGAAGAACAACTTCTACATGATATTGCTAAAATGGAGAATGTAGAGGATGGTTCTCAGAAAGTTGCTGATGAGGAAGACAATGTTGTTCAAGTTTCTGATAGTGAACAGAAGACTCCGGAACAACAAAACATTCCAAAAAAGGACAAGGGAAAGCAACTTGTTGTTGATACCCCGAGATCAGTGGTTGTAAAGAGAAGGGAAGTTGGTGATTCTTCTAAGAAGAAGGTTGATCATTTTGAAGAAGAAAATTCTCCAAGCAAAGTCTCAGATTCAGAGTCATCTTCATTGGGGCATGAATTTGTTGTTCAGTCATTAAAGAAGTTGGTGGGTACTATTTCGACTTTCTCAAGTATTGATTCAAGATGCCAAATGCTTCAAAATTATTTGAATCAGAAAACAAACTCCAGATCCATGGTTATGGACAAATGTGTTGAGATTGAAGCTCAGTTCAAAACTTTCTTTGTCGGCTATGAAGCCCACATAAGATCTTGCAAGAGGATGACTAGTTAGTCGAGGAAGACTATAGAAGAGATTAGGCTCTTTGATGAATTCCAAGATAATGTGAAGGATTCCTTTTAGATAGAAGATAGAAAGATAAATGAACTTACTTCATCCTTTGAAGAAAAGTTGACAGATGAAAAGAATTTTCGGATTCAAGAAGTCAGAGATCTGAATGGGAAGCTAAATTCTGTTTCTCAAAACTAGATGTTTGAAAGGGATCATCAGATTGAGTTTGAAGAAAATATGTTAAATCAAAAACAAATCTTGAAGGCTCAGGAAGAAAATCTTCAGGCTTAGGAAGAAAAGCTTCAAGCCCAGGAAGAGAAGATTGAAGCTCAAAATTCAATAATTGTTGTGTTAGAGAAGCAAGTCGAGGAAGACCATAAAGACTTGAAGAAGATAAAGACTATTCTTAAGGGTCTCATGGTGAAGGAAAAAGATCCAAAATAGACAGATCCGATCTTTTGTTGTATCTAATTTTTGTTGTTGTTGAGCTTTCAAACTTAATGAAAATTGTGCTTTCTCATTTCTTTTGTTGTTGCTACTAATTTTTCAGGTACTTTGTTATATTTTCCATTCCCTCGAATTCTTTTTAAAAATCACAAAGGGGGAGAAGGAAAAGAACCCTAATAAAGGGGGAAAAAGAATTTTAACAAAGGTTGAGAAAGAAAAAAACTCTAATAGAGTTTATCTAAGGGGGAGTTTTTCATTAAAGAAGAATTTCTTATTCTTAATGAAATATCATTCCGGAAATCTAGAATATGATCTTTAGAGTTTCAAAGCCTAAGGGGGATTTAGTCGTATTCATCAACATCTATAAGCAGAGGGAGATAATCCTTAATGTTTTCTTTCTTCTTAGAATTTATATTTCGTAAGGATGTTTTTGCTTTCCAAAAAGGGGGAGATTGTTGAGTCAAAAAGGTTTTCCTTATGACTTTTCCATTCCTTCTTGTTTTGAAAATCACAAACACCTTATCTTTAAGGAAAATTGCTTTTATAAGGAAAATCGGTTTTATAAGGAAAATCGGTTTTATAAGGAAAATCACTTTTATAAGGAAAATTGCTTTTATAAGGAAAATCGATTTTATAAGGAAAATTGCTTTTATAAGGAAAATTGATTTTATAAGGAAAATTGCTTTTATAAGGAAAATTTCTTTTATAAGGAAAATTGCTTTTATAAGGAAAATCGCTTTTGTAAGAAAAATTATGCTTATCATATTGTCATCCATATATTTCTTAAGTATAAGATTCTGATTCATTTCCATATTCTCAGAATCGTTTGAAACTTTGATATGAAGCATTCTATTTTAGGTTCCAAATTCTGGATGAGAACTGTAATGAAGTTTCACTCCGAATTCCAGATGAGAACTATAATGAAGTTTCATTCCCAACTTTGGATACGAACTCTGATAATGTTCTACTCCTAATTCTGGATACGAATTCTCATGAAATTCGACATTAAATTCTCATTACAAATTCTGATGACGAATTCTCATTACGAATTCTGATGACGAATTCTCATTCCGAGTTCTCATTTTGAATTCACCTATTAAAAAGAATCTAATCATCTTTGCTTTATACACTCCGAATTTATTTAGAATCCAGAAATTATTTTTGGTTAGACTCTGAACTTTCATTTTACTTACACTTTTATAATTTGTCTACTCTTTGAAATTTTGTTTACACTCCGAACCTTCACTCCGAACTTTTGTGTTAAACTTAAAACGATGTCGTACATTTTGTTACACTTGTTTTGTTATAAAACGATGTCATCTATTCTGTTATAAACTAACCATTGGTTAAGTTACACGTGTACAAGTCCCTCCGATTTTTAAGGAAAATATGACCGTTGTAAAGGAGGCCGACCTTGCCTATAAATAGGAGCTTATTTTAAAGAGCTCGATGCTGACTGATGAACAACTTCTTCGAAACTGTGCATACATGCTGTTGAAGTGATTTCTAGAGAGAGAGGCTCTTATTAAATCTCAAAGCTTCATGCGACTCCTAATACTGGTGATTACATTCAAGGACTTCTGGGGATAGGAAGACCGAGGTGCTGACTACCTTGAAGTTTGAGGGATTCCTGCTGAGGAAGACAGAGGTCGCCAACTACCTTGAAGTTGAGGGCTTGCGGGGATAACAAAACAGAGACTCCGATATTCATATCGAGGGCTTACCCTAGTGTGGGTAAGATAGACTTTCTTGAAAGTATAAATCAAGGGACCTTTATCCAAGGTTGTTGGATACCCTTCTCTTTGGGTTAAAAGACTTATATCTTGTTACTTGTAGTTTTACTACTTGTTTATTTCCACTGCATTTTTTATTTTAAGGAAATTATAACTTTCTTATACTTCCCTACTTATACTCTGATTCATTTAGATTCTATACGCTTTAAGGTAGAATCTCATATTGTAATCTTTAATTAAGTTTTAATTTCCAGAACCATATTTCCGGAACCTACTTTCAGAATCTCTTTCTTATTTTAAGCAAGTTCATAAGAACTTGAAGTTTATAACTTCATTCTTTATTCCAAGTTTACATTTGGTGTTAGTGGTGTTGTTAATTTGCTTAGTTTAACCTTGTTAAACTTTGCCCTTTCCTTTGCTTAAGGAAAACATAGTTATTCATAACTAACTTTAAATATTCCAAAGGGATTTTTAAAGTATACAATTCACCCCCCTCTTGTATATTGAGCATCTATATCATTATTTCGATCCTACACAAGACAATGAGTTTCAGAAAAAGGTAGAGCTGGTTTAGAAGGGTAAGTTGATTGAATTTAACATTGATAATGATTGTGTTTTGAGATTTGGGAAGAGATTGTGTGTGCCTTGTGATTCACAGTTGAAAAGAGAGTTGTTATGTGAAGCTCATAGTTCTCCATTTTCAGTTCATCCTGGCAATACTAATATGTATAAAGATCTATAGGAGTATTACTGGTGGGATGGAATGAAAAGAGATATTGCTGATTTTACAGTGAAGTGTTTGACTTGTCAATAGGTTAAAGCAGAGCGACAGTTACCAAAAGGGATGCTTTAGCCTTTACCAGTACCAGAGTGGAAGTGGGAAAATATATCCATGGACTTCGTTGTGGGATTGCCGAAGACACCTCAAGGTAATAATGCAATCTGGGTTATTGTTGATCGCTTGACTAAATTTTCTCATTTACTTGTTATACGAGATACTTTTTCCCTAGATAAACTTTCTCAATTGTATCTTAAAGAGATAGTCATGTTTCATGGAGTTCCCCTCTCCATTTTATCTGATCGTGATCCCAGGTTTACTTATAACTTTTGGAAAGGCCTTCAGAAGTCGTTGGGTACTGAATTAAATTTTAGTACAGATTTTCATCCTCAATCAGATAGGCAGTTAGAACGAACAATTCAGACTTTGGAAGATATGCTATATGCTTATTCTATGGATTATCAGGGAAGTTGGGACCAACATCTTTCTTTGGTTGATTTTTCTTATAATAACAGTTTTCATTCCAGTATACAGATGGCACCATTTGAGGCATTATATGGGAAGCGGTGTCGAACTCCATCTTTCTGGGATGAAGTGGGTGAAAGGAAGCTGATGGGACCAGAATTGGTAGAAGAGTTGGCAGAAAAAGTTCAGCTAATATAGAAACACATGAGAACAGCTTAGAGCAGGCAGAAGAGTTATGCGGACAATAGGAGGAAGGATCTCTCTTTTGAGTTAGGTGATCATGTTTTTCTCAGTCTCACCATGGAAAAGTGTGATGTGATTTGGTAAAAAAGGAAAGCTGAGTCCAAGGTTCATTGGACCATATGAAATTATGGAGAGAGTTGGATCAGTTGCATACCGAATGGCTTTACCTCCGAGTTTATCTCAGGTACACAATGTTTTTCATGTTTTAATGTTAAGGAAGTACATGCCAGATCCATCTCATGTTTTGAGTCCAGAGGTGGTTCAGCTGGAAGAGAACCTATCTTATGAGGAACAACCAGTCCAGATTTTTGACCACATGGAGAAAGTGTTACGGAATAAGGTGATTCATCAGGTAAAGGTTTTTTGGAAAAACCACATGATTGAAGAGGCAACATGGGAATCTGAAAATGCAATGAGGGCTAAATACCCCCACTTATTTGATAAGTAAATAAATTGCGGGGACACAATTTTCTAAATGGGGGAAGGATGTAACATCCCAAGTAAGTAATGAATAATATATATTTTTATATATGTCTATTAATGAATTAGATTGTGTTTTAGAGGCTTAAAATGAGAATAAATCCAATCTTAAGCATGAAATATACTAATATTTTTAAAAGATTGTTTTACTGCCTTTTGATGGAAAACCATTTTTAAATCAAACTTTTGACAATTTTATGAGCTCTATTTTTCAAAATAAACTTATTATTTATTATTGGGACATTGAAATTTACTTTGGGTAAATTTTTGGTATTTTTCCGACAATGTTCATTTTTTAATGAATAGTGAAAAATACTGCATTTTACATCAAAACTGCCTTTTCATCTAATTTCATTATATGGTTAGATTATCTTTTTAATTGGTTTTATAGTGTACATATAATATATTTTTACCATTTAATCCAATAGTTGTCTTTGGAATTAATTTCACTTTGAAATTGGACTTAATCTAGTGTTAATCTTTTGATACTTATTGTTTCATAAAAACATGCTATTTGTCATGACAGCGGGAATTAATTATTAAATTAATTAATGTAACTTATATGATTTTAATTTTGAAAAATAAACATCATTTTTGAATTCGGAATATCAAATATAGCTTAGGTTGAAGTTTTGGTATTTTTCTGAAAAACTTCAATTTTTGATGAATAGTGAAACCACTAAGTGGTACTTAAAAAACTGAATTTTTCGTTTAAATGAAATTTTACCACCTCTGTGTTTTGAATTTAAAAAATCTGACATACATGGTTGTCATTAAGAAGTAAAATTTGGTTCAATGGGATTAAAATAATTTTTTGGTGAATAGTAACTTTTAAGTTTTTAATCGTGATTAGAGGTAATTAGTGTAATTTAAGGTAGAAATAATGTTTTAATAATATGAAATAAACTTGACACATGTCCTACCCTTATTGGATGTGTCATGGCCGACCAAGACAATCCATGAGTCAACTTGGGGACCCTATGGAGCCACTTGGGTAAGATAATGACATTAATGCCTTTTATTTAAATTAAAAGTAAAAATGACAGAAACATGAGTTGTTTTACTAAAACGATTTTTAAATGGGGTTATAAAAGTCATCATTTTGACTATAAATATTCATTGGAAAGATAAAACTATTTCCTATATCATGAGATTTTTTTTATAATTTTTAGACATTAAATAAATTAAATTATATATGACATCATGATGATGCAGTGATTACCTCATTAATAAAGGATTTAAATAAAATGAAAATATAATGTTAAAACTATAACTTAAACTTGTTAAAGACCTATTGGATGAGTATATTTAGAACCCTTATCACCTTATACTCGAAATAAATTAATGTGGGACCTTTAAAATCCGAAACTCATTTGAAAATAAAGTAACCTTTTATACCTTTCCAAGAGTGCCTTTCCTCTCCTGTTATAAAAGGCCCCCACCTCTACCACCTTACCCACACCTCTCAAGCCTTTGGCTCAGCCAAACCCTACTCATTTTCTCTCTCCACATCCTTGTCTTACTCCTAGAAGCCTCACTTTGGGCAGAAGTCTTCCCAAGGAAGCATTTGAACTCAAATCAAAAAGAGTTACCCGTTTTAAAGGTAGTGTTTTCTCTTGTGTTCTTATGTTTTATTTTGCTTCTCCAACCCCCTAAACTCATTTTATTCATTTATTTTGTAACAATAACAGTATCTTCCATATACTAGGATGTTTTTATAAGAAGGATTCGAGATACACTTACACACACCTACATATAATGGTTAAAGAACATACTGTTTCCGTGGATGGTGAATTTCGGCCTCACGAAACGATGATTGTGCAATATTCTTTTAACACCTTCAAAGGTGGCCATTATGTAACGTCCCGGACCCGGGTGCAACGCAACGGGTGCCCCGAGCCCGGTTCTCCACGTGACCTCAAGCGCATTTCCCCAAACGCCAGAGGCTGCCAACTAGCAGTGAGGGCCCAGGTCTGATAGTGGGGAAACTATGCCCTCATTTTTCAAAGTATAGTGCAACGGAATACCAAAATAACATTCAACAACAGCGGAAGAAGTGAAAATACACAACTGAAATAACTACAGCAGTGGATATAACCAAAAATATATAAGTGATGATGCTACATGTTACAAGTTCTCAGAAAATAGCTAGAACATGTTATACATCAATACAGTGCAGCAGAAACAGAGTACATCAAAGCAAGAAAAACAGCTAGGAGCGGCATCGTGAGCCTAGGCTCGGTCCCATGCCCTCATACTCCTCAGCAACAGTCAAGTACCTGTATATGGACTCTTTCCCCTATCTACACCTGCAGCAACATAATCTGTTTGGGCCAAAAAGCGTGACCCAAATAGGGTGTGAGAAATATATTTCAGTAGGCACCCACCAAAGGCCCGTGCTCAACTGTGTGTAAAACATGCAACAAGTGTGCAATAGTAAAATGCAATAACTAAGTAGTACTCAAAAGTAACTAACTTAACAGTTAAATTTCCATTTTATTATTCATTTAATTCCTTTAATTTAGTAACATTTTTGTGATCAACAACACCAAGCCCTCAGGATAACCAGAACCGTGCCCTCAGGATAAAATAGTATCTACGCCCTCAGGCCATATAGAATCCAACCCGCAGGTATTGCCCTCAGGCATAATAGAAATTCTCACCCTCAGGCATATGAAGTGTCACCCTTAGGCACAAAATTCAAGCCCTCAGGCACAAAAGGTTGCCCTTAGGCAGAATAACAACAGCCCTCGGGCTAAAACAGTCACGTCCTCAGGCTAAAATAGTAACCACGCCCTCAGGCTAAAATAGTAACCACGCCCTCAGGCTTATCGCAACAACGCCCTTAGGCTAAACAGGTAACCGGGACATGCCCCAACATATCAAAATGCAGTAAACAAGCAATTACTCTCAAGGAAATTCTACAGTTACTACATTTAAGGCATACCCTCGGGTATCCTGGCCAAACGGCTAAACAGAGGAACACACCCCTCGGGATGGTCCTAGATCCAAGAAACGATCCCAACAGCATTTTATTATCACAATTTAATCACCTATGCAATTCTAGGCATTAAATATAGCAATGGCCTCAGCCACACGACACCCCAACATGGGATCGTGGCACGAAAACACACAAAAACGCACGACAGTTGGAAAATGATCATAAAGCCACCTACCTTATTCGTCAACGAACGTTATAACCGAACACCGACTCTAGAAACGCCCAAGAACGGCGTAGATCTGACAAAGAACAAAACCCATTCAAACGTAAATAACTTACTTTAGGAGAAGAATTGGTAAGAACGGTACCAGGAGAGGAGAGGGATTACCCGTGCGGTTCCAACGAGATCGTCCGAAGCCGTATCAGATTCCAGACGAACGCCCAGTGGATCTTCAAAGATCCGGCCTCCTCCTTTGGCTCCAAAATGGATCAAGTTCCTCCTCTACAAAATTAGGAGGCTACTGCCTGTTTTAAGCTGAAAAAACAAAGTACACGGCGTGTACTCCTTTCATTTAACTGTTCATTTGGCGGTACCGCCACACTGTTCATCTTCCGACAAGAGTACATGACATGTACTCCCAAGTACATGGTGTGTACTGCCGCCCAGCTGGCGGCGACTCCACCGCCTTACCTTTTAACCTGCCGACTGACTGCACGGCGTGTAAAGGACCACTACATGGCGTGTAGTCGGTTCCTACACCCTTCATCGCCGGAATGGCTACACGCCCCGTGTACTCATCCCTACACGGCCAAAAGTACATGACGTGTGGATAAAGTACATGGCGTGTAGTTCCAAAATTTATCATCCTTTTCCATTTTCCATATTTTCTCAAAAACACTTAAGGAAAAGGAAAAGAAGAAACCCGTACCTCAAAGATAAGGACCGGGTTATTACAAACTTCCCCCCTTATAGAAATTCGTCCCCGAATTGACCTTTCAAGGGTGGAGAAGAGAAAGCTCAGAACAGCTCTGGCCACTGAGCACGTACATCAGCCTCCCGCTCCCAGGTCTCGTCCTGCACTCGGCCATGCTGCCATAGCACCCGTACGAGAGGAACTGACCGGCCTCGGAGAACCTTCGTGCTCCTATCGACAATATGGATCAGATGCTCCTCAAAGGACTCATCATGCTAAAGCTCAACCTCCTCTGGCTGAAAGGTATGAGACGGGTCTAAATGGTAGTGACGCAACTGAGACACATGGAAGACGTCGTGCATGGATCGATACTGCTATGGTAACTGCAACCGATAGGCAACCAGCCCGACTCTCTCCAAAATCTCAAATGGCCCCACATACCTCGGCGAAAGCTTACCCTATCTCCTGATCCATTTGTGTCCCAGCCTCGGCGAAACATGCAAGAAAACCTGATCCCCAACCACAAACTCCAAAGGTCATCTGCGGCGATCAGCATAAGACTTCTGATGAGGCTGCGCGGTAGCCATTCGCTTATGAATTAACTGGACCTGCTCAGATGTCTCCTGCACGAGCTGTGGTCCCAGTAAAGCTGCTTCACCTGCCTCTAACCAGCACAAAGGTGATCGGCATGGCCTACCATATAAAGTCTCGTATGGTGCCATCTCAATAGTTGCTTGAAAACTATTGTTATAGTAAAACTCGACTAAGGGTATATGCTTCTCCCAAGAGCCCCCAAAGTCTAGAACGCATGCGCGCAACATGTCCTCTAGCACCTGTATCATCCGCTCTGACTGGCCATCAGTCTGAGGGTGGTATGCTGTGCTCAGAACCACCTGTGTACCCAGCGCCAACTGAAAACTCTTCCAGAAATGAGATGTGAAGCGGGTGTCCCTATCTAAAACGATAGAACGAGGGACCCCTTGAAGATGTATGATCTCTCAGATATACATCCTTCTGAGCTCGTCCACACCAAAGGTCTCCTTGATTGGTAAGAAGTGAGATACCTTCGTAAGTCTGTCCACAATAACCCATACGACGTCATTGCCTCGAGGTGACCTCGGCAAACCCGTCACAAAATCCATCGCAACATCATCCCATTTCCACTCCGGAATGGGAAACTGCTGTAACAACCTAGCTGGTCTCTGATGCTCTTCCTTCACCTGCTGACAGGTGGAACACCTCGTAAAAAACCCAGCTATCTCTCTCTTCATACCTGGCCACCAGTACTGACGTCTCAAGTCTCGGTACATCTTGGTAAACCTGGGATGAACTGCCCAAGCTGAAGCATGAAACTCCCTGATCATCTCCTCACGTATATCCCCTGGAACCCATACACGTCCATGGAAACGAAAAACCCCGTCATCTCCTATCGTCCAACCGAGAGGAGGGTCCTCACTTGCCACCGACTCCCGTAGAACTAGGCCTTCTGAAACCGATATCTGCCTCATCCTCACTCTGTCTTGGAGGGTAGAAGTCACAGCTAACGAGGAAAGATAAGTCTGCCCCTGACTGTCATTCACCTCTAGATGCATCTCAGAGAACATGGCCATAAGCTTCCACTCACCACTGGCCTCCTGCACTGCCTGTATCTGGGTCTTCCTGCTCAGTGCATCGGCTACTGCATTACCTTTACCAGGTGTATAGTCAAGCTCAAAATCGAAGGACTGTAGGTACTCGACCCACCTTCTCTGCCTCAGATTCAGGTCACGCTGAGTAAAGATATACTTGAGGCTTTTGTGGTCGGTGAAAATCACAAAATGCTCTCCCAACAGGTAATGTCTCCAACAGCGCAACGCATGCACAACTGCAGCCAACTCGAGACCGTGCGTTGGGTAATTACTCTCATGTGGCCTCAACTGCCGAGACCCATATGCCACAACTTGGTCGCCCTGTATCAAAACGGCTCCCAACCCAATCCCTGACACATCATAGTAAACTGTATAGATCCTCCCCTGCTCTGGGAGTATCAGGATCAATGCTAATGTCAGTCTTCCCTTCGGGTCCTGAAAAGCTATCTCACAAGCTTCTGACCAAACGAACTTCACACCCTTCTTAGTCAGACCTGTCAACGGTGCTACTAAGCAGGAGAAGTCCTGTATGAAACGTCTGTAGTAACCAGCCAACCCTAAGAAACTTCGTATCTCAAACACGTTCTTAAGATGATCCCAGGAAACTACTGCTCTCACCTTCTCTGGGTCTACTAAAACTCCTGTCTCTAAGATGATATGACCTAGGAAGTGAATCTGGTCCTTCCAAAAGTTTCACTTCTAGAGCTTAGCATAAAGGCGATGCTCTCTCAGTGTACTCAATACGATCTCAAGATGGGTGGCATGGTCGTGTCATGTGTGCGAGTACACCAAGATTTCGTCCACGAATACTACCACAAATGAATCAAGATACAGATGGAACACACAATTCATCAGAGCCATGAAAACTGCTGGTGCATTCGTGAGTCCAAATGGCATAACCGTATACTCATATAGACCATACCTGCTCCTGAAAGCTGTGAGAGGTATATCCGATGGTCTAACGCGCAGCTGATGATATCCAGATTTCAAGTCAATCTTCGAGAACACTCGTGCTCCACGAAGCTGATCAAACAGATCATCTATCCTCGGCAAGGGATATCAGTTCTTAACTGTCAACTAGTTCAGCTTCCGATAATCCACACAAAGCCTAAGGGTACCATCTGCCTTCTTCGCAAAGAGGACCGGAGAACCCCAAGGAGAAGTACTAGGTCGGATAAAACCCTTCTCCTGTAGCTCCTCTAACTGCCTCTTGAGCTCTTGTAACTCAGGGGTGGCCATCCTATAAGGAGGAATGGACACCGATGCTGCTCCTGGCACAAGCTTGATAGAGAAATCCACCTCACGCACCGGAGGTAGACCTGAAAAGTCATCCGGGAAGACATCCCTGAAACGATCAACAACTAGAGGGAAATACATCTGACAAGTCCCCTATTCATCCAGATATAAGCTCGCAATCTGGGCTCTGACTCCACCTTGCCCATGATGCTCTGGTCCAGATCGACTCACCTGAACATCCCACTCGCCCTTGTATAGAAACTCCCCACCCTCTGGTGACGTGAAACACACCCTGCGATGATAGCAGTCTACAAAGGCTCGAAAGGGAACTAACCAGTCCATCCCGAGAATGATTTCATAGCTCGTCATCTCCATGACATAGAGGTCCCAAAGGAAGTGACACCCACCAACCTCAAGGGGGCACTCCTTGCACTGACACACACCAACTGTCCTAGTCCCCAACAGAGTGTCTAGCATCAAGATATCAGAAGAAGTAGAAACACCGAGCCCAAGGATCTCCACAGCAGGTACATATATAAAACTATTGTGTAGCACCCGTATCAAAAAGTACTGAAGACAAGACATAAGCTACTAGAATAGTACCTCTGAATGTTGAAGGTCCGAGATCCTGCTCCTGCTGGGTCTGTTGCACTGCATATGCCTATCCAGTGCCGCGGCCCTGCGACACAGCCTGGATACCCTAAGCTGTCCCGCCCTGTTGCCTCTGAGATCCTGGTGTCTGGATACCAAGGCCACGACCACCATCTCTGCCTACACACCCTAACGTATTCCAATTCCCTAACTGGTAAGAAGCCACTGGTCCTACTCCCGCACGCGGATTCTGCACAGAACCCCTCTCACTATCCACTGGTAGAAATGCCCTACAAAAGTGCTGTAGATGACCCATCTTTCCGCAAGCTCGGCTCTCCACTGGGTCTCATGGAAACTGCGGCCTCTTGTGCCCCTCTCTGCCACACTGGTAGCACCTGATCGGGCCACCTGAAGAAGCTGCCTGGCTGGTACTGCCGCCCTGAGAGAAGTCCATCTGTCTCTTCCTCTTTCCAGCAGAAATAGTACCAGTAAATGGTGCCGAACCGCTCTGGCCCACACCACTAGATTATCACAGGTTCCTCTCTGTAATAAACGCCTGATTCACAATCACGTGTACAGTAGGCAACCTGAAAACATTCACCAGTGCTCGAATGTCATGCTGAATACCATCCTCAAAATGTCTGGCTCTCAGCATCTCATTACCCACCAACACGGGTGCAAAGCGCTGAAGCTCCGTAAAACAAGAAGAATAGTCCATCACTGACATAGTGACCTGTTGCAGATTCATGAACTCTCGAGCTCTATCTGCCCTCAGCGTCTCGAGATAGAAGAAGTCATAGAAGACTGTCTGAAAATCCTCCCATGCCATGTCCCTGTGATGCTCTGACTGGGTGGTAACATCCCACCACCTCTTGGCGGAATCACGCAGCATGTAAGTCGCGAGCTT
This sequence comes from Viscum album, assembly GCA_963277665.1. Classification (NCBI taxonomy): domain Eukaryota; kingdom Viridiplantae; phylum Streptophyta; class Magnoliopsida; order Santalales; family Viscaceae; genus Viscum; species Viscum album. Next base: position 412,596,743 of record OY728136.1, read on the forward strand.
GACCCTCCGCCCTAGAGGCGTCTCAATATGCTCGAAAATAGTCTACATCGATCCTAGCCAAGACTCTGCATCCTGTGGTCCGCCATCCCCTGAAAATGTAGGCGGATGCTGCTTCTGAAAGATACGCGTCAACTCGGCCATAGATGTGGTAGCCTGCGGTGCTCCCTGAAAGGTCTGCATGAACCGCAATAAGCCTTCACGGAATTGCGCCTCCACGCCCATGTCCGGTATAACAGTTGGTACCGCATCTGGCTCTGCTGGTGGATCAAATGGTAGCCCATGGCCCACCATCTTCGGAGTATAATCGTCGCCGCTCTCTTGGAGAACAACTCGCGGTCGTCTAAGCGGCATGACACTACAAGGTCAAAAGCACGCCTTAGATTCAAGATTATTAAGACTGAAACGAAGGAACCACAAAGGAACAAGAGGAAGAAGGCATTTCAAAATTTGCAAAACAAGACTACACAGTGTCTACACTGACTACACGGCGTGTACTTGACTTCCTTTCCCCTGCCCGGGTCCTTCTACATGGCTAAGCCACACGGCTTCCGTTAAACAAAACTACACGGCGTGTATAATACTTACACGGCGTGTACGGTGTTATTTTCCAACTGCCTGTGTCGTCTGTGACACGGCCGACTACTCTGATTAAATCCACACGGTCTTTCCTCGGACAAGACTACACGACGTGTCCTCTAAAGGTACACGACGTGTTCAAGAAATGGTGACACTGGCCCGTGTTTGTTAGTTACACGGCCGAGTCCCCAGGTTTCACTACACAGCATGTTCATTATTTCCATGACGTGTTCTGTGAAGGAGTTCACCGACCCGTGTTATTAGTTACATGGCCGGACTCCGGGTCAATACTACACGGCGTGCACATACCTACACAGCGTGTTTTACCCAACCTCTTCCCTACCCCGTGTCGCCGCCCACATGGTTTGTGACAGGGAAGAGACTACACGACGTGTACTCAGGGTACATGACGTGTACTCAAAATTTCATTTTTCTTCCCGAACAGAATAACACACATGACGTGTATGAGGTCCTACACGGCGTGTATTCTGGGTTTTCCGGACAGTATGCCTCAGAAACTTCTCCGGACCCCAGAAAATATTGAAAACAACACCTAAGTGTCAAATTCCGACCTGTGGGGGCCCATAATCCCCACGAATCAAATTTTGACATCTTATATGTGTTATAACCAATAACCAGTCAGTGATCCACCAAATTCCAGTCAATGGGGGCCCATACTCCCCAAAGACCAAAGTTTGGAGTCCATTCCAAAAACAAGCACAAACAAAAATACCATATCACAGGGCAGGTATTTATCAAGCAGCTATCACAACAACATGCTTTTCTAGCACAACAACTATCACAACAACATGAGAATTTATAATGCACCTACATGGCATGGAAACTATGCATGACATGTGATATCTAGCATGTCCCTATATGATGCATGAGATGGAATACCCTCATCTCATCAGGTTGCAACTAAATAGGGCCCACAAATAAAATATAACCAGCACAATCCAAGTGCGTCACCCAGTGGTGAAAACATATGAACCGTAAAATTGAAAAATCTAAAGAATGCAAAATACAAGGTAGACTGGATTTTCCCTCTACACGGGTTAGCTACGCTCGGGCAGAGCTTATTACCAACTACCGTTCTGTCCTATCCCTGACTACGGCTCCAAATAGTAAGTCAAAGAAAAGAAAAACCCTTTGATACCACTTTGTAACATCCCAGACCCGGGTGCCACACAACGGGTGCCCCGAGACCAGTTCGCCACGTGACCTCAAGCGCATTTCCCCAAACGCCAGAGGCTGCCGACTAGCAGCGAGGGCCCAAGTCTGATAGTGGGGAAACTATGCCCTCATTTGTCAAAGTGTAGCACAACAGAATACCAAAATAACATTCAAAAACAGTGGAAGCAGTGAACATACACAACTGAAATAACTATAATAGTGGATATAACCAACAGTATATAAGTGATGATGCTACATGTTACAAGTTCTCAGAAAACAGCCAGAACATGTTATACATCAATACAGTGCAGCAGAAACAGAGTACATCAAAGCAATAAAAACATCTAGCAGCGGCATCGCGATCCTAGGCTCGGTCCCATGCCCTCATACTCCTCAACAACAGTCAAGTACCTGTATAGGGACTCTTTCCCCTATCTACACCTGCAACAACATAATCTGTTTGGGCCGAAAAGTGTGACCCAAACAGGGTGTGAGAAATATATCTCAGTAGGCACCCACCAAAGGCCCGTGCTCAACTGTGTGTAAAACATGCAATAAGTGTGCCGTAGTAAAATGCAATAACTAAGAAGTACTCAAAAGTAACTAACTTAACAGTTAAATTGCCATTTTATTATTCATTTAATTCCTTTAATTTAGTAACATTTTTTTTCTCAACAGCACCAAGTTCTCAGGCTAACCAGAACTGTGCCCTCCGGCTAAAATAGTAACCATGCCCTCAGGCCATACAGAATCCAACCCGCAGGTATTGCCCTCAGGCGTAACAAAAATTCTCGCCCTCAGGCATACGAAGTGTCACCCTCAGGCACAGAAGTCAAGCCCTCAGGCACGAAAAGTTTCCCTCAGGCGGAATAACGACAACCCTCGGGCTAAAACAGTCATGCCCTCAGGATAAAATAGTAACCACGCCCCCAGGCTAAAATAGTAACCACACCCTCAGGCTTATCACAACAATGACCTCAGGCTAAACAGGTAACTAGGCCATGCCCCAACATATCAAAATGAATTAAACAAGCAATTCCTCTCAAGGAAATTCTACAGTTACTACATTTAAGGCATACCCTCGGGTATCCTGGCCAAACAGCTAAACAGAGGAACACACCCCTCGAGATGGTCCGAGATCCAAGAAACGATCCCAACGGCATTTTATTATCACAATTTAATCACCTATGCAATTCTAGGCATTAAATATAGCAATGGCCTTAGCCACACGACACCCCAACATGGGTTCGTGGCACGAAAACGCACGACAGTTGGAAAATGATCACAAAACCACCTACCTTATTCGTCAACGAACGTTATACCCGAACGCCGACTCCAGAAACGCCCAAGAACGGCATAGATCTGACGAAGAACAAAACCCATTCAAATGTAAATAACTTACATTAGGAGAAGAATTGGTAAGAACGGTACTAGGAGAGGGGAGGGATTACCCGTGCGGTTCCAACGAGATCATCCGAATCTGTATCGGATTCCAGACGAATGCCCGGTGGATCTTCAAAGATTCGGCCTCCTCCTTTGGCTCCAAAACGGCTCAAGTGCCTCCTCTGTCAAATGAGGAGGCTACTGCCTGTTTTAAGCCGAAAAAACAAAGTACACGGCGTGTACTTCAAAGTAAACGGCGTGTACTCCTTTCATTTAATTGTTCATTTGGCGGTACTGCCACACTGTTCATCTGCCGACAAGAGTACATGACATGTACTCCCAAGTACACGACGTGTACTTCCGCCCAGATGGAGGCGACTCCACCGCCTTACTTTTTAACCTGCCAACTGACTACACGACATGTAAAGGACCACTACACGGCGTGTAGTCGGTTCCTACACCCTTTGTCGCTGGCATGACTACACGCCTCGTGTACTCATCCCTACACGGACAAAAGTACACGGCGTGTGGATAAAGTACACGGCGTGTAGTTCCAAAATTTATCATCTTTTTCCATTTTCTATATTTTCTCAAAAACACTTAAGGAAAAGGAAAAGAAGAAACCCGTACCTCAAAGATAAGGACCAGGTTATTACACATTAAGATGAAACTATATTTATATATGATATATAATATGTTTATGTTTTACGAAGGCTTATGTATTTTTCATTTATGGCATACCTTTATGGTTTCCATTATGGGTAAACGCGATATCTTTATTTCATGAAGTGCGGACTACCGCCCCCTCTAAGTGATTTGATTCGTTAATGCGATATGTGGGATGTATAAAGGATGTAATTAATGATATTATATATGATATTATACTAGAATTATAATATACCTTTATATCATTATGATTCCATTCCATAAAATACGAAATAGAAATGAAAGTAGCGTTCATGCGTACGTACGACTTACCGTCTCCATGAATGGTGCATTTCATTTCTTACCTCTAAACGTTATGTAAAACTATAAATGCATGTATATACTGGATATATATGATATATATGATATCTACATCATGAGTATAACTCTGGATATAATGGATACATGAAAAACTTGTAATTATAAAGAGTTTATTTTTTACTCAAGTACCAATGATCGTTAAAACGACCGTTATTAACTTAAATAATTACACAGTGTTCATGACATGGTAATAAGTGATATAAAAGGAATAATGAACATGAAAAATGTTCTTAAGAAAGTATAAATTAACTCAAGTTTATTATTCAGGAGGCTAAATAACAATCGAGTCAAGTCGGATCCGAGGTATGGGACTTTGTCTCAATCTCCTTTCATTGAAGCATATTTTGTTTTATACACAAACTTCTTTTATACGGTGTATAAACCCCTTTGACTTTTATGTTTATCCGAAAGTAATTTTTTTTATACAAGGAGTTTTACTAAACGACAAAATGGAATGTTTTTATCGTACATACGCGACGACAACGACTTCTCCGCTGCCGCGACCATTATTTGAGTTTTGGATTCCTCTACAATCCATACCTTTTTTTAAATGAAAAATAAATAAGATGTTTTACTTTTCTTTTATTTTGGTATTTAAAACGGTTTTCATAATGTTTTTATATCAATGTGTTGTATTGATATCTTGTGATTGAAAAGTGGAAATGTTATGTTTCCTTTATGCATGTATTATGTGATACGATTATGTTATGGTTCTTGGGCATTATTATGAAGACGGGTGGTTCTGTGATAAAGTAAGGGTGGGTGAGCCCGATATAGCTCTCTAATGCATTGGGTAACGTGAAGGAGTTAAACATTAAGATTTCTCCAAAGAGATTTAAGGAATATACTGTGATGGGTATTCCAAACGTAACAAAGAGTTTTACTCTCTACGTAAGAATGTTATGAATGCCTCAAGTTACCTTTATGTCTTATGATTTCTATGATTTATTCTTGATTTGATGAGGTATGTTAAAGTGCCTATGTTTTATGGCTAGTGTATGATATCATTCTTATGTATATATGAACTCATGTTTCCTTTCCATATTTTTATAACCCTTACTGAGCTTTTTATGCTCATCCCAAGTTTTCGAAATGATTTTCACAGGTCAAGGGAAAGGTACATGATGTGATGATAGTGGCAAAGAAGTGTCAAGAAAGAATCCATGTTTTATTTTAAATATGTTTCCATTAATGGGAAAAATGAATACTATCTTTTATGTAACCACTTTGTTTAAATATGGAATGTAATGTAGGTTTTTTGATCTAATTCTCTAAAACTCTAAACCTGAAAAGATCCTCAATGTGTAATCTTGTAATAACTCAAGATTAAGTAAGGTTTAAGGCTAGGGCCTTATATATAACATACTAAAAAAACCTATCAACATTTCATCAATGGTTATATCATAAAAATATAAGAAAACATATTTTCAGGTGAAAAATTTAAAAAAAACACATCGAAAGTAATTGTTTTTTCACAATTATTTATATAAGTTCATATAATAACATATAGAAATCATATACAACGTAATATATGTGAATAATAATGAGATAATAAATATGTGTAAAAATAATAAATTTTAAATTGTTTTTGATATAAGAGTATGGCACAAAAATTATCATTAAAGTCATTTGTCATCAATACCCACCATCAAGTTATTAACATTATAGGATATATCTAACCAACCATACATAATATTTGTATTATACATACCACCAATGTACCCTTCTTGGTATTTTGCATACTAATTATTTACCTTCATGTGATTATTCTTACCAAACACATTTCCTTTTGGGGTGTGTGACAATCCTCATTATTACCATTTAGCCAGGGATAATCATCCCATTTATCCATTACCATTGGATAATACCCCAGTATACCCATTGGATTATGAAAATCATCCCAAATACTATTCTTCTATAGATTATTATATTATTAAAAAATAAAAAAAATTCACTGGGATAATCCTCAAGTTCAACCTGTTGAGATAACGAATCACTTACTTTAACAAATAATTCGAGGGATACATAGGTCAAAATCCGTTATAATATTAATCAGCAATACTCTTATATTATATTATAATATTTAAAAATTATACTTCAAACATGTCACGACCCGTCCTTGGGGCCCATGCCGTGACTACCCCAAGCCCGCCTTCCATAGGCCAGGGGCTGGCGACTAGCACCAAAGGCGTAAATCCCGATAACTGGGAATAAATTGCCTTTATAAAAGTAAAAAAAACACCACAGAGTACAAGAGGAAGTAAAACACTAAGTACAAAGAGAAGTGCTGAAAAGTAAATGGGCCAGAATACAAACCCAACTGAAAGTACAGCTACAACTGAACAAAAGTACAACAGAAAAAGACAATAGCTGGAAGAACGGAAGCGGCTCCTGGGTCATCCTCCTCGGATCCTACCTGAAGGGTAGGTATAGATGGCGCAGCTCCTGGATCGTCCACCACAGATCCTACCTGAAGGGTAGGTACAGATAGCCTCCACAACGCTCTCGCCCATCAACCTCCTTCGAGTGTCTTCTCACCGTGAAGTCCACCTCGGGATACTGACTCGTCGTGTAGTCCACCTCCGGGTACCATCCAGTCCTCGAACACTCGGCCTCCGTCAGCGCTGACCATCATCTGCAACCAACACAATGAGGTGCGAGCATAGACCGTGGAGGGGTGAGTATAATGATACTCAGTAGGGACCCCAAGAACCTCAAGGTCTCACTAAAACCAACAAGGATAACCACAAAGAATATCTCAACAGATAACCTCTACTTAGGTATATGCCCAAACATATACCTAAGTTATCAAGTAACCCATCTCAATCATGAGGAAACACAAGGATTATAAAATCAACGGATAACCACTACCCAGGTATATGCCCATACATATACATAAGTTATCAAGTGACCCATATCAATCAAGAGGTAAACACAAAGGTCATAGACTCAGCTCAAACCAGGATTTTCATTATCGAAACCGTAACTGCTTAAGAGCCCCGTCTCTGGAGTGTATAGTGGTCCTATCACAACTCCAAGGTACTGCTCACTAACCTAAGACTGCTGAGGTACTCCTCCTGTCGAGTACCGCGGGTCAGCCACCCAAGAACAGTAGTGCTTCCCGTCGGGGTATGCCACCCAAACATAGTAGTGCACACCCCCTAATAGCCTGTAGAGGTACTCTCAGGATGAGTACCGCGGGTCTGCACCCAAGCTCAGTAGTGCTCCGTCCTCCATGGGTCTGCACCCAAACAAAGTAGTTCTTCGTCCACTGGGCTAGTTGACTCACTCCAAGTCAAGTTGGTCAAGCAGTCGTCAGGTCTCAGCCGGCTACACAGTCTTCGTACTCCGTACGCTCGTCTCTGGGAGGGTCCGCTCCACGAGCTACTGGTCGATACTCCAAGTATTACAAAGTCCCACTAAGAAGTATCTCAAAGGACTGCCGCGTCATAGGGGTCTCAACGCAATAGACGGCGCGTCAATCAGACGCCCGGTCTGTGAGTTATTAGCCTTTTCATCCCAGGGGCCCGATTGGTTTCGTGTACAAAACAACCCGGCCGTATCTCAACTGTACCCCGAACTCTCATAGGGTATACTCATAGGGACCATTTCTCAATGTGATCACCAACGCCGCTGACGGTTCATCAAACGGACGCCGGTCAGAAAGTTATCAGCTTTTCCGTTCCAAGGGCCCGGTTGGATTTCTGGTACAATTCAACCCGACCATACTCCAACTGCGTCCAAACCTTGGGAAAAGTATGCAAAAAGTTCCGTCTCATTAAGAGGAATCCAACAAAGTCAACGGCACATCAATCGGACGTCTGGAGCTCAAGTTATAAGCATTTCTGCTCCGAGGGCCCGGTTGGTTTCGTGTTAGAACCAACTCGGTCGTACCCAAAGTTCTCCGAAACCTTGATTGTAATATAATAAAATGACCATCTTGATCCATGGATCGCATCACAATTGACAGTGTGTCGATCAGAGGTCTGTAGCCCAAGATATGGGCATTTGAACGGAAACTGCCCGAAAATAGGGGGTTCGGGCCCGGTCCGACCCGGCCCGAGACCCCCTGGGTTGGCCCGAACTGGGTCAACCCAACCCGGGTCTGGGTCCGGCCCAACAGGGCGCGACCCGGCCCAGCTGGCGCGGCCCGACAAGGCCTGGGCGCAGCCCGGCCTAGCTGGTTGGTTTGCCACGCTGGCGCGACCGCGTGGCCGCTCGGCTGTCCGGCTGAGCGGAACAGGGGGTGCGGTTGCCCCCCGTGAAAGAAGCCGCGAACTCCGCGTGGGGGCCGCTCCCTGCCAGCGACGCGGCCCAGCGCCGCGTTGTCCTTGGTCCTGCGCGGCCGCGGGACCAACCGCGGTGGCCCCTCTCGGCGGCGCGCCGGCAGGATTTTCCACGGACCACCGGACGCGCTCCGGTGGTCCGTTTTGCTCGCCGCCTTAGCCAATAGTCCTCCCAGGACACGACCTTCACTACGGAGGCTTCAAATTGACTTTGCGGCCCCTTTTTTCGCCGCCCGTCAATCCGCCGTCAATTAAACAATCCGCGGAGCCTTCAAATCACTACAACGGTGCGGAGCGACGTCGCCGCATTTTTTCGCCCGTTCTTCATTGTTTCCATGTGGTGCCATTGCGCCACGCTACCTTTACTCATGCCGCAGAAAAATAAACAATCAAGGGGGGCGGAGGGTTGACCGTGTTCGTGCGGTCCGACCTCCTCTCATTATTGCGATATCAGGCGGCTCAAAATAAAGATGATAACCAGCGACGAAAGTATTCACGAACAAGAACAAAAGAAATAATAATCCCCCTACAGTTTTCCCGCAAACAAGAATTCACAACCCGCAACATATTCTTTGTGGATCAACTTTTTATTTAGTTGATCCACATTTTTTGATTTATAAGGAAGTAACATGGGGTTCATTAACATTTACAAAACAATACCCTACCTCAACGTTGTCGTCGAACATGAGTTCGTCGCGGAATTAACCATCGAAGAAGAAAGGATCGTCGCATCGCGGAAGGGGCGTCGCGGAAGAAGCGTCGTTGACGTCGCGATACACAGCGTCGCGTCATCGATTTCTGAGGGTTCAGAGCTCTTCGTCGCCCTTCTTCGGAGCCAAGCGTTCTTCGCATTCTTCACGTTCTTTGCGTTCTTCGCGAAAGAGGATGAAGATCTTCAAGCTTTAGAGTTTCTCCAAATCCTCTCAACAAGAAACCCCTCCACCATGATAAAATAAGTCCTCCTCTTATTTTATTATCAACAAAAGAATTTGAAAAACAAAAGATAAGAAACGAACAATTAATTCAAGAATTAATTGTAACGATTTAACTTCCCAATTAAATGAGGCGTTTCTTAACCAGAAAAACATAAGGTTTGACTTTCATTAAAGAGGGGGGTTGCGGGTGCGTTACTTAGAGGGAAAGAAACGGTAGAGCTCGTGTGGGTCCCACCTCACAAAATATCCTACCAAGTGGGTAGGATATTGTGGGTCCCATATAATCCACTTAACTTAGGTTAATCCATCTTTAAGTAAAATAAAATAAAGTGTCGCACCACTATTATTTTATTTCTTAACTTAACCCCAAAAATTAAAAACCACACCCGAGAAAACGCAACTCCGGAAAAGGTGTTTCTAAACAATTACCAGCGCTGCGATTCCATCGGTGCCCTCAGAATTCGATTCCAAGCACCAGTTCAAAAGTTAGAAAAACCAGCTCGTTCGTTCACTGAACGTACCCGAGCTAAACTTCAGAAAAAGATTTCAGGCACACAGGGCCTCAGAATCAGGTGCCATCAGAAACGACGTTCTTGTAAAATTCTAAAGAAAATTAAGAAAAAAAATTTCTTTGAAATTTTAGGGTCTTTACACTACTCCCACCTCAGGGCTTTACGTTCACGTAAAGCTTTAACACAAACTAGGGATACAAAAGCGGTACTGAGCACGCATCTGAGCCTTATGCTCCCATGTGCTCACCTGGAGGTTCTTGTACTGCCAGTGAAAGTGCACCCAAGGAATCGACCATCTACATAGGATCCGCTCCTGTCGATACTCGATCCCCACTGGAACCTCCGTGAAAGACACCCCATCGCCATCATCCATCTCCCCATGGTCGATGATATGTGAAGTATCACGCACGTATCTCGTCAGTTGAGATACGTGGAAATCGTCGTGCACCTGGTGCAACTGAGGTGGATGGGTCAAGCAGTAAACCACCTTGCCTACCCAGCTGAGGACCTAAGAAGGTCCGCTGAGCCTCAAAGATAACTTGTCACCTGAGACACATCTCTGTAAACCTCGTCGAGGTGAGACCCATATAAGGATGTGATCGTCATCCTCGAACTCTAGAGGTCTCCAATTCTTGTTAGAACTGAAACTCAAAATGACGATTGCCATGAGGGTAAGGTTGACCGACTCAAGAGTGATCAGTCGCACCCTCTTGTGCATGAGTTTATCCTGTGATGCCTTGGGTTTCTTTTCGCCGACCAAGGAAATCCCATCCTGACGTCGTAGTTAAACCACAACCTTTTTGCCTAATTCCATCAATTTGTGTATGAACTGTGATTACCCAGTCCATACTCAAACCAATGTCGTAAGGCCTCGACGCTTCCACCAAGATATTCCAACCGAAACTCTCGCCTCGAGGGTCTGACCACACCGTCGGCGTAAGTGTGATTATCAAGTCTTCTCCCAAGGTATCTCCAGACATGAGGGTCAAGTCTACGACTTACCAAAAACTCTAGGTATGGGACAAGATTCATGGAAGGAAGGAATGGTTCATATCGACGTCTGTTACTACAACAACTAGTTGTGGATACAAACTATTCCTTAATTAATTCTTAGATCCACTGGGTCACTCTCCCTGACCGCAAGCAGCTACCCTCTTCCCCTACCCTCCATCTCCCTGAGCCTGGAGGGGACAACTAAGGTGGGTGGTTGTAGCATGTTAAAACGTACACCACCCCATGTTGCTTCCCTAGCTCTGCCTCCACGTCTGCTGCTTCGCAAACTCATATCTCCTTAAAGATTCCACTTCATAAAACATTTAACATGCCCGAGTCTATAAGACTGGTGCCAGTTTCCTGTTTCTTACTGCACTGTGCAGTCTTCATCTTCTCCTGGATGATCTGCACCTTCTTTGCCTATGATCTGAAAGAGATGCTAAAATTTCTCCTTTGCCGAAAAGAGAAACTTGGTCTCATCCCCTGGATGAACCATGCCCATTGCCTAATACAGTCAATCCTGACATGAATGATGCATTCATTCCATGGATGACGTCGTAAGTCCTTGACGTAACTACCAAGAGATACAACTATCACTCTCACCTCCAAGGGTCGAGTCACATTGTCGGCATCAGTGTGAGATCACTGGGTCTCCTCCAGTAGAAATATCGAAAGTGAGGGTCAAGTCAATAGTCTTAACCAGGACCACTCAGTATCATCCAAACAAAAGGACAAAAAATCAAACAAAGATAAGTGTCTTTTTATTATTGCAGCTCATAGTACAAAGACACAAATACAACAGCAACATGGAACTAGAAGTACAAGGGACGTATCCACTAGTTCTGCTCCTGTCCATCTGCTCCCGGAGCTCTACTGCCTTGTCCACTGCTCGACTGTTGCTCAATCACTCACCACTACTTCTGCCTCGGTGGCTCCTCCAACGCCTGCGGATTGACTGTGCGAGGAGTCGGATAGTCACGTGCCAGGTGACCCTTCCTGCCACAGGAGAAACACTGTCCGTTTCTGGCACGCCTGGCCCTGACTCCACCCCGGGTGCCCCGCACTACTGATCCTATAACCTGAGGTCGCCCACCTACTGGTTTGGTCCTCTTGGACCTCTGCATCATCTGTCTACTGCCCACAGATGACTCGACTACTGATCGAAAACCCTACGGAAAAGGCATAAGCTCCTGTACATGCTCGGGGTGTAGATCTATAGGCACAAACTCCACCCTAAAGAAGGTCTCAAAATCTTCCCATGTGAAGGTCATCTCATCGCAAAACTGGAAAAAGTGGCTCCACCACCTTCCTGCTGCTGCCTGAAGAAGGCTGGCAGCAAAGATCACCATGAAGTCTATAGGCGTCCCCACTAGCCTGAAGACTCTCACCACAGCCTCCAGCCAATCCTCAGCCGCCTGCGGGTCCATCTCTCCCCAGAAACTAGGTGTCCTCCGGCACTGGAACTCGTGCAGCGTGCTCAAGTGGCGTGCATCGCCTACTGCTGGGGCTGGTGGCATCAGTAGACCAATGTATGGTAGTACCGCTGGTGCCTCGAATGCAAGAGGGCCCTGTACTGAAGCCTCGTTGCTCGGCAGGCTGTCAGTACGCACATCTCTCTGGGCTCTAGCTGGTCATCCGTGAAAATCCATCCTAAAAGAAACAACGTGACATGGTCAAACGATTATACCTGGTGAGCTGACCTGGCTTGAGCTGTTTTAAGGGGAAAAATTTGAAAACACACACGCAATCAGTGTTTTCGTGCACAAAGTCGGAAATCAGTTGTCAGGGTCATGGTGTATGGATACGTCGGCCGCCCACACCAACACTGGACTCCCTGAACTGAAGACCACACTCGGTACCCTTAACACTATTGCTTCACAGAAAGAAAATATCAGAGTTATAAGTTCTGCAGTGGAACCGTCTCCTCTGATACCAGTTAGTCACGACCCGTCCTCGGGGCCCGTGCCATGACTACCCCAAGCCCACCTTCCATAGGCCAGGGGAAGGAGACTAGCACCAATGTCGTAAATCCCGATAACTGGAAAGACATTGCCTTTATAAAAGTAAACAAAACACCACATAGTACAGGCAGAAGTAAAACACTAAGTACAAAGAGAAGTGCTGAAAAGTAAATGGGCCAGAATACAAACCCAACTGAAAGTACAACTACAATTGAACAAAAGTACAACAGAAAAAGACAACAGCTAGAAGAATGGAAGTGGCTCTTGGGTCGTCCTCCTCGGATCCTACCTGAAGGGTAGGTACAGATGGCGCAGCTCCTGGATCGTCCACCATGGATCCTACCTGAAGGGTAGGTACAGATAGCCTCCACAACGCTCTCGCCCGTCAACCCTCTCCGAGTGTCGTCTCTCCGTGAAGTCCACCTCCGGAGACTGAATCGTCGTGTAGTCCACCTCCGGGTACCGTCCAGTCCTCGAACACTTGGCCTCCGTCAGCACTTCCCGTCGTCTGCAACCAACACAATGAGGTGCGGGCATAGCCCGTGCAGGGGTGAGTATAAATATACTCAGTAGGGACCCTGAGACCCTCAAGGTCTCACTAAAAACAACAAAGATAACCACAAAGAAGATCTCAACAGATAACCTCTACTTAGGTATGCCCAAACATTTACCTAAGTTATCAAGTAACCCATCTCAATCATGAGGAAAAACAAGGATTATGAAATCAACGGATAACCACTACCCAGGTATATGCCCATACATATACCTAAGTTATCAAGTGACCCATATCAATCAGGAGGTAAACACAAAGGTCATAGACTCAGCTCAAACCAGGATTTTCATTATCGAAACCGTAACTGCTGAAGAGCCCCATCTCTAGAGTGTACAGTGGTCCTGTCACAACTCCGAGGTACTGCTCACTAACCTAAGACTGCTGAGGTACTCCTCCTGTCAAGTATCGTGGGTCAGCCACCCAAACACAGTAGTTCTTTCCGCCGGGGTGTGCCACCCAAACACAGTAGTGCACACCCCCTAATAGCCTGCAGAGGTACTCTCCGGACAAGTACCGGGGTCTACACCAAAGCTCAATAGTGCTCCGTCCGCCATGGGTCTGCACCCAAACAAATTAGTGCTTTTTCCACTGGGCTAGTCGACTCACTCTAAGCCGAGTCAGTCAAGCAGTCGTCAGGTCTCAGTCGGCTACACGGTCTCCGTACTCCGTACGATCGTCTTTGGGAGGGTCCGCTCCATGAGCTACTGGTCGATACTCCAAGTATCACAAAGTCCCACAAAGAAGTATCTCAAAGGACCGCCTCGTCATAGGGGTCTCAACGCAACAGACGTCGCGTCAATTAGACGCCCTGTCTATGAGCTATTAGCCTTTTCGTCCCAGGGGCCCGATTTGTTTCGTGTGAGAACCATTCCGGCCATATCTCAACTGTACCCCGAACTCTCATAGGTTATACTCATAGGGAACGTTTCTCAACATGATCACCAACGCCGCTGACGGTTCGTCAAACGGACGCCGGTCTGAAAGTTATCATCTTTTCCATTCCAGGGGCCCGATTGGATTTATGGTACAATCCAACCCGTCCATACTTCAACTGCAACCAAACCTTGGTCTAAGTATGCCAAAAGTTCCGTCTCATCAAGAGGAATCCAACAAAGTCGAAGACACGTCAATCGGACGTTCGGAGCTCAAGTTATAAGCGTTTCCGCTCCGAGGGCCCGATTGGTTTCGTGTTCGAACCAACTTGTTCATACCCAAAGTTCTCCAAAACCTTGAGTGTAATATACTGATACGATCTTCCCGATCCATGGATCACATCGCAATTGACGGTGCATCGATCAGAGGTCCGTAGCCCAAGATATGGACATTTGAATGGAAACTGCCCGAAAATAGGGGGTTCGGGCCCGGTCAGACCCGGGTCGACCCGACCCGGGTCCGGGTCCGGCCCAACAGGGTGCGACCCGGCCCGGACTGGGCATGGGCCGGCCCAGCCGGTTGGTTTGCCACGCTGGCGCGACCGCATGGCCACTCGGCTCTCCGGCTGAGCGGAACAGTGGGGTGCAGTTGCCCCCCGTGAAAGAAGCCGCGACCCCCGTGTGGGGGCCACTCCCTGCCAGCGACGCGGCCCGGCTCCGCGTTGTCCTTGGTCCCGTGCGGCCGCGGGACCAGCCGTGGCGGCCCTTCTCGGCGGCGCGCCGGGCGCCGCCCCCTCCGGCCGCCGTGCCGGCAGGGCGCGCCGGGAGGATTTTCCGCAGACCACCGGACACGCTTCGGTGGTCCGTTTTGCTCGCCGCCTTCGCCAACGGTCCTCCCGGGACCCGACCTTCATTGCGGAGACTTCAAATTGACTTTGTGGCCCCGTTTTTCATCGCCCGTCAATCCTCCATCAATTAAACAATCCACAGAGCCTTCAAATCGCCGCAATGGTGCGGCGCGACGTCGCCGCGTTTTTTTGCCCGTTCTTCATCATTTCCGTGTGGTGCCTTTGCGCCGCACCGCCTTTACTCATGCCACAGACAAATCAACAATCAATAGGGGAGGAGGGTCGACCGTGTTCGTGCTGTCCGACCTCCTCTCGTTATTGCAATATCAGGCGGCTCAAAATAAAGATGATAACCAACGACGAAAGTATTCACAAACTAGAACAAAAGAAATAATAATCCCCCAACAGTTTTCCCGCAAACAAGAATTCCCAACCCGCAACATATTCTTCATGGATAAACTTGATGTTTAGTTGATCCGCGTTATTTGATTTAGAAGGAAGTAACATGGGGTTCATTAACATTGACAAAACAATACCCTACCTCAATGTTGTCGTCAAACGCGAGTTCGTTGCGGAATTAACCATCGTGGAAGAAAGGATCATCGCGTCGCAGAAGGGGCGTCACGGAAGAAGCGTCATTGACGTCGTGGTACACGACGTCACGTCGTCGATCTCTGAGGGTTCGACGCTCTTCGTCTCCCTTCATCGGAGGCAAGCGTTCTTCACGTTCTTTGCGTTCTTCGCGTTCTTCGCGAAGGAGGATGAAGATCTTCAAGCTTTAGAGTTTCTCCAAATCCTCTCAACAAGAAACCCCTCCACCATGATAAAATAATTCCTCCTCTTATTTTATTATCAACAAAAGAATTTGAAAAACAAAAGATAAGAAATGAACAATTAATTCAAGAATTAATTGTAACGATTTAACTGCCCAATTAAATGAGGTGTTTCTTAACCAGAAAAACATAAGGTTTGACTTTCACTAAAGAGGGGGGTTGCAGGTGCGTTACTTAGAGGGAAAGAAATGGTGGGGCTCGTGTGGGTCCCACCTCACAAAATATCCTACCAAGTGGGTAGGATATTGTGGGTCCCATCTAGTCCGCTTAACTTAGGTTAAGCCATATTTAAGTAAAATAAAATAAAGTGTCGCACCACTATTATTTTATTTCTTAACTTAACCCCAAAAATTAAAAACCACACCCTAGCAAACGCAACTCTAGAAAAGGTGTTTCTAAACAATTACCAGCGCTGCGATTCCATCGGTACCCTCGGAATTCGATTCCGAGCACCGGTTCAAAAGTTAGAAAAACCCGCTCGTTCGTTCACTGAACGTACCAGAGCTAAACTTCGGAAAAAGATTTCGGGCACACCGGGCCTCGCAATCAGGCGCCGTCAGAAACTGCATTCTCATAAAATTCCAAAGAAAATTAAGAAAAAAATTTCCTTGAAATTTTCGGGTCTTTACAAAACATTATTATGTTAACGCATGGAAAATAGAAAAGATATATGAAATTGATTCCTATAACATTCAATAATTCATTTCGAGAGAGAATATGGATGGTGGAATAAAAAATATTACTATCATGAAAATTTAAAAAAAGGATAGTGAAATAGATAAATAACACCATTTTTAGGTTTTTGGATAAATCACATTGAGAATATTAAATAATCAATCCTTTTTAAATGATTGAAAAGTCCAAAAAATTACAAAAATGAAACACTTATATTATAATAAGTAAAAGATGATTTAACACATTAATCATAAAACGGATTTTATAAGAACAATACTAAAAATTACTTGGTCATTAATAAATACTATTTGATTATTTATTTAAAATATAGGCTATGAAAATACCCCTATTAAAAGAAATAATTCAATTAAAAATAAATGATTTGATTTTGAAAAAAAAATCATATTAGTTCAAAATCATTTGGTTCTAAATTTAAATGGTAAATTAATTTAAATATTTTTATTTTAATCATCATAAATAATTATTTTCACCTAGTGTGAGAAAATTTAAAAATGTTTATTTAAATTATTTTGCCAATGTTAGTTAAATATGATGTTATAATTCATATAAAAATGCATTTACAATAATATGAAGAGTTATTACTTTCAAAACATCTAAATTTAAAAATAATATTTAATAATTTATTCTTAAAACATATATAATGGTTTATGGAGTATGTTTTGTGTGGAATATAAACAATTTATTATGAATGAATGGAATACCTTTTTAAAAACTTTAATGCCTTTTTTTGAAACAAAAATAATAGAAATTATAAATATTTTTTTATAAAAAAATATAAGAGAATGGTTATGGTAATATGTTGTAAAACATAATTATATTCCCAAAAAATGGAATACATTTATGGGAATGAAATAAATGGACATGAAATGAAATCATAGTAATAGATAATGGGAATTATTTTTAAAAATGGAATATTTTAATGGGGATAAAATTCATTTGGGAAGAAACATTAAATTTTAAAAATTTATATTATGTAAGGATTATAATAAATTATAATATAATAAAATTTAATTTTTGAATATCACATGAAAAGAAGAAATAAGTTCAATAAAAAATATCTCAATCCAAAAAAATTGTTTTTATTTATCAATATACATTACATCAAAATAAAAATTTCAATAAAACTATCTTCCATGATTTGGGTCCATAACCATCTTAATATTACATTAATAAAAGATAATTTATTATATTATATATTCAATAGGTAGTAACCGAACTATAAAAATAAAATATGGTGATTAAATCAATATATATCTCAATAAAATGGAATTGAGGTGAATCACCCTTACCTTTTATCAATTATTATTGCGCATGATCTGAATAATTTTATAAAAAAATAAATATATTAATCAACTATTTTTATCCATATATATATATATATATTTATATATACATTTATATACTTTAATTATCACTCTTTATTATAAATATATTTTTCGATTATAGAGTATTTTCATTATACGGTGCTAGAACTTGAGATTACTTATTTTATACTAATAACATAATGTAATTTTTGATTCCTTTATATTAAAAAAATTAATCATTACTATATTTTTAATGAAACTAGAACCCTAATGTTATAATGATTCATCATTTATGATTATCATTTGGTTAATGATAATTATATGATTTATAATATTTAAAATTTAATTATCTTGTTTCAAAATTTTTAATGATTGAATGACGAAAATTGAAAAATATATAAAATTAAAAAAAAAATTCAATAAAAATTAGTAATTAGTAATTAAATTATTTTTTACACTGTATTACCATTATATAATATTCAGTAATTATTCATTATATAAATATGATATCTTCATTCACCTACGTGTAAAAACATACAAATAAGGATAATTTATATAATGATTTATTGAGTAAGGAATTTTATTTTGTAATGATAATATTAATTTTAAATAGGATTATGGTTTTAAAAAATAATATATATTTATTATATTAATTAATTTAACCATTTATGAATTGTTGTGATGACATTTGAAATTTTTTATTTATAGAATATGTAGTCCTCATGTGTGCATAATAAACATTTCTATTTCAAAAATAATGTGTTGGAATGAAATTATAAGATATATTGTAATTTAAAAATCATAAAAATTTAATAAGAAACATAGTAATTCATAAAACTAATTATTTATATTATCAATGAGAGGCTGTGTAGATAAATAAATGAAAATTATTTTTAGAGGTGGTATTGTGAATGATCAGCGTTCTTTTTTGTATCTCAGTGGATTGAAATGATTTAATAATGGTTGACATATTAATTTATTAAAATTATAGTAAAATAATAATATTAATTTTGTTTTGTTATTATCTCTAAAAAAATATGCATGAACATGTTTACGAAGAACATGAAATAGTGTATGAAATACTCATGTTAAGAGCATGAAATTTTTGTTAGATATGTCTTTAGAAATGGAGTAATAAAAAATTAATTTACACTAATGGTTTATAATATTAATAATTTTTTTAGAAGGTAAATAATCCTAATTCATTAGGAAGAAATTTTAGGAATGTGTGTATCATTATGTGGGTGAATTAATATCCCATTATATTAAAAATTATTCGTAATTTTTTATGTACATATTATATTTAGAAAATATAATATCATGATTCATTTTTCAAAAAAAGTGTAAAATAATTGAGGTTATGTGTGTTGGATGATCCACCCTCATCGATAAATTTTAGGGAGTGATTCAAATTTTTTTTGTAAGTTTTACATTTTGTAGAAATCTATTTACCTTTTCTTAAATTTTCCATGAAAAATTATTTTATAACATTATAAATTTTTATAATATATAAAATAAAATTTATGATATTACCTAAATAATTATTTAAAATATAAAAATAGTTTTATTAAATAAAATTTATAAATACCTAAGAATATTGTTTTATGATTAGCACATAAAACATGATAATTTTTTTTTTCTGAAAGTTGGGTTTTAAATATTAAAATTTATGTTTAATATAACATTATAAATGATATTTACAATCATGGTTAAAAATTAAAATTTAAAAATTAATATTTTTTTTGAATTTATAGAAAAAAACCAAAATGCATTTAACCGATATAATACTAAATTAAAAGGAAATATTGTAAATTGATTTTAGTAAATTAATATATTACTTATTTATTGAATTTTTTATCACTATAATTTAATTTTAAACATAACTTTTTATCTTTTATAATTCACACCTTAAATTAATTTTACATTAAAAAAATAGTTCTATAAATATTTCATTCCATAATAAATATTTCTAAATACAAAAACATTAAAATATTAGTAAAAAGTAAAATTTTAATATTTACCTTGAAATCCAATATTTTTAACATAAAATCTAAAAAAAATTATAGGTTTATTTAAAATGTGTAACTAAATAAATTATGTTCTTTTTATCAAATTAATATTTTAGATAAGTTTGTAATTAATATTAAATTTAAAAAAATTGAAAATGAGTAGTATTTATAAGAAAATGAATAAATCATATATTAATAAAAATTATTAAACTATTTTCATAAGTTTAATACTTCTATTAATACCTCCAATTTAACATCAATAACATATCATTCATATTTTGAAATTTTATTTTAATAAATTATCAATTTTTTTATTTTATTTCACTATTTTATGTTATAAAATATATGAAAAAATTATTAATTTAGTGGAAAATATATTCTAAAAAATGTGGGGAATTATATATGATGAATTAGTGAAGGGATATTTTTGAGTGAAAATATTTTATAGTAATGTTAATGGGAATAGATAAATCTGGAGATGTTTAGCAGTTGTGCGAAAATAAATTTATACATTCACTGTATACAGAAGGGATACTCAATATTTTTAAAATTTGTGTAAGGATCTATATTAAAAAAATTATCTACATAATGGTTATTTGTTGTTTTTTTAATGGTAGCCTCTACATATAATTTCATATGTTAAGGAAATTTTGTAAATTGTGTATGTGTAAATAGAAACCATTATGTTGGAATGTCAGATGATGATGATTTTATTGAATGTAATACGTGATATATATAATGTTAAGAAATGAATTTAGTGTCTTTTATAAAGGTAACAGAAAATACGTAAATCTGAAAGAAGGATAACTTGGAGATAAGAAATGATAAAACATGGTAATAAAGTGCTTCATCAATGTCATTTTTGGTTTATGAAAGATTTATATAGATCAGTCATGAACTGTGTAAAGAACAACAAGTGTTGTGGGAATGTAAATCTATGAAATATTATACAATATAGTCATAATGAAAATTGTTTGTTGAATATTTAAATTATACATATTTTTTGGGAATCTAAAAAATAAATGAAATTCAATTTCTACAAAAAAATTATTCTAATGATTTATTATTTGTAACCATTATAAATACTATTACGGTGAATGAAAAATAAGATAATTAAATCCTGGAGTTTTTTTTTAAATATTCATAAATTTTATAATATCATGATGAAATTATGATATATAAATGATTCGAGAATATGAATTCAAAATTCATGATTGTGAGTAAAAGATATGTTATCTTGATTAGATACAACTTCATGAGGAGTAACCACTCCATATGAGAGGATACCTCACCAAGGAGAAGTTAGTGATCATTAAAAAATGGGAAAATTATACCACTCTATATTATAACCCATTATGGAATTTAATTTCACCTATAATAAATGGTGAGGACTAGTATGGCCATTGTGAATCTTTTTGTGGCTCGATATGGTGAAAAAGTCTTGTAGGATTTAGTATATGTTGGTGGTAAATAAAGTTGATCCACGAGACACCACATCATAACCTCTGGCATAGTGGGATAAAAAAAGAATTTTTTTTTCTAGATCATAAAAAATCCCATGGTGTGTGTTATAGGATGATAATATATATTTTTGTTCATACGTTTCCTTGGAAGTGTTCAAACTATTTTTTGTAGATGAACTAGTCTAGGTAAAATTCTATAAGTGAGCATATCTGTGATCATAAATAGCATTTGTGTCATTGGTTGTATCATATATATTATCCATACATAAAACATAAGCTATCAATTATTTGTGACATGTTCGTATGATTTAATATATCAAGAATCTTGTTTCATTATTCTTTCAGTAATTTCTTGATAGAATAAAAAATATATTCATGATATATTATACTACCGAAACGTGTCCAAGAATTCAAAATTTTATTCATGCACTAATGTAGTTATGAAGATATTATTAGAAGAAAATATCATTGAGTTCTATTTGAGGAAAAGAATGGATGTATGGGAATGATTGTTTTAAAATATTTTGGAATAAATTTGAACCATAATTTAGATTTATTGGTGAATTTGAATGGGGTGAATGTAAGAAAGATGACTACAAAAAATTGACATTTGAAAAAATATTTAAATTCAATTATTTATGTAATTTGAGAATTTTAAAACTATTGATACTGTTTCTTGTGGAATTTTGAATAAAAAATATTAACTAATAAAATATTTACAAAATATATTAAAATATATATTCACTAGGAATAAAAAATAATATAGAGACATCGAGTTATAAATTATTGTTATTATACATTTTATAATTTGGAAGAAAAAATAGAGACCTAAGAATACACCATTTAAACACTTGAGGTATCATGAAAAGAGAATGTCATAGAACTGTGCTGCATGAATAGATTATTCACAATTAACCGAAGAAAAAGAAGAATTTATCTAGTTCTATATATAGAATATTTGTTTTTCACATCATAAAATAAGGAATGAATAAAGTAAATTAGGATTTACTTCATTGAGCTACACTAGAGGCTGGAAGCTGAGACATCTAGCCTACTTAATCTAACAATAGAAGTATGAAGATCTTGGGTCACCAAGCCCGATTTTTTTGGTTATTGAATTTTTTCACCATTATTTTACTAGAGTGGTGAAATGAATCATTATTGATCAAATTCATAAAGATCAGGATGATATTCTATAATCAATGTGATGAGAGCATGGTTGGTTCCCAAGGTTTAATAAAATGTATGATATAGAAATGCATATGGTTAGAGGTAGAATTATTGGTTCATTTTCATATCTTTCATACAATTAATTTCATAATAAAAGATTAAAAATTAGTACAGGATAATAAAACCATTGTTATAATTATGTAGTCATCCTCTATGAGGTGAACTACAAAAATTCAGTGTTCTCTCCATTGTATATTTACTAGTATATATATACATACAGACTAAAAGATAGATAAAGGAGAGTGATACACACTCTGAATATGCTGAGAGGATAATATGAATAAAATGGAAAATTAGATAAAATATAACAATTTGGATTCACCCACCACTGCCACACAGTGTTAGACACATTCCTTTTCAATTCAAACATACATTCATTCGGTATATCACCCTAGTGGACTTGTCAATATCATGTTTTAAAGATAATTAACATGATTTCCTCTACTAACTAATCCATATGTTTGGAAATAAAATATTTTAATACATTTATAACTATATGAAACTTTAAAATAATATATTTTTAAAATTCATCTCATGATTGAATGTTATGAAATACTCCCCATAGATAGAACATCAATAAAAAAATTATGATAAATATTCATGGAAAACATAGAAGGTGATTCAACAGTAATGTTAATGAAATATAATTACCATGTTTTAATTTAATATTCAATTAGAATAGTTAAATTTATAGATTATTTTATTCATTGATCAAAAATAAAATCATTAAAACCACTAAAACATAATATAAAATGATATAAAATTTTGAATAAACTATCATATACCTTTATCCCAAAATATAATATATTGCATTCCCTTAAAAAATTTGTACTAGGTAGAAATATTACATGAGCCTAAATAACCTCAAAACATGAGACTTAATATAAAAATTATTTAAGTGTTTAACTAGAAATTCTAACATAACTTTAATAATAGATTTAATATGAGATACTCTTTCATGTACAAAATGTTCCTTCTGGACAAAAATTCATCTTGGAGGAAAATCTTATCAAGATGAAACAATTTCAGAATCATGAAGATAATGGTCTAAATGATTACCCCGATTATATACCTTAATTTTTTAATTTATTAAAATACCATTCAATAATTATTTTTGTCCTTAATTTACACAAAATTGTGTAGATAATATTTGGATGGTGGTAAAAACTTCTATGACTCATCTAAACTACAGGTCTACTACAATTTTAAAAGTATATGTATAGTGGAATGATATTACAAACTAGAATAAATATATTTTTTATGAATATATTATCCTAATGTTAGTATATAACATACACAAATAATTTTATAATGTATAACTCGACATGTGAA
Organism: Viscum album; assembly: GCA_963277665.1. Taxonomy (NCBI): domain Eukaryota; kingdom Viridiplantae; phylum Streptophyta; class Magnoliopsida; order Santalales; family Viscaceae; genus Viscum; species Viscum album. The sequence continues at coordinate 412,620,731 of OY728136.1, forward strand.
AATGCTAATTATTACTAGAAATAATGTTTATGGACCCCATGCTTATGAACCTTCCAAAAACCATCATAATCAATTTTTTATGATATTAAGATATAAAATGAACCCATATGAGTTACGAAACCCTTACATATCCTCATGGGATTTTGGTAATTCCCTAAATAATTCAAAAAATCCTATAATAATGAATTATAACTCTCCTCTATAAATTTAATGAAATAAGTAGATATTTTTATGAAGAAGTTCTTATTAAAACACTGATCTCCTTGAAAATATTGTGTATGTTTTTCACGTTTAGTATGATATTCAAATGGAAACACCATTAAACATATATTAATTCATGTAGATATCATCCATTCCATTAAAACCAGAATAGTCATGATTTGGAAAGCATGGAAAGCATGAAATTCCAATCATAGACCATCTAGTTCTCAACCTGGTACAATCTAACTTGAGGAAAAAATCTGTAAAATATTAATTGGTTTTTATATAATGATGTATAGTTTCAATTAATTTCCCAAACATAATTATTGTTTATATTCTAATGAATCATATTTTAGGGGTATAAAATTCATCACAACCACATTCTTATTATTTTAATCCTCATAAAACTCATAAAAAATACCCTAGGCACATGACTAAAATTAGTATTTTTTAGAAAAGTTTGAAATTATTATAGATTTAATATTTACAATAAATTTAATTTACTTATTTATAGACCTTAATTAATCTATCTTCAATAACATAATAAATTCATATAATTTTTAAACATAAGGGTTTTCCATTAAGGATTATTATTGAGAGAGAATTTATAAATTACTATGTGTTTTTCTCCATCATGTAATAATAAAAATCCGTTATATTTTAAGGGGAAATAATACCACTATACTTTTACAAAAAGGTCATCAATTTTGGAATGAAATTAATTTTCATGGGAAATTGAACTAGGAATAATCATATTAAATTCTATATCCACATCTTCATTGTATTTGTTGAATCCAACAAAAATCCTTTTAACATGATTATCACGACATTTAATAAAAGTGAGTAGAAGACTTTAAAAGTGGTTAAATAAATTAATCACTAAAAAAACACTTTTAAAATACAGATTATAATGTTTTCAATCAGTTTATAAGGTTCAATTATTTGTTGAGAAGGCCACAGTTTCATATTCATGGAATTATACCTTCATCCTTCCACTAATTCCTAATGTACTCCATTAATATGTAAGTGAGGTAATTCCATGTTGATAATTCCCATTTTTATTCTTGTAAAACTTTAAATTTAAATATATATTCCGATAATTATTTAGTAATTCACCATAAAACTATAAAATTAATGTAGTAGGTGCTAATGAATGAACTATTAGTTTTCTTGAGTTGAATAAAGAGTCATGTTAATTATAGTATTATAGTGATTTTAATTTTCATTAAAGTATTAATATAAGACCTTAAGAGTATCCTAATCATGTTTTAACAATTTAATACCCACTTAACTTTTCAGTTCACTTATTGTGGAAACATTTACACATCATTCAAATGGTACCCATCCATGGGTGGTGAGAAGTCTCCCAAAATTACCATTTCATGGTAACCCTCAAATGAAGAATTAATATTAGAATTATGGTAAAATTGATACACTAACTTCCTGATATAGGATTAATAATTCTATAACATAATGTACCATTGAAAATACATAGATCCTAATAGCCTCAATTTCTATCTCTATGGATCCCTGGAACTAGATTCCATTTGTCTATCCTTTATAATTATCCCCTATATAGATAAGTAAGGTCACTATTTAATCATACACGGTGGATAATACTGGTCAAATGAAATCCCTCCCCCCACTATTAATAAATAAATTCCAAATAATTCTCTTCCCACCATTGGGGAATATTTTTTATCATATCATCTATGTGTTATGACTATTTAATCATTCCATTTGGAAAAATTCATAGACTATGGTAATTAAATTAATCATGTACCTAGAGGGTAATAATAATTTTATTTATTCACATAACTAATAGTAGGGTTTTTAATATATAATTATTTAGAAATTCAATGATCATAACCCTGGTAAGTCTTCAAACATCGTGGAATAATATCAAACTACCATGGGTACAAACAATCCGTGAAGATAATGAATCTACAACATTGATATTGGGTGGAACATGATGTGGATAAATTTATAAATGAATGAATTATTAATTTGGTATATAACTATAAATTGATGTCTACCACTATCCCAATTAAGAAAAAATTGGAAATTTTGAGTATATATTTACTTTTAGGTCATGAACCACTATTATCCAATGGTTGGTTGTCTATCTCAATCACAGAGTTATTTTTTGATGAGATAAATTGTCCTTAATATCTTTATTTCATATATATATATATATAGTATATATAATTAAATATTGAATAAAACCAAATATGTGAAGGGAAATTCCATTATTAGACCTTGAAAATTTTATCAGTTGTAGGTAATTACCATTAACACGAAATATTGAAGAGACACAAGGAAATAGGAAATAAATGACATATTTAACCCACTCTTGGGAGAGATATTTTGATTTTATATGTATCTCATGATAATAAAGTCATTCTATTTATATTAAAAAATTTTTATACCTTGGTATGGTGTTTTCCAGGTTAAAATAATAGAACATGAGGTTTAACCTACTTAATATTTTTGGGACACATGAGGAATCATACATTGATTTTGGTTCATTATTATAGAATCAAGGGTAAAACCAATAAAAATAAATTTACCATCATTTTCCCACTCACATAAACCATTTATAGTTGTTATTTTATCAGTGATATTATAGTTACATATGGCACTTCATTTATAACTTTCCTATTACTTATTTCTCATTCATAAAATTTATTTTTAAGGGAGAGAAATATCAGTAGTATTAGTATTTTCAATGTTCATTTGATTTCTTTATGATGTTTCTTTTTCAAACTATAGTACTTATTTAATCTATAGTCTAAAATCCAAAAATACACTATATTTATGTCCTCCATGGAATGATATCATAATGAAATCCTACAACAAGTGAATAATGTTGTAGAAATACTATATAATATCTTTTTTATGGGTTTTGGATGCCAAATCAAGATAGAATACGGTTTTGAAATAATGTATCACCCTATTATTTGGGATGAAAAAAAATTATTTTTTAGATAATCATGATATTCTATTATTCTCTTACATTGATCCATTGGTCTACATTCTTTTATTATTATGTTTAATCGATGTTTATAGTGAGTGGATATCATTTTTTAGTTGTATGATGTCGAGTTAATTTCATATAAGGACATGGATGTATCTATTCTAGGATAATTTCTAACAACTAACCTAAACCAAGAAGAATTTCACCAATATAGAAATAGTCTTTAGGAGGTTATTTTCTATGACAATGAAGAATAAAGATAATATGAGGTGTAATTTTTCCATTTTATCCCAATTCCAAAATGTGACCTTATTTTGGAGACCCTAAATTTTATAGGTTTTTCTTGGGAGTTATATTTTTATTTAAAATAAATGATTTATTTATATATATTTTCCCATATATTGAATGGTATACCATTAATGATACCGAATACTATGCTTTAACTAGAAAAATAGAGTTGTCCATATAAGTTCTGATAGCATATCTTACTATCAATTGTTACACAATGTTCAAAGTAAAATAAATAAGTGGGTATTTTTCAATCAATAAGATAGAATTTATCCCCTTCTCAACATTTCATGGGATTTTATTGTGTTTTTTCAACTAAGATTCCTATTTTTGACATCTTTTGGATACACAATGCTTATGAAAATGAAGTATTGATCATCATTTCTACTCTCACTATCTTTGATCAAGATAAAATCATCATCTATATAGTGAACTTGAGAGTGGTGAATCATTTCCTTAAAAAGATAATACAAGTGGTTTATGTAATCAATTTCTTATTTCCCTATGAAAAATTTGTTGGTCAGAGTGGATACTCAAGAGGGGGGTGAATTGAGTTCCAATTAAAAATTTTGCTTAAAAAAATTTCTATTAAAAATCACTCAATTTAAATAACAAGATAAAATATTGTGAATTTATAAAGATTGTAAGTTTTCAATTAATTTCTCAAGAGAGTAATTATTTCTCAGTTAACTAAATCTGAAGATTAATTAAATTTTGAAACAAACTTACTAGATAAAAAAAGTTATAAACACTTGCTATTTTAACTATCAGATTAACTTTAAAATAGATTTATATTTAAAGTAATTAGAATCGGAATATTCAATATAGTTAAAAAAAACAGTAGTTTTAACCAAGAGATTCAGTCTCAAGCTGAGACTTAGTCCTCTCAAAGAATTTATATAAACCTTGATACACACCCGGGATTGGTGTAAACACCATTACTCAGATTGTCCAGGTACTAAGACCTCTACCACAGTTCTTCGTGAAAAAAAAACAATAGCACATAGGCTATCCAGGTCACACTTGACCTCTACCACTATCCATAGTGGGATACAAGAGTATAGGGAAAAGATTGTGTGAGGATTTAGAAATCCTCTAGTTAAGCACAAGAGACAGTGTGTGTCTAAAAATACAAAGCACACACACTGATTAGAATGTAAATAAATGAAACCCAATAGAGCTAAACAGATAGTGATGTGTTTATAATGCTCTATTTATTTTGAGTGAATCTTTGGACTACTTGAATTGATGCAGATGAGGCATTGAGTCCTTCTCTAGTGTTTGTCAAGAAACAGAGTGTTGTTTTTTAGTATTTGGCTTCCAGGTCCAGGTTGATCAGTCTGATCAGCTTGAGTGCAAGAGAAATTTTTGAAGCCCTTTTCTCTTTGAATGTTCAGGTTCTACAGTGATTCTTCCTTCTTCTTCTAAGCAGGTAAGTCTCATTCTTCCATGTGAAGACTGACCACCCAACCAACATATCATTAGTAGTTCGAGGTTCCCTTATATAGCTTTATCTTCGGCAATGGGAATGATTACCTTTTTATAGGTACAAGGTACGGTCCCTGAAATTCCAACCACTATCATTAATTAATAGTAGGTTCATTAAAAAAATCAAATATGACCGTTGCTAATTAAAAAAAATAGATATAGTGTTTAGAGAAATAGTGATTGGATTCCATTTGTAGATGTTACTCCTTGTAACGGTAGCTTAATTTAATCGATAGATCCTTTTATCGGTAGCTCCTTCTATCAGTAATTCCTCTTATCGGTAGATCTTTCTATCAGTAGCGCCTCTTATTAATAGCTTCTTTGTAATTGTAGCTCTTTTGTATTGGTAGGTGTTACTATTTATAATAGTAGATATATGTATCAGTATCGGTATATATTTTATTTGTACCGGTGGACTTCCTATCAGTAGTTTCTGTCTGTCTGTTTGTATCGGTAGCTTGTATCGGTAACTACATATCAGTGACCATTAATTATCGGTACACTATGTGCCTCTAGTTCTGTATCAATCGGCCTTTTCATACAGGTAGACTTATTCTATCGGTAGATATTCTTCTATAGGTAGTTTTTATGCATTTTAGGGACCTTATCCATATCAGTAGACTTATGTACCAGTGCACTTAGCCTTATCCGTAACTATTTGTATTGGTATAATTTATGCATACCAGTGGACTTAACACTTATATGTTCAATGCAAAACATATGTTAGAATTATTTCAAAGTATGTATAAACATAGATAAACATTGATTAACATATTCCAATGATTATTTTGATTTTTTATCAACTCAATAGTAGGATTTAATCAATTGGAAGAATTAATATATATATATATATATGTAAACATTATTTGGGATTATCAAAGTATATTGATACATAATTGAGATTATCAAAATAGGTGAGGTCAACAATCTCCCACTTTTTGATAATCACTAATTTTGATATTATAATCCAAAATATTCATAATGTATTAGTATAAAATACAATGGTTCTTATTTCTCAGTGTGAGTAATGTATCAGAGGATATAGTATTAAATGCGATTTTATCAGAGGTAGTAATAAACAAAATATACTAGACTTATGAAATATATGTATCAGAGGTAAAAATAAAACAAATTTACCATAGGTAAATGTATTTTTCTCAAAAATATTAAGCTCATATTTCTCATAATTCTCATGTTAGAATTACAAAAAAATGTATTAGAGGAAAAATTATAATGGTTCTTCATATCAATTCTCCCCCTTTGTATTATGTCTCCTCTGTTATATTATTATGTTATATTATTTTTCCCAAATTTCTCCCCCTCTGTGATTAGAAAAAAGTTGGAATCAAAGAGGAGAAAAGGAACATAAGGTAAGAGAGAATGAAAGCATGGATATATTACAGGATGAAAAAATACATAGAAATACATAATTGTATAAAAAACAATACAAGTGATTTCTATCAAAGGTCCTAGACACTAATCAATCCACCTCGTGAATGCACACATGTGATTTGGATTTGGGTTTGGAGGTAGAATCAGGCTGGGTAGATTTAGTAGATGGATTGGGAATTCCAGAAAGGACTACTGGAGGTTGAGCAATAGAGACTGTTCATGGCCTGTAGTGGGTAGCTCTCTGTGTGATTATAGGAGTGAGGATCCGAATTTCTTGGACTTGATTCATCTAAAGAATGGAGGTAGACTGAGTAGAGGAAGGTAGAGATGGAGGTGAAATGATATGAGTACTATCCACATGCAAAAATGGAAGCAGCAAATTCCTAAAGTCCATTATGATCCATCCTCCTCTTTCCATAGCAGAAATGAAGTCATCCTTGTTCTCCATAAACTTGTCTAGAGCAGGAGTAAACTCCCTGAGCATTCTTACTTAGTATTTGAATGCTTGAGTTACTGGTGGTCGCTTCATGTTTGCTAACCTAAGCTTGAAATGGTTGTTGAGATGATGCTTGGTATAGACCATTTGGAAATATTAATCCACTTTTTCTTTTACCTCATTCTAAGAAGCAGAGTCTTCTCTCATAAAATTATGAAAAATATTCCCTATATCCCTAGTGGTAGTCACCACTTGGGTCAAGGAAGCAATGTCTACAGCGCCACTAGTAGAAGACTTTCCAATCTCTTCTCTCATCACAGCTCGAATCAGATCTATATCTGATGAAGGCTTTGTAGAACTCAGAGGTGCAACAATAAAGGATACTATTTACGTAAACGATTTAGTTATCCCACTTATGAGATTTTTTACAAGAGAGTCATTGGTGCTGACATACTTCTCTATGGACTTCTTAAATCCCTAAAAAACATCCACAAATTTCCTTATTTCACATTTAATGTAATTGATATCACTACTCATTTGAGCTTGAGAACTACTCGAGGTAGTTAGAGAATCAATAGACTGCTTCAAGGTAACAACAACTCATGTACAACTCTTAATCTGAGAATGACACACTCTAATCTCATTCATCATCACTGTCATAGGGCCTAACACCATACACCCAAGAGAGTGTTCTATATATTTTTACATTTTTCTCAGTTCATCAACAAAGCAATTCTTTAAATCTACAACAAATGCAGTCCAAGACTCCTTCAACTCAGCCTTAAAAGACTCAAGATCAGCCTTAGTAACTAGATTTTTAGTCACAACTACAGGTGATCTTTCTATCACAATAATAACCACAGAGACGTTCATAACAGATTGAATGGATGATATTAAGGTGGATTTCATTATTATAATCTCTTCCACAAACAAGTCCTTATGATCAGACTTCAACTGATCTAGATCAGCTTTTCTTACCACATCTTTAGTTAAATACTCAGAATAGATATTATAGTCAACTTGTGGACTATGGATGGGTGTCTCATATTCATAATAAGGATAGTTCAACCCACAAACTACAAAACCCGGGACTTCTATCCAGTCTTCAATTCCATCAGCTATTGAAACATTCCCAAGTCTAGTTGGATGCTCCCCCTCAACTAGTGCATTCTCTGGTATATGTATAACAATATCACCCTTGGAAGATCGATCTTCCTCAGAATAATCCTTCACAAACATCTCTATTTCTCCTATTGCAGGAGGCTCCTCAAGAATAAGTACATGTTTATCTTTTCAACAACTTCCCCAGTAGGCATTTAGGAGTTCCCAATCAGAGGACTAAGACTCAAGTAAGCAGAAGCTAATGCTTCAGTTTTAGATTATCTTTATTCTTAATTCTCTGGGGCAGTCTGGTCTTCATCATCAACATGGGATTCTTCATTGCATATTCCCAACACTGTTTCATTTTTGGATTATACAACTTGAAAAACTAGACATGGAGGAATGACTGGATCCCTTCCATCAGCTACAGAGGTATCCTCTTCATCAGTATCATCACTATACTGAGGTTCCTCTTCGTCTGGTCCTAGACCTAGATCCCTCGCATTCTTTGGCCGAGAAGGATGAATCACATGATTAAACTTATCATATTGCTTCTCATCATCACTGACTCATACTCATCTCCATGGATTCCAATTTATCTTCATGTATTTGCAGATAGTTTTGGTAATACAAAAGTTTTCTTTCATAACCATTTTCTCATCCAAAGACTTAGCCACACCTCTTACCTTGATCATCACAGAGATCGGCTTTTCAAAGAATAGAGCATTAGTTTTTGACTTTGGCCTGGTTATATCTTCAATTTGAATAATTAACAGTCTATACAGATTCTCCATAACACCATGTCTTAACAGATTTAGCAAATAAATATCTCAGTATTTCAGATTTGAAAAATTCCCTCTTCTTGGACTTAGTACATGTTAAATGAACTTGAATAGTAACTGGTTCTCTCCATCCATTTCTATTGAAAATACCATTCTTGGTGTACCATCCCCTGTTAATTCTTCCAAATAATATTCATATTCAAAGATGTCAGTGGTAAGAGGTACTGATTTCGAGAAATAGCAAAAAGCACCGTCATGTGGGACTTTAAAGCATTTAGCCCTTTCGGCAGAGGAAAAATCTATTTACATTACATTCACAACTGAGACCATTCTATTCTCCTCTTCAGATTTCTCAAAGTGCACAAATGCATAGAAATCTTTTACTATATTCGGATAATATGGGCCATTGTTATTCGAGAAGCACTCTACCCATTTCTAGTCCTCCAGTATTTCTAGAACTAAATATTTACTGTACATCAACTATTCCGTGCATATCTCTTTTTCAACTACTATCTCCCTTTGGAAAGATGGGGATTTCTAGGTTTCATCACTTCACTTCCACCACTAGACTCTCCTTTTAGTCTTTTGGAATTTGGCTCATCATCATTTTCACCGATTGACGGTCTCTTCACTCTTTCCATTCTGCAATTCACGAGGCTTATGGTTCGAGAGAAACAAATGTTTAGGAGCATAGGCTTGAAGGTAAAGGGTTTGAGGTGGATATAGATGAGGTTAAGACTTATTTTTTTTCATTTAGGAACCACAAATTAAAGAAATCAAACATAATATGTAAAATATAAATATATTCGGGCTGTTAAAGACACCGAATTTTAAAACAGTGCAATCCTAACGGTAATACTTACTGGTGAGGTATAACAGTGAGGTTCATACTATTGAGGTATAATAGTGAGGTGAATACCAAGGAGGTATAACAGCGAGGTTCATACCGGTGAGGTATAACAGTGAGGTTGATACCGGTGAGGTTTCTAACAATGAGGTTTCTAACGGTGAGGTTTCTAACGGTGAGGTTTCTAACGGTTGGGTTTCTAATGGTGAGGTTTCTAACGATGAGGTTTCTAATGGTGAGGTTTCTAATGGTGAGGATTCTAATGATGAGGTTTCATCTAACCAAAGGCTATAATTACTAACTCATGTCTAATGTAACTTAATCTATTTGAACTGAAAGGCTTGGTGAAAATGTTAGCTAATTGATGTTAAGTACCTATAAATTCAACAGTAATATCAACACTTTGGCAATGATCTCTCAAAAAATGGTGCCTTACATCAATTTGTTTGGTCATAGAGTGAGACACATGATTCTTAGAGATGTTAATCACACTGGGGTTATCACAGTTTATAGATACATGTCTAAACTGATTTCTGTAGTACAACAAAGTATGTTTCATCCACATAATTGGTGCACAGCAACTACCAGTAGAAATGTACTCTACTTCATCAGTAGACAATGCAACATAATTCCGATTTTTACTACACCATGATACTAAGGACTTACCAAGAATTTTACATGTTCCAGAAGTACTCTTTCTATCTAACTTGAAACCAGCAAAGTCAGCATCTGAATAACTTTTTAAATCGAATGATTGTCCCTTGGGATAAAATAATCCTAAGTTAGTAGTATGTTTAAGATATTTGAAAATTCTTTTAACAGCAAGCAAGTGTGACTCTTTTGGATTAGCTTGAAATCTTGCACACATACATAAACTAAAAATAATATCAGTTAGACTAGTAGTATGATAAAGCAGACTCCCAATCATACCTCTGTAGTTAGTTTGATCCACTGGTTTTCCAGTTTCATCTGCATCCAACATACTATTAGTACTCATAGGTGTATCACTTTCCTTAATATTATCCAAACCAAAACATTTTAAAAGATCATTTGTATATTTATTTTGATTTAAAATAATACCATATTAATTTTGAAAAACATGAAATCCAAGAAAATATTTGGGTTCTCCCATTAAAATCATTTCAAATTCATTCTGCATACTCTTTGAAAAATCAATACACAAAGAATTTTTAAAATATCCAAAAATAATATCATCAACATAGATTTTTACTATCAAAACATCTTTGGAAATTCTTTTAATAAAGAGAGTTGTATCAGAAATCCCTTTAGAAAAAACTTTTGAAATAAGAAAACTACTAAGTCTATCATACCAATCTCGTGGATATTGTTATAAACCATATAAAGCTTTAGGGAGCTTAAAAAATCAATTCGGAAAATGAGGATTAATAAATCCAGGTAGTTGTTCAACAAACACATCATCAATTATAAAACCATATAGAAAAGCACTTTTAACATCCATTTGATATAACTTGAAATTTAGATGAGTAGCATAGGCAAGTTAAATCCCAATAGATTCTAATCTATCAATAGGTGCAAAGGTTTCCTTATAGTTTATTCCTTCTTGTTGAATATACCCTTGGGAAACCAGCCTTGCATTGTTTCTAACTATGTTTCCGGACTCATCAACCTTATTTCTAAACACCCATTTAGTGTCTATAGTTAATGTGTCCTTAGGTTTGATAACTAATTCCCAGACATTGTTTCTTTCAAATTGATTTAATTTTTCATGCATATCCATTACCCAAAATTAATTATTGATAACATCAATCGTATTTTTAGGTTCCAGCTGTGAATGAAAGGCTTGATGTTCCACCTGATTTCATAGAGAAGCTCTTGTTTGTGTCCCTCTATCAAGATTACCAACAACAGCATCTAAAGGATGGTTCTTTAGAATCCTAGTTGATCTAGTAAAAGTAGGACTGTAAATTTCAGGTTCTTCTCTATGATCAGGTTCAGCAAAAGAAGATTCTAGAATATTTCTAGAATTGGTTGTCTTTACAACAGTTTCACTATTTGTATCATTAAGGTCCAGAATAAACAGATCTTCTTCATGATTTTCAAGAGAAGAATTAGGTTCATGCAGATAAGTTTCATCAAATTTAATGGGAAAATATTCTTCCACACATTTGGTTCTTTTGTTAATGACTCTATAAGATTTACTATTTATAGAGTAACCTAGAAAGATTCCTTCATCACTTTTAGAAGAAAATTTGTCAATATTATCGTTAATATTAAGAATAATGACTTTGTAACCAAAAACACTGAAGTAACTAACTTTAGGAAGCCTATTATTCCACAGTTCATAACGGGTCTTCTTGAGAACAGATCTAATCAAGACTCTATTTATAATATAAAAAGCTATATACATAGCTTCAACCCAAACATAAATAGATAAATTGTATTCATTGAGCATAGTTCTTGAAATTTCCTGAAGGGTTCTATTTCTTCATTCTGCTACACCATTCTGTTGAGGTGTCCTAGGGGTATAAAAGTTGTGACTATAGCCATTTTGTGATCACTAAGATTCAAACTCATGATTTTCAAACTCACGGCCATAATCACTTATCAGGGTCTTAATTTTAAGTCCACTAAGGTTCTCTAAAGACATGGAATATTTCATAAAATAAGAGCAAGCTTTACTTTTGTGAGCAAGAAAGTATAACCATGTATATCTAGAAAAGTCATCAACTAAGACATATACATACTGCATCCCATTTAAACTAGAAAATCTAGAATTTCCAAACCATTCCATGTGAACCAACTCGAGAGGTTGAGAAGTTGAAAATCATTTCTTTAATTTCAAAGAATCTTTACGTTGTTTTTCATTTTTACAGGGAGTACAAACATTGTCTGATGGTAATTTTAGTTGAGGTAGGTCTCTAACTAAATTTTTCCAATTCAGTCTTTTAAGTGAATGTATATTGTAGTGTCCTAATATTCTGTGTCATAGCCAAGATTCTCTATGAAAATCATTTAAATAGGTAACCTTTTGTTTTTCTAAAGAATTTAAATCTACAACATAAAAATTTTCATTTCTCAAGGTATAAAATACCAAAGTATTTTTAGAATTAAGAACATTACCAACATCATTTTCAAATTTAACATTGAAACCATCATCACACAACTGAGAAATGCTTAAAATATTTTATTTTAGTTCATCAACAAATAAAACTTTAGAAATTGAAACTAAATCAGTGTTACCAATCTGGAATAAGCCGAAGATTTTTCCTTTTGAATTTTCACCAAAGGTGACATGTCCTCCATCAACCTTGATTAAACTCCGTAAACATGAGTAATCTCTAGTCATATTCCTTGATCATACACTGTCCAAGTACCATATCTTCTTATGGGAACTCTTCAAGCATGTCTCATACAAAACAGGTTTAAACAGAAAATGATTTTGGTACCCAGATCTTCTTGGGTCCAGACAGGTTAGCGAACAAAAATTTTGGTACCCAGATTTCTCTAATGGGTCTCTACAATCAATAGATTCAAAAGATTTTGAAAGATATACTTTTTCTGTTATATAACTATGAGAATAGCTAGTTGAGGCATAAGAATTTCCAAAGTTGGACCTGGCATCATACTATCCAGATTTAGGAAGAAATATATTCTTAACAAGCTATCCTTGTCCAGGTTGATAGCCTAAACCCGTAGTATATTTTGGTGCAACTTTTTCTCTAAGTATTTGTGTAAGAGTTTTCTTTAAACTTGTGAATTTCTCTAAGTCTTTTTTAAGTTTCTCATTGGATGGTTTACGTTCAATATTTTCCTTTAATAGTTGAGAATTATTTTCCTTTTCTATACTAAGATCAGATTTAATAGTACTAGTCAAGGCATACTATTTCATTAATGACTTGTACTTATCCTTCATCTCATTAAAAATATCTTATAACATATTACAATATTCAAATAATTCATATTTACTCATATTGTTGTCACTATTTTAGTCACTTTCATTCCTAGAATAATAATCATTCTGCATAGGGGAAACAAGTACCTCAGAAGTATTAATCATGAATCACGTGTTGGAATGATTATTTTCAGAATCAGAAGTCTCAAATTCACTTGTGCTATCTTCTGAAGCACTCCATATTGCCTTCATGGATTTCTTATGTTTTCTGTCCTGGTAGTCGTATTTCTTCTTGAACTTCAATTTTGGATAGTCAGCCTTAATATGACCTTTCCTGTTGCATTCATAACTCACTATCGCATCATCCTTATCAGCTTTCTTACAATCTTTCTTCCACTGACCATTATTTTCATACTTTCCCTTATAATAGGATTTTTTGAAATACATCTTCTTTCTATAAGACTTATTAAATCGTCTGGCTATCTGAGCCATCTCTATATCACTATCAGAATCTAAACTTCCATTTGTTGAGATTTCAGTAGATGTGTTAACATTCTTCTTGTCCTTGATCTTTGAGGCAGTAGAATTGAATTCCACTGACATCCTCTTTGTTTCATCATATTCTTCTTTATTTACCTTCAATTCTTCTTCCTACATCTTCAACATACCAATCTTTTCTTTAACAGGTAGTGAACTTATCTCAAATTATTCTCTTATTGAAACTGATGTGCCTCTCCATCTTTCTGGAAGACATCTTAGTAATCTCATGATTTTATATTTAGCTAGAACAACCTTTCTATGTGAGCTCATTGTATTTACAATTTCGTTGAACCTAAGATACATGTCAAAATAGGTTCATCAAGCATCGTTTTAAAATTATCATACGTAATAGTATAAGTGTTTAATCTCATTTTCTTATCATTGGTTCTTCCCTCATGGAAAAAACTCAAGGTATCCCAAATTTCATAAGCAGTTTTACAAGAAGATATTTGATTAAATTCTTCATCTCCTAAAGCACAATACAAGGCATTAATTGCTTTAAAATTATTATTGTAACCAGTTTTAGTTGGTACATCTCATGTAGTTCTTTTAGTTTCTGGAATCATATACCGATTCTCTATAGCAGTACAAATATAAAATCCCATACATTCTAAATGAATTTTCATTTTCAGTTTCCATTGGGAATATTTAACACCATTAAATAAAGGTGGCATGTTGGTAGCAGAACCTTCTAGTCTATTATCCATTTCTAGATTTTAGCAAATATATTCTACGAGATAAAATTTAGAACTAACAGAAATTTAAGATCTTTAAGATACAACTAAAATCATAGTTGAAAAAAGAGTGTTTGAAATCATTTATAAAGAACAAACAATACCTTGATACCAAATGTTGGTTAGAGTGGATACTCATGAGGGGGGGGGGGGGGTGAATTAAGTTCCATTTAAAAATTTCTGTTAAAAATACTTCTATTAAAGGTCCCCCAATTTAAATAAAAAGCTAAAATATATTTAATTTATAAAGATTGTATGTTTTCAATTAGTATCTCAAGATATTGATTATTTCTCAGTTAACTCAATCTGAAGATTAATTAACTTTTAAAACTAACTTAATGGCTATCAAAAGTTATAAACACATGCTAGTTTAACAATCAGAGTTACTTTAAAATAGATTTATAGTTAAAGTACTTAGGCGTGGAATATTAAATATAGTTTAAATCAAAATGAATAAGCACAATAGTTTAAACCAAGAGGTTCAGTCTCAAGATGAGACTTAGTCCTCTCAAATTTTTTTTTATAAACTTTGATCCACACCCTAGATCGGGGTAAACAAAAGTACTCATACTGTTTAGGTACTATGACCTCTACCACAGTTCTTCATGGGAAAACAAAACAATAGCACATAGGCTATCCAGGTAACACTTGACCTCCACCACTATCCACATTGGGATACACGAGTATATGGTAAAGATTGTGTGAGTATTTAGAAATCCTCCAGTTCAGCACAGAAGACAGTGTGGGTCTAAAAATACAGAGCACACACAATGCTCAAAATTTAAATAAATGAAACACAATAGAGCTAAACAGATAGAGAAGAGTTTAGAAATATCTATGTGTTTTGAATGAAGCTATGAACTCCATGAATTGATGCATATTAGGATTTGAGTCCTTCTATGGTTTTTTTCATGAAACATAGTGTCCTTTTTTTGTATTTGGATTCCAGGTCTAGGTTGATCAGTCTGATCAGCTTGAGTGCAAGTGAAATCGTTGAAGCTATTTTCTCCTTGAATTTTTAGGTTCTACATGGATTCTTCCTTCTTCTTCTAATCATGTATGTCTCGTATTTTCATGTGAAGACTGACAACCTGAAAAAAATATATTTAGTAGTTCCAAGTTCCTAGATATAGCATTATCTCCTGTAGAGGGGAATGATTAACTTTTTACAGGTACAAGGTATGGTTCTTGAAATTCCAACCACTGTCACTAATTAATAGCAGGTGCATTAAAAACATCAAATATGACTATTGCTGAATAAAAAAATAGAAATAGAGTTTAGAGAAATAATGACTGGATTCCATCGGTAGCTGTTACTCCTTGTAATGGTAACTTTCTTGAATCAGTCACTCCTTCTATCGGTAGCTCCTTCTATCAGTAGTTCCTCTTATTGGTAGCTCCTTCTATCAGTATCTCCTCTTCAGTAGCTTCTTTGTAATAGAATCTCTTTTGAATCGGTAACTGTTACTCTTTATAACAGTAGCTCTATATATCGGTATCGGTAGACTTTGTATTTGTATCGATGTACTTCTTATTGGTAGTGTTTGTCTCTCTGTTTGTATCGGTAGCTTGTATTAGTAACTACGTATCAGTGACCTTTACTAATCAGTAGACTATGTACTGATAGGTCTGTATCAGTCGACTTATGCATATAGGTAGACTTATTCTATTAGTATCTCTTCTTCTATCAGTAGTTGTTATGCATATCAGTGACCTTATCCATATCAGTAGACTTCTGTACCAGTGTACTTAGCCTTATTAGTAGCTATTTGTATCGGTAGAATTTATGCATACCAGTGCAATTAACACTTATCTGTTCTATGAAAAACATATGTTAGAATTATTTCAAAGTATTTATAAACATAAATAAACATTTATTAACATATTCCAATGATTATTTTGATATTTTTATCAACTCAATAGTTGTATTTCATCGATTGAAAAAATTTATATAAAGATAAACATTATTTGGGGTTATCAAATCATATTGAAACATAATTGAGATTACCAAAATAGGTGAGGTCAACACAATTCAATTCACTATAGTTAATGTATAGGATAATATTTTTGTCCAAGATAATAAAATATAAATGAAAATATCACTTCCCTAAAATAGGAATGAAAATGAGAAAAATCATAGATGAATAACATGTATTATACTGAGTGATATCTAAAAAAACATAATAAATTTTATAATGGAATTTATGGGGCCCTCCTTAGATACCTTATAGGTGGAGTGACATGTAAAAGCATGAAATATTCCTATTTTTATAGATTTGGATCCCATAAAATTGGATTCATGATCTTTTATAGTATCGATGAACATGGGTACCCTTTTCCCTCTTCTTCATAATTACATAGAGTTCATAAACATGGGTTGTGCATACTAAATTCATGATAACATCATTAATGAACCCTCATATTATATGTACATAAAATTTTATTCAGGGATATATTCTATATGTCTAACATGTTTTTTGTCTATAGAACCTCTGATGACCACTATTTAGTTCAAGTTTATCCTCACATCAAAAAAATCTCTAGATATGACAATGTAGTACCCTAGAATGATGTAAAAAAAATCAATGATTACTATTGTACCATTTTATTGAGCTATGTAATCCATATTTTAGTATTTTTGTCTCTATAATATTTTTGGATAATGTTAGGTAGATTTTGGAAGTGTTTTGGAAATGTTTTGGGGGTTTTTATGGGATCACTATTTAAGAAAGGTTAGTGAATACCATGAAACACATCAAAGAATCCGTGAAAGTTCATATATAGGCATGTGAGATGGTAGATCGTTAAGGAACAAATTTTTCCAAACTGTGCAACCTTCCATGTTAAAAGATGAATCATGGGAAATTGGTCTTTTTTATGTATGGTGCATAGTTTTTCTAACTATATAGGCTAACCATGAGAGTCCCCTCTATAGATATTATCAAGAACATTGTTAGCACTCAGTTTCCCTAACCCTGTGAGATAATTGTGCAAAAAATTAATGTTTATTTTATAAAATGAACCTTACGATATTTTAGCACAAAACAACCCATTTGATCCCCATTTCAACCCTCACATGGTATTTCCTTCCCTACAATATTTGGGAACCTCTCCCAATCATTTTGGAAGTGTTTCGAAGTGTTTTATTGGTGTTTTGAAGGAAAATATCCCTTATTAAGACTCCATTCATAGCAATTTCTTGTGTCCATAGATGTAATCTTATCTCTCTACCATTTTCATAGAACTAGTTCTATTGTAGAATGATCTTGGGATTTTGTTTCCAATCATGGTGATATTTAGATTTTATGATGTTATGGGAAATAATAGTTGGTTTATTTGTGTAGTATTAAACAATATTTTGTGAGAGATTCTTCCTTTTGTATTTTTTATAGAAACCCTAATGGTAGGTGGATGATATCTCGATTCCTCTTACCAGAACAAAATGGATTAATTTCAAAGTAATTTATTTTATTGAAATTTGTTGTGAAATTTTCATGTGATGCTTTTGGGAAACCCATTTGGTGTTTATTAATAGGTTTCAGGAGAAATATGATATTATTATGTAGTATAACATGTTATTGGATATTAATATGTTGATTTTAAAATTGTTTGCAAGTTTTAATTTATAGAAAAGTCTTTTTATTGTTGTTTTCAATAAATATTTTGTTTTATAGAAATATTGTTTCGAATAAAAGGGTGAAAAGTGATTTTGGGCATAATTGGTTGAAATGTTGTTCAATTAAAGTGTTTATTTGGTTTGGAAATTATTAGTTAACATATTTTTTGTGTATTATAATTGTATTATATTTTTGAATTAAATTTTACCGTAATTATAATAATGGTGATGTGTTAGTAGTCGTGACTTACCACATAAAATAATTGGAATGTGGTTTTGAAAAACCGTAATAAAATGGGGACATGGTTGTACATGAAGTTCCACATTCAAAGGTAACACCATGATTTGGTAGTTGTATTGTGTGTGTGATGAGTTGTATGAATTGGGTCCCATGAAACGAAATGTATTAGGCCAATATGAAATGGAATAAATTTTTAATGACATTTTTGGTTATATCCAATGTAAATGTGTTGGTTTCGATGAACATGTTTGGGTATAGACATGTCTATCTTTATGGAAACTATTAAACTGGTAAATGGTTTTATATAAATTATTTTATATAAATTTTCAAACTTGTTCTATCCTAGTGTCTTTGAAAGGGATGTCATTTTTGGAAATCCTTATGATTATTATTACTCATCCCATAGTTTGGTAGTTGGGTGCTATTTCAGATGTTGTATTCTGAGACAAATATAAAAGAAAACCATATCGTTTCGTTAGTGGAACATCATTATGATTTGGAAGGTGAGGATTTGTAGCATGGGGCTCAGTATGGGCTGTAGATTTAAGATATTCTGTCTTGAGTTTTGGTGTTTTATTATTCTTCATGATACTATGATTCGGTAATGTAATGGTTTTGTATTTTGGTCATCTGTATGTTCTTGAATTTAAGAGATTATTGACATGCATCATGTACATAACTTTAGTAATATCATATTGGTTGTTTGTTTTCATTTCCATGGAATATCAACCCCCATGATTCATTAAGTTCTCAACATTTACTACTAACCTTTGGATACATGGGGATGTCTCTAAAACAAAGTAAAATTTCCGCTTCAACTATAGCCAATGTGAAGGGGGAGGGGGGGATGATACAAGAGATATCAGTTATTTGTTCATTTGGAATCAGCATTCAGTCTTGGAGTTGACATTGATTTCTGGTTTATTCATTATTTTGGGATGTAATCAAGTAGTATTATTGGTGGAACATGAAATTTAAAACATAAAAAGTCTTATTAATACTTTTTAAGATGAACATAATGTTACCACATATTTGGGTGCTTATGTTTTTTGGAGACACTTATTGGATAATAATATCAATATCGTGGGTTTAAAAAACAAGAAGATAATGGAATGTATTTTATAAATTACTTAGTAATAAAATTTCATATTTCATTTTGATAAATAATTTATGTCTTGGGTATGAATGTGTGTATTTTTTGAAAAATACATAAATTGTGGTCAAATGTATAGTTTTGATAATTGAACAATTTTGGTATTTTGGAAATGAGTTGATTTTTAAATATATGGTGTATTTCTTAAAAAGGATATAACTTGGAAATGTTGCATTTTTTAAAGATGATTGTGATAGTTTCAATGTGATAGAATTGAAAATTATAACCCATCAATTTTTTAGAGTGAAACATATAGTGTTTGTTTTGTGGATGTAAAATGGAACATGGTAGTCATTGTAAAGTCTAACTTGAGGAAGCTAAAGAAAAAATGTTTTCAACTGATACCTAAATGAAGAAGTAGTTTGTTCAGAGTGATGTTCAAGCATTTTTGGTAGTGGATAGTGGGAAACTAAATGATTAACTAATTCATGAGGATAATTTGATTCAGTTTCATAAACAAAATCCAATCACTTTTCTGCATGATTTGGAACCAGAAAAGGACGAGGTGTGGCTGAAAATGATGAATAGAATCATCATTTTCTTAGGCATAAAAAAATAGTTGAAATTCAATTTAGAAACATATATGATGGAGAATCCCTGATGTTAGTGGCGTGAGTTAGTGGTCCAAGGAAATGTCCACCATTGAATGGAATGAGTGGATTTTGAGGAATTGATCAATAAAAAAATTTACGATCACATTTTTATAATTAAGATAATGATGAATTTAAATATCCTAAATAATGTGAATGATTATGTTACTTAATATATAGAAAAACTCATCTATTTATTCTATTTTCTACCTAAGTTCGCTTATGTTAAATCCTTAAATACATTTATTTTTTAATCATAGTTGAGGAATGAAATTTCCAAAAAAATATTGTTGTGATCTATAGAAAATATTATATAGAGATGTTAAATAATGAAATGATGGATAAAAGATATATATTTGGAGATATTGGATCATGAGGAATCATTATACCTTTGGTTATTTCTTGGAACTCTAATATGGGGAACTAGACGAATAGGGACACCTAATCCCAAGGTGGGAGTATGGCTCATAATTACATAGCATAGTCGGTGAATCTTCCACAAAATCATAATAGAAATTTGAGATGTTTCTAATGTGTCTTTTTAAAAAAATTAAATCATGAATCAATGTGACCACCTACAGAATGTATTAATTGAAACTATATGTGGAATATATATCATTATTATCACAATTCTCCATGTTCGTGTGTACATCTCACTTCTCAGGGGTCGCAAGAATATTATAACACAATGGAATGGGGGAAAAACATAGCCCTCATTAATAGAGAAGAGTTAGGTAAGGTGATTATAGGAATTACATGACACTTCAAAAAGTAATTTATCAATACTATAATAAATATTAATGTGTGGGAATTATGCAGTGGTTAGTAGCTGAAAAAGTAGATGTGGATGACCAAACAAGATTATTTTTAATTCAAACATTACAGAATTATTTTTTGATATGGTTGTTTCTCATTCCATCATTTCATCCTATGATGTTGATTTTTTTGTATTTATATGGGGAAATAATTGCATCATTTTTTAAATGTATAACTCATCTGGGTGAAAGAGTGCATCAAGCCTTTCATTGTAGGGAATATTGTATATCTATCAATGGAGTTGATTTGATAGAGGACTTATCATTTCTTTAGATAGATGTTTATGATATAATAATTGGTATGTATTGAATGATGTTTTATAATGAACACGTTCAATACTATGCATGAAAAATTAGTTTCACGATTAATGATGGCATCAAGAATTTCATTGGAGGATAGTAGAACATACAGGAAGGTGAAATGAGATTGTTAGTTCCAAAAATAGGGATGATCGAACATTAGTTTTCATCTCTGTCATTGGAATCGATGGAAGTGATTGGGAGAATAAGTCTTCATGTATTTTCTAATTATTTTTTGGATGTCTTTCCCGATGATGTCTTAGAGGTTCTACCCATATGAGAAGTGTAGTTATCATATTAATGTCTTCTTGGGATCAGTCCCATATCACATACATATTACCTGAATGAAAAACTGAACTGAGGGAGTTGAATGTACTATTAAAAGAGGTAGAAAACAAGTGTTTAATTCTTCCTATAACATCTACATGGTATGTGATAATATTTTTTGTTAAAAATGTTTATTTAAACCTTCATCGCAAAATGGATTATCATAATATTACCCAAGTTATGATAATGAATCCAAATCTCATCCTAGTATTTATTGATTTGTTTAATCAGTTAAGTGGATCTCTATAGTTCTCTGAAATTGACATGTGATTAGGACATCATCGTTTGCTGGTGCAGAACAAGGATATTCCAAAAACATATTTCAAAAGTAACTATGATTATGTGGTTATGCCCTTTGTGTATACAAATTAACTAATTAACATAATGGAATTAATTAATTAGTTATTTTAGAGATATATGGATACATTAATGGTGATGTTTATCAATGAAGTATTGGTTTATTCATGGATAAAGTCTAAGCATGAGACAAACATAGATATAGTGTTGGGAATCATGGGATATCAACATTTATTTTCCAAATTATACAAATTTTATTTTTGGATATAATATGTATGTTTTCTTGTCCATGTTATTTATTTGAATGGTATTTTTGGGGATCCAGGAAATTTAAAGGTTTTCAAATATTTGAACCTCCAAAAAATGTTTTTTAGATACGGATACTCCTTGGTTTATATGGGTATTACATATGTTTTTTTGTAGCCTCTCAAGACTATCATCCCCAAGGTTATATTTGACAAGGATTAATGTTCCATCTCAATTGAATGGGAAATTTTAGAAGTATTTTTACAATATTAAGATTCACCTTATATCAATAATGATCCATGGTTTACAAGATCTCTGAAAATGGTATGTTGTATATTATGTTGCATTAGAATCAGGGTTGGAGAGTGTTTTCATGAAATGGGATCATGTGGTTGTGTATGATTCATTGCAGGGTAGGTTACATGAGAAGTACTAACCAACACATTTTTTGGAATTTGAAGCTATAGTGCATGATTTGAAAACATGGTTCACTATATATTTGGTGAGGAATTTATGGTTTTATTGAGTCATAATAGTATAATGAATATTTTCTCACATATTTATTTTAACTTGATTGAAAAGAGGTGGATTGAGTATCTCTAGATGTTTGAATTTGAAATTTGTAATCACGAGGTAAAGGAAATTTGGAGACATATGAATGAATAAAAATTAAAATTATTAGGTGGTAAAGAAGATTCATATCAGTGGAAACTAATGTCGGTAAAAGCTGAAAAAATTATAATGAGAAGAATGAGGTGATATAGTAATTTTCTTTCCATTTATATTGGTTCTTAATTTGGTTGGATTGGTTTAATCTGTGAAAAATTATGATTCAGAATGTGTAAATATGAGGATAAAATTCAATGGTGGGGAGACCATTTGGGGATGAAAACTATATGGCAATTAAGTTTTATGGTTCCAGAATTGGATTATTGTACTAGTGGCTTTTCTAGGACAACTTCTTAGTGAATATCATCATTAGATATGTGTTTTCCTCCTAGAAATTCATAATATGGATAATGTGTGGAAATTATAGTTTTGTTGGGAGGGAATGAAATTATTGGTGGCAGGGTTTGTTTCAAGATGATTGAATTGTTACTAAAATAAGGCAAAGCATCCGAGACTCGAATTTATGTTATAGTATTTAAGTATCCCTCTATGGAAATGGAATAACTATTTATTTTTTTCCATGTCTTCCAAGAATGATTCGAAAGCATGACTCTATATGGATGATAGTGGATCATCTCCCAAAGATGGCCCATTTCATCCATAATTATGAATCTTATATGGTATATGATTTGTATAAAATTAATATCTATGAGATGGTACAGATGAATGTTATACCAATTTTAATTATATCATATAGTGATCTATGATTCAAAACTAGTTTCTAGAAATCCCTGAAACAGGACCTTTGGACTCAATTGACTATGTATAAGTCTTATCACAATCAGCTGGATGGGAAATCTAATAAGGTTATAAAAATAATAAAAGAAAAGTTATGGGATTCAGATATCGATTTTGGTGGCTCATGGGAGGATAAATTAACGTTTGTGGAATTGTTATATAATAAAAGTTTTCATTATAGGATACTCATGCCTTATTTAAAGCACTGTATGAGAATAAAAGTCATTCTCCATTTTGTTGGGTGGAAGCTAGTGAGACTCACAGGTTGGGCTACACATATCCAATAGAATACAAAGAAGATAAATTTAACCAGCAAAAAAATAGAGATATATTTGATTCGTCGTAAATTATATGTGGATCATCAACAATGACCATTTTCATTCATGTTTGGTAATCTCGTATTCATGAAAATATCACTAAGTATTGGACATCATTATTTAGGAATGAAAGGAAACATCTATCCGAGGTATATTGTGAATTTTGTGATAATTTTAATGGTTTGAGAGGTGAAAAATTATTTGGCATTGCCACCACCATTTAGTGCGGTTAATAATGTATTTCGCTTGTCTTAGTTGAAGAAGTATCAGCTGAATTTTGACCATGTGATTTGATTGGACTATACTGATCTAGAGTTTTATGCATCATTGGCGCACATTCTAGCTCATATTAGAGATAGGCTAGATACTTTCAGGTATGAGAAAATAAGTAGGCTAGTGAGGGATTAGTAAAAATTTGTTCATATTTAGGAGGATACATAATAATGTGATAAATAAATTTTTGATCAATGTCCTGATCACTTTTGTAGTATTTATGGTTTTCAACATTCCAAGGATGAACATGCCAATGGTGTGGAAAATGTAGCACCCCATGTACATGGTATATAACCATTATTTATTCAATTTTTAAGTTATAATGTGGTTCGTTAAGTTTTAAGATAGTTTTTATGGGCCTTTGGATGATTTTGAGGATTTTCTATGGGAAATATATTTGATAACTATTAGTGAAACCCATTCAACACTAGAGGGAAACCATTTAATTTGAGATAGAGGAAAGGGAGGTAGCACATGGCTAAGGAACACGGTTTGGAAAACAATGTGGAATTTATTGGGACACCTTGAATCATGGGACATACATATTTTGTATATTTGGAAAATAAATTTTCTATACATTTTGGTCAACCAAGAAAGGACCCTCTTGGTAAAATGGCACATGCACAGTTAGTGCACAATTTTAATAATCGTACATGGTTTAAAATGTGGGTTTTAAAAAAATGGATGTCATGAGATTTTAATAAAAACACACCATTGAATCCCCATATTGAACCTCACTCATGGTTTTTTTCTCTCCAGGGCTAGGTAACCTCTCCCACTCAATTTGGAATCATTTTAAAGGGTTTTCTTAATTCATTGAAAACAAATCTCGTTTGATAAGTCTCACTTCATAGTATTTTCTTGGTTTTTTAGATATACTATTATCTAACTCCTAGTTTATGATATATTGGTTTGATGAGGATGTATTGATGGGTTTTCATCCAATTTATTATGAAATTTTTCTTTTTTATTGTTAGGGGGTGGATCTTAATGTGTATATGGGGATTATTAACTTTGATTTTTCAAGTGCTTATGCCATTAATCTTTTTCACAAAAACCCTAAAGATAGGTAGCTTAATACTCGACACCCATAGTAATAACTAGGAGTATTAATTTAAAAATAATTTATTTTTATGATTTTTTTGTGAAATTGATGTCCAATGTTTATATGTAACCCCTTTGGTTTTAATTTATGTGATTTGTAGAAAATATTATATTTTTATGGAATATGAATTATTGTGGGATTTTAATATGATGTTTCAAAAATAAATTTCTTCATTTTAGTTGTGGAAAAGTGTTATGATAATGGTTTTCGATAAAGATATTGTTTTATTGATTTTTTTGAAAAAATGGGTGAAAAAGGGTTTTGGGCATAATGGGTTTAAATATTGCTGCCTTAAAAGGGTTGTTGGATTTAGCAATTGTTAGTTTTCATGATTTGGTGTTTGTTAATTGGAATGGGTTTTTGGATTAAATGGTTAACCAATAATTTGAATGGGTATGATTAGTGGTCTGGAATTACCACTATCAAGGAATTGTAATGTAGTCGTGAATTACCACAACAATAAGGGGACAATGATGGATGTGATGTTCCACCATCAATGGTAACACCAAGAATTAGTTATAGAGTTTTGTGTGTGGTAGTTTTTATATATTTGGACTCATGAAATAAAATTTATTTTTCCAATTTGTAATGGTAAATATGTCTAGTGACATGTTTTGTTTCTTTCCTTGTAAATGTGTTGGTTTTGGTGAAATTGTTCTGGAAAAGAATTTTTTGGATTGTTAAAATCTATTAAATTGTTAAATAGTTATATATAAATTATTTTATTCAAATGATCCAATATGATCTATCACAGTGACATGATTAGGGAATTTATATGAGGAAAACCTACTAAGTATTATATCTCACCCCTACTTTTTCACTTGTGTGATTTGGTAGATGTTGTATTTTGAGACACATGTAAAAGAAAATAATCTAATTTCATTAGTTGTACATCTATATGAATGGGATGTTTTGGAGTTATATCATGGTGCATGGCATGTGGATTCGGATTTATGTTGTTGTGTCTTGAGTTTTTTTGGTCTTCCTCTGGGAACTCAAATTTTGTAATGGTATTTTATTGTATCATTTTTATTGGAATGTTGATAAATTTTAATACTTTATTGAAATTCATCATGTATTTTTTTAAATGGAACACTGGTTTGTGGTTTTCATTTCAAAGATAAAATTATCCCAAATCATTCATAAATCCCCAGTCATTAATTCCTTCATTTGGTGCATTGGGGATTTCATTTATGTTCAAGTAGAATTTACACAATAAATGAATCGAATGAGAAGGGGTGAGTTGTACTAATATCCATTTAATGTTAAAAATATTTGAATAGTTTAGATTTTATCAAATTGTCATCTTGTTTATTTTCATAATGTTATATTTATTTTAATTGTGAAAATAATATTTTTGAATAAAAAAACCAATCCAATTTCAATACCTATAACTCAATCGATATCAATGGATCAATAAATGATCAGGACAAGCACATATTAAATATGGTAAAAATGATGGTTGATAAATTAAAAATCTCAATGCATTAGTAGCTCTTATAAGAATTATGTAACCAATAAAACAATATGAACATAGTTATTGAGAAGACCACATTTTCACAAGTGAGTGGGGTGGAAGTGGAATTACTTATAGATAAAAATTTACCGTCACTATAAATTGATGTATATAATTATTTATTTAAATGAGAAATATAAAAAATTCTAAATCATGTGCTAATAAAACATGATGAAAAAATTTAATAGGTAACTATAAAAACACGAGGCTCACTAAAAAATTTGGTTTGGGAATTTAATTGTAAGGTCCATATTTTTTAATTTATCCAAGGATATTTTTTGTTTTCCATGAGAAAACTATTAATATCTGGTAATTATCCTCCAATATTAGAAGCAAAATAGGACATGTCTTACATAAAACAAAATTTCTAACAAAATAGACTTTACTTGAAATTTTTCATGGATGTAGAGTTCATCTCAAATAAAACCAATGTCATAATACTAAAGAAATATTTTATGAAATACTTAATATATCATTCAATGGACTAGGAAACATGACCCTTAATAATATAACATATGATCTTAATTGTACGAACGTAAACTACATGGCCTGAGATCCATAACACTTGACTAAAATCTATTACATATCATCCTATTAAAATGATATTAAAATATACACATTATTACATGTCATATGAACCCAACATTACAATTTATCACCATATGATTGGGACATTAAAATAACTAACCTGACTATTCTCACATAGATTCTTCATCTATGTAGAGGACCTAAACAATCATGTCGATTATGAGGGAGATTTTATATAAATCCCCTTTGGGTTTCTCTAAAATTTTACCTCCAATATATCTCTAGTATCAATCCTCTATTTCATTAATGTAACATTTTCATTGAAATATTGTCTTTTTGGAAATTACCCTTGAGCTTGACACAAAAACCATTTAACACCCAGAAAAATTTTCACCTTCTCAAATCATAAAGGATCCCTTCCTAAAACAATGTATGTATTGATTCATATCTTAATATGTTATATAATTATCTCTAGATCTCATATTCCAGAGCATAAAAACATTATCTTCCATGTCATCCTATTCCTCTTAGTCATTATGATATTCAGTTGATTCACAATGACTTACCCGCATCATTCTCAAATCTATTCCTTATCAATTATACCTTTCTCCTTTAGTAAAACACAGTATAGATCTAAATATCATTTTATTTCCTCTTTCCAGAGGATATGTCATTTGTTTTTTATAGAATATCCCATTACATTCCTTAATTTATACATTATCAAACAACAAAAATTGAATCTTGTATTGGATTCATAATTTATTAACATCTCATTTGATGCATGAAGTTATAAATTAATGAGTTTCATATTTACGGGTTCACAATTTCATAAGAGCGTAAACTATTTAAAATTTAATTCCATCATCTATGACTAAAAACTATATATAAGTTAATCATCTAAAATATACACCATCAAGGTATAAGATACATTTTTTCACCAAATATAGGTCAATAAACTCCATTACATTGTCACTTTATTTATAATTCACTCTATTTTAGTCCTTACTAATTTATATTATATATGCATAATGATTATCAGGTAGAAAACAATTAAATTATTATG
Organism: Viscum album; assembly: GCA_963277665.1. Taxonomy (NCBI): domain Eukaryota; kingdom Viridiplantae; phylum Streptophyta; class Magnoliopsida; order Santalales; family Viscaceae; genus Viscum; species Viscum album. The sequence goes on from OY728136.1 coordinate 412,649,185, forward strand.
TAATCACATTCTTTGAGGCATATAAACTATAAATTTTTTTAGACTGATGTGTACACCCTTAAATGCCAAATTTATAACCCCTTTTACTAAAACTTATATATTTTCATAACTAAAATTCCACATTCATTTCATGATTGTTTCATTAATATCTATAAAACTACTCTATCTTGATGATTTTTAATTATCACAGAACGTTCTGTGTATCATATGATAATACAATGTGACACTATCATAAAATATATAAAAACAAAAACACAAAGTTACCATTTTATCCACGTTATAATATAAATTTCTATAGTGATAGAGGAATTAATTTGCTAGTATAAAACACCATAACAGGTTTCATGATAAATAATCAATCTGTTTATAACTATGATTTTAGTTTTTCATATATTAGAAAAATATTATCCTATGAAAGAAAATTTGAAAAATATATTGGCTTTTTATTTGTCTATAGTAAACATCATGTATTATTTATGATATAACTATATTTTAATTTGGTGTCAAATTCCCTCCCAAAATAAATCATACCTTTTAATTAGAGATTAACTATACAAAAAATCCTCATCTTTCATTGCACATTGATTTTCATTTCTCCTTTTCATCTTTTCATCTCTATAAATTTCAAGAGTCCATTCATCGAAAAAAATTTATACAATAATATTTTACTATAAGAATTAGATAAATGTAATGTGGTATGTTATTTAGAGTGATCCCATGCATCATTAACATACTTCTCCTATAAAATAAAATTCATTTCTATTTATAACAGTGTTAGGAAATATTTTCATCACTAAGTCAAAATGAGTTTACCCTATCAATGATTGAGACGTAAGAATACATGTACAAAAAAGTCCCATATATATAATATTAAATTATGTAATATCATCCCCAACACGTAATGGAAAATTTATTATCACAGAGAATGTGTTTCTAAATGTTTCTAGGTAATACATATCCAGGGAACATTCCCAGGATGAACATTCCCCAATTTCAATTTCACCGAACCGTCTTAATTTTTTTGAATAATCATATGTTAATAGTTACCAAATATATATGGAATATTCCATTTGAAACATTTATCAATTCATAGTTGGTTGGACTTTATATATAGTGAATGGGTAGCAAAAAATGTCTATCTGATACTGGACCATTTTATAAATCCTAATGGAAAATCCTTATAACCCTTAATTTTGAATAAATTTGTGTGAATTTGTGATTAACCCTTATTTCAAAATCCTCATGTTAAATTATATACAAACATGCTTCTTATTGTGCTCCCATAAATCACAATCATTATTGTAGATAATGATTTATTTCTTTCCCTTTCACAAATTCATAAAACATATTAGTGTTTGAATCTTTAGGTTGAGACAATGATTAATATAAATTGGTCATTTAATTAGTCAATAATAGAAAATCATGTGGGGTAATTGATATTATAGATCATACCCTATGGAAACACAACCTACCATATAAAATAATTCATTGTATGGTTTGGAGCCTGAGAACCAACATATGTGTAATTTGTGATTTCTTATATTTAGATGTTTGAATATTAATAAATTTCGTATCACATTTTTATTCTTCATAATCAAGAGGTAGTATGTGATAATATCCTAAGTGTAGTTCTCAAGATGAAAGGTCATAATAGTTCTATGTTATGATGAGAAAAAAAAATATCCAAGATGACATTCATAAATACATATTCTAAATCATGATTAAATTATATGGATGAAAAAAATGATGTGGGCTATTAGGGGTGGATACTCAAAAAAATTATGCATCTTCTCATTATGTAAACCCTTGGAAATATTCAATGTTTGATATTAGGATAATAATACACACTTGTAGGAAATCAATTTTTATATATGTTAATGTATGTTTAATTATAAAGACATGGGTAATAATCCATATATTTTTGGATTATTATTAATGGGTATTATTTTTTGTGTACTCTGATTTGACAGTTAAAAATATGATGTCATATGTTCATAGTGATGTTGTACATGATTGGTGCAACAAAAATTATATTTCAATAAATAATAATGAAATATATGATATCTCCCTTTTATCATTTAATGGACATTCATATCTTAGACCCTTTAATGGAAATGAAATAGAATAAGTAAATTTAAATCCTTTATTTTCTATAGAAATGTCTGTTCCCATAAATTAAATGAAGGATATATCAAGAAAAAATGCTGATGGAACCAGCATTCAACCTTTTTATAAGATATATCATTATAAATAGATGATATTACAAAGTATGGTATTTTATTAGATTTTATGTCATTGCAAAAATAATGTTGTTTCTATATGGGTGACATGGAATGTTTATAGGTGATAACCTTAGAAATTGGGATGTTTTCCTAATTCTACTAAGAAAGAGCTGTAGAGGGTCTAACACTAAGTGTATACAGAATCATATTTAAATAATAATATAACAAATTATTTAAAATGTCGAAGAAATGTCATCCTAGAATATATATGAATAATTATTCTTGTTTTATATTCAATGAGATTTATTCACAAGTTATCCAAGATAATAATTTTTTATAGATTTTTTAAAAAATATTTAAAATAATTTTTTTGAAAAAATATATATTTACTAGTTAGTGAATAATGTAATAATACATTTTATTATGTAAACTATCATTAAGAATATTTTTTGTAAATTTTTTGGGGGAATGACCTATCAATTTTATTGATCTAGGAATTTATATAATAGTTTAATTATTATTTGAATAAATAACATTCAATTAATCTGTGTGTTTTGTTTATATAAAATAATAATATGTCTAATATTATTATTATATATAGGGGGTTATTCATGGATTACGGTGATAATAACTGTATGATCATTGAAATTTTTGGATTCATCTCTAGCGTGTTTTACGATATTTTTGATTTTTTATATACCTTTTTTTCTACTAGTGTATTGGGGTGTTTTTGGGTGAATTTTTAAGAATAACTAACAGACAATGGGTTATGCACAGTTTGCACACAGTTTGAAATATCGCACCACTAAATTATGGCAACCATCCAATCATTGAAAGAGATGTGGGCACTTTTTGCGAATTATTTGAGAAACTCTATGGCTAAACCATGCTTACCATGAAACCCTAGTTAGAGTGGTCTGCATAGTTGGTGCACGATTTTCTATAACTGTGCGACCATACTCAGGAAACCATGTGTGGGAGATTTATTACCCAAATATATAATTAAAAACTATCCAAACCCTATTGTCTACCATATTATAATTTTGGCACGGGATTTACTAATTCAAGGTAATCCCAATGCCATCTGATGGGATTACAATGTTATTTCAACATCGTTATTCGAGATCCAAATCCCAGATTGAACATTTTTCCTCTTCCCAGTAAGTTTATTGTATGTCGTTGCTTGTCCCATTAAATACAATATCTTTCTGTGAATATTTAATCAAATATCTCCACGATTTAAATGGATCTAAACCTCTGAGATGAGGTGTAGATCTAGAATTTTGGATCTAGACCAATATTTTCACATTCTTTATTCCTTGACCATAAATTTTGATTAGGTATTTAGATCAGGGCTTGATTGACAACATTGTGCTGCTTGGATTTTTGGGATTTCCATTGGGCTAACATCAGTCAAAAAACCAAGGTAGGTGGTCTAAATAGAATTTCCATAGTTTTGGATTTGATATGTGAATGTGAGTTTATGTATTTGATTGATCCCTTCCAAATTGATTTCCTAAATTTGAGTAAATAGGAATGTGGATTTGACTTCAGAATTCCTTGGTAATTAATTGATAATTGAATCACGAAACAAATGATGGGGGGGGGGGGGGTGGTCCTAAATAGATATTTGTTTTGGAGATTGGTTATGGGTTAATATATTGTAATTACAATATTTAATTTATTGTTTTAATATAATTAATTTGGTGAAATTAATTATGAAATGATGTTTTGGTATGTAAGATAATTTTTTGTGATAATTAATTATGAAAAGTTGAGATTTGATATGGATAATTAATTGTAAATATATAATTATAGAATAAGAACTGTATTGATTGATTAATTAATTTATGAATTAATTATTGGTTTATGTTCTTAGTTAATTATTGTGTTAAATAATTTATTTTGATATTTTTAACTAATTGTTGGATTAGTAATGGAATGAAATGGATAATTCTTGATAATTAAATAATTACTAAGTGTGTGAGATTTTTGTGGTGTTAGATATGCATTCCTAGACTGATTGGAAGTTGGTACTTGGACATATAATTCCCCCCCAATAGTTATCCAAGCATGTGTTTTTTGGGTGCGAGGCATGACAACCTACGCTGAATGATATATGGAGGGTTGGGTATGGCTACCAACACTAAATGAGATTTGAGGTTCTTGACATTACGTTAAACACCAAATAAATGATAATAATGAATCATAATTCAAATTGAAAACATGAATTGAAACTAGGTCTCATGTGATGATTGAAGATTAAATGACAATGTGATAACCATTTAATTATGGATTGTATTTATTCATTCATAAAAATACAAAATCTATATTTTGAATGTACTTATTTTAGATACCGTTGGTGGTGGACTACTGACTTGTTTTGACACCCTATTCAGGCCACCTAGTTAGTACCCAAGTAGACTTTGTTACTGTAGGACATGATAAAGACACGACCCTACAATAGGCTGTTGTTTGGGATTAGAGCATGTGATTGGGAACCAGACATGGTTTGGGACCCTCTATGGAGTTGTAATGTATTTAATTTAAGTTAAATTGTAGAAACTTTACATTTTCATTGTCATAGCATGTTTTACCATTCATATGATTATTAATTTTCTTATTTTTATTATCATATAACATGGAATTGTTCTGGTTAATTATATGCATCTGAACATGGTAATTTTTGTTTGCTTCCATTGCTGTTTCATTCTAATAAAATAAGGTATAGTCTCCCAAAGACTGACTTAACAGACTGTTACTTCTAGTTGTCACCCTCTGGCATACGGGGAGGTGCGCTTGAGGGCATGTGGCCAACCGACTCTGGGCACCGTTTAGTGGAGCCCGGGTCGAGACGTCAGAATGTGTTATCTGAGTAGTTTTCCTTTAATTATTATTCTTTTGTATTAATATTTTGTGAAAGTTACACATGATATAAGGAAGTTTCAAGGCATGGTAATGAGATCATGAATGGGGGTTGAAAACCCATTTATGGAGGAAATCTAAGTACACTAGGTGAAATTGTTGTTATTGAAATTTGATGTTACAGTTCAATATTATTTTACCTTAGGTGATGAAATTGTGGTGTGATGCAATATTTGTTTTGAATGTTGTTGAATTTTGATTCATAGACTAAAGAGGTATGATTCTTGAGTCTTCGTGCATCATTCTAGGATCTCTGGGTTGTTGTGACGTGCAAAATTCTACGAACTCATAGGAAAACAAGCTATGAGTATGTTGTTGAACATGAACTGTTTTTTCCTTGTTGTGAGATTGAAAAAATAGTAAAAAAAGAGATGAAATTGGTGTCTAATGAGAACATTGATTGATGAAATGACTATGATTATTTAATTAATTTTTTATTATATTAATTTGAGATAATGTGATTAATTAATGGTTTATTTGATTAATTAGAATTTATGTACCCTTGTTAACCAAGTCCTAGGAGTAATATGGTTAAGGGTAGTGATTATTCCTTGAGGTTGACTATGCAGAAATAAAAAGGGTAAAGGACATGTTGAAACATTATTTGTTAGTTTCACCTCTTATGTAAATTTTATAACGTAAAATTATTAGGCCTAATATGTGTTTTTGGGTTTGTAGAGATATACCTCCACGACACTTGATGAGGGAGATACTGATGGTTATAGACTGACATGAAATTCTAGAGAGGGAGCTTGAGGCACCAATGGTGTATACTGAGGAGGAAGTGGAATAGTTCTTTGAGAACTTTTCTCATTTCATGGAATTCATGGAGAAATTTTCATGTGGTATGCACTTGAAATGACACAATTTTCCGGTAAAAATTTGAGGAAGATATGGGATGATCATGTGAGTATATATATAAATTCTTTATTTTATCTTGAGAAAGGAATTTTACATGAACTATTTGATCCTAATAATACTTCCAATACATGTTTGTTGATCATGAGAATGTCCCTAAACATGTATTCCTTGACCTTGTAGAATATCATTGATATTGAAACATTGATCATTAAATAATACTAGGATATTATTTGTAAAAATCCTCAGATGTGTCTTCTATATCATATTAACACCCTACTCATGTTAGGTGAACAATCAACACATTTCTAGAAGATAGTGAATACATGTCATGAAAATCCAAAGCGACATTTTAATTATATCAGGAAGACACACAAATACTAACACTATGAGGATTCCTGATGAAAGAAATTCAACTGAATTAAACTTTTAATAAGGTATGTGTCCTAAATTATTTAGTATTACACATTCATGGGAACCAAGTGGAGCCATTATCTTAGATAAACCATTTATGGTCACCGTCTCTCTCTAACTATATTAATATAGAGAATGCATATTAAAATAGAAGCCACAGTGTCCACAGTGTGTAATCACAAATCCAATGGGAAACCTTAGTATGTATTACCTGATGAGTAACATAATATGATATGTCCCCTAATACTAGGTATATATTTGTGTTTAAGCCTTGGACAAATGAACATTGAGAACTCAGATTCCTGTCAAAACATGATATGTAGGATTCCTTCCTAAGGCCTACTTTCCAATGGGAATCCACATTATCGTATGTCCTCTCATTTATTTGGCATTTAAACCATAGAGAATCTATTAATCCAATTGGGATATTATTCTACCATATCCACTAGTAGACTAAGAAGTGAACTGAACTATGAGAACTTTGTTTCCTATAATATCTAGGATACATTGGATGCCTTCCTATGTCCCGAGCTCAGAAGGGAATATTTCCAATAATAAGACACTAGAAATCAAAAATGCTAGAGGATAATAAGAAAATTCACCCACTGATATAAAAATATGTAACACATAATTGGGTTAGGGATAAAATGATCTATAAGAACTCTAATTCTTGTAATAACCAGGATACATATGACACCCTCTTAAGGCCCGAGTGTAAATGGGAATATAAATTTAAATATGTCCCCCACGTATATTTCATTTCGACCATCAAGATCCAAAATTCCCATGCAATGATCATTTGAATTCATCCATCATTGAATTCAAATATTAAATGATCTACAGGAACACTGATTCACACCATAACCAAGATAAATAATATTCCATGATATGGCTCGATATCAAATGGGTTTCCACTTCAGTGTAAGTTCCTTCATGAAATAAGTATTCCGCAATTTTTTTGAATGAATTATCTAATATGATTAATATCCTCCATATTCCATCAGTGGATAAAATGTGGGATCCATTGTGAGAATCCTTTTTATTATAATCCCAAATCATGAAATTGAGTTTATCACACCCATCAATAGGATAGGGATGAATAGACCTATGATGAATCTGATTCTTCTTATAATATATGATATGTAGGATTAATTATTGAGGCTCGATTATGGATCACATAGGATTACAAATCAGATATAACTTTATCAATATCATGATTATAAATACACCTATGTGGCACCATCATTGGGATACAAGTCTAATTGTTTCACATCATCTTCAAAATGACCATACCCCCAATAAATGAATCTGATGGGGGCATAAATGCATAATTACCACCCAAGGCCTCTATTTTAGTATCAATCATGAGAAAACACCCATAATAAAAACCATGTATAATATAATTTCTATCATAATAGGATACATATTAAGCCTATCTAATGTTATTTTTCAAAATTCACATACTTACCATGTAATGTTAAACTACATTGATTTGTCTAGACAGAGAACAAAAATATATGCACAAAAGACTAAATGGGATTTTATTCCAATTTTTTGGGATATTTAAGACTCATTGTAGGGGTTAAATCCTATAAAAAAGACACAAAAATACCATTTTATAATAATAAACCCAAGTGTGAATTAAAATGGTAGTAAACCCAATGATTATAATAAATAAAATAACATTAGATAACTCATGAATTCCATAATTCTGTTCCTATCAATTCTTGTTTTTAATAATGTAATTATGATATGGGAAACCTATCAGGTATTAGGTACATGAATTTATTTTTGGATCCCATATTAAATCTATTAAATATTTCCAAAGTAGGAAATAATTCAACCTAAAAAAGTGTCATGGGCTCAACTTCCCATTCTCCAAACCACTGTGAGTTCCTATGTGTTATTGAGTCTGAAATCCCAAAGGACCACCTTCATATAGAATGTAAGAACATTATCAATTTGGTACATGGGATGTAATATTGGTTTCTTGGGGTTATTAAATAAATATTAAACCTAATATGAGTGACTAAAAAATGCCTTGAACCCCTTAATAATCAAACTTCCAAGCCAGAACCTATCCACCTCATTCCCAATGAATCAAAATTGTGAATATAATGTTAAATTATGTACATTATTTCATCCATTATAAGGGTGAAACGAGATATAATAAACAATTTCCATTTTACCATTTTGTTCCTAAAATTTTGAATAACAACATTTTTAACCTCACAAGTTTCTATTAACTACGAGGATCCTCACATAAAAAGAATAGACCTTCTATTTACTAATAAAACTATTAATGTTATTTTAAAAAATTTACTCTTATATAGTATGTTTCAATAATGAGGTTTATTTATTCTCATACAAAACATATTATATTAATTTTAATTAAAATTATATAATTTATTATGCTAAAGGATTCTATGATTTTCTAAAAAAAATTGCCCATGGCCCTGATGCATTGTTTTCCAACACAACACCTCTAGAAAGTTTTGGAGAACATCATGGTTCATGATTATTACATAATTAACTACAACCTGACACTAGTATCGACCCATGAAATACTTTAAATTATTAGTAACCACCATCTATATTTCACATTATAGGGAAAGGGGGAGTTTGTGGCCACCATTTCCACATTATTCTTCTTTGTGAGCCTATCACAAGTGTGTAGTAACATATACATTCCCAAACACATGGACATGGATGAGGAAAATTCTCATAAAAAAACAATCAATGAAGAGTTTCCTCAGAGGTAATCCATTCTTTCTCTTTATCATCATTAATATGTTTCCATGATTCTATAACGAGTTGTAGAGGTGGTCATTCCTACACCAAATTTCCAGGTTGGGGAACCCAATAAGAGATACATGTAAGGGTGTCTAAAAAATGTAGCTATATAGAAGGACTATATCCAAACATCCACCAATACATCTGAGGCCCACCAGTGTATCCTGATATTTTCCTATAATTTATCTCATATCATCGATCCCTAGAAGCATATGACTTCGTCACAATATGCTTTTTTAACTGTGGGATCCTAGGAATCACCCCATTCTCCAAGGATATGTGATATTTTTTATCATGTTTTATCCAAGAATATAATTCAACATGTGCACCATGTATAAGGGGAACTGACCCCTCAACTGGTATCATAGGAACTAAAACATAAAATGGTATCATTGTCATCGACCCCTTAATATATTTTATGGAAACATACCAATCAAACATTATAGTGGTCACTGAACCACCAAATGGAATATCGAGCATCGATCCTCCAAACGAGATAATCTATCGAGGATGAGAAAAAATAAAATATGTATTAGTAAATTTGATATCAGTCAGATATGAAGATTCATTCTTGGATTCGGTTAATAAAAATACATATGAGTATAATAAGACCTTCCTATAGTCATATGATTCCTAGAAGGTTTTCCTACCTTCTGCCAATGGAATGTGAAAGGAAAGGCTAAGAAGTATCCTTAAAAAATATACAGCAGGTGTTATTAACCATATTTTTATTCTAATGAATAATTAATCTAGATCATTTGGCTATTTTAATTTCTATATTTATTATTTTGGGTCAACATCTGGAGTCCCATCATCACCCAATCACCCTACCATAGGTAGAGGAAGGATTGTTTTCAGGTATTCTACCATCCACCCCCTTGAGGATGAAAAGTTAATAACTTCATAAGAGATCATCAATATAATAAAATGAGATAATATGAATCATTAAAAAATAATTTGGTTCAAAATACATTGAAATATACCATATAATAATGTACCAGTACTCTCATATAGATTTCCTCCATGCAGTGAAGTCCCCTAACCCACATGGCCTTGAAGATTTTCGTATTTTTCATCCTCTTATCAAGTAAAATACTAAAAATTCTATACCTGACCTAATCCAATAGGGATGTGGGAATTTCTATTTCTTTATGACCCTCATCCAACATTTCTAGTGAGATTTTCATATTTTCTGAATCCTTGTCGGTGTTATTCTGGAAACCATATGACCACATATGTTTCCAGAAAACCTCTTGGATATTTGGGATCCTTTGGTCACATTGAAGTGTTTATGTAATTCAAGATCCCAAATTGAACAGAAACTATCCCCTAACCATTAAATATTGGGAATATGTATGCTAGGATATAGACATAGTCTTGCGTCTGAGCCCATGGAGGAATAAATAATATGTGTGAGAATAATCCTACTAGACCACCTCCTAAGGATAGACAATTAGTTGTATATTCTTTCTAATAATAAAAATTCCCCATGTACTATAATTATTTCTTAAAGATTAATTTGATAGATCATTCAGTAATGAAAATGTCATGTGAGAAAAATTAGATTATAATTAAAATAATTGACACTACCCTTGAATTCTTAGTAACATAATAAAATGTTTATTTTCAATTAAGGATTAGCTTCATGTTAATATAAACATCAGGATATTAGAAACATAGACACATGAATCCCCACTTCATTCCTCTGATAATTTTTAACAAGACAACCCAATTGTAAAATATAGTTTGAACCACATACCTCTTAGAGAAATTCGACCACCCATCAATAAAAATAGAAAAAAAACCCTATACATTCCAAAAAAAATCATTCCACTATGTATTTTTTTGGTTCCCTGAAAAATGGTTTGATTGTTCTCCCAATAGAAATGAAGTTGAATGAGAAAGGTTTGATATGACAAAAAAACCATTATCCTACCATAGATTCCTTGGGAACACAATAGAGATATACAGCTTCTTCGAGGATAGGTTGAAGATACAAGTTAGTTGTATGATTTTTATAGTTAAAGGATCCCAAAACTCATTCAGTATGAATATGTGAAATCAACTTTTCATTGGAAGAGAAACTAGGTTGATATGTAATTAAAATGACCCCTACTGCAAGATGTTAAATTTTTTGGCCATCACCTTTTCTAGAAGATGTTAAAATTTCCAATCATCATACTTATAACAAGTAGTTAAATTTCATTGTCACAATCATTACAACATGATTTTAAACTACATGATTATAATCCTTAGTGCATGATTTTAAACAACATTTACCTTTCCCTTAAAAAAAGATTTTAAATAACATGTCCCTCTACCAAACAACAATGCATTAAACTACACAATCTACATCCTTACAACAATCGGTCAAAGTGCATGTTTTTCACCATTAAACTGTGTTGTTAAAATGAATGGGCCTCATTCTTACCACAAGACCATAAACATTATGGACCTCATACATACCAAAAAAATTAACTTATATGGTCATCCTCTTCACTATAAGACATTAAAATTCACTAATAAAGTCCTTACAGAAAGGGGTTAAACTACAAAAACAACATCCATAATAAACGACATTAAACTTCATGACTAATTTCCTTGTCACTCTAGATTAAATTTCATTGGTTTCTAGAAGTTCACACATCTTGATTTCCATTATAATTGTAATAATATGTAATCCTTGATGCTATTTCTTTGCATAACCACCTATATTCACGTCCTTAGAACATAGAGATATACTTCAAGAAACATGACCACATTACATGATGATAAAAAATGCAATATATAAATCACTGTGAGACCTCATCAAGATTAGGTGGAAATTTCAATTTCCAGATTCCCCATCAATATAGTACAATACTGCTCCCTGTGATATCAAAAAGGCACCAAAATTTCCTCAGACACTAGTTCATGGCGATCACCAATAGTTTACTCCCCTTACACTTAGATCTAGTTATCTATGACATTGGTTAAATCATAAATCGATAGACATGAAGGAGAATGATCATATCCATGCTATTTCAAACAAAGGCTATAGTTGTATATGGGAACCAATCACTGGGAAGGTATGAATAAATTTCACATGAATAATGTCTATATTGTAATTTATATGGAATAAAGAGTAAATGTGTTGTAGTATATCCTCACGTCAATCAATGTCATCAATAATATATCCTATCATCTTAGAGTATATATGCATATATTTTTATAAATACCCTAATAACGCCACAGTGATTTGTGATATAATAATAGGATCCCCTCCAGTATACACAAGTGAAGATGAAGGTATATAAATATATTCCAATCAAAATATCCATAACAACACAATACTCTAATCTATATCAACAAATGTGCACTCTAGGGAAATCACACATCCTTTCTCTCAACCAGGGGGATTATCAAAATTTTCTGGTAAAGGGAGTGGAATCAAGAATAATTTCATATCCCTATTCCAACTATGGATCACCAAGTTTGAGTGCAACATAACTTGATATATGTTCATAATTATATGACCAGATACAAGTTACATATTTTATCGGCCCCATATTGGGCTCATATCCTCATTCTAGCCAGTGATCACCATGTATGTGAAGCACAAGCCTCAGGATAAGATCATATACATATAAATAATAGATTGGTAGAATAATCCAATGTCCTAGGATTACTCTTATATCTGAATTTATTCCACATATCACCAAGTTAGATCTGCACATCCTCATGATATGCTCATATTCTTTTCCTTAAAGAAAATCAAAATATCCTAGTTCCAAACAAAAGGATGATCATATCTTTTATCGCATTCTTTAGGTTTTTTGGTATATTATAATGGTGAATGCATAATCGAACTAGGCATAAATTCATGTTCTAATTCAGACTAATCATGTAAGAGTAGAACATTTCTTAGGATAGGCTCATACACATGCGGTGAAAGACATTATGTATATTCAAAAGGCCCATTATCAACATTATATTATTGTTTTGGTAGATTCCAACCATGTGGGAGTGGAAAAAGCCTCAGGATATACTCATTTCAAAAACAATGAAGCTCATTGACATGCTCTGGAAGTTTCTCCACATTATTATCCTATTCGCTTCACAAGATATGGTTATGAATTGATTCTAACAGTCGTTATAATGCATGATTATATTAATTGTGAACCCCAAAAGTAAGGACAACATATTTTATCCATGATATAGAGTTAGTCTCATATCCCTATCCTTATCAATTCCAACTATCCATCAGGTTTTCTAGAACTTATTATCGACACCAAAAGGGTATGTCAAATCATAAACTAAATATGATGGTGATCATTACAATTCAAGTCCCCCTTATGGTAGTGTGGGATGGATCATAGTGACTATAGTCCTGAAATAACCCATAGTCAACCTCCCCACTAAAATATCTACCATTAAAAAGGAAATATTTTGCATTCCAAGACACCTTCATATAGTGAGTTGCTCAAATATAGTAGGAACCACCATAAAGAATGATTCAAACTATATTAGGGAAAACCATATATACAATCCCATCAACCATCAGTAACACATAACTACCATTAGAATATGACCCAGAGTGGAAGCATCTATTGTATGACTAGTTAAATCATATAGATCTTAGTATTAAGTTGATGACATTGATATTTAGAGTGTGTTAGATAGAGGAATCCTAAAAAAATTAGATCCATTTTCACTTCAAATAAAGTGATCCAGAACTAGTCTAAAAGCAATGACAGAGTTCTTCCTAACCAAATGACATTAAACTATATATTGTTTTTTCTGAACACATGAGTTTAAACAATACATAATTTTCCTGGATGCAATATTGTGTACTACACAAAATTCTATTCCCTTACCATGTGACATTAAATTGTATGAAGTAATCCTAGAAAAAAATTATTAAACCACATTGCAACTTTCATCCTGGTTGCATGATGTTAAACTATATAAGATCTCCCTGATCAAATGATGTTAAACTATACAGAACTCATTCTATACATAATATTCCAATTTTTACAACATCTTATGTCCTGATTATATGACATAAAACTGTACAATTCACTTCCATACAACATGACATTAAATGACATGAATGATTACCTTATAACATGATGTTAAATTTCACATGGATCATTATCTCAATAAAATTTCATTAAAACATGATATATATAAATAGGATTGAAAGATGAAATATCCCATACTTGTGTGAGAGTTAGCTCAAGATACGTAATCTCTTCATCCAAATAAATTTGTGTTGATTGATTCCTGCTATCAAGGGATATGTAGGGACACCTGAAACTCCACTATTATTCTAAGAAATAATATTCATCTTCTACCAATTATATCAATACTTATACAAAACACATAAACTTAATATTCATGGAATATTTTCTTACATTAAGATGTAAAAATGCACAGTACTATAGAGCTACATCACTTTCAAATCAGGTGATCCTCATCCTTACCACAAGACATGGAAATTGCATGCCTAAAGTCTATTCCGAATGAAGTTGAACTGCCCATGTTTCCAGAAGTATGTGTGGATTTATTCTCAATTAAATGAGATATGTAGCGTGCCTAAATCCAATATCATTGTCTAAACACCGCATGATTAAAAATTTCCCTTTTATATCATTAATCATCTCTTCATAGTGAGTAGTACCCTTTACATTAATTATTTCTCACACAGAGTGTAGATCATGTGATCTTATGCATTGCATTAAGGGATTCCCTGCAAGAAAAAAGAATAAAATATCATGATAGATTCAACCTATTTTTCAATGAAAGTCCTTAAAATGAATATCATGATACCTATCCAAATGACATAAAAAATAGTTTGTGTCCCTTTCATGAAATTATGATTCATATTAATATAGACCACATCTAAGAGGAAATTTATTGTCAGTGATTGGTCTCTAACCAAATCATCATTCAAAAACTATTTGTGACCCGATTTCAGAAAATATATGATTTTTATTGACACCATAATCTCCTAACCTGGGTCTTGTCACAAAAAATAAGCCTAAAAAATACCCCTCCCATCATTTAGTAGATATTTGAATATGAATCAATGTCTTAAATAAATACGTGTGGATTGATTCCTATTATTGTGGGATACATAGTGATGCACAAACATTTATCTGTAGGTCATTTCGTGGAACCCTTATTACTATAGGGGAGCCTATTTCATTTTCTCATGTTGTTAAATTGCATTATTCATGGAGAATATTTTGTTAATTGATTAATATCATCATATGATATATAGAAACCCCCTATCTCTAATCATGGGACCAAATACAATAGTAAAAGGAAAAAATTCCCTCCCCCACATACATGTCGGCCTTGCATAGAGTGTTTCCCATTTAAGAACTACCTTTGGATGGATTTTTGTCATCACGGGAAACATATTTATGGAGGAATCTCTGTTCCTAGACAAAACTACAAAAACTACCAAAAAAAATTCACTCTAACTACCTAGGTTCAGATCCATTCATATCCATTTTCATTATATTCAAGTTAGATATATGAATTGACTACTTTTCCATTTAATATATCATACATAAAATTTCATGTCTGTACCCACATCCATACAACACAATGTTAAACTAAAAAAAATAAAACAAATCCTTACATCATGACATTCAAATAAGTAGAAATTTTTTTGGGTGCTTGAAAATTATACTATACAAAAAATACAACCTCACTAAATGATCTAAAAATGAGCAATCCATCACCCATTATCATTTATAATCAAAGGAACACAAGATCCTTATCCCAGAATACTTGAGTGTGGTGTGATTCTTCCATCTTTTAAGAACCTAAATTCATATAAAAAAATCATTTTTTGAGTGCGTCATGTTTCAGAAACCTTTTTTAGCCCATGGAAATGAAAGGTGATCTCGCTTCATGACCATGCTATTGATGAATATTGGTTAAATATTATATATAATTGATATGGATACACTGAAAGATCATATTTCTTATACTTGTTAGCCCCACATCACCCAAGGAAAACACATCACCTTAGAGTGTTCTTGGATTTCCATAGTAATATTTTACCACATCATTACTTCTATATGAAGAACCATGATCCATGATTTACAACATTTTCATCCAACTCTTAGATGGTTTTTTGGATTACTCTTTTCCCATTGTTTATTAATTATCTTCAGATATAGAATTACCCATAAATTAGTTCCACATGTTTCATGAACTTAAACTACCAGTACAGTATTCAAATATTTATTAACATCACCTCTAGAATATAATGTTTTAAATTAGAAGACCTTAAAATACTGGAAAAATAGACAAAAAACACATCATGATGAAAACCCGCAAAGTGGGGCCTGAAAAAATCATTTCATCACTCACTAAAGTTTTAATATATTAATTTTAGGGAAACAAATTGGACATAGGTAAATAAGGAATTATTATCATATGTCATACTCTATATCCCTTGTAAAATCCTTGTTATGCTCATTGGACCACTTGGTTTTAGAAAACGGTAGAGTAATTATTTATTTAATTTACTTGTCACAATTACATGTTCACATGATGAAGAAACAAATTTTTATATGATCAATACCTTATTGAAACATACAAAATCCAATAATCAAAAATAATTTTCTATGTTCCTTCAATTATCAAAATACTTTCATATCCCTTGGAGTGGAAAACATATCTCTTTTTATGGAATTTATATTTATTACAAAGGGAATAGAAAAAACAACCACTGTAATATTTGTCTAATATATGTGGATTTTTGATTGATGTGATCCGGTAAAAACATTGAATGAATATATAGCCTATGGGTGTTCTAGATTATTCTCAACACGATTGTCTCAAACCATCCTCATGACCCCAAAAATATTCACCAGGATTTAAAATTCCATAAAAAAACTATTTAAGAATATTCCAAATTCATGACATTAAATCACTCGAAATTAGAACATTTCTCAATGAATGAATGCAATATTACATTCACAATCCATATGATGTCCCGTAACTCATGATTCAACAACAATAGGGTATAGGGCTTGAGCTTCCCAATTTAAGACCTAAATTTCCCAAGGGTTCCAGAACCATTATGAGATAGATTTCCATCATAACCAAATACATTAGTATAGAAATATAGGAAATCAAAAAGCTTATAGGGTCCCTGTAAATGAGTGGTAATACCTCTCATTGGCAATTATATTAACCCATAAAGGGCTTGTACCTTCAAACTTTAGGCATCCCATCCTTATAGTAATGTATCTTAATTCATAAAGAGTCATGGTGAAATAAATATAGAATAAAGAACCAAAGGGTATGTTGGATCATCAATGATATGTATAACCCATTCCATTATTCATTTAATCATGATTATGGGAATATGATTTATATCACCCATATTCCAACTATCCTAGTGGGCCTAGAATCCCTAGTATTTATCTATCATCCCATATTACCCACATAAATCTTCCATAATCCTTAGAAAATATCATATACGCATATATTGGAATGTTTTACCTGTTTATTGTTGAGTTAATAAGGTTTTCATATGACTTTTCCATTTATTTTTGTTTGGGAGAGATTATTGAGTCTACAAGGTTTCCATATGAATTTTCCATTCCTTTATGTTTTCAAAATCACAAACACTTTATCCTATGGAAAACTTCATCTTCTATACGATTTCCCTTAATAATGAAAATTTTCCTTCCCCACCGAAAATTTATCCTTACCATGTTTTCATTATTCATGTCATAATCTAAGTCATTTTATTTCTAAATGTGTAATTTGGTTTCACAAATAAAACCTTAGAATCATATAAATACATAGATATAGAGCATTCTGTTTTCATGATCCGAATTCATGTTCCAAACTCTTTTAATTCAGACTCTGAATTCTTCAGAATTGAGGTTCTGGATTCCTTAGAATTCAGACTCCAAATTCTATAGAATTCAGGATCCAAATTCCTCCAAATTCTGAATCCGAATTATTTAGAATTTAGAATCCGAATACCTCAGAATTCAGACTCCGAAGTATTTATAATTTAGGTTCCAAATTCCTCAGAATTTCAAATCTGAATTTCTTAGAATTCAGCATCTGAATTCCTTAGAATTCAGACTCCAAAGTATATATAATTCTGATTCAAAAACCTAAGAAACTGAATCCGAATTTCCTTATAATATAGACTCTGAATGTTGTCTTTCTTAGACTCCAAATTCTATTTTTCCTTAGACTCTGAAAAATTAATTTGGTTGAGAAACCATATTTTTACTCTAGTTTGAGTTATAAAATGATGTCGTGCATTCTGTTATTTACTAACCATTGTTTGAGTGACACATATACAGGTACCTCTGAAATTCATTGAAAATTTTGAACATTGGAGGAGGGTGAGGACATTTTAAGATGTGCCTATAAATAGGAGCTCATTTGAACGAGCACAATACTGTGGATAAATCTAGAGATTACATGTTGTTGAAGTGTTTTCTAGAGATATAGGATCATTAAACTCTTAGTACTTCATGAAGATGTTATGAACAACTTTTTCGAGTGTGAACAACTTGTTTAGACATGATTTGTGCAGACTCTGATCATGCTGATCATGCGCTTCCAGGATTGGAAGATAGAGTTTCATATTTCCTTATAAATCAAGGATTTGAGGGGATAGCAAGAAAGAAATTGATATTTGGTTGAGGGTTTACATGGGTTTGGGTAAGACATAATTTCTTGAAATTATAAATCAAGGTACCTTTATCCAAGTTTATTGGATACCCTACTCTTTGGGTTAAAATAATTATATAAATGTTACTTTTATTGTTTCAAATTATTTTCCACTGTATTTTGATTGATAATGAATATATTACTGTCTTATACTTCCATATACTTGTATGCTGATTATATAAGATTCTATACACTTTAAGGTATAAGAATTGTTTTTGTATAGTTTTGTTATGTTTCATTTCAGAAACTACATTTCTAGAATTTAATATGTTTATAGAACTAGATTTATTTTTTAAACCACATTTCCAGAACTTCATTTTTAGAACCACATTTTCAGAATCAAGAATGTTTTTATAACTAATAGGTTTTTTGAATTTATATTGTTTAACTTTGTTAAACATTACCATCTATAATAGTTCCTAATGAATTTTTTAAAGTATAAAATTCACCCCTATTATATATTGAGCATCTACATCATCATTTCGATCCTAAAATTGGTATCAAAGGAGGTCTATGAAATACATACATTTACATATATGTTTTCCTGGTCAATTTTTATTATTGTTCTATATTTTTTTTGCTTAGGATATTTTTATCCCTGTTTACAAACATTTATTATTAACTAGTTTTTGTGGAATGTTATTTTCTTCTAAGATCGCAGGAATGAGTGTTAGTTAAATTTCCAATCTAAATCCTACTAGACCGCATATTTTGGATGGGAATGATTACGAATATTGGAGATATTGTAAGAAGACTTTTGACATTAATACTAGAGTGGAATTTTTTTTGCTGACTTAAGATTACAAGATTCCTGATAAGGAAGTCAGAACTTTTACTAATCATGAGAAGTCAGAATATCAACTTAACTATAAGTTACTTAATACATTGTTGTGTTCAATGACTAGGAATATATAAATCTAGATTTCTTCTTATAAATAAACAAATTTTATTTGGAATAAGCATTATGTTACACATTTTGGAACTTCCAAATTTATTGAAACTAGTAGATCTATTCTAAGATCTGAGTACCAATGTTTATGCTTACCTTATGGAGAACCTATACGTAATGTAAAAAATAGATTTTTGAATATCATCAACAAATTATAATCCATGGGTGAAAAGGATTGGATTATGAGGCGCTTATTGACAATATTATATACATCATGCCTAATGAGTGGGAATCGAAGAGAACAGCTATAGATGAGAATACGAAAGTATCACAGATCACTCTTGATGAGATTTTTGGAACTCTTCTTTAAAATAAGACTAGAATGAAGAGAGATACTAAAAATGTTAAGAAGAATAATGGGAATGGAGGGGTTACTTTTTAAACTACTTCAAAAAATAGAGCATACAAGACTCCTGAGAGAGTTATAAGATCTAAATCCAGGAATGTTGTTGTTCAATCTAAATCTAGTGAAAGTGAAACATCATAAAATGAGTTAGCTAATATTTTTCGAAGGATGAACAAGATAGTTGTCCAGAAGAAATTTCAATATAGATACAAAAAGAATGATAAAAAAGATGTGAAAGATGGATAATTGACATGCTAATAATATAGAAGAACTCCTCATATTAGACTTAATTGTCCATAATATAAGAAAAGAGGAAAGAAGGACATGAATTCTGAGAGAAACAAGAATAAGTTATATAGATAAAAACCTAAGAATGTCCAAAATACAATGAAACTTGGAGTGAAAGTGGTGGAGATTCTACTGACGATTCTTTATATTATGAATCTTCTAAGCTAAAGAATATTCTTTTAATAGCCCAATCTCCATTTCAAAATCAATGTCTTATGGAAAAGGTACGATTTTCTGAATCCCTAACTAATATGTCTTTGAGTGAAAATTTTCTTGATAAAGATTTTTATTTAGATGAAGAATCTTCTTCATGGGATATAGATAATGATATGACTTCCTATGAAGAAGTATATAGATTTTATAAGTTTCTAGACATAAGAAATTGTAATGTATTTAAGAAACATGAAAAGGAAAATTCTATAGAAATTATTTTAAAAAATTAAATTTTGGATCTTACCAAAGATATTGAGAAGAATAGTGATGTTTTAGAAAACCATTATATTAAACTAGATGAAGCTATTTATGAGAAGGACAAGCTTTCTATGGATTTTAAAAAACTATTTTTAGAAAATCATGTTTTAGAGGATAAACATAACTCTATGTCTATTATTCCATAGGATAGGAATTTAGTCTATAGAATAAAGTCTGAAATTTTTTCCTTTATGAAGCATCTTGCAAATTTTACTTCTGTTAAGGTAAATTTTGACAAGATATATTCTCATATCCGACCTCAAAGTAATAATCAAGGATTTGGTTATTCTCATGAAAACCCTATTTTTAGAAAAAAATTATTTTGTTCATCCTCGAGCACCTTTTTGTAATAAATGTCAAAGAGTTTGGAATTTGAAGAAAAACTGTTCTCAAAATAATGTTCAATCCCTTGGGTTTTATAAAGATTATTTTTCTAAACAAATGTGGATACCCAAAATTTTATTGTCTAACAATTCCAGATCCAAGGAAATTTTATTCCTAAAGTCTAAATCTCTTAGTTTTAGGAAAATAAATATAGTACCAACAATAATACATGGTACATGAATAGTAGATGTTCACGACATATGAATGGTAACAAAAACATATTAGAAAATATTATCAAGATCAAAGGAGGAAAAGTAACATTCAGAGCTAATTCTGAGGTAGAAATTATTGGTATAGGTAACATTGTTATATATGGAAAAACCTTGATTTCAAATGTTTTATTTGTGATGGGTCTTAAGAACAACCTCCTTATAATAAGTCAATTATGTGATGAAGGTTACCTTGTAATTTTGGGAATGATAAGTTCCTAGTACATAATTCAAAGGAAGAGTTTATTCATTCTTTTAATAGGCAAGAGAATGTTTACACACTAAATGTAGAGGACCGTAGAATCCAAGATCAACCTTGTCTTAGTGAAATGGTAGATAATTATTGGTTATGGAAAAGAAGGTTTGGACACTCTAACCTTAAGAACCAATGAAAACTCTCTATGAAAAGACTAGTTAAGGATCTACCAGATCGTAGATTTGATTATTCAAAAGATTTTGATTATCGTCAATATGGAAAGCAACAAAAATAAAGTTTTAAATTAATTGGAGAAGTCTCAACCACTGATGCATTACAGTTAGTGCATATGGATCTTATTAGTCCTACACAAACTAGAAGCATTGGAGGAAAATATTATGTATTTTCCTTAGTTGATGATTAAAATTGATTTACGTGGGTCTATTTTCTAGCAATAAAATCTAAAGATTTTTATTATTTAAAAAATTTTATGGACCATTTTTTAAATGAGAAAAACCATCATTCGATATCTATTTACAGTGATCATGGAGGAGAATTTCAAAATTCTAATTATGAAACCTTTTCTAGTAGAAAAAGAATTACTCATAACTTCTCAACACCCAGAACACCTCGATTTTTTTTTGTTTTTGAATGAATAAATAGAATTATTAAATATATAATAAGAACCATGTTGAGTGAATATTCTATAGCCAAACATTTTTGGGCTGAAGTTGTAAGTACTGATTGTTATACTATAAATCATGTTTTGATTTGAATTTTTCTTAATAATACTCATTATGAGTTATGGAATGGTAGAAAACCTAGACTTACCTATTTCATGGATTTTGGTTGCAAGGAATTCATTTTAAATAAAAAAAATAATCTACACAAATTCACACCAAAATCTGATGAAGGAATTTTCTTAGGCTACTCCACAACTTCTATGGATTATAGATTATTCAATAAAAACACTTGTATTGTTAAAGAAACAGTATATGTTAAATTTGATGAAATTGATCCTTTTATTTTAAAACAACCTCAACCAATATCTTCAGATTTGTTTTAAAAAACTAATTATCAACCCTTGATATAAGATCCTTTTGATATGGAAAATGTTCAACAAGGTATTTATAAAAAATTTACCCCAGAATATTTCCTACCCTACGTTGATGAACAAGTTTTACAAAACCCAAATCAGTTATTTCTTAAGAATCACCAAAGTGATAGTATAATTGGTGATGTAAATAAATCTGTAAGGACTAGAAGTTCCATATGAAATTAATTAGATAATATACCATTCAATTCCCAATTAGAACCAAAAATCACCGATGAAGCTTTAGGTGATTATTATTGGATAAAATCTATGAAAGATGAGCGAAAAAATTTGAAAGGAATGATGTATGGACCTTGGTTGGAAGACCTAAAGGAACTTCTGTTATTAGAGTAAAATGGGTCTTCAAAAATAAGTGTTAGGAAAATGAAATCATAGTAAGAAATAAATATAGATTGGTTTATAATGTATATGATCAACAAGATGAAATGGAAAATGAAGAAACCTATTCTCCAATAGCTAGACTTAAATATATTCATATTCTACTTGCCTTTGTAGCATTCTTCAATTTCAAACTTTTTCAAATGGATGTTAAACATACCAAAGTGTGGTATGGACTCAAACAAGCCCCTCGAGCTTGGTATGATAGACTTACCTGATTTTTGCTTCAAAATAATTATGTTAAGGGTAATGTTTATCCAACCATCTTTATAAAGTAAGATAAGAAAATTGTTGTGACTGTTCAAATTTATGTTGATGACATTATATTTGATTTAACTCACCAATCTTTAACTGATTCCTTTGTGGATATAATGAATTCTGAGTTTGAAATAAGTTTTATGGGTGAGTTAACATTTTTCCATGAATTTCAAATTTCTCATAATCTAGATGGAATCTATATATCCCAATACGATTATATTAAAGATCTTCTTAAAAAGTATGGATATGACAACACTAAGAGTATAAGTACTCCCATTGGTACCTCAAATTCACCTGAACTTGATGAACCTAGGAATCTAGTAAATTAAACAACTTTTTGAGGTATGATAGGAAGTCTACATTTCTTGACACTAGTCATCCAGAAAAAATGTTTTCAGTATGATTATATACATGATATCAACCAAATCATATGTAATCTTATTTAAAGTTAGTTAAAAGGATTTTTTGGAACATAAAGGGAACCATGAATCTAGGACTCTTTTACACATCTGGAAATGATTTTGTTTTAAAAATTATTTCAGATGATGACTTTGGTGGATTTAAAATGGATATGAAAAGTAAATCCGGAACATGTCATATCTTAGGAGATTCATTAGTTTATTGGTCCTGATAAAAGCAACACTCAGTATCTATTTCCACTATTGAATCTGAATATGTAGCAGATGGATGTCGTTGTGCTCAAGTATTGTGGATGCAACGCACACTCAAAGATCATGGAATGAGTTTTACCAAAACCCTTATTTTGTGTGATAATACTAGTTACATTTCCCAAATTAAAAACTCTACACACTACACTCATGAAAAACACATAGATATTAGACATAACTTTCTTAGGGATCACAAAAAAAAATAGATATCATTATTTGATTTATCTGAACACAAGATCAACTTGTTAATATTTTCACAAAATCTTTAACCTCCAATATATTGGAATACATTAAATTTTTTTTTGGAATGATAACATTAAGGAAATCTTCCATGTTAACTTCCTGTTGAAACCAATCTCCTTACAGGAAGGAACACTTTTTCATAGGGGGAGTACATTTCTTTGTTAGACTTATAAATTTTTTTGTAGTCTAAAAACATTTCGCAGTCTAAATTTTTTTCATCGTCTAAAATTTTTTCGTAGTCTAAATTTTTCCGTAATCTAAATTTTTTTCATAGTCTAAATTATTACGTAGTCTAAATTTTTTTGTAGTCTAAATTTTTCCTTATTCTATAATTTTTATGTATTCAAAAATTTCGTAATGAAAATTTTCTTACTAAAAATTTTCGTAATGAAGGTTTTCGTACATAAAATTTTCATAGTGAATATTTTTTTACATAATATTTTTGTAATGGAGATTTTCATATTAAAAAATTTCGTAATAATAATTTTCAAAATCTAAATTTATTCATAAATAATTTTCCTCATCATGAATAATCTTTCTAGAAATCGGAACGGTATGTTTCCTTTCTTAAATTTTCATTATCATGTTTTACCTGTTGGTATTTTCATCTGTTTTTAAAATTATCATATTCTGTTTTCCTTGAATCTGATTGTTTTTTATTAAATACCTCAAAAGATGGGAATCCATCAAAATTCTTCTTCGGTCATTTTTTTACGTTCTTTGATCTAATTAGAAGGTTTTTCAACCATTGGATTGAGTATGAAAGCTAAATTGTCACCTCAAATGCCTATATAAAAGACCCGTGGTGGTTGTCCCACATAGAAACTAAAGCCTTCTCCTGTTGAAGCTCTGACCCTCCTACATAAGCTCGTTATGAATCTTCATTATTTTCTTTAGCTCCGAATGTCTGTTGAATCTTTGAATAAAATGTCATCCATAATAGAAATCTCTGAATGGAAGGTTTACAAAGAATGGTTGGTTCATCAGAATTTATTCACTATGTATGACTCCATTATCTCTACGAATATAAATCTAAATGAGTGGGATAGTTATTGAATTTAAAAACTGAAACCACATGATCGAGTGTATCCAGATATTCTGATTGAAATCTATAAGAAAATAAATTTATTCAAGGAAGACGGAAAGATAATTTTTTTTCAAGTGTTACGGGAAGACATATTATTTTTCATATACCAAGGATAATATCTTGATTAGAATTCATTATGAATGAGAAGAAGAGTTTTTCTCACATAAGATGCCCGATGTTAAAGTAAGTTTTATTAAAGAAAAATCCATGGCTTTTCTGGGTGTTTTAGATGTAAAGACTTCAAAGATTCTTCACCTGTCTAAAAATATTCGGATGATTGAATTGTGGGTTCAAGGATTCCCCATTCTTATAAAAGGTGATATAGATACATTAAAGAATAGTGAAATCTACATTCTAGATTTCATGGTATACTTAAGAAAGATAAACATGGTTAGGCATATCATGGTTACGATTGAGAACCTAATGAATGGAAATCTTATGGCTCTAATTATTATGTATCCTATCATTCTATCAAAGATGATTGTTTTGTGTTTAAAATCCTTCAAAATTACTTGCAAATCTATGTCATGAAATTTCAAAGTCATGTTGTAGAGTGATGACACCTTAATAATTATGAATGTTGGTTTTTACAATGAATCAGATGATATTTATGATTTTCCTGAAGAAAAAGTTGAAATTCATTCAAAGAAATAAGAGGTAGTTGAATCCTCTAATAAGGGAATAATAAAGTGGAAAGTGAAAAAATTATAAGAGAAAGAAAAAACCACAGAAGTTAAGGAAATTCAATCAGCACCCCCGAAGCCGAAGAAACATAAATCTTATCCTAATGAGGTAGTAGAAATGTGGATAGAAGAAAAGAAATAACGGAAGGAAGGAGAGCCTATGTTTGTACTGGGCCATGATGAGGAAAAATATTTGAAGTAAAATGAAGATGAAGATCTTGAGAAGCATGGGAGAGAAAAGAAATAGAAGAAAAAGTTGTATAAGGCAGATATAGTCCAATCCAATCTGAAGACTGCTGAGAAAGAATCTGAGAACTGGTATCATAATATTTCATAATATAACATTTACCAGAGACTCTAGGGAATAAGTTCTTGGCTCCGTAAAAAATCCATGAAAAATAAGTACATGAAAAATAAGCAGAAGAAAAAGAAGTAGTATAAGAAGAAGAAGAATAAGGCAGTGGTGATAACAAAGACTTGATAAAGAATGTAGAGGATTTAATGAGAAGGAAAGCCCTTTTGAAAAATTATCATTCCGAACCTCTGAAGCTGAGTCATCAAAACTTTCTACACAAGGAATAATGATAAAGCTGAAGAAGAAGTGAAAAAATTATCTGAAGAGAATAGTAGTAACCGTGATTTCATTCAGCTAGAGGATGTTGAGGCGGCAGTTGATAAGGAAGAGATAGATGAAGATAAAATTGTGCAACAATCTGATAGTGAGCACGAATCACCCTATCAAGAAGAACACATTCTAAAATCTAATAAGGGGAAACATGTGGTTGTTGATACGCCTATAAAATCAGTGGTGAAGAAGAAATAAGTGGGTACATCATCAAAGAGGAAATATTATAATATAGAAAAATAATCCTCACCAAGTAAAATTTATGATTCAGAATTATCCTCTCATGGACATGACTTTGTTTTCCAATATTTTAAAAAGCTTTTTGGAATTATTCCTCTATTTCTTATCATAGACTCCAGATTCCAGATGCTTTTTCATACCTTAAATAAAAAATTGGACTCAGTATCCATGGAGGTGGATAAGTGTATAAAACATGAGGCTGAATTCAAAACCTTTTTCATAAACTACGAATCCCACAAAATATCTTGCAAGAGGATTAATAGGAGGTCAAAAAAATATAGAAGACATAAGAATTCTTCATGAGTTTCATGATAATGTCCAGGATGCATTTGAAACCAAAGATAATAAGTTCAAAGACATCACCTAGTCTTTTGAATAAAATCTATCTCTTGAAAAAATACTCCAAAGCAAGATGTTAAAGATCTGAATGGGATATTATTTTTATATTCTCAGAGTATGAAAAGGGAAAGGGATCTCAGGATTGAGATATAAGAGAAGCTTTCTAAGCATGAAGCAGTCTGGATTGATCAGGCAGAGGTTCTTAAGGCTCATGAAGAAAAAATAAAATCCTTAGAAAAGAAAATAGAATATCAAGATCATCTTCTCAAACTAGAAAAGTAGGATCAAAAGGAACTCAAGAAGCTAAAAACCATAGTGGATAAGTTGAGGCCAAAGGAGAAGGAATGATAATCTTGTTCAATTCTGATCTTTTGTTGTATTCCATCCTTGGATAAATTTATCCAATCTGAATGAAATTTTTGGTTTCTCATCATTTGGTTGTTTAGTAATAATATTTTTGGAACCTTATTTTATTTCATATTCCCATGAATCCTTTTAGAAAATAACAAAGGGAGATAAAGGAATGTTAAAAAAGAATAAAATGTTAAAGAAGAAATTTCCCTAAGTGAGATTTCATCTAAGGGGGAGTTCTTATCCAATAATATTTCTTTATGTTATAAAATTATAAGTCTTAATCTAGAAATAAAAATACGATCCTTAGTGTTTCCAAAGCCTAAGAGGGAGTTAGTCATATTCATCATTTCCCATGTGTTAAGGGAGATATGTTTTATTTACATGTCAATAAAATCTCCAAGTCCTTATATTCTTTTTCATAAGGATGTTTGTGATTTCCAAAAAGGGGGCGATTTTGAGTCAATAAGGTTTCTTTATGACTTTTACATTCCTTCATGTTTGGGGGATATTGATGAGTCAATGAGGGTTCCTTATAAATTTTCCATTCCTTTATGTTTTGTAAATCACAAACACCCTATCATAAGGAAAAATTCATCTTCCCTATGTTTTCATTTGATAAGGAAAATTTTCCTTCCCCAAGGAAAATTTATCCTTACCATTATTTAATTATTCATGTCATAATCTTACTCAATTTATTTCTAAATGTATAATTCAGTTTCAAATCTAATACCTCAGAATCATATAAATACATTGATATAGGGCATTCAGTTTTCAGGATCTGAATTCAGGTTCTAAACTCTTTGAATTCAGACTTCAAATTCTTTAGAATTCAGGTTCTGAATTCCTTAGAATTTAGACTCTAAATTCTTTAGAATTCAGGTTTTTAATTCCTTAGAATTCAGACTCTAAATTCCTGAGAATTCGGAATCCGAATTCCTCAGAATTCAGACACCAAAGTCTTTAGAATTCAGGTCCTGAATTCCTTAGAATTTGGACTCCAAATTACAAAGAATTCTTAATTTGAATTACTTAGAATTCAGACTCTGAAGTCAATAGAATTTTGATTTCGAATACCTGAGTAACAGAATAAGAATACCCTTATAAAATAGAATATGAATGTTAATTTTCTTAGATTACGAATTCTATTTTTCCTTAGACTCTGAAAAATGAATTTGTTTGATCAACCATATTTTTACTCTTGTTTGAGTTATAAAACAATGTCATGCTTTCTGTTATTTAGTAATCATTGTTTTGAGTGACACATATATAGGTCCCTCTGAAATTAAAGTAAAAATATGACCGTTGGAGGAGGGAGATGACCATTAAATATGTGCCTATAAATAAGATCTCATTTGAACAAGCTCAATAATATTGATCAATCTAGAGATTATATGTTTTTGATGATTTTTCTAGAGAGATAGGCTTCTTCAACTCTCAGTGCTTCATGCGGATGTTGTGAACAACTTTTTTGGTTGTGAACAACTTGTTCAGACTTGCCTTGTGGAAACTTCAATCGTGTTGATCATGGGATTCCGTTTTTGGAAGATAGCGGTTACAATATTCTTCTAAATTGAGGGCTTTTGGGGATATCAAGATAGATACCAATATTTGGATTGAGGGAGTTCCTGGATTTGGGTAAGACAGACTTTCCTGAACGTATAAATCAAGTGACCTTTATCCAATGTTTTTGGATACCCTACTCCTTGGGTAAAAAATATTTCTATACGTGTTACTTGTATTGTTTCAAGTTTGTTTTCTACTATATTTTTATTGATAAGGAATGTATAACTATCTTATACTTCATTATACTTGTACTCTAATTTTATAAGATTCTAGACGCTTTAAGGCAGAATCATTTTTTTGTAAACTTTCATTTAGTTTCATTTCTAAAACTACATTTCTGGAATCTAGTACATTTGTATAACTAGTTTTATTTCCAGAACCACATTTCAAGAATTTAATTTTCGGAAAAACATTTTCGAAATCAAGAAAGATTGTAGAACTAAGAGGTTTTGTGAATTTACTTTTATAACTTTGTTAAACATTACCATCATTAAAAGTTCCTAAGGAATTTTTTAAAGTATAAAATTCGCGTCCCCTCTAGTATATTGAGAATCTATAAAATCATTTCGATTCAAAAATTATATGATCAATGAACTACCAATCATATATATCTTCACCTTGAATTATAGTATCAACAATCTCATGATATATAACAATATCATGGAGGAACTCAACACCCCATTGTGTTTTGATTCATTCATGGTCTGTCCAACCCATATTCATTATTCATCAATCATGTCATGGTAGATTGAAAATTAACTGCCTAGAATCTCATGGTCTATGATAGATTACCTTAAAAAACATCAAATCAAAGGTCCAAGAAAGAATACTATAAAACTACAAGACCTAAAATATCATAGATAGAAAAGTATAATCTACAATACATCGAATATATGATATAAAAGACTCTAAAATACTGAAGATTTTTGGTATTTCTTGAAATAACATAAAATATTCATCTAAAATAGACTTAATGGTTTCTTATTTGAAGAACCAATAAGTTAATCCCTATAAAAAGTTGATTCCTTGCAAACATGACATGTAATTTTTTAGATATAGGAAATATTGAGCATCTATAACATTAAAGTGGTATAATAAATGTCAAGTTAGACACCCATCATATTAATATATGAAAAAAATATAAGTCCATGCTCACTAATTCATCTTCTATATGAACCTTTTGCGAATTCAGATCAATATAAATAAATAGATACAAAGCTTTCCAGGACCAACATATCGCATTAGGAAACAAATATGATATTAACGCTCAGTCCCTTAACCTAGGAAAATGATAGTCAATTCTATCATTGTTATGGATACCATATCATAATTATGATTATAAATATGGTGATCTCAAAACAACTAGACTAATAGAATCAATGAAGATTCTTATTTTAGTGGGAAGTCAGGAACATTACTTATGAGAAACCTATTGAAAGTTACACATTGAAATCCATGTCATTAGATATATCTGTTATTACACACAAAGGATGGGTATTGTAAATGATATAAGAAAAATCTCTACTAAAATATTGATCTCAACATAGTATTTCATCCCAGGAAAGTGGAATTTTCTTTCGTATTTATGAGAAAAAAATACATAAGAAAATTCATCATAGAGTTAATCATTCTAGAAAATATGTTCAATGCGATAGAGTTTTATTATTATTGGAATAGATTTTAGAATAATATTCAGCGTGATTCATATTCTCATGGGATATGTAGCAACGTTCATGAACCTTATATTGGATTCTTATGTATGTTCTTTTACACACAATCCCTATTCCAGTCTATTATTCATACATATTTTGGTTATAGGTATCACATTAATAAATCCAAATATACTTCATATAATGGATTCATCCAAGAATTTGTGGTCAGAAATATCCTCTCGTGAAACTTGAAATTACTCTGTAAAAAAATTATTGTTAGAACATTTTATGGAGATCAATATAAAATTATTTAAAATAGTTAGTTATGTTTCAATTTGATCTACCTATACCTCATAATCATATTCTATTCATTCTAAATGAATATCACGATAGGGAGGGTTTGATATCCATAGTTGTTTGATATGAAATCATCTGACAATGATTTTATATGTTCAAATACAATGTAAAAATATTGATATGAATTTGATGAAAGACACCAATGTTGTGACATAGAATATTATGAATTGGGATTATATTTAAAGGGAATATATTATTTTCCTTTATATCATTTTACATAGATTAGTATTCTATGTTCTGAAGAATATTTCTCCCAACCATAGCTAAATGTTTTTCCTATCCACTGGCCCGCAAGACTAGGACTCCACCACAAGCCCATGTTGTACCCATGTTGACCATGCCCAGTAGAATCTATCCCATTAAATCAATTGAACATAGTTATAGATTAAACAAGGATTGGGATGGATCATGTATAGCGGCGATGGTGTTTGAGCCTAATGGTGTACATTGGCTGGAAAGGAAGCTCACAAGGCTAAAGCCTGGGTGGTTGTTTGTGTAGGTGTTATGTTTACCGAACCTCGTTTCTATCTCAACTGAATATCAATCAAGAATTTTCTGATATAATATAAGGGAGGCACAATGGAATTTTGATGTGGGACACAAACCCATAGACACTATTCACCAACAATTTAAAAACAGTTATAATTTTGGCCACATGATAATTTAATCATTAATGTTCCTTTAAATCTAAAGTGAAGTATTTCAATCTCAAGATCACATTTTGTGAATATTTGAGATAATATGATCATTCACATTACTCATCCACATCATTAGCTACCTATAACAACAGTTCAATTTCCTAATACATGATCAACATCCTCTCGAAATCACCACCATATTATCTCTATCATTGATGTCACAACAATCCATGGAAAACCAACAAGGATAGCAATAGGATTTTCATCCTTCATCCATCATTAATGTGATCATTCACATTGATCCTTTTGAAATAAATAATTTCATTCAACAAAATCCTCAACCAATGAGATAAGGCATCACACGATCATATTTGGATCACATGATCGTTTATTATAAATCACTGAATTCATATCAAGAAGTTTTATGATTTTGTGAAACTTCCAACTTTCGACGGGTTTTTTATCAAAATTATTTAAAATTAATCAGATCCACTCACGTGTAGTCCCATAAAAAAATTGAATCATCACCTGATCTATGAAGTTATATAAGAACCCGGGTTTGGAGCTTGTAAGACTTTGAAATTTTCATGATGTTATTCCAGAGAATGGCCTTAAGATGGCATGTGATTCCGTGCCCCGGTGTGGCCGAAATTAAATTTTAAACTCTTTCACACTAGACACGTCAAATAAACAGAATAACTCCTAAAAGGTTGCTCAGATTGGAAAACCAAGGGCTCCATTGAGTCTGTAGTATGTCGTTTTCCCTAGGAGGGGTGTTACTTTCTCGGGCGCGACCATTCTGTGGAAAACGCCACCAGGGGCATTTTTGTAATTTAGAGGCCTCGGGAAAAAACATTATAACTTCTGAACGGAGGCTCAGATTAAAATTACTAGGCCACGGTTGTGATTAGAATGTGTATTTTACCCTAGGAGTGGCTTAACCATGACCCCGTCAAGTGTTCATGTATGGGTCTACTGGTGGGTGTTTAAAATTAATTAATTTTTTCCCAACATAAGCACATCCACTCCACCCCCTTCACCCCCCTTACACATTCCTGGTTAGAAACTCTCCCAAAAAACTATCCACCTTTTTTAAGCTCTTATCCCAACCTCACCATGGCGATTGCCGCTCTGGTGGATCGTTGTGATGCGACGAGCTACACCTTGTGAGGTAGGTTCATTGAATTTTGTTTTAATTTTCCACACCTATAGTGAACTCAAATTTTAGAATAAAAATGATGTTAAACCATTAATATAAGGCCATAGAAATGTAGGGTTCAATCCGAGCTTTCCAATGATTATTTGGGATAGAAAATCCGAGTCGCAGGGCATCCGGAGTGGACCCGGGATGTTTTCCGGCCAAACCTATGTTTTTCTGTGGTTCTAGGGCGGTGCGACGTCTCCGCATGGCGGTCCAGCGAGCGAAGACTGTGACTTGGACTTTAGGCGGCGGTGTGGATCCTCGGCGCTCAACATAGGTGAGCGGGACAACATCAGTGCGGTAGTTCTCAGGCATTTGTGCGGCCGGCTGTGGGCGATGACGGCGCATGCGGGAGGCCAGGGGCACGCGCTGGCCGGCATCGCCAGTCAGCGTGCGGTGCGAGACCGGGGTCGACGCGACCCCGGGAGAAGACCGAGACCCACGAAGCGTGGGTCTGGTAGGAAAGAGACAGACTGGATTAAGCCGGTCTAGGTGAAGCGGGGCATCCCGCGCAGTGAACCGAGGGCCGTGGTGGACTTGGCGGCCGAGCCACGGACCTCCGGTTTAAAGGGGTGGACCGGCCGAACTGGTCCGACCCACCCCATCTCCATCCATTGGCGTTAAAATGCCTCTAAATTGAAAACCGAGTGTCGGATTTGTGTTTCATCTATGGAATTGCGATCCTTGGATCAAGACAGAGGTTTTAAGATGGTCTCAAGGATTTTTAATTCCCTAGATGGGAGCTTGGTGGCATGATACGCTCATTAAGTGTTACTTAGTGCCTTGTAGGGACTATTCATTCAGATGTATGAAGCAAAAACAGAGTCCATTTTAGGTGTCGTTTGTGGCATTGTGACCCGGGCATCGTGACGAAGAAGTACACGGTGGTTTCAGGCATTGAAGTTGGAGTTGATGCTTGGGCCCCATGGGCCATCATTTAAGCTGTGTGAAGCATACTGCGACTTTTTCATCTAACGTCCATTCGAGGCAAATGAATAATCATTTTGGATGGTTTTTCTGAGAGCATCGCAATGGCGCTGTTCTCTAGACCTTTTCCAAGACCGAGTTGTGGGCCCCACGAGATGCCGTATGCGCATAAAGGTGTTAAATAACTTTTTTGTTGGGAGTCTGTTTCTATTGAGTAAATATTCTATCTCTTTTGTTTTTCTGCGAGTATTGGAATGGTGTAATCTTTTTGGGAGTGCAGAGCCTCATTCAAGATACTGTTACATGTGGAAACATGAAAAGGGAGTTGGTCAGAGGTTCCTTTGATGCACTCCGAACCAATGCACGATAGCGATGTTAGTGACACCCAATGATGGCATGGGTAGTACAGAGTTATCTGACCAGTTTCAGGATTACCCTCTAGTGGGGCTCGGCAGTGGGTTACCCACGAGAGTATTAGGGTTTACCCACCAGTAGGGCTAGGTAGTGGGTTACCCATTGACCTTAGAGTTTACCCTCCAACAGAGCTAGACAGTGGGTTACCCATTAAGTTAGGGTTTACCCTCCAGTGGGGCTAGGCATTGGGTTACCCGACGACCTCTTAGGGTTTACACTCTAGCTGGGCTGGGAAGTGGGTTACCCGACAACTTCTTTCAGGCTCTGTAACACCCTGAGATTTTATGAAAAATATTCTTTTTATTTTCATTAATGTCTTGTGTTGTACGCTACACTAAAAGGAGATTGCACAACACACATCCTTGAATTGCCTTGCATTACACGCAATCGCGACCTTCCTCGATAGCGTGTGTAGTACGCAATACCGAGTTTCACTAAACAACAATATGCTATTAAAATATTATTAAAACTAGCCATTATGAATAGTAATAACCACTTTTTGAAATTTTTTAATTTTTATTTTTCAAAATGGACTTCATTTCTGGATTCAGAATATCGAAATTAGCTTAGGGTGAAATTTTTGTACTTTTCGGATAACTTTCATTTTTTGATGAATAGTGAAAATTACTAAATTTTAATTAAAAACAACCTTTTTAATAGAAATAATTAATAGTGATGAATTATTAATTTTATTGTTTTTAAAGTATATTTAGAATATATTTTTACAATTTAATACAATGTTGGTTATTGGATGTAATTTCACATTAAAACCAGACATAAACAACTGTCAATCTTTTGATAGTTATTATCTCTTAAGAACACGTTATTTGTTTTGACGACGTGAATTAATTTTTAAATTAATTAATGCAACTGATATGTTTTTAATTTTTTAAAATAGACATCATTTTTTAATTCATAATATCAAATATAGCTTAGGCCTAATTTTTGGTATTTTTCTGAAAACTTTCAATTTTTGATGAATAGTGAAACCACTAAGTGGTAGTTAAAAAAATCGAATTTTTCATAAAACTTAATTTTAACGCTTATGTGAGTGGAATTTCGAAAATACAAGAGACACGGTTAATATCAAGGACTAAAATTTGGTTCAATGAGATGAAAATACTTTTTGGTGAATAGTAACTTTTTACTTTTTTTTACCAAGGTTAAAAGTAAATAGGGTAATTAAGGGTAAAAATGATATTATTATTACCCTAAAACATGTCCTAATTCTATTGGAAAAGTGTAATTCGAACAAAAACAACCTTAGAAATACAATATGACCATTTTGGCTTACTTGGATTAGATTAGGACATTTATTATTAATTTATTTAAAGAAGGGTTAAAATAGTTAAAATCAAAGTTTAATAAGTAAATCATTTTTAATATGGGGTTATACATAAGATAAATTCGGTTATTAATATTCATTATAAATATAAATATATTTCCTACATAATGATATTTTATTTGTAATTTTTAGACTTTAAATAATTTAATTTATTTATGACACAAAGATGATGCAGTAATTATCTTATTAATGAAATATTGACATAATTGATGTTATAAACACCAAAATAAATGTAATTTGAGACTTTTTATGAATTAAAATAATTTTATAGGTTAATATGATATGTTAGTATTGATTTAATTAATTTTTTTCGAACTAATCATTCTGTTATGATTTTCACAAATATCAATTACTAAATAGTGTCAAAATTGACATAAAGTAGTTTTTAAAACACATATTATATTAGTAATTGTTATTTTATTCCTAAAAATCTAGGGTTCAGCCAAATGACTTAGATAAGGTTATTTATATTAATAATAAACGACTTGGGGTTCTTTTGGCTGCTTATAGTAAGTTTATTAACCTGATAGTATAATAACACAAGAAGACACGGTAAAAGTAAAATTATTTAATTTAATGTTAAATATAAATGATAAGGTTAAAATAGGAACCTAAACTTGTCTAAATTCTATTTTATGAGAATATTTGACCCATCCCCACCTTATCTTCTAAATAAATCAATTTGGAGCTATTTAAAACTGAACTTGACTTTATAATAAAATAATATTTTTAGTTTTTCCAAAGGAGCCCCTCTCCTCCCTTATAAAAGGGCACCTCCTCCCTCTCTTCCTCACACCAATTTGAGCCTTAAAGCTCGGACAAACCCTGCCAAATTCCCTTATCAACTTCCCTAAAAACATCCTAGAGGTTCTGGTCTTCCTCAAAGACCAATTTTAGTGCCCTAAAAGGAGGTCTCAAAGAGGCACTTCAAAGAAGAGGTAGTGCCCGTTACCGATTCTTTCATCTTTATTTCTTCTTCCACTTCTTCTTATTAGGTTGTTTCATTATGAAGTAATAACATAAGTATCACTTATATAATGATATGTTATTATAATTATGAAACAACCTTATTTCACCATCTATCCATCCTACAGAAAATGAAATCACCGCGCGTGCGTACGTACGGAATACCGTCTCCACACCGTGGTGTAATCTATTTTCCACCACCACCTTACTTGGATGGGTATAATGGTGTACATAATAACTATATATGATTATTGTAAATTGATATTGATTCTGAAATAGTATACATACACTCCAATACAATTCCACGATCATGAGAAAGATATCATCGCTCGTGCGTACGTACGAACTACCGTCTCCACGACGCGATGAGATTCATTCTCCATGTTAACCATTCATGAATGATTATAAAGTATATATAATAATTAATAATGAAATATATGACATAATAATTATTCTGGATTTATGTGTATATATATATGTATGTCATCTACTTAATTCCATTCAACTCAATAAGGAAAATAAAACAGCGTTCATGCGTACGTACGGTCTACCGTCTCCATGAACGGTGTATTTCTTTCCATTTACTGATCTATTATATATATATATATATATATTCGGAATATATATTATATATAAATCATGTTTTATATTCTGTAATTAAGTAATTATGATATAAGTAATCATATGAATAATTACAAGTCAAAACACGGATGACAAATGAAACGATTTTACCCAAAACGCTCTTTAACATGGAATTTACAAAAGAACGGGTAATATAAAGCCATAAGTGAACCATATATGATATCATAACAATGAGTATGATTCTGGAATAAGTCAATGACATTATTTAAATCATTATACAGGATGTTCGGACACATACGAAGCAAATCGGACCTAAGGTAAGGGAAATATCACAATCTCATTTTTATCTGAGATTGTTTATACTTTGGAATTTACTGGGGTGCATTTTATAATCCACATCCATGTTTCCTCAATATGTAATATTTACCTCATTCTACAATAATTTATATCCAATTTTACCCTTCGTTTAGTTTTTAGTAAAATATATGAAAGGAATCTTTTGTCATTTTTCGTACGAGGCACCTTTTTACTTTTCCGACAAAAGTACGAGAAGAATGTTTTTTTAACTTATACGGCATGAATGGATTTTTAAAACATTATTTCCAAGAAGCTTAATTTACAAGTTTTCAAGTTTATTTTTAATCAACTTATTTTAGTTTAGAATTGTATTACATATTAAGAAAGTAAAGGTGTTTTTGAAGTAGAAAGGATATTTTCCTCAAGAATGGAGTTCAAGTGTTTTATCAAAATTATTTTCCATCTAAGATAATAAAGGGTTCTGTTTTTATCCCTATTATTACATTGATTTTATTACGTTGTGATGGAATTATTTTTATGAATTCCTTTATCTTATATGAATTGTTTTATGATGTCATGATGTTTAAGATTCCAATTTTTATTACATGGGTTATGCTATGATGTATGGTTTATGATTTTGTGGCACACATAAGAATGGTATAATTATGAGATGGGTGGGACCTATATCTCCCTCCAATTCATTGGGTAAATATTTTATATCTCATGATATAGACATGGTTGGAATGGTAGGTTATACCGGTTCAGTGAAACAGGACTGAAACGAGGAGTGAACTCGGTTCAGAAAGGGACTTTGTCCACTAAGATATTCTTGGCAATGAGTCTTGACTAATAAGAAATGATTCTCTATGATTATGTGTGTATGCCAAAAAGTTTCATGTTTTAATTTATGATTATTGGGATTACATTTCACTACTATGATTTATCCCATGTTATGAAATTAAGATCTCTTTTGCAGGTTAAGATTTCCAAAAGATATGTTCTTATGAATATGACGTGATTGATATTTCTTTTGTTTACCCTTACTGAGCATTTGAGATCACCCTTTTATGTTTTCTTTTCCTCAGGACATAAAGAAAGGCTTTAGGTAAAAAAAAAGGAAGATCTTTATGGGAGATGTTGAAGATCTTTCCCCACGATTAGAAGATTATATTCCGAGTTTCCAAAGACACTAAACTATTACGATCCTTGTGTGTGTGTTTTTGTTATGTACTAAGTATTCCGCAAAAGTAATGTAATGTCCATGTACGTCAAGCTTCGGGTATCTACAGTTGGTATCATAGGAAAGGTTTAGTCAACCTTTGGAAACTAGGATGTGATAACTTTAGTGAGATCCCTAGAGATATTTCTAAGATATGTCTAGGGATGTCCCTAAGGTTAAGTATAAGTATAGGTTATAGTCATAGAATTGCGCTAATGATCTTAGAATTAAACCTAAGATGTTAGATATTGAGGGTACTCCCCCTTTTAGTATGTTGTTTTCCCTAGCATGATTTTTGCCTCTCACACTATTCTTTTTGGGTTTTAGACGATGGCTGGAACCCGAAGGAACCGTGTTGATCAATGCAATGAACAATGCAATGATTGTCCTCCTGAACAAACTAATGTTATGGGAGATGGAGTGAAAAATCTTATTGCTATACTTACACAAGCTATGAATCATTCTGGACTTCCAAATGAGCAGAGAAGGGAACTATATTCTATTGAGTCCTTCATGAGGCAACATCCACCTTCTTTCAGTGGGTCTTCTGATCCACTTGTTGCTGAACAATGGATCAGTAACACTAAAAAGATATTTTCAGTTCTTTAATGTTCTGAACATGATAAATTCATCTTAGCAGTATATCGTTTGGAAGGTGAAGCTGATCAATGGTGGAATCTTATCAAGAATACGAGGCAAAGAGATGAAATTGAGTCAATGGAATGGTACGAGTTCAAGAAATTATTTTTCAATAAGTACTTCCCTTGTATTCTTCGAACAAAGATGGAGAAGGAGTTTCTTGAACTAAAGCAAAAGGATAATGAATCTGTTAGTATATACGAAGATAATTTTACAAGGCTTGCAAGGTATGCATCTGGATTTATCATCCAACCTGAAAGTAAAGTTGATCGATTCTTCAGTGGCTTAAAACCAAATATTCGAAGGGAATTAGCTATAGGAGACTTCAGTAGCTATGAAGAAATTGTGCGTTGTGCTATCAAGGTAGAAATGGAAGTTGGTGTTACTTATCCATCTCATAGTTTTGACAAGAAATGAAAGATGGAGTTCAAGGAGAAATCTCAGAATAATGGTGAAAAGAAGATGAATGTTTCCTTATGCTCGAAGTGTGGAAAGAAGCATGGTGGAGATTGTCTTAAAGGGACTAGAAAATGTTTTAAGTGTAGAAAAGAAGGTCATCGAGCAGCTGAGTGTCAAAGTAATGTAAAAAGGGTTTCTAATGATGTGAATAAAGAAAAGACAGCAGAGAACGCACCAACAACACTTCAATGCTTCAAGTTTAAGGAAATGGGGAATTATGCTAATAAATGCCCTAATCCAAGGGTTAGTGATGATCGACATGAGCAACCACTTAAGGAAAAGGACAAAGGGATGTCCCATGTGATCACTATTGGCAATGTTGAATATAACAATGATGTGGGGGAATGATTAAGTGTTTATGTAATGGGATTCTAGAATAATGTTTTATATAGTATCGTGGAATATTGGAATATTTATGTTTTGGTCTATTATGGTTTTCAATAATTTTATGGCATCGGTAACCATGAAAAGTGATTGAAATATTTTTGGAAAGTAGATGATATACACATAATGAAGGGATAAAGAGAATCTAATATGTTTGATAGTATTCATGAGCTCATGATTGATATAAGGACTAAGTGATATCATGGTTTGAGGATATAGAATTTTGAGGATTTTGGTATGTGGAAAGTGTTAACTTTTAACTGCATTCATGTTTTCACTAAGGTTCAATGGATATTCATTCTTCAATAGAATACATGATTAAGGTATTCAAATGTTTGTAATTTGACAAACAAGGTATATCTTATGATATATGGGGGATAAATGATGGCATTCACGTGATCATTTTCTTTATACTATGAGCTTGGACCGAAGTAGTTTAGATAAGCCTAAAGATTGGAATGGATTATGTTGGACAAAAGTTAGTATTGTTTAAGGATAAAACTTTTTTGATATTTTTGATGGGATGTTATAGTAATATAGCTCTAGAAAAAGGACAACCTACAGGACGAGAGACAACCCATCGCGTCGGACAAGGCTGTGGGAATCGAACCCACAACCGAAGTGCGACTGGCCTTTATCGCCTACCACTGGCCTACAGGAAGTCCCTGTTTAGTAGAAACTAGTTTTATTATATTAAGCAGTATGATATATAAAGTATAAGTCCATTTTAGGAACCATATATGATTAATCTCACTATAGATGGACTTATGTATTTTTTGATAACTTTTTTAACATTTTGTTTGAGACAGATGGAATGACCCATCATTCTATCACATGATCTGCTAACACATCACAAATGAAAAATTCAACCTCATTTCTTTAAGAGATGAAGTGGAAATTTTCCAAAGAACGAAAAACGGTGAGACTATACCAAAATCACGAAAGTATTTCTTCTAATTCCAATTTCATCAACATTAGGGAAATGATCTTGAAAACCAAAATGTTTTCCTAGTGCTCTTATATCTGATTAATCATATGGTACCTTAGATCGTCACAAATTTATGGCTTTGTGATTGCTGGCTTTTCCATAGCCATGTTCTCTACCACTCTCCATCAGAACATGATGGTTAGGTTTCTCTTCCATATCCATATTTTCACATACGTGGAAACCCAGTGATTAGTTTATTTGGGTAACCGTTACGTTTCATAATTTTGTTTTTAAAGATTGTTTTTGGTATTCCTTTTTACGATGTGGGTTTCTATTAAAGAAACTTTCGAATAGTAAACCATTTATAACCCCGACGAATTTCGAGGGCGAAATTCATTTTAAGGGGGGTAGAATTTAACACCCTGAGATTTTATGAAAAATAATCTTTTTAATTTCATTAATGTATTGTGGTTTACGATACACCAAAAGGAGCTTTCACAATATGTATCCTTAACTTGACTTGCATTACACGCAATCGCGACCTTACTCGATAGCGTGTGTAGTACGCAATACCGAGTTTCACTAAACAATGATATGCTATTAAAATATTATTAAAACTAGCAGTTATGAATAGTAATAACCAATTTTTGAATTTTTGAAATTTTTATTTTTCAAAATGGACTTCATTTCTGGATTCGAAATATCAAAATTAGCTTAGGGTGAAATTTTCGTACTTTTCGGATAACTTTCATTTTCTGATGAATAGTGAAAATTACTAAATTTTAATTAAAAACAACCTTTTAATAGAAATAATTAATAGTGATAAATTATTAATTTGATTGGTTTTAAAGTATATTTAGAATATATTTTTACAATTTAATACAATGTTGGTTATTGGATGTAATTTCACATTTAAATCAGACATAAACAACTGTCAATCTTTTGATAGTTATTATCTCTTAAGAACACGCTATTTGTTTTGACGATGGGAATTGATTTTTTAATTAATTAATGCAAATGATATGTTTTGAATTTGGTATAATAGACATCATTTTTGAATTCATAATATCAAATATATCTTAGGCCTAATTTTTGGTATTTTTTTGAAAACTTTCAATTTTTGATGAATAGTGAAACCACTAAGTGGTAGTTAAAAAAACTGAATTTTTCATAAAACTTAATTTTACCGCTTCTGTGAGTGGAATTTCGAAAATCTGAGAGACACGGTTAATATCAAGGACTAAAATGTGGTTCAATGAGATGAAAATAATTTTTGGCGAATAGTAACTTTTTACTTTTTTTACCACAATTAAAAGTAAATAGGGTAATTAAGGGTAAAAATGATATTATTATTACCCTAACACATGTCCTAATTCTATTGGACAAGTGTAATTCTAAGAAAAAAAACCTTAGGAATAAAATATGACCATTTAGGCCCACTTGGATTAGATTTGGACATTTATTATTAATTTATTTAAAGAAGGGTTAAAATAGTTAAAATCAAAGTTTAATAAGTAAATCATTTTTAATATGGGGTTATACATAAGATAAATTCGGCTGTAAATATTAATTAGAAATCTAAAAAGATTTCCTACATAATGATATTTTATTTGTAATTTTTAGACTTTAAATAATTTAATTTATTTATGACACAAAGATGATGCAGTAATTATCTTATTAATGAAATACTGACATAATTGATGTTATAAACACCCAAATAAATGTAATTTGAGACTTTTTATGAATTACACTAATTTTATAGGTTAATATGACATGTTATTATTTATTTAATTAACTTTTTTCGAACTAATCATTCTGTTATGATTTTCACAAAAATCAATTACTAAATAGTGTCAAAATTGACATAAAGTAGTTTTTAAAACAAATATTATATTAGTAATTGTTATTTTATTCTTAAAAATCTAAGGTTCGGCCAAATGACTTTGATAAAGTTATATATATTAATAATAAACAACTTGGGGTTCGTTTGACTGCTTATAGTAAGTTTATTAACCTTATAGTATAAGAACACAAGAAGACACGGTAAAAGTAAAATTATTTAATTTAATGTTAAATCTAAATGATAAGGTTAAAATAGGAACCTAAACTTGTCTAAATTCTATTGGATGAGAGGATTTCGACCCATCCCCACCTTATCTTTGAAATAAATCAATTTGGATCTATTTAAAACCGAACTTGACTTTATAATAAAATAATAGTTTTAGTTTTTCCAAAGGAGCCCCTCTCCTCCCTTATAAAAGGGCACCTCCTCCCTCTCCTCCTCACACCAATTTGAGCCTTCCATCTCGGCCAACCCCTGCCAAATTCCCTTATCCACTTCCATAGAAACATCCTAGAGGTTTTGGTATTCCTCAAAGACCAATTTTAGTGCCCTAAAAGGAGGTCTCAAAGAGGCTTTTCAAAGAAGAGGTAGTGCCCGTTACCGATTCTTTCATCTTTATTTCTTCTTCCACTTCTTCTTCTTAGGTTGTTTCATTATGAAGTAATAACATCAGTATCAATTATATACTGATATTTTATTATAATTATGAAACAACCTTATTTCACCATCTATCCATCCTACGGAAAATGAAATCACCGCGTGTGCGTACGTACGGAATACCGTCTCCAAGCCGTGGTGTAATCTATTTTCCACCACCACCTTACTTGGATGGGTATAATGGTGTAAATAATAACTATATATGATTATTGTAAAGTGATATTAATTCTGAAATAGTATACATACACTCCAATACAATTCCACGATCATGAGAACGATATCATCGCTCGTGCGTACGTACGACTACCGTCTCCACGACACGATGAGATTCATTCTCCACGTTAACCAATCATGAATGATTATAAAGTATATATAATAATTAATAATTAAATATATGACATAATAATGATTCTGGATTTATGTGTATATATATGTATGTCATCTACTTAATTCCATTCAACTCAATAAGGAAAATAAAACAGCATTCATGCGTACGTACGGTCTACTGTCTCCATGAACGGTGTATTTCTTTCCATTTACTGATCTATTATATATATATATATA
The DNA here is from genome assembly GCA_963277665.1 of Viscum album. Lineage (NCBI taxonomy): Eukaryota > Viridiplantae > Streptophyta > Magnoliopsida > Santalales > Viscaceae > Viscum > Viscum album. Next base: position 412,693,572 of record OY728136.1, read on the forward strand.
TATTATGAATATATATTATATATAAATCATGTTTTATATTCTGTAATTAGGTAATCATGATATAAGTAATCATATGAATAATTACAAGTCAAAACACGGACGACAAATGAAACGATTTTACCCAAAACGTTCTTTAACATGGAATTTACAAAAGAACGGGTAATATAAAGTCATAAGTGAACCATATATGATATCATAACAATGAGTATAATTCTGGAATAAGTCAATGACATTATTTAAATCATTATATATGAGGTTCGGACACATACGAAGCAAATCAGACCTAAGTTAAGGGAAATATCACAATCTCATTTTTATCTGAGATTGTTTATACTTTGGCATTTACTGGTGTGAATTTTATCATCCACATCCATGTTTCCTCAATATGTAATATTTACATCACTATACAATAATTTATATCCAATTTTACCCTTCGTTTAGTTTTTAGTAAAAGATATGAAAGTAATATTTTGTCATTTTTCGTACGAGGTACCTTTTTACTTTTCCAACAAAAGTATGAGAAGAATGTTTTTTTAACTTATACAACATGAATGGATTTTTAAAAAATTATTTCCAAGAAGATTCCTTTACAAGTTTTCAAGTTTATTTTTAATCAAATTCTTTTAGTTTAGAATTGTATTACATATTAAGAAAGTAAAGGTGTTTTTGAAGTAGAAAGGATATTTTCCTCAAGAATGGAGTTCAAGTGTTTTATCAAAATTATTTTCCATCTAAGATAATAAAGGGTTCTGTTTTTATCCCTGTTATTACATTGATTTGATTATGTTGTGATGGAATTATTTTTATGAATTCCTTTATCTTATATGAATTGTTTTATGATTTCATGATGTTTAAGATTCCCATTTTTATTACATGGGTTATGCTATGATGTATGGTTTATGATTTTGTGGCACACATAAGAATGGTATCATTATGAGACGGGTGGGAACTATATCTCCCTCCAATGCATTGGGTAAAGAATTTATATCTCATGAGATAGACATGGTTGGAACGATAGGTTATACCGATTCAGTGAAACAGGACTGAAACGAGGAGTGAACTCGGTTCAGAAAGGGACTTTGTCCACTAAGATAGTCTTAGAAATGAGTCTTGACTAATAAGAAATGATTCTCTATGATTATGTATGTATTCCACAAATTGTCATGTTTTAAGTTATGATTATTTGGATTACATTTCACTACTATTATTTATCCCATGTTATGAAATTATGATCCCTTTTGCAGGTTAAGATTTCCAAAAGATATGTTCTTATGAATATGACGTGATTGATATTTCTTTTGTTTACCCTTACTGAGCATTTGAGATCACCCTTTTATGTTTTCTTTTCCCCAGGACATAAAGAAAGGTTTTAGGTAAAAAAAGGAAGATCTTTATGGGAGATGTTGAAGGTCTTTCACCACGATTAGAAGATTATATTCCGAGTTTCCAAAGACACTAAACTATTACGATCCTTGTGTGTGTTTTTGTTATGTACTAAGTATTCCGCAAAAGTAATGTAATGTCCATGTACGTCAAGATTCGGGTCTCTACAGACTCAGCCCTTTCTATGAGGATATTAAGTGACTTTTATCTGTGATTACCAGATCGGGACCCTTGGATGTACGGTTCAATGAGGAGACAAATTTGGTGTGAGAGACTTTCAGGGATTAGTGATGGACATCCTTAGAACTATTGGAGACTTTTCCTGGGCTGTGCTTGGAGATAGAGATCCCCTTACACACTCATTCAGGTTTCTTGTTGAGCATATATATATATACACACCTTACTTTTTTTCCCACTCCCTGGGTTCAGTTACTCTCCTTCTAGGTTGGGAAAAGACACATGGGGTATGCCACGTGCTTACCGTGTCTAGATCCTCTTGATTAGATGAGTCTACTTTCATTCTTTTTTTGGGTTGAGATGCCCTTTCTCTATTGTACACTTACACTATTATTTGATATTTATACTGCTCACCGTTTTAGTACCTCCTTTTTTTCTCCCACTAGATTTTGTGGCATCTTACTGAGTATCATTATACTCACCCCTACTTGGGATTTTCCCACACTTGGTGTGCCTTTGCAGACGACGGAGAGATCGATCGAGAGTTCAAAGGAGCATAGAGGGCACATGATCTTGGTTCCACGTAGTAGGGCCGTATTAGAGTTTCCAGGTGTGAGACTCTTTAGTTTTTTACTTTTGTTTACCTGTTGCCGGGTTAGGGCCCCTTTCGGGTTGGGTACATGTTTTTCCCTTTTTCTGTTCAGTTTCCTTTTCTGCACTTTAATTGTTCTTTTTAGAAGATGATGCATTACTGTGGTTGGGTTATAGTGTTTTTCCTTTGGTTTTCTTTTTTACTCTACACTTATGCATCAAGTGGGTTGTGTGTGTGTGTGTGTGTTTATAGGTACTTAGGAAAAGGCCTCCCTAAGATCATGCCACCTTCGATGCTTATCGCAAGCCCCTAGACAATGGAGGCAAGCTTGGGGTAGTTACAGCTCAAGACTGGTAGGGTTGGGTCATGGCAATGTGGTATCAAAGGTGGTTAATTAATCGGGGAACTGTTTAGACATCCCTAAATAGAAATTGGTGGGGAATTATGGAAATAGTGTTGATGTGTCTTGAGAGTGACTCTCAGGCCTAGGAGTCTAGGGATGGTACATACGGCCGACCTATCCATTCACTAGGATCCTGATAACCCACTTGTCGACTTGGCAGACTGAGACACTGGTTTCAGGGAATTTGGAACATGCATCCAGTAGTATTGAGTCTTTGACTATCCTTTTTGAGTCAACTCCACCTTGTTCTTACTAATATATATATTCTCATCTGATCGCGGAAATCCTTGATAATTTTCAGGATGCCCCCACGATAGTATCCAACAAGGTTTCCCTCTCTAGTTCCTGATGGAGACCTAGAGAGCGATGTGGTGTTAGTTCAGGGACCCTCACATGATCCCCACCCACCCAGTGGTTTAGTAGTAACCCATCTATCTGAAGAGTGGCGATTAGTACCGGCAGCACAAGCTGAGGTTGAGATAAGGCTGAGTGCGCTCTGAGACATCCAGCATCAGCAACCGTAGATGTTTCACGGGGACCCAGATCCCCAGGTTGCAGAATACTTGCTAGAGTCCACGGACCGACTTTTTAGGTTGGTATGGACACCAGTGGACTAGGTGGTAGCCCAAGCTTCCAACCTTTTCCTCGGGACGGTCGGGCATTGGTTTGGGTTGGTTATGAAGACCAACGATGAGTCGTCCCTCACATGGGATAACTTCTATAATCTCTTCTATGAGGAGTACTCCCCCTCTTGTTTATGCTTCATTTGGATTCAAGAGCTTTTGGGGTTGAAGCAAGGGGGATGATCGTGGTGCAGTACTCGACCCAATTTACCTATATGACACGCTACTCGCAGGATATGATCTGTGATAGTTACTTCCAGGCATGGATGTTTTAGCATGGCCCTCGCAGGGAGATCTGTGATAGTGTATAATCCCTATGCATCCCTACTTACACCGGGGTGATAGAGCGGCTGCTCGTGACAGAGAGCTTATTCGATGAGGGACTCTAGCTGACAAGGCCTAGTAGTGGCCGTATCAGAGCCGAGTCTTTGGTAATAGGTAGGCGACAGAGAGCAGAGACTCAGTCGAGGAGAACCTTCTGTGAGCAGACTCAAGTGAAGGGTCGTACACCGCAGTGGTTCCATAGAGCATTGGGGTAGTTAGGAGAGAGCTGATACTATGCTTTTGACGGACGAGGTCACCTAGCACGGGACTGCCTGACAAAGCTTACTGAACACCCATGGCAGGTAGTCGGCACACCATAGTGGCTAAGGCAGCGTCGTGACCAGGGATCTCCCAGGCGAGGACTGGGTGGTCCTTTGGGAAGCGGCATAGGCAGAGCAACATGACCTGGAGGTGGGGAATAGTGTTTTGTTGTCCTTCCACCACCACCACTGATTGGCCCACCCTAGTCTTAGGGAGCTGGTGGTAGGGGCCGTGGGCAGCTTCAGTCTATGGGTGTTCGTGACCCCCCCCCCAACACATGAAATGGTTCGAGGTATGCTTTGTGTTTACTCTATGATTGCTTCGGTACAAGGAGACATAGGCACCAGCCAGTCTTTTATATCGTTGCTTTTAGTACGGGAGTTGGAACTCCTAATAGAGGCACTGACACGTGCGCTTAGCCTCTGGGTGCCTAAAGGATGTTCCTCGTTAGTGAAATTTGTTTGCAAATAGTACGAACTGTCATTTGGAGGAGAGAGTTTCATGTGGGACCTACGGGTCATCACGATGGAACCTTATTACATCATCCTGTGCATGGATTTATTTTCTATGGATCACGCCCAGATTGACTGCCAGCACAGATGAGTCAGATGCGTGCATTCTGATGGGACGAGGTTCACCATTCTCGGGGAGAGAGACCTCGTGGAAGAGCAGAGGGGTGCTCTAAGTAGGAGACGACAACCTTTTTCTCACTATTTGGCGATCATGGCTCTCAAAGTGGAAGATTCTATATGCAAATGGATCCCTACCATTGTAGAGTACTACATGGATGTCTTTCCTAAGGATGACCTGGGACTACCCCCAAGGTGAGAGATGGAGTTATGCAATGACATGCAGCTGGGGACTGCCCCGATATCATGTGCTACTTATCGGATGGCACCCACAGAGCTTCGAGAGATACGAATTCAATAGGAAAAACTCCATGGGAAGGGATTCATTAGGACCAGTGTGTCCCCACCCCAATTTTTTTGTGAAGACTGCAGATGGGATATTACGACTTTGTGTGGATTATCATCGTCTGAATCAGGACAAGATAAAGATCATGTATCCTTTATTGAGGATTTATTACCACTTAGACTAGTTGAGAGGTGTGAAGTGTTTCTTGAAGATTGATATTCAGTCTGGCTACCACAAATTGTGGGTTCCTAAGGCTGATATCCTAATGTTGGATTTTTTTGTCATTATGGGAATTAAGAGTTTCTGGTGATGCCCTATGGAATGAAGAATGCCCCTACCATCTTCATGGCTTTGATAAAACAGATTTTCCAACCGTACTTGGACAGGTTTGTGGTCATCTTTATTGATGACATACTCATATACTCTACAACAAAAGAGGAGCACGCGAAGAATTTGAGGATGGTCCTAGACTTACTTTGGGAGAACCAACTGTATGGGAAGCTCACAAAGTGATAGTTCTGGATTCATGTTGTTCACTTTCTGGGTCATGTCATTTCAGAACAAGGTTTAGCCGTAGATCCCACAATGATAGTGGCAGTTCTTTCTTGGTATCCACCCAAGAATGAGTCTAAGGTGTGAGCATCCTTGGATTGGTAGGGTACTATAATATGTTCATGGAAGACTTCTCCAAGATTGTTTCCCCATTGACCGCATTGATGTGGATGGGATGACAATTCACCTGGACTAATCAGTTCCAAAAGGCCTTCTAGGAGTTGAAGAAGAGGCTGACTAGTGGTCCAGTGTTGAGGATACCAGAGGTGGGTGTAGAGTTCGTGGTATACTGCAACGCTTCAAGAGCTGGGCTCTGGTGCGTGCTTATGTAGTAGTGGGCGATGGTTGTATATGGGTTGAGGCAGTTGATGCCACATAAGCAAAATTATATGACTCATGATTTGAATATGGAATCTGTGGTCTTTGTATTGAGGTTATGGAGACACTACCTTATGGGTGAGCATTTTGTAGTCTACTTAGACCACCAGAGCCTCATATACATCCCCACATAGAGGGATCTGAATTTGAGGTAGAGGTGCTAGCTGGAGTTTCTACAGGACTACGATTTTTAGATAGTCTACCCTCCATGGAAGGGCAACGTAGTAGTAGATGCCCTATGGAAGAAGTCCCAAGCTCATCTAGTGTAGGAAGATTCAGATCAGTGGGATTCCCTACTACTGACCTTGGTGTAGCAGGAGGGTATGACTTTTCTGCAGTCGATGGTGTTGACACCTTCGCTCCTTGAGCGTGTGAGAGAGTCGCAGCTTTGGGATGTCAACAGCGACGTACTGCGTGATCACATATCCACTGGCGATGCACCCAATAGGTATTCTGAAGGTGGGAATCACAAGATCATGTTCCAGGGGAGAGCAATAGTACCAGTGGAGGTGCGGGAGTAGGTGATGCGGGAATTCCACACTTCTTCCTTGGTTGTACATCCCAGTGTGGGGAAGATGTAAAGAGACCATCAGTAGTAGTATTTGTGGTCTGGCATAAAGTAGAGTGTATCTATGTTCGATACTCGGTGTCTTACCTATCATTAGGTGAAGGAAGAGCATCAGGTTCTGGCAGGGTTGTTATAGCCCCTTGATATCACTATATGGAAGTGGGTTGGCATATCTATGGACATCATCATAGGGCTTCTGCACACTGCGAAGGGCCATGATTCCATTTGGGTGATATTGGACTGACTCACGAAGCCGGAGCACTTCCTGTCCTTCAAGGAGAAGAGCTAAGTGAAGAGTCTACGACAACTGTACATTCGAGAGATCGTACGACTCCTTGGAGTACCCTCGATGATCGTCTCCGACCGTGACACATGGTTTATGTATCCATTATGGCATGGCATGCTGGAGGCATTCGAGATTCAACTGGGAATGAGTACGGCTTTTCACCCCCAGACGGATGGGCAGACCGAGCGCACTATCTAGGTGTTGGAAGATATGCTTAGGTCATGTGTGATAGAATTTGGCTTAACCTGGAAGGATTACCTACCCTAGGTGGAGTTCGCATATAACAACAGTTACCACTCTACAATTGGCATGGAAACTTTTGAGGCCCTCTATGGGAGACACTTCAGGTAACCATTGTGCTGGAATGAGGTTGGGGAGACCTCCCTTGTGGGCCTAGAGTTTGTGAGGGCGATGACGCAGAAGGTTTAGGTCATTCATGTGCAGATGAGGATGACTCAGAGTAGATATAAGTCCTATGCAGACCGTCTTCGCATGACTTTGGAGTTCGAGCATGCGGACCATGAATTTTTGAGATTCTCCCTGCGGCATGGAACATGAAGGTTCGGCTGGGAAGGCAAGCTATCCCTGAGGTTCATCGGGCCTTTTGAGATCGCGTGCAGGGTTGGTGTGGTTTCCTACCATCTTGCTCTACCCCCATGGCTGGTGAGGGAGCATGACATATTCCACGCGTCGTTGTTGAGGAAGTACATGCACGACCCCACACACGTCATCGACGGGGTAGAGCTGGACATTGAGGATGGAGCCACCTTTGCGGATTACCCGAAGACTATTGAGGACTGACAGGAGCAGAATCTGCATGGACAGACCATTCGTTTGGTTCGATTGTTGTGGCAGCACGAGAGGGTGTATGAGAGAACCTGGGAACAGGAGAGCCAGATGCAGTCTCAGTATCCCGAGTTGTTTTGTTAGTTTTTTTTTTCAGGGATGAAAATTATAAAGGATGGAATGATGTAAGAACCCGGGTTTTGAGCCTGTAAGACTTTGAAATTTTCTGGATGTTATTCCAGAGCAGGGAGTTTATATGGGGAGTGATTCTGAGCTCTGGTGTGGCCAGAATTAAAATTTAAGTGTGTTCACACTAGACACGCCAAATATATAGAATAACTCTTCAACGGTTGCTCGGATGGGAAAACCGAGGGCATCGTTGAGTCTGGAGCATTCCGTTTACCCTAGGAGGGGTGTAACTTTCCCGGGCGTGGCCTTTCTGTGGAAAACGCCACAAGGGGCATTTTGGTAATTTTGTGATGTCGGGCGAAAACATTATAACTTCTGAATACAGGCTCAAATTAAATTTATGAGACCACTGTTGCACTCAGAACGTGGATTTTACTCTATGTGCGGCTTAACCTAGACCCCGTCGAGAGTTCAGGTATGGTTCTACTGTTGGGTGTTTAAAATTAATTAAATGTTAATTAATTTTTTTCCTACTTAAAAACATCCACTCCCCTCACCATTCTTCCCCCTAAAACTCTCCCTAGTGGATTCTTTCCCAAAAAATGGTCCACCTTCTTCAAGATCCTCTCCCCACCTCTCCAAGGTGGTTGCGGCTCCGACGGATCGTTTGTGAAGCGATGGGCTACGCCATGTGAGATAAATTCATTGCGTTTATTTTTAATTTTCTATATCTAAATTGAACTCAAATTTTAGAATTGTAATTCTATTAAATCATTGAGCTAAGGACATAGATACGCAGGTTTTGATCTGTGCTTTCCAACGCTCTTTTCAGATTGAAAATCCCAGTCCTGGGGTGTCTGGAGTTGCTCCGGGGTGTTTTCCGGCCAAACCACTGTTTTTCGGTGGTTCCAAGGTGGTGTGGCGGCTCTGCACAGTGGTCCAACAGGTGGAGATGGAGACGTGGACTCCAAGTGGCAGCGCGGATCCTCGGTGGTCGGTGTGGGCGAGCGGGACGACGGTGGCACAACGGGTCTCCGGACGATGTGTGACCGGAGGTGGGCAAGCGACCGCGAGCAAGCAGTTCCGTGCAATGGAAGCGCACATGGGAGGCCAGGGGAGCGCGCTGGCCATCATCATCGGTAGTGTGCAGTGCGAGACCGAGGTGGTCGTGACCCCGGGATCAGACAAACACCTGCGAAGAGCGGGTCTCATGGAAAAGAGACGGACCGGCTTAAGCCGGTCTGGGTGAAGCAGTGATGCCCACGCGGTGATCGTGGTTCATGGTGGACTGGTTGGTCCGAGCGGCCAAGCCATGGACTGCCGGTTTAAAGAGGTGGACCGGCCGAACTGGTCCAGCCCACCATGTCTCCGTCCGTTGGTGTTAAAACGCCTCTAAATTTCAAACCGAGTGTCGGATTTGCGTGCTGTCTAAGGCGATGTGATCCTCAGATTGAGACGAAGGTTTTCAGATGGTCTTGAGGATTTTTAATTATCGATACTGGAGCTCAGTGGAATGACATGTCCATTAAGTGTAACTTAGTGCCTCACTGGTATTTTAATTTCGGATAGCACGAGCACATTTAAATTTCGTTTTAGGCGTCATCAGCAGAGCTATGACCCTGGAGTCATGATGAAGTATTCCAGGGTGGTTTCAAGCATTGAAGCTGGAGTTGATGCATAGGCTCCATAGTTTGTCTTTTATGTTGTTTTTAGCGTACTGTGAATGTTTCATGAGACGTCTGTTCGGGGTGAATGAATAGTTGTTTTGGCGGGTTTTTCCGAGAGTATCGCGTTGGGGAAGTTCGCCCGACATTTTCCGGGACCGAGGTGTCGGCCCCACGAGATGCCATAGGGGAATAATGTAGTGTTAAATAACTTTATCGTCAGGAGTCCGTTTAAAGTGAAAAAATAATCTATCTCGTGTGTTTTTTCCCGAGGATTACCACAGTGTAATCTTCTTCGGCATACAGAGCCTAATTATAGATCTAATTAAATGTGGAATCGTGAAAAGGGTGTTGTTCAGAGGTTCCTTTGACGCACTACGAACCAACGCACGATAGTGATGTTACTGACACCCAGTGATGGAACTGGTAGTGCAGAGTTATCAGACAAGTTCTGGGTTTACCCTCCAGTGGGGATGGGCAGTGGGTTACCCAATGGCGTATTAGGGTTTACCCTCTAGTAGGTATGGTCAGTGGGATACCCGTTTACCTTAGGGTTTAACCTCCACCAGAGATGGGAAGTGGGTTACCCGTTAACATAAGGCTTGACCCTCTAGCGGGGCTGGCCAGTGGGTTACCTGATGACTTCTTTCATACTCATCCCTTTCTATGAGGCTAGTCAGTGACTTTTCTCTATGATTACCAGAGCGGGACCCTTGGTTGTATGGTTCAGTATTGAAATAGCTTTGGTGTGCGGGACGTTTGGGTATTAGGGATAGATATCCTTAGAACTTTTGGCAACTTTTCCTGGGCTGATCTTGGAGATGAAGATCCCCTTAGACAAATGATCAAGTTTTTTGTTGAGAATATATATATATATATATATATACACCCTACTTTTTTTCCCACTACCTGGGTTTATCTACTCTCTTTCTTGGAGGGGAGAAGACGCGCGAGGTATGCCACGTGCTTTCCATGTTTAGCTCTTCTTGATTGTACGAGTCTACATCCATTCTTTTGTTGGGTTGAGTTGCACTTTCTCAATTGTAATATTACACTATTCTTTGTTCAATCTACTGCTTTCAGTTTTAGTACCTCCTTTGTTTCTCCCCCGAGCATTCGGGGCATCCTACTGAGTATCTTTATACCCAGCCTAGCTTGGGCTTTGCCGACACTTGGTGTGCCCTTGCGGACGACAGACAGGTCGATCGAGACTACGGAGGAGCGTAGAGGGCATAGAAGCTTGGGGCCGCGTACCAGGCTCACATTAGAGTTTTCAGGTGTGGGAATCTCTAATTGTTTAATTTTTTTACCTTTTTCCATGTTGTGTCACCTTTCGGGTTGGGTGCATGTTTTTCCCTTTTTCTGTTCAGTTTACTTTTCAGCACACTACCTGTTCTATTTTGAAGTTGATGCATGAACGTGGTGGGGATATAGTTGTTTTCCCTTGTTTTTATTTTTCTACTCTGCACTTTTGCATTGAGTAGACTGTGTGTGTGTACAGGTACATAGGAGAAGGCCTCCCCGAGATCGTTACACATTCAGCGCTTATTGCCACCCCCTAGTCTATGGAGGTGGGCTTGGGGTAGTTACAGCTTGAGACTGGTAGGGTAGGGTTATGACAAGTTACCATGTGATGAATAATATGACATCATGCAAATCTTTGGTTAGTGGCCATAGGTTCGCATCAAGTACTTCCTAAGATTATGTGACCCTGAAGTAGCGGTATGAAATAATGCCATAATGGGAAAGTGATCACAATATCAAGTGAAAATTATCAAATAAAATAATTAAGATAATGTGAATCTATTTGGTGGACACATGATGTTGTCCTTGTGAATTTTTTGACTACCTCCTCTTATACATACTGCTGCCAACCATTAAATGGTGCCTGATTTATGGCCTCCCATAACATATGTAAACACTTCTACACTAAAAAATATAATGTAGGAAGGGGAATGAGAATTCATTGATAAAGAGAATGATCGATTAGGGAAATGGTGGAGAATATCCATCCCCCTCAAACATGAAAAATTTCTGAGGTGATCTAATAAAGACATCACATGGTCAAATTAAGATCTCATGATCACAAGGACATGAAAAAACGATAATAACCTTTGAAACCTATGATATTATTTCTCTATTCATCCATGAAATTATACAACTATATTTATTTTTCTCGCGATACATCTTCATTGACATGTAGTTTTAAGTTGTGTGGATATTTCCTCAATGTTTTATTTGAAAACATGTAACAACATGATGAATAAAACCCCATGATAAAATCCTAGTTATGAAAAGTGTTCATTAATGTTATAGTGGGTATATACTCATGGATGATGCAAATCAACCTATACAGTCTAGAAAACTGTTCAAAAAAATTCACAGTCACATGATGGCCTTGTGCACTAGTGATCATGTGTCTCTAAATATCTATCATCAACCATGTGACTCCCTCAGTTCTGCACAACCCTATTGTATTCACCCCACACATCAAATAGTTTCATTGTCTTGTGATTCCCCTATCCTGATTTCATGATTCCCCCGACATGGTATGTTGGGACAAATTCCAGACCCATCATAAAACCTTATGAAATTCACGAGGATCACTTAAGTCTCAGAGTCACTATGACCGATTTATCCATGCATGTGGCATTGGTATGTGTATAAGATGATGAAAAAAATCATCACCTTATTTGAATAAGAACTCACAATACCCAATTAATTTGTTATTTATCTCGTGAGTAGATGGGCTTCATGTAGTACTATCTTGTGTCAACCACCGAAGACACACTCATGGGAATTCCTATCCATCTCCATGAAAAACCTAGGATGATTAGTTTGAAGAAAATCCTCATCTATGCACCCGTCTACCAAGGAAAGTTTTATGTACATGTAACTTTGAGGAATGATCCCTTTAGGAATACCACATCCACACTTGGGAGGGAACATGAACAACCAAGGGTTCACATGTCCTTTGTAGACATTTAATTTAAAGCCACATGATCTCAATATTCATATATATTCTTGTAATGCCATAAAATGTATTAATCCATTTCTAATTGATCACAATATGGTCCCTACAAAATTAATTTTATTCTCCTCAATAATTATTGATCTATTATAAATTCCCTGTGATATCACATTGATAGGTTAGAATTATCATGACATTGTCTATGAATGAACTAGTTTGATCTCATGGAAGCTTATTGGCATGCTTATAAGACCATGGGACAATCAATTGACATGTGATAATCACTATGAGAATTATTTATCCCAATATGCAATAATAATCATAGATTGATCTGATTTGATTATGTGGGTAATAATTGATATTCAATCATTTTTATGTGGTATCCCCTTGACATGTCACCATTTTCATGTGATAATTCTAGGAAATTATCATCTGACAATAGAAAGACATGACAGATTTGATCATACATAAGGCATTGGACATTTCCACTTTGAACACACATTAAAAAAAAGAGAAGTCATTTGATCTTCTGAAATACCCTGAACATTTATTATTTGATCATGTAGAAGATCATGGATCTGAAAATTTTGATCATGAGTAGAATCATGGTCATGGAAGGCACAAACCCTTAGGAAGATCTTATATATCAGACTAAAACCATAAATATTTCATGTGGAAAATCAATATATATATTGAAGGTATGGTGGAAATGTTATGAGGATTATCTATGGCATTTCTATTTCATCTATTATACACAGATACACTCATATGATGAGAATCCTCAAAAAAGAACATTCATCCATATTCCCCGAATTTATAAGGTAACTATACAATATTAGTTAGCATAACACACTCATGACACCCTAGTGGACTTATTCTATCACACTGACTATTTTTAGTCTCCATCTCTAAATATCATTCATATGATCTTGAATGAGTGTGTGGAAGGGAATCCTCAATGTGTAATCCTTAATAAAAATAGAAACCTTTGTGTGTATGTCCCACTGAGTAACATAATATGATATGTCCCCTGATATAATAAAAATATATGTGTTTAGTACCCAGATAACCTAACTAAAATAAGACCAATTCCAATCAAAATTGGATACATAAAATGACTTCATAATGCCCATGCTCCAATTGGAATCCCTATTCATGTATGTCACCTCATTTCTCTAAAATTTTTACCATTTTGGACATAATCATTATCATGTGTAGAATATTTTACCAATTCCATCTGTGGAATTATAAGTGAACTAAACTATGAGATCAAAAATTCATACAAAAACCGTGATATGTAGGATAACATCACAATGCCTATGCTTATAAGAACATACATCAGGCATAAAACCCTAGAGTTCCTAAAACATTAGGGTTAACAAGAATTTATCATAGTTTGACCATCTATAACATTCAATATACAGGTTAGGGATAAAATTTGTCATGAGAACTCTGATTCATGGAATAACAAGGATACATAACACACCAACCAATGTCATTAGATAAAAATGGATACTACATCTACATAATTCCCCCCATGTCTCAGACATTTCAACCATCAGGTTCCATTCATTCCAAGGAACAGATCATACTACCTCATCCATCAACGGGCTATGAAACCAAATAAACTACATTAACTCTAATTTCTTCCATTACCAATATACGTAAGATGCCTTCATATGACATTATTTCTTATGGGAGTCAACTTTAGTGTAAATCCCTTCATGACGCATTTATTCCTGATATAGAAGACTGAAATCTCCCACATCTTTACCATAATACCTATCCCCTCAATGGAAAATACATACGCTCCAGTATATGAATAATTTATAGTATAATGCCTGATCACGCGCTCGAGTTCTTCAAACACATCCTCAAGTTTAGGATCAAGAAAACCATTATAACACTGAATATTGTTAAAAAGTATGATATTAGGATAAATGACAAAGGCATGAGTACCATGTTATATTCTCCATGAGAAATGTAATCATACCTATAAAAAGGGAAACATTAATATGTTATCCCAATATGGATATCCCTTATTCAATGTGTATTATATCCCACCGCTTATTGTTTCTCACACTGAGCACAACTCAATTGGGCTTAGAGATCAGTGATGATTGTGTCAATAGCATGTTGAGAATGACCCCTCTTTGGGACCATCATTGGGATGTAATGTTTTTTTCATCCCATTAACCCTCCAAGTTCCATACTTCTTGTAATGAAATCTACAGAATCCATATATGCACAAATCCATCAAATGGAATTTATTGTGATATCTCTCATAAAAAATATTCCAAAAAAAATTACTATGTATAATTTGATTTTAATATTAATAGGATATAAATAATACATCTTCAAGTTCCAAGACTAATATTCTCTTCCTTACCACATGATGTTAATATAAATGAATCATTCAGGACATCTGACCATAAACTATGGGAATCATACTATATGGGGCTTTTTTTATATTATAGTTATGACACATCGTAGATGTCCAATAACATCTCTAAGTCACAAAACATCCATTTGGATGGTAATAAACACCATATTTCTTTAACATGGAAATAAACAGAAGCCTCATAAATAAATAAGAGACTAATAGAGATTATTTGATATGCACAATGTTTTTCCTACCAATACATGTTCATAATCAAGTTGTTGATATAAGGTTAACTAGTCCCATATTAGGTGTTATAAATGGTTTCGTAATCATATCATAAATATGTAATAAAACCCAAAGTAGGAACAAATTACACAAAAAATGGTGTGATGATTCAATCCTCCCACCCATTTGAGGAATGTGTGTTCTTAAGATATATTGGGTCTAAAACATCAAAGGACTACATCAATTTTGAATTAACTTCTATAGTTTGTTATTTATTTGAGATGCATTGTGTTTTTAAATATAAGAGTAACAAAAGCTTCATCTCTATGTGAGTGATTGAGGAATTCCTTGAACCACTAACAATACGACTACCATGACTAAAATCATCCATATCTTTTCTGAAAAAACAATACATACCAAATAAGAAGTGTATTTCATAGATATAATGATGAAAAAATTATTTTGGGTATGACATGAATATTAAATAAATAGAATTATATAATTATATTGTGTGATTTGTTACAATATTTGTTGAATTTTAAAAAAATCTAAATTAAAATTGAGAGACTTATGTGTGCATTGTATTAATTTTGTGAAATAAATAAACTAGATAGATACAAAACATATAATTAGATGAGAAAAAAACAATGTAGATTCATTTTCTCTAAAAAAATATTATTAAAACATTCATATAGAATTATATTTTTACCTTAGTGATAAAATATAATAATATTAAATAGATATATACCTATGATTATATGATGAATAAGAATATGAAGAAAAAAGAATATAGAGAATATCATCCCTATAGTATGTCAATAAAATAACAGAAAACGAATAAGAAGATTAATAATGAGGTAGTAATACCATATCCCTTTTATTGGTAAATATATATGAGATAAAATAAGATGTGGAATGAGGATGAAGAAGTGATGAATTGAGGAAGGCCAACCATATTGTTTCATGGGTGTGTTTTTATGTCAATAATATTATTGAACAAAAATTATTTTGAATGTAGATGAAATGATAGGAATGCGTGATATTAAAAAATATTATATTATAGTATTCTAAAACACATTTTGAATAAGAATATGATTTGTTTCTGATGTCTTAATATCAACATATTATTGATGTTATTTTCCATGAGTGTGTGTAGAAGGAATCTCTTTATACTTGTGGGATCTAGTATAAACAATCTTATTTTTAGAAAAAAATTCACGAGTTTTTAAAATGAACAAAACAAACATTATTTATTTAAAGAGATAGAATAACTGTATTCATTAATGTTATATATATTTGATTTCAATTTCTAAAACATGTCTTAAATAGGAAAATTATTTGTTAAACACTTTTGGGATGAACCATTTAGAAATAATATTTGATTTAACAATTCTTTATTTATCAACATTCATTTTACATCCAAACATATTAAATAATATATAGTTACATATATATCATAATATATAATGATGTATTGAATGGTAGGAGGGATATTAAAAGAGAAAAATATATATTGTGAAAAAATCACTCTAATCCACACATTGAGTAACAACATGTTTTCACAAGGGAATTCCATTATTAATCATATTTTAGAATATTTTATAGATCATTAACATCATTAAAATAGTATTCTTACTCTACCCCAAACTTATTTAATAATAAAATTACAAATAAAATCTTTATTATAAAATAAATACAATCAATTTTTAATCTTTATTTTCTTTTTTATTAAATATTTTATTTCATTCCTAAAAATTGTCTTTCATACGCTCTGGTTGAGTAATAATTTATTAAAATATTAATTCCTTATAAATCATGGATTTATATTCGATAAAAAATATTTTCAATAGAATCTGAAACAACCCTTTTTTATTTATTACAGATGAATTAAAAAAACTATCATTGGAACCATCATAAACTATTTTCATATGATAACATGTCAGTTGTCAAATAAATTTATTATTAAATTAAATATATATGGTATTTTAAATACCTTGATAATGGATTTATAAACCAATTTAATTAATCTCATATAAAACCATAAAAAATATATTTTCATCAAAACAAGACAATTGTATGATAAATATATCTCTAAGTGGTATGGTTTAAGAATAACCAATTATATGAAATATAAAATTAAAGAAAAAAAATATTAAAATTATATTTTAAAAATTAAAACAATATGTAATTGGATTTATATATTTAATATTCATATAAATAATAATTATATCCTATTTTATTAAAAACACAATTCATCATCGTGAAGTAATTATAGTTGAATTCATATTTACATTAGAAAATAATTCAATGATATTATTATAATTATCTTATGTAAATATTCATAAATTCTCTATTCATAACAAAAATTATAAAAATTATATTCCATTTAAAAAATATTTGGAACGGAAATATATTTACTTACTAATCATTGGATATACATTTTTAATATTATTCTTTTACAAGTAATCAAATCATTTTGAATTTCACACTAAAAATGTGCAGACACAACTTAGAGAGGTGAATTAGGTGTGGACCTATTTTAGAAAATTCCAATTTCACTAGAAATCAAATAAAATCGCCATAGAATTGAATATATTGTATTAGTTATGATAAATTAACATTTTTTTCTTTGAACAATCCTACAAAAATATTTAATATAAATAATTATATATATTTAAAATGTTTTTATGTGGCTTAACCGCTTTAGGGAATCCCACTACTTACCTTCATTGGGAATCAATATTTATTGATTCTTTAATAAAATATTTATATCAATGAAGAAGTATTTTTTTACATTTTCCAATTACCTGAACTTATCATATTCAACATGTAAGACATGTTCACCCTATAACAGATGATAAAATAAACTGTATCCCACTACTTTTCTTCATGATTGTTTCTCACCAGCTTTATCTCTTAGCCTTAATTCTCCTCTTGATGTAGATCTCTAATGTTTTTTAAATGTTTCAATATATATAAAAAAATATCTTTCAAAAAATAAAATGTTTCATTATCTACATGAATTTTTTCGATAGATCTTCTCGAAGCATAGCCTTTGTATCTTTGCACAATTTAGTGTTGTTCTTCATAATCTATTTATGGATTCTTTTTTAACTGAAAATAATATAAATAATATATTGGGAGTGTTTTTTTATCATACCATAATCAACCTCTACTACATAAAACCTATAATATTCTTTTTTACCATTACTATATATTTATTGAGGTATATTTCAACACATTTATCTAATTACCTAAGGATTATATTTATCCAAACCCCATCATGTTTTTTAGGATTTTTTCTTATTTTTATGAATCATGAAATCATGTAGTGTATTCTACATCATATCTATCATTTGTGAGATTTATTATACTAGCTTCATAGTATATATCTCACCCATAAAACATTTTCTCATTCTTATTCATTTTCATTTTTCTCAATTCAAATCAGACACACATGCAGTTTCATTATCATTGAATATTCAGTTTTGATATTAGTAAATGTAATACTATGTATTATTAATTTTCAAAACAAAAATATATAAATTTATAAAACACACACTTTAAGATATCATGATTTTTTATGCACCCTTGGTTTTCAACTCAAATTATATTTTTAGAATACTCATAATAAATGCACATCTCATATTTTAATTAGTTTAATATTTTTGAATAGTATCCTTGATATCTTTTTATTAAATAAATTATTAAACAAAACAAGTGTTATATGTAATAGAAAATATACATACCAAACATTATAGTAGGTGTATTATCTTCATTTTATGATTGAGTACATCATCATGTTTTATTAATTATTAGTAAAAAACAGTGTATAAAAATAGTAATTTCAAGATCTACTAATAAATAAAAATTATGATTTTAATCACATTTTTACATATCGATATTTAATGTGGCCTCAATTTCATTATCCATAATAAATTAAAAATACTTTACCACTCCTCATAATCCCAAATTTATTAAACTGGGATATCAATGCCAAATAATTCACATAATCTCATTTCAATTATATATAACGGATATTTAGAGCTTCATGATGTATTTTTCATGAATGAATGACTCTTGAATCATCAAAAATATATTTCCTCTTCAGAATTGAAATTTTTGAGAACACTATTTTTTCACCCAGTAAGACCTCAAAATTAAACAAAGTGTGAATTCATAAAGATTTTTCATATACGTATATTTCATTGTATAAATTTTTAGTCATATGATATCTAAATTATGTGGATTTCTCAAATTCATATGATATATCCCTATATAAGAGTGTTCATAATTTTAATTTAAATTCATTTTATCCAAATGCCACACACACTATTACAGGAATATGTTTATGTCATGTCCACGAGATAAAGTGTTTAGTTATTCAAACTTCATATAGTTGGATTGTAACAATTTAGTTTTCCATCATGAAAATTTACCATTCTTATAATTATTCTATATAGTATAAATCCCATAAAATAACATAGATAATAGAATACAAACATTATAAATGATGAATTAATGAAATTAGAGGTATTTCAAGAAGACAAGGAACCTTGACTAATGGAACAATCACCTTACCACTAGAATAGAAACATGACCATTAGTTATAGTAATATTTCTTAAAATATTGTAACCTCACCGATGAAAGTGGAATTAAAATTTATACATCTTATAAATATTAATATTATATAATTAAATCTTACTATAAGTATATAAATGATTTCAAAATTATAAATTATGGTTTGGTAATTTTATTAAACAAAAATGTTTATTTTAAATTTTATAACTAATATAATAATTGAAAAGAAAATTTAATTTCGTAAAATATATTCATAAGCTAATATTTGTTTCCTGTTATTATAAGATAATTTTATGATAGGTAAACTAGTTTTTCATTGAGTTATAAAATCATTATTAATTTTAGATTCGATATTTTTTGAATAAATGTCGATTTTAATAAAAAAAATTCATAATTACAAAAATAATTTTCAATAAATAGATTTCAATATTAAATTATACACATCCAAAAAATTTCATGAAGAATTTTTTATTTTTCTAAAATAGATGAATTTAAGATGAATGGTTAAATCCTGTAATTTCTGGTATAAGAAAAATACATGAATTATTGAGTCATGGATGATTTTTGGATAATGTAAGCACCAATTTATAGAATTATAATGCAATTTTAACTGTAAATAGTCTCATGAATCCACACTATTCATAATCATGATCCAATATAATTACCAATTGAATAAAATAATCATTACTCTCCTCTACTATAAATACCATCTTTCACCACCTATTCTCCTACCACCTCTTAAGACTAGAAGATTGACCAATTTTTTCTCAATAGACTTCCTAAGACTATTTCCACCCAGTAAGAAACATTGGTATCAACAAAAGTTGAAAACCAATTTACAAAATGAGGATTTAAATGCGTATAATTCAAGAGGTAAATACTCTTTTTGTATCTTTATTTTCATTTCATTTTTTATTCATTACATATTATCTCCTCACATACTCCATGAACACATGAATGATAAATTCATTATCATATATGTACTATAATATTATTATGTTAATTTAAAATCCACCATTATTTATCTTATACTCATTCTTTTATTCTAGAAATGAAAATATCGTCTATGAGTTGTTGATTTCTCGCCTTCGATGATGACATGTTTTCATTTTCATTTAACCCCTTTATTATAGGAAATATAACAATTATAATGTTTGAAATATATTCTAAAATTTATTTTGTGTCCCTTTTTGTGTTATAAAATTAAATTTTATACACATTAAGAAATAATGAAAGAAACATAGTTTTTTAATCTCCAAAACCCCTAAAATAATCCAAAACGATTATCAAAAACTTATTGTCTAATGTTTCATCCTCACCTGAAATATCCAAATGAGTTATATAAAAATGTAATCATAATTATGTTCATTAATACCATATAACATCACATATGGATATCAATTCACATTTTACAAGATCTTTCATACATTTATACAACTAAGCCAATCGTGAATACTAAAGAAATGAACTCTCCCAAATGATTAAATTGTATAAAATAACTCTTAAAAATACCATAAATAACATAATAAGATTTTTAAAAAATACAATACATGTAGAAAATGTTATTAATTAATTAATTAGTTAATTTAATTATATTATAAAAAAATATTAATATCAAAGCATTAACACATTCAGACATAAAGTAATGGATTATTTCGAAACTGCCATTTTGTTCCTTTATGTTACACATTCTATCACTTTACAAAAATTGAGTTCTTAATACTTATTTTGTATTAATTATAATTTTATATTGATTTTCCAAAAATTTATCCATATAAATATTATTATTTATTTTAATTGAAATAAATTTTTTTTAAGGTTCCCTTCCTATTTCCTCCAGATAAGAAAGCCCTTCTTAATTGGATCTTTATAATTTTTTACCCTTTTTTACTCTGTAATCTATTTTAATCCATTATTAATTTTCTTAAATAAAAAATTTAATCATTAATACCCTTTTGGTTCATTTTTGGTTTTATGAAAACAAATATTCCTCTTTCAATTTAAGCATTGTTTAATTTTTCCCTTAAACCGCTTTAAAATGTTTCATTTATAATGTCTCTAAAACACTATTATTACTATTTTCACTTCATTTTGACATCACTTATCATGATCTATTTCTATTTTTCCTTATTAATTTCTATATATTATTTAAATCCATTCTTTTATGGACATCATTATGATATCCCCTTTTGTTATTTTTTATGACATGATTATGATACCCAATGTTTTCCATTGGTAACCCATATTCATTATTATTAATGTGGAAGAAATATGCATGGAAATGTTACAGTGAGTGTCCCTAGATAAAAATATATGAATTATGGTAATGTATAGTATCATAAGAAGTCTTATTTGGATATGTAGTGAAATAGATTCTTTTACGGGACATCGTCCACCATGTACAATAGTCTTTGTAGTTAGCCATTTCTTGTGATTATCTCATCTTGGGTGTTTTTTTTTTTAAATTTCTATGATTCAATGATTACATGTACCTAGGATGAAATGTTATGATTCCTTATTTTTATTCATGATCCATTCTTTTTTCCCATAATTTTACTACTTCTAACCCATGTTATTTTCTTTTTTCTTATGTTTATACCCTTAATGGGATTTTTAGATCATCCCTTCAGTTCAGGTATTTAATATGTTATCCTATGAAGATGTAAGAGCTCAATAGAAGATAAAATCTTTTTATGGATGATTAAAATAAATTTATTTTTTTATTTCTCTATTTTCAGTTTTATGTCCCTAATAATTTAACTACACTATGGTTTATAATCCATGTATTCTAATGTTACGATTAATTATGATTAAGATGATGTAATAATATGTGTAAAAGGAAAGTCCTATTATAATTGGTATCAGATAAAAGTTGAGTTTGTTGGATATTCAGACTAAACCGCATTTGTTCGATGGATAGGGATAATGCTATCACCATGGTAAAAACATTTTGAAGCATAGGGAATCGGATGTTATGATATAATGTTTCTTTATAAGATTATCCTTCTATGTTATTTTTTATATTCATATTATCTAATATTCAATACCCTTAATTGTACCATCACTTTATAATTAATGGATTGAAATATAAGTATCCATGAAAAACAATAGTGTGATATGATATGTGGTGATTTCTCTAATGATGTGCCAAACATGATGGGAATATGTGATAAAAAATATAGCAACCCAAGGTTTTATAATTGAGCTTAAATGCATGAAACATTTTTTTTAATAAAACAGTTTTAACTAACATTTAACATATATTTTCCTATTATTTGTTTTTAATTTCAAATAATTGTCATCTACAATTGTGATTAGTAATTTATTTGGAGAATAATGGAACCAACATGATTTTGGTTGAATACTAACATACACTTATGAATAATAATATGAACATAATTAATATTAAATTGTATTATAATTTTACTTTTTAAAGGCTATAAGATATTGAAAAATTGATTAATTTTTCAAAGTGTTAAAAAATGAGTTCTAGAATTAAAATTGTTATTTTTGAATAAATTATGATTTTATTTAAAAATTTAACTTATAATATTTAGAATATTTTTTTTATTTTTTAATTTTTCACATCGAAAGATTGTTAGGGTGAATTTTTGCGATTTTTCAAAAATAATTGAATTTTTTGTGAATAGTAAAATTAATGTGTTGAATTTTCTGTATGTTCGATGACATTATAATGATTTAATAATTAAAATAAAATTTTATCCACTAGTTTATAGTAAAATATTAAATGATGTGTCCCAAGTGGAAAATAACTTGGGAAGATACCATGGGAATGCCCATCATTTTTTAAAAAATCACCAACGAGATGAAATTTGAAATTAACAAAAAAAACTCCCTCTCATTTAAAATAAATACCCACTAATTCCTTCATTTAATTTCATGAAAAACACATCATACTCTATGATCAAGTATTTATACATACCTATTAGTCCTTCCAAGGTGTCCTCAATCCCAAATGGTCCCAACCATCAGGTATTAGGAGTTATTATAAATGGTAAGAGAAATCTCAACTTCTATTTTCATTTCATGTACTATTTTTGTGGTATGTATTTAATGTTCTCATAAAATGTTATTATTTACACATTATTATAAACATAATTTTTTTATTATATTATTATTGGTTTTCCATATCCATATTTTTATTGTTTTCTAAAAAAATGTTTCATAAACGTTATATTGTAGAATTTTCATCTCAAAGTCTTTCTCTTTTTTTCAAGCACTATTATTATATTATTATCATTTAATTTAAATTGGATTATATTAGGATATGTCATAACATATCCCAATTACTACCCATATTATTTAATAATTATAAGAGACCTTTTATTCTATCAAAAAAATATATTACGAATTTTTATGTGATGTTATTAGGCTATAGAATTTTCATGAAGGATTTCTCAACTTTTATTTTATTTCGAGTTCCTTTTTTCTATTTTACATTACTCATAATGCCTCATAAAAATGATTTTATAATTGTAGTACCATAAATAAACTATAATTTTATTATTATAATGTAATATTTAATCATCATCTATCTTTT
This sequence comes from Viscum album, assembly GCA_963277665.1. Taxonomy (NCBI): domain Eukaryota; kingdom Viridiplantae; phylum Streptophyta; class Magnoliopsida; order Santalales; family Viscaceae; genus Viscum; species Viscum album. Next base: position 412,717,335 of record OY728136.1, read on the forward strand.
CCCTCTCCCTCTTTGTTCTAAAAATAAAAACACCATCCACGTTGTGCTGATTTACCAAAATCCAGGACGATGTGTTTGCAATACCCATTATATCCACAATATGTAATCATAAAACCATTTTAATGGATTAAACACTATTTAATGTGTAAATTTTAACATATTTTATGCTATTTAATGAATATATATTTTTGATATTATATTATTTAATGAAACAAGTTCATGATTATCGAGGAACCGCCAAAAACAATCTAAATGAACATCATTAATGTTTTATCTAATGTTCTATCATAATAAATGAAAAAAAATTATTTATGGTATCATAATATATTTTGGAAACATATGAATACCATTTCACTCCTCTTCTATTATTTTATTTCTATACGGAAAGAAAATCAAACACAAATGGGCCATGGAAATCATGTAAAGAATAAACACGTAACAATGGAGGGAACAAAATAATAAAAATTAATGCATGAAATTATGTTATAAAATGATTATATAAGATGTTATAAACAGTAAAATTTATCTTTTAAATTATAATAATACTCTTTTATCCATTATATAGGAGGTAAAATGAATTATTAATTTAGTCGAACCCGAGGTAAGGGAATTCTTATCCCGATTTCCATTATTTAGTTTTAAAAAGTGCATCATTATTTATGTTTTATTAAAATTGTTAGTGTGATCAATGTTCTATATATTATGATTAATTTTGTTTATTTACTTTTTATATAAATAATCCATCCACTCTAATAAGTATCTCTTTAATTATATGATATTTATAAGCAACTTTTCTTTTAAACCCCTATTTTAAAATATTGTTTTATGAAATTCAAAAGTGATGTTTTTATGTAATTATTATTGTATTATGATTGAATTATATTTCTTGGGAATTTTTTAAGATGAATGGTGGGACCTATATCATCCTCCAATGCATTGGGTATCTGTATGTGGTAGGTCTGTCATATGGTTACTCCAAGTGTAATTGCGATGGGTAAACAAATTGTTAGGTAGTAGTGATGGTTATAAATTATAAGGTAGTCGAGAGGGTTACTAGATTATACAATTAATTCACCGATATACCTTTATGGTATTATATATTTTATATATGTAAATCTCAAATAAATATAACATTTCAAAATTTATGTTTATATGGGTAACACATTTGTCTTTTTTGAAAATGATTTCATACGTTACAAGTATTCATAGACATATGTTTTCATTATTTATTCTTATATTCCTTACAAGGATTTTTTTGATCATCACATGATTTTAAATTATTTTCAAAGTTTATAATAATTTTTAATACAATGATGGATTACATGTTAAATGTCATGATGTTTTTTCAAAGGAATCATGTTTTTTATAGAAATGGATACAATTTTTGTGGAATCTGCTCTATATTAATGAGGAATGAAATGTATGTATTATATCCCAAATATATAAAATTATAATCCTTAAAGGATCCTCAATATTAATGTAAATGTGTTCTTATCTAATATTAAAGATTATTTAATGTAATAAGGCAAAGTCCTTGTAGTTGGTATCGAAGGATGGTTTGGATAAATTTGGGAGTTTGGATGATATTAATATAATTCAATTAATGATTTTAAATATATTATTAATTTTAAATGTTATAGAATTTAAATATAACCATGTTTTTTTGACTACGATATGTTTTTTAGAACGGTTTTTTGTAGATGAAATAGGGAAGCCGAAGCGAAGAGGCACTGACAGAACGATATCCTTCCGAATCTGCAGCTAAGAATGGTAGGGATTGGAATTGAGAAGTTTGTGATAGTAATTTATCATCTAAATAAGGTAGTAAATTGTTGTGGAATCCCTTAAATGGTACAATACGAGGTACTGCAATATAACATGATGATATTGGAACATTGTTTTGTGACAAAACGATCATGCTTTCAATTGATATTCTGACCCAGTAATAGATAATTGATGGATTAAGGCCCATGAAATTATATTATATGTAATGGTATATATAGATAATTATTTTTTAGTATTTACATTTAACATTTTGATGATTAATGTGATCAGTGGTGGTCTATGGTAAAAAATATATTAGATATTGAGGATATTTTTTTCAATAGAGTTGGATGAATTTAAAATACTTTTCCTTGAAAAATATTTTTTTCCCAAAGTGGATCGATATAGAATGGAGAATAAAATACATAAATTGAAGAAAAAAGATGATGATTTAGTGGTCATATAGGAATCAAACCTCTCATAACTGTAATGGAAAGCTCAAAATCATATTCTGGATCTTGATAGAAAAATCAATCGCTTTTACTTTGGACTAAATCTAAGGAATCGAATGTCATTGTCCTACCATGCATTAAAATGTTATTAGAATATTTTATAATTTGATGATAGGGTATATATAGTGTTTATTGATGATCACATGCACACTGACAACAAGGATATGAAGAGTTCTAGATGGAATGAAATTTGTAGGATTCATGCTATGAAATCTGATGATATGAAATTATAGTTTCTAGTTTCAAAAATGTGAGGAAAAAGCACCCCAGGGAATGCCTTGTAAAAATTGGGAAGGGTTTTTTATGTGTTATGTTTGGACATATGGACCGATATTGTAATGAAAATGATTATAAGAAAAATCATTATAAGAAAAATCTAAAATGTAATAAATGGGGTGAGATGTGTCATTATGAAAATACCTACCCAAAGAGAGAATTGAATGATGCAAATAAGATAGTCTATAAGTATAAAGGTGTAGTGAGACCCATTACAACTACATAAGAAGACTTCGTGCAATCCAATGAAGTTGTATCAGGTACCTCATTTTTTTACTCCAAATTTTCTAAAGTTTGGTTTGACATAGAGGGCTACACATTCCTTTTTTTCTAAACAATTTTCTAGTAAATTAGAAATATCACCTCAAAAAATGAGACAATAAATTATTTTTAAAACACCATGGGGAAATATTATTTCAAAGATGAATTATAGGAATATTTCTATTATGGTATATGGAAATACATTTCTTGAAATACTTGTTGTCTATACATTAGTTGAGTTTGATTTCCTTCAAAGAATGGATTAGATTTATGTTCGTCATGCTAAAATTGAATGTAGAACTAAAGAAGTTGTCATTCAAAAGTATTTTATGATAGTGTTCAAGAGAAAACCCATACAATTGATAAAATATTAGGAAACTATGAAATTTTTTTTAGAAGAAATAAAATTTATCTTCCCCATTTTTTTAAAACAAGGTAACTACATATATTAATGATGTGATAATGGTAAATGAATACCTTGATGTTTTTCCTAATGTGATACCCAGTGTCATACCTGATCGGGAAAATGAATTCACAATTGACTTTATTATTAAGGCTATGAAAATTTTAAAACCCCATATCTAAGGGCTCAAATGGATATTTGTATTTTGATAAATTAGTTGCAGGATTTGATTTATAAAGGCTTCATTTTTCTTAGCACTTCACCATGGGGTGCACCTGTTATGTTCATTAAAATAAATGATGGTTCAATGAGACTTTTCATTGATTATAGGTCCTTGAAAAACATCACTATTTAAAACATGAATCCTTCACCTAATATTGATTACATGATTGATTAGCACTATATAGATTAGTACATTTCCAAGATTGACTTGAGATCTGGATACCATCAGCTAAATATGAAGGAGGATGACACCCCTGAAAATATATTTTCATACTCGATATGGGAATTATGAATTTTTTGTTATTACATTTCGGTTAACTAATTCACATGATGTATTCATGTATCCTATGAATATAATACATCATTTTTTCTTGTATAATATAGTGTTTCTGTTTATTGATGACATTTTGATATTTTCTAAGTGTAAAGAGGATCTTTAAAAACAACTAAGAGTTATTTTGGAAAACGTAATGAAAAGAAACATTGAGGATACATTACATGTGTGTTTTTTGGTTGAATAATATTTCTTTTCATGGGAACATTGTAAATTTGGATGTAATAACATTTCATTCTTCCGAAAAAAATGTTTTTGATGAATGGAAAAGACCTAAAAATCTTTCATAGATTCAATGTTTTACAGTATTAGCAGGTTTTTACCTACAGTTTTTCAAAAACATTCCACAATTATCTACACTACTAACTATTTTTTTTAAGAAGATGACATGAATTGGTTTCCCAATTCATGCCGAACGAATTTATTAAATCAAAAAGGGTTTACAGAGAAATCTCGAGGTGTAATGAAGTTACACCATCAGAAAACATGAAAAACAGCAAGGTACAATGATACTTTGAAGCAAAGAGCAGACAGGAATCACGCAGGTTCAACTGTGAACAAGATCGTCCCAATCTGCAACTGTAGACTCCAGTTGCTTGCAGTGCGCCGAGAAAGGGCATAACGAAGGTTGTGAGCTATAGAAAAAGTAAGAATTGATTAAAATGGTTAAGTTTCCAGAATTTAAGCTTGATAAAAATTGTGTTTTAAGATTTAGAAAAAGGTTGTTTGTGCCTTGTGATTCCCAAGTGAAGAAATATTTATTCTATGGAGCTCATAGTTCTCAATTTTCAATTTATCCTAGTAGTACTAAGATGAACAGATAATATCATGAGTATTATTAGTGGAATTGAATGAATAGTTATATTGCTGATTTTACCATTAAATTATTGTAATGTCAATAGTTTAATGTAGAGTAGCAATTAATGTAGGAGATTCTTCAGCCTTATATAGTGCCAAATTGGGAATGAGAGAATATATCCACAAAATTCATGGAGGGACTACATATGAATTTTCAAGGAAATAATGAAATTTGGGTTTTTGTTGACTGGATGTCTAAATATGCCCATTTTCTTTATATTCTAGTTTAAATTCATCTAGATCGGATTTCTTGACTGTACATAAAATATATTTTCAAGTTACATATATTTCCTTTTTCTATTGTATCAGATTGGGATCCCAGGGTCACTTATAAAATGTGAAAGGGCTATCAGATGTCATTGGGAAAAAAATAAAATGGTAGTACAACTTTTCTTGCTCAATCAGATGGGAAATCAGAACAAAACATTAAGAATTTGGAAGTCATTATTTGTGCCTATTCAATATACTACTAGGGAATCTTGGATCATCATCATTTATAGTTGAGTTTTCATATAATAATAGTTTTCATTCCAGTATACAGATGGAACCTTTTGAGTCATTATATGGGAATCAGTGTCGAACCCAAGAATTTTGGGATAATGTCTAAGAAAGGATGTTTATATGACCCGAATTAGTAAAAGAAGTAACTGAGAAACTATAAATAATCTATCAAAACATGAGTAAATCACAGAGAATATAGAAAATTTATTAAAAAACAGCATGAAAGACTTTTATTCTAAGGTAGGTGATCACATTTTTCATAGAATATAGCCATGGAAGTGTTTTCGGTATTTGGTAAGAAAGGAATGCTATGTACAAAGTTATTTGGATGTTATGAAACCCTATAGAAGGTTGGACCTGTCTCATACTGAGTAGCTTTTCCTCCGAGTTTATCTCAGTTACATAATGTTTATCATGTTTTAATGTTGAGAAATCTTGTGCCAGATTCATCTCATGTCTTGAGAACAGAAGCAGTTCAACTAGAAGAGAAAAATTTCTATGAAGAGAAACTAGTTCAAATTCTTAATCGAAGGGAAAAAGTATTGTAGAATATGTTAATGCACCAGGTAATGGTTTTGGGGAGAAACCATATTGTTGAAGAAGAAACATGCATGTCTGAACATTTGATAAAGTAATAGTACCCTCAGTTATTTAATTAGTAAATTAAATTTAAGGACATAATTTCCAGAAGGTGGAGATAATGTTACACACCAATGTTTTAAAAATTAATTTTAATACAAGAAAATTTGTTTAAATAAGATAGTTATAACTATCCTTTAACATAATTAATCCCCTTTAATGTTTTGAATATCAAAAAATAGTCATCTACAATTATGATCAGTAAGTTATTTGGAGTCTAATGAAACCAACATCATTTTTTTTGAATGGTAACATACTCTAATGAATAGTAATATGAATATTAATATGACCCTAATGAAAAGTAAATTTTATTATTATTTTATTTTCTTAAGGATTTATGATAATGAAATATTTATTAAATTTTCATGGTATTAAAACATGAGTTATAGATTTAAAATTGTTATTCATTAATAAATAATTATTTTATTAAAAAATTAAATTAATAATATTTAAAAAAATATTTTCAAAAAGTAGAGTTAATTTCTTATCTCTACACATCGAAAAATGGTTAGGGAGAATTTTTAAGATTTATCTATTATACTTGATTTTTTTGTGAATATTAAAAATACAGTTTTGTGTTTTTAGTATGTTTAATGACATCATAATGATGTAATAATTAATATAAATTTCTGGTATAATATTTTAAAATAAAATATTAAATGAGGTGTCCTATGTGGAAAATACCATGGTAATATACCTTACCAAGCCCATGGTTTTTCAAAAACCACTAATGGGGTGTCCATTGAAATTAATAAACAAAACTCTTTCTCATTTGCTATAAATACACACTCATTCCTTCATTATAGTTTATTCAAAACTCATAATACATGAAGATATAGTAGTTTTACCTCCCTAGTAGTCCTCCAATGGCGTCCTCAATCCCCCATCATCCTATCCTTCATGACATAGGAGCTACTCTACTAGGTAATGGAATTATCAACTTCTCATTTCCAATCAAGTTATCTTTTATGTGGTATGTATTTTGTGTTGTCATAACATATTCTTATTTTGATCTTATTCTATAAATATACTACATTATTATTTATTTATGAGTTTTTTACCCATGTCCCCTTTCATTAAAATGTTTCCTAAAACCATTTTGTATAACCGTTATGCTGGATAATGTTTGTCTCAAAATATATATTTTTCAAGAACTCTTATTATGTTATTATCTTTTAATATAATTTTTTTATGGTGTGATACATTATTAAATATCCCCCCTTAATTTCCATATTATTAAAAAATGACGAGATACTTTTTTTTCTCTCGTCAAAATATTTTATGAATTATTTTGTGATGTCATTAGGCTGCTAAATTTTCATCAGGGATTTCATAGCATTTCATTTATTTATAGATATATTATTTTATTTTTCATTACTTATCACCCCTAATAAAAATTCTAATAATATTATATCACAATAAATGAACTGGAATTTTTATTATGCTAATGGAATATTTTATCATCATTTCTCTTTTTTGTCTCACTCTTGTTCTAAAAATAAAAACATCATCCACAATGTGCTGATCTATCAAAATCATGGATAATGTTTTCGAAATAACCATTACATCCATCAATGATAGTCATAAAACACTTTTAATGGATGAAACATAATATACAGTGTATTTGTTAATATATATTACTTTTAGGAATGAACATCAATGCATGAAATTAAATTATATAATGAAACAAGTCTATGATTATTTAGGAACTGCCAAAAATGATCTAAACGAACGTCATTAATGTATTATCTAATTATCCATCATCATATATGAAAAAAATGATTTATGGTATTATTATATATTCTGTAAACATACTAATACCATTTCATTCCACATCTAGAATGTCATTTCCATTTAGCATTAAAATAAATAACAAACCGGCCATGGAAATCATGTAAATAACCACTACTAAAAATTCCACCAATAGCGACCGCCATTGGAGGTCGATATTGGCCTGTAGAGACTGCCCAGTGGCCCCCAATGGTGGCTGCTGAAGGAGGCCGAGACTTCGGCCTACAGCGACCGCAGCGGTTGCTGAAGCCGGCCGAAATTCTAGCTTAAAGAGACCGCCAGTGGCGGTCACTAAAGCCGGACGAAAATCCGGCCTATAGCGACCGCCATCAGCGGTCGCTGAAGGGGGCCGAGACTTCGGCCTACAGCGACCGCCAATGGCGGTCGCTACACAGGAAAAGTTTTTTTTAAAAAAAATTGCATGATATAGAATAAAAAAAACATCATATAAATCATAAAAAATGATAAACAAATCCAAAAACAGTAAACATCAAGATCATCATAAACAATAAATGATAAACGTGCTTCAATGATCCACAACCATCTGCTTTAAAAACCTACAATAAGATACCAAGATAACTAGACAAAACAAACGTAAATTTGAAATCATTATTCAGTTATTATATACATATAATAAAATGAAATCTAACATCTCATGGGCACTATAATAATTTAAAACCACAAATTTAAGAAATGTTATCATTTTTGAATTTGTTTTTCCTATTTTGGAGTATTTTCTTTAGTTTAGGAAAGTGTTTTTTGTTGTCTTAAAATGATTTTTTTCCATGAAAACCGCATGTTAGATGGACGTTCCGTCTCCTCCTGCATGTCACAAATAACATTCCATTCGTTCTCGTGCAGTTTCAGGTCATTCGGAGCATGTTTTCTCTGAATTCTACCATGACACACTGTTTTGGTGTTTTATGACTCCAGAAACGTGTTTCTGGTCACCGAGGTCAAACAACACCTCCGATTGAAGTTTCGTTTTCTGAACATATCAAAATTCACACCGCGGTTTTTGTTGTATGATTTTGTGGCATTCCAAGGTCGTTCGGGTGGTTTTGACCACCCAGCGCGCCCTTTAAGAGCACGCCGAACTGCTGAAAACCACACATTCGGTTGTACCGTGAGCACCACATGTCTGATGGACATTTCATCTCATCCTGCATGTCATGAATAATATTCCTATATTTCTCGTGCGGTTTCAGGTCTTTCAGATCAGGTTTTCTTTGAATTCAACTGTGACACGCCGTTTTGGTGTTTTATGACTCCGGAAACGCGTTTCAGGTCACCGTGGTCAAACGGAACCTCTGAATGATGTTCCGTCTTTCCGATCATTTCACAATATACACCACGGTTGTTGTCGTATTATTTCGTGGCATTCCAAGGTCGTTCGTGTGGTTTTGACAACCCAGTGCGCCATTTAAGAGCGCGCAAAACTGCTGAAAATGACATATTCGGTCGTACCGCATGCAACACACGTTCTAGAGACATTCCGTCTCCTCCTTCATGGCACGAATAATATTTCTATCGTTCACGTGCGGTTTCAGGTCATTCAGAGCACGTTTGCTCTGAATTCGACTGTGACACGCCGTTTTGGTGTTTTTTGACTCCGAAAACGCGTTTCCCATCACTGTGGTCAAACAGAACCTCCGATTGACGTGAAATCTATCCAAAAATTTCACAATTCACACCGAGGTTGTTTTCGTATGATTTAGTGGAATTCCGAGGTTGTTCGGGTGGCTTTGACCACCCAACGTGCCCCTTAAGAGAGCACCGAACTGCTGAAAACGACACATTCGGTCGTACTGCGTGCACCGCACGTCCGATGGACGTGCCGTATTCTCTTTCATGGCACGAATAATATTCCTATCGTTCTCGTGTGGTTTCAGTTCATTCAGAGCATGTTTTCTCTGAATTCATCCGTGACACGCCGTTTTGATTTTTTATTACTCCAGAAACACATTTCCGGTCACCACGGTTAAACAAGAGATTCGATTGACATTCCGTCTATCCCACCATTTCAAAATTTATACCGTGGCTTTTGTCGTATGATTTTGTGGCATTCTATGGTCGTTCGGGTGGTTTTGACCACCCAGCGCGCCCTTTAAGAGCGCACTGAACTACTGAAAACTACACATACGGTCGTACCATGTGCACCGCACGTCTGATGGATGTTCCCTATCCTCCTTCATGTCACAAATAATATTCCTATCGTTCTCATGCGGTTGCAGGTCATTCGGAGCACGTTTTCTCTCAATTCGACTATGGCACGTCGTTTTCGTGTTTTCTGACTCCAGAAATGCCTTTACGGTCACTATGATCAAACGGAACCTCCGATTGATGTGTCGTCTATCTGAAAATTTTACAATTCAAAGCGCGGTTGTTTTCGTATGATTTTGTGGCATTCCGAGGTCATTCGGGTGGTTTTGACCACCCAGCGCGCCTTTTAAGAGCACACCGAACTGCTGAAATCGACACATTCAGTTGTACCATGAGCACCGCACGTCTGATGGTCGTGCTGTATCCTCCTGTATCATAGGAATAATATTCCTATCATTCTCATGTGGTTTCAGGTCATTCAGAGCACGTTTGCTCTGAATTCGACGGTGTCACGCCGTTTTGGTGTTTTCTGACTCTCGAAATGCATTTCTGGTCACCGCAGTAAAACATCACATCCGATTGATGTTCCGTCTATCCAACTATTTCAAAATTTACACTGCGGTTGTTTTCGTATGATTTCGTTGTATTCTGAGGTCATTAGGGTGGTTTTGACCACCCATCGCGCCCTTTAAGAGTGTGTTGAACTACAGAAAATGAAACATTCAGTCGTACCATGCCCACTGCACATTCGATGGATGTACCGTTTCCTCCATCATGTCACGAATAATATTACTATTGTTCTCATGCGGTTTCAGGTCATTCAGAGCACGTTTGCTCTGAATTCGACCATGACACGCCGTTTTGGTGTTTTATTACTCTAGAAACATGTTTCCGGTCACTGCGGTCAAAAGGATCCTCCGATTGATGTTCTGTCTATCCGACCATTTCACAATTCACACCGCGGTTGTTCTCATATGATTTTGTGGAATTTTGAGGTCATTCGGGTGGTTTTGACCACCCAGCACGCCTTTTAATAGCGCACAGAACTACTGAAAACAACACATTCGGTCGTACCGCGCGCACCACACGTCCGATGGACGTGTCGTCTCCTCCTGCATGGAACGAATAAAATTCATATCATTATCATGCAGTTTCAGGTCATTCGGAGCACGTTTGCTCTGAATTTGACCGTGACACGCGGTTTTGGTGTTTTCTGAATCTGAAAATGCATTTCCGTTCACCACGGTCAAACGACACCTCTGATTGAGGTTCCGTCTATCCTACAATTTTACAATTCACACCTCGTTTGTTTTCGTATGATTTCTTGTCATTCCGAGGTTGTTCGGGTGGTTTTGACCACCCATCGTGCCCTTTTAAGAGTGCGTCGAACTGCTGAAAATAACAGATTCGGCCATACCGCGCGCACCGCACGTCCGATGGACATCCGTCTCCTCCTGAATCCCACAAATAATATTCCTATCATTCTCGTGTGGTTTTAGGTCATTCGGAGCACGTTTTCTATGAATTCAACCGTGACACGCCGTTTTGGTGTTTTTGACTCCGAAAACGTGTTTCCAGTCTCCGTGGTCAAAAGACAATTCCGATTGATGTTCCTTCTGTCCGACCATTTCAAAATTCACACTGTGGTTGTTGTCGTATGATTTCTTGGTATTCCTAGGTCGTTCTGGTGGTTTTGACCACCCAGCGCGCCTTTTAAAAGCGCGCCGAACTGTTGAAAACGACACATTCGGTCGTACCGCGCGCACCGCACGTCCGATGGATGTTCCGTCTCCTCTTATATGTCACGAATAATATTCTATCGTTCTCATGCGGTTTCAGGTCATTCAGATCATGTTTGATTTGAATTCCACCATGACACCCCGTTTTGGTGTTTTATGACTCCGGAAACACGTTTCTAGTCACCGCGGTCAAACGAAACTTCCTATTGACGTGTCGTCTATCCGACCATTTCCCAATTCACACCGCGGTTGTTATTGTATGATTTTTTGGCATTCCGAGGTCGTTCGGGTGGTTATAACCACCCAACGCGACCTTTAAGTGTGCGCCGAACTACTAAAAACGACACATTTGGTCATACCGCGCGCATCGCACATCCGATGGACGTGCCGTCTCCTCTTGCATGGCACGAATAATATTTCTATCGTTCTTGTGTGGTTTCATGTCATTCAGAGCACTTTTACTCTGAATTCGATCGTGAAATGCCGTTTTGGTGTTTTTTAACTCCGGAAATGGATTTACAGTCGCTACGGTCAAACGTCACATCTGATTGATGTGTCGTCTATACGAAAATTTTAGAATTCACACCACAGTGGTTTTCATATGATTTCGTGGAATTCCGAGGTTGTTCGGGTGGTTTTGACCACCCAGTGCGCCCTTTAAGAGCGCGCCGAACTGCTGAAAACGACACATTCAGTCATACCACATGCACTGCACATCTGATGTACGTGTTGTCTCCTCCTACATGTCATGAATAATTTTTCTATTGTTCTCGTGCAGTGTTAGGTCATTCAAAGGAAGTTTGCTCTGAATTCGACCATGACACACCGTTTTAGTGTTTTATGACTCCAGAAATGCGTTTCTGGTCACCGCGGTCAAATGACACATCCGATTGACATGCCATCTATCCGACCATTTCAGAATTCACATCTCGGGTGTTGTCGTATGATTTCATGGCATTCCAGGGTCGTTCAGGTGGTTTTGACCACCCAACGCGCCCTTTAAGAGCGCGCCGAACTGTTGAAAATGAAACATTCAGTCGTACCGCGCACATTGCATGTACGATAGATGTTTTATCTCCTCTGGCATCTCACGAATAGTATCCGTATTGTTCTCGTGCGGTTTTAGGTCATTCAGAGCACGTTTTATCTGAATTCGACATTGACACGCTGTTTTGGTGTTTTATGACTCCTGAAACGCGTTTCCGGTCACCGCGGTCAAACGACACCTCCGATTGATGTGCTGTCTATCCGAACATTTCAAAATTCATACCGCGGTTATTTTTGTATGATTTCGTGGCATTCCGAGTTCGTTCGTATGGTTTTGACCACCCAACGCTCTCTTTAAGAGCGCGCCAAACTGCTGAAAATGACCCATTCAGTCATACCGCGCGCACCGCATGTCTGATGGACATTCCGTCTCTTTATGCATGGCACGAATAATTTTTCTATCGTTCTCATGTGGTTTCAGGTCATTTGGAGCACGTTTACTCTAAATTCGACCATGAAACACCGTTTTGGTGTTTTCTAACTTCGAAAACGTGTTTCCAGTCACCGCGGTCAAACGACACCTCCGATTGACGTGTTTTCTATCCGACCCTTTCACAATTCAAACCAAGGTTGTTGTCGTATGATTTTGTGGCATTCCGAGGTCATTCGGGTGGTTCTGACCACCCAATGTGCCTTTTAAGAGTGCGTCGAACTGCTGAAAATGACAAATTCGGTTGTACCGCGTGCACCGCACGTCCGATGGACGTTTTGTCTTCTCCTACATGTCAAGAATAATATTTCTATTGTTCTTGTGCGGTTTAAGGTAATTTGGAGCACATATGCTCTGAATTCGACTATGACACGCCGTTTTGGTGTTTTTTGACTCCAGAAATGCGTTTCCGGTTAGCACGGTCAAACGTCACCTCCGATTGACGTGCCGTCTATCTGACCATTTCACAAATCACACCGCGGCTGTTTTCGTATGATTTGGTGGTATTCTGAGGTCGTTCGGGTGGTTTTGACCACCCAGCATGCCCTTTAAGAGTGCGCCGAACTGATGAGGATCCCAAGAGGAATGCACCTTCATACATATAGAAACTAAGGACTCGAGTGGGTGGCCTATTTGATAGAATGATCCTGAGTGCGTGTGTGTATTTGGGTAATGATGCTTGAGAGTGTTACATAATAATCTGAATCGATGAGGAATCCTGGTTTGGGATAAGATGTTGAGGTCACCTGTGGATGATTCTATAACCATTGTTTTATATTTATTTCTGTTTATGCATGATGCTTGAGATTCACCAGGATTCCGGGGGTGCGGCGGGCTGTCTGGGGAGGGGGTGGGGGGGCTGTCTGGGGGTGCGAGGGGGGGGGGTGTCCTGGGGAGGGGGAGTGCTGTCCGGGGTGGCTGGGGCTATCCAGGGGGGGGCTTCCTGGGGGTGAGGGGGGGGGGGGCTGTCTGGGGTGGGGGGGGGGGGGTATCCAGGGGTGAAGGGGGGCCGTCCGGGGGTGCGGGGTGGGCTGTACGGGGGTGTGGGGGGGGGGGGGCTGTCTGTGGTTGGGGGGCTGTCCGGGGGTGGGGGGTGCTGTTCGGGGTGGGTGGGGCCGTCGGGGGGTGTGTGGGGGGGGGGGGGGGGCTGTACGGGGGTGCGGGGGGCTGTACGAGGGTGCAGGGGGGGGGGGGGGTGTTCAGGGTGGGTGGGGGGGGGGGTATCCGGGGGTTTGGTGGGGGCTGTCCAGGGGTGTGGGGGTGGGCTCCACAGGGGTGCGGGGGGGGGGGGGGGGTGCTGTTCGGGGGTGGGGGGTGCTGTCTGGGGTGGGTGGGGTTGTCCAGGGGGTGTGGGGGGCTGTACGAGGGTGCGGGGGGGGGGGGGGGGGCTGTATGGGGGTGCGCAGAGTTGTCTGGGGTGGGTGGGGGGCTGTATGGGGGTGCGCAGAGTTGTCTGTGGTGGGTGGGGGGCTGTATGGGGTGGGGGGTGCTATCCGGGTTGGGTGGGGCTGTCCGGGGGGGGGGGATGTATGGGGGTGCGAGGCAGGTGTACGGGGGTGCGGGGGGGGGGGGGGGGGAGGGGGCTTTCAGGGGTGGGGGTGCTCTCCGGGGTGGGTGGGGCTGTCTGAGGGGGGGGGGTGGGGGGCTGTACGGGGGTGAGGGGGGTTGTACGGGGGTACGGGGGGGGGGGGGGGGGGCTGTCCGAGGTGGGGGGGGGGAATGTCCAGGGGTGGGGGTGATGTTGGGGTGGGTGGGGATGTCCGGGGGGTACGGGGGCGATGTACGGGGGTGCGGGGGGGGGGGGGGGGGTGGGGTGGTGTTGTCCAGGGTGGGGGGGGCTATCCGGGGGTGGGGGTGCTGTCCGGGGTGGGTGGGGCTGTCCGGGGGGTGCGACAGGGGGCGGGGGGCTGTACGAGGGTGCAGGGGGGGGGGGGGCTATACGGGGTTGGGGGTGCTGTCCAGGGTGGGTTGGGTTGTCCGGGGGGTGCGGGGGGATATACGGGGGTGCGAGGGGGTGGGGGGGGGGGGTGGGGGGGAGGTGGGTGGCTATACGGGGGTGAGGGGGGGCTGTCCAGGATGGGGGTGCTGTCCGGGGTGGGTGGGGCTGTCCGGGGGGTGCGGGGGAGCTGTACGGGGGTGCAGGGGGGTTGTCTGGGGGGTGGTTTTAGAACATGGTTTTTTCAAAACTATTAAAGAACATGCAATTTACAACATTTCAGAATTAAATGATAAAAAAATATCCAAATCATTAATCAGTTTAATGGTTACTTCTCAATTCATGCACACAAACATTGCGTCAGACCAAAACACACATGATACCCCCAAATCACAAAAGATGTCACTACTAACCCAACTTATACATCAATAACAACCCCACCACTAAAAACAAAAACACACCTCGTGAATATGATGCGTCATGCATGGTCATCACTACTACCTCCATTCGGTGGGCCAGGGGCCTACAAAAAATAAACATTATGAATTTTTTCATAACAAAAATAATTTAAATTAAATAAAAAAAATACAGAATAAACCTGCGTCGTATGATCCCTTGCACCATCACCTGGACGCACATATTCCCATAGTGCTCTAACCTCAGCGGTCAATTGCGCATTTGCCTCCTCAGAAGCCCGCAGTCATGCCTTGAAATCTGACAACTGCTGTGTCATTTGAGCAACAGCAGGACCGACAACCGTAGCGTGTGACACTACAGAATGAGTAATCCCTGTTCCATAGGTCAATCTATATCCATGCCCTTCCCGACCAGTAATGCGATGAAATATCTCATCCCTTAGCATGGGAAACTTTCACTGGTCCTCTGGCAGATGTTCTAACTCAGCTTCAAATTGAGCCTTGAAATATTTAAATATATATACATATATATGTTAATATACAGATTTATGTAAGTATTGGTAAGTACAAGCACTTTCTATCAATGCTACAACCTCTGGATCATTGCGATCACGATTCATCATCCACACCGACATTTTATCAGTCGGTGCACCTTGCTCTCGCAACTGTAATGAATAGAATATAAAAAAACCATATTAATTAATAAATAAAAAAATGAATAATAAATACCCCATGTCAGATATGAGACACGTGATGAGTCCCGAGACTGTGAGGTGGTCCCTGCAACGCTCGATTCTCAGAATAGCGTGCTGACACCTCCTACATTCAATTCATTTAAATTTCAAACAAATCACACATTCTTGAAAATATATATACACCAAAATAAATATAGAAAGCGCAACACCCTCAGTAGACCAATATGCAACCAAGTCACGCCACTGATCTGGGAGGACACCTCTTGGGAATTTTTCCAGAATGTCTAGGGCACCCACATTTGGTACCCAGTGGTCTCTCTTCACTTTGCCTTTATATCATTTCCACATCTTACAACATTTTCTCATACACACGGCCCGAAACTATTCGGGGCATACTTTCAAATTTTTCTATAAAGAATAAAATCACACATATTTGTATTTTTTATACATAGAGAATAAAGTAAAATGGTCTTCTTACCTGAACCTCCTTCCAAAGATGATCTAATGTGTCCTGAGGGATAGACGCCTAGTCACGTGTGGTCAATGGAAATCGATGTGGGTCACGTATGATATGACGCAACAGATGAATAAATGCAGGGGCATTTGGTCCCATAGGATGAAATACATCATCAAATGAAACATCAATCGTCGTGTTAGAATTCCATGATAAAATTCCATGACTGGGGCCTCTCTTGCGAGAGGAAGATGCAATCGAGTCTGATCCTGTTGAAATTTTATATATAATTTGATAGATGTTATATATATAAGTTTATCAATTACATAAAAAATAGAGACAATGAAATTCAAACATACCTCTTCCTTGAGTCATAGATGCCTCAGATGGATGATGTGGATCTAATGCCTCTTCCCCTGACATGCCTTTAGTCATATAAAACATTTGTAAGGGGACTATCCAAAGTGTCTAAAAGATAAATTGGATTGTTCTTAAAAAAATAAAACATGTACAATTGTTAATAAAAAAAATGGATTGAATTATTATTTGTGAATGAATTTAAAAAAATCATAAATTTAACAAAACACATATACAAATTATGTACAAAACTA
This sequence comes from Viscum album, assembly GCA_963277665.1. NCBI lineage: Eukaryota > Viridiplantae > Streptophyta > Magnoliopsida > Santalales > Viscaceae > Viscum > Viscum album. Next base: position 412,734,327 of record OY728136.1, read on the forward strand.
GTCAATGCATAGCCAAATTTCAGATAAAATTAATAAATATTCAAGAAACACATGAACCATATGAAGAATACCTCAAAGGGAAGATACACTGACAATAACATCAATAAACGCAGAGTAATATCACCATAAATATTTATAACTGAATTAACTTCCAAAAGTTATGACTAAAACATACAAGGATTTATAAAATGGCTATAAAATTTATGATATCCTAGGACATTCCATACTGAATAGCAGGAATACAATTATACCTTTAATTAAGCATGCAAATCGATTGTTTCTCCTTCAACAGTCGTTCTGACCCAATAAATATATTCTTCACATTGAACTACGATATGTTGATCAAGATGTTTTTAAACAAACAAAACAGTCTCTGGTTCATCTTCTTCAAATAAAAACAATCCTCGATGAGACATTTTGACAACAAATTGCCAACTTGGATCCGAAGAAAAATTAACGAAGAATACTTGTTCTGCTTGTGATTTCAAAATGAAAGGTTCATTCTCAACTCATTCATTATTTCTGTATAACATGTAGTTAAAATTCACCAATGAAAACTGATATTGATCGACTTTACATCCATGCACTGGATCAACCCAATTACACTTTAACAATATGTACTTCAAACCGTTTGTTTATAAAAATTCATTGATGTCTATCAATTGACCATAGTAATAACCAGAATTGACAAATGGACAAATTATGCCACTTTTTTGTGTTGCTCGTTTGTTTTCATCATCATTAATGCAAAATCGAAAACCATTAACATAAATAGCTTTATAATGACGAGCCGTTATAGATGGACCCTCTACCAGTTGGATAATTTTTTCAGTTAGCGTGGGGTCCCCTAACTCCCTCACCTTACGAACCTACATAATTTTAAAATTCAATACTGATATATGCATAAAGAAATTAGTATAATACTTCACCCATAATGAAAATCAGTTTATACATACATAATCCCTAAACCAATCGTGAAATGTCGCATAATGAGATTTTTGAATTTCCAACTTAGTCGCACGATACATCTCCTCTTTTATCTCATTAATGTGTTTCATGAAAATGATAACGCGATGTTTAAATGATCGACTTATGCGAACAAAACATGTAAAAGTTATATAATCACATTGATAAGATACTTACTACATTAATGGTACAACTAATGGAGTATTGAACAAGATATATCGATGTGCTTGTATCCACTCATTGTTGTCCATATCAAATGTGGTTCCTTCTCCAAATGGACCATCCTGAATCCGAGAGGGCTTATCTAATTTTGTTTCAACATTCGTAAGATATTCTACACAAAAATTAGTACACTCATCAATCAAATAACCATTGGCTATTGATGCCTCCGGATGATATCTGTTGCGTACAAATATTTTCAATGTACTCAAATACCGTTCAATAGTATACATCCTCCTAAATTTCACTGGACCAGCAGCCATTACTTCATCAGTTAGGTGCACTGTCAAGTGGACCATAACATTGAAAAATGAGGAGGGGAAAAGTTTCTCAAAATGAAAAAGCGTAAGTACAATTCGGTCCTGCAAACTTTTTAAATCAGTCATTCATTGATTTCTTAAACAAATCTGTCTAAAAAAATTACTCATCTCTATCAATGGATGAACAAAATTGGGGGATAAACTATCACAAATTGCGATTGGAATCAACTACTAAAGTAGTATGTGATTGTCATGACTTTTCAACCCCTACAATGCCTTTCTCGTCAAATTCACACACTTTGAAATATTATAAGAGTAACCATCATGCACCTTGACCATATTAAAAATGGAAAGAAATGTCTCTTTCTCCTTTGCAGTCATCGTATACTGTGCAGAAGGCATATATTCCTTGTTTCTCTCTGCTAACTATACATGCAACTGTTTCCTTAAACACATTTCTTTAAAATCACGGCGTGCATTAACATGGTCCTTTGATTTTCCACTGACACCTAAAATGGTCCACAATATGTTATCAGAAACATTTTTTTTCATTGTGAATGAGAACCAAATTATGGCTCAACATGTTAGTTTTCCAATACAGAAGACTATAAAAAATACTTTCTTTTTCCAATTGTGACTGTGCTGCCTACCCATAGCACGAATATTGCGTACTGGAGGAGCCACCAAATCCTGAATTTCATATACCGTGCAGATGTTTTCTTCCTCAATCTGTGATAACATTCCGACTCCTATCATGATATTTGGTGCTGGAATGAACTCTCTAGAACCATCAAATGCCACTCTGTCCTTTCTAAACCTGTGCTGAGGGGGGAGAAAACGCCTGTTAGCCATGTATGCCCATTTTTTGGAATGATTAAGCCATACATATTTTTTACTTTTATTGCAAAAAGGGCAATCAAATTCCCCTTTCATACTCCAGACTGATAAATTGGCATAAGATGGGAAGTCATTGATTGTCCAAAATAAAGCAGCCTACAGTTTGAACATTTCATTCATTTCACAGTCAAAATTCATTACACCATTGCCCCAAAATTCATTCAACTCATCAATCAATTTCTGAAGTTAAACATCAATCTTATCCCCCAGACTTTTAGGACCATCAATAAGAGTGGGTGTTAATATAAATTGTTGCTTCATACGAAGCCACGGAGGAATATTATTTGGAACCAACACCGTGGGCCATATTCTATGAGTTGCACCAACCATAGGGTTGAATTTATTGAAACCATCTGATGCCTATCCCAATTGGACATTACGAACATCTTTTGCAAAGTCGGGATGTATCTTATAAAAATCCTTCCATGCATGAGAGTCTGTCGGGTGGGTTAACATATCACTTTCATGAACTCTTTCTGCATGGAATCTCATTAAATTAGAAACTTTAGATAACATAAAAAATCATTTTAACCTCGGTTTAAGGAGAAAGTAACACATTTTCTTTACGGAAATCGGTTTCCCTTATATTGCAATCTGACTTTGATGAGTCTTATTTCCCATGTTCTCTTTCCACCAGGAAGCACCACAAACTATACAAATATCCAAATGGGCATTTTCTTTTCTAAACAACATACAGTTGTTTGCACATGAATCTATGGTCTCATATGTGAAACCTAAGTTCTCTGTCAACTTATGAGCATAGTAATATGTCTCGGGAATCTTAGAATCGACAAGAAGAACCTTTTTCAATAACACCAAAGGCATGTCAAATGATGTGTATGACCAATTATTCAAAGTCTTAAAATGCATCAACTCCACGATAAATGAAACTTTATTGTAATAAGTACATCCAGGATATAATTCTGTTTTCGCATCATCAAGTGATTCATAAAACCTCCTTGAATTACGATCTGCACTAGAGTAAAGATTTTTCTCACCAGTCTCAATATTCTGGATGTCAATTCCTTCAGGATCAAACCCACAAACCATTTCAGTAAGCATTTCATTCATTGGATCATTTATCCTTGCATCAACATCCATCTGAGCTGTATCCATATTTTGACAATGAACATATTCTTCTCCATGACGAGTCCAACTCTTATAATTTTTCAAAAATCCATTAAAGAATAAGTTCTCCCTCACAGTATCTCATGTGAATTGATATCTGTTAGAACATTTTCTACATAGAAAACTAATATAGTCACTTTCAAATCCTCTGGTGAAGTCAATAAACTACAAAATTCCATTAAAATATTCTCTAGACGTTTGATTTGGAAGATCAATCCAACTCTTATTCATAATAATATTTTTATAACAAAAATTTCAAAAATACTTAATAAATTTTCAATTTTCAAATCAAATAAATTTAAAATAAATACTAATCATTTGTTTATGAACCATTGATAAAATAATAATGTAAGTGAAAGCCCATGTCATACCTAATAGTGCTACAAACCTGGAAGGGAGGGGAGAAAAAGTCGGTGTTGCGAGGGAGATGAGAGGCAGTGAAGAGGAGCCAGAGCCAAAGGCGGTGCTGCGAGGGAGGGGACGGGTGGTGGTGGGGGTGGGGAGCCGGAGCAGAGGAGGCGGTGACGGGACAAGGGACGAGCAGCGAGGGGAGGGGGCTGTCTGAGGTAGGGGGGGCTGTCTGGGGTGGGGGGGGGGGCTGTCCGGGGTGGAGGGGGTGTCTGGGGTGCGGGGGGCATTTGGGGTGTAGGGGGGCCTGTCTGGAGTGCAGGGGGGTGGGGGGGGGGGGCTATCGAGGGTGCGAGGGGGATGTATGGGGTGCGGGAGGGGGGGGCTGTCAGGTGTGCAGGGGCCATCCGTGGTGGGGGGAGGTGGAGAGGGGGAGGAGGGTTGAGGGCAGAGGCCGGAGGGTATAGGGGTAAGAGACAAAGGGGGCGGAGGCCGGAGGGTGGAGTCTAGAGGGCGGAGGGATGCCAGAGGGGAGCAGAGGATGGCTGGAGGGTGGAGGGTGGCTGAAGAGGGAGGGAAGAGGGCGGAGGGCGCGCGGAGGGCAGAGGCCGACGAGGGTGGAGGGTGGAGGGCGATGATGACAGCGAGCAATGGAGGGTGGCGGGGCGCATGGCGTGGAAGGGTGGCGGGGGAGGGCACACGGGGAGGGCGGCGACGGGGGGGGGGGGGGGGGGGTAGGAACCAAAGCCCTGAATTTCTTTTTTACCAACGGCAGCAACCGTCGATGGAGGTAGCTATTGGGTACTTACAGTGACTGCCATAGGCAGTCTCCCGTGTTAGGGGGCTTCAAAGTCCAATATTCTAGTAGTGAACGCACGTGAAACAATGGAAAAACAATATACTAACAATTAAAGACTAAAATGATGTTATAAAATGATCATGTAAGATGTTATAAAAAATTAAAAGTTTCTATTAAATGATAATAAGACCCTTCTATACATTTTTCAAGAAGATTAAACCATTTTATGTAACATGAAGCCAATGTATGGGAATTCAAATCCCAATTTCCATTCGTTGGGATAACCTTATACTTCATTATTTATGTGGTATTAATTTTTTTTTGTGATTAAATTTGTTTATATTATGATAAATTATGTGTATTTATTGTGTATATACATAGTACATCCACATTATTATGTCTCCCTTCAATTATATGATATTTATAAGGGAACTTTCTTTTAAAAACCTTTTTTAAAATATTGTTTTTAGAAAGTTCAATAGTAATGTTTTTATGCATCTATTCATGTTGTGTGATTGTGTTCTGGTTATTGGGAATTGTTTATGATGAAGGGTGGGACATATATATCTTTCCAATTCATTGGGTACGTTTATGGTGGAGGTTGGCCGGAGGGTTACTCCAAGTGTATCTGTGATAGCAACAAAAATTGTAAGGTAGCCAAGAGGGTTACAAATTATAAGGTTGTTGAGAGGGTTAGAAGATTATTTAAGTAATTCCCCATGATACCATAATATATTTATTTATGTTCTATATGGAAATATAAATAAAATATAATGTTTCACAATGTATGTTTATATCGGTAAAAAGTATGTCTTTTTTGAAAATTATTTCATTTGTTACAAGGAATTCCACAATAAGGTGTCGACCGAGTCCAAGGTGATCGACCAAGCTAATATGGGGATAAGCAAATATAGGGCCATATAGGATTTCACCACGTAACCTACTAGAAAATGATGGATCTAATGATTGTATATGAGGTATCATGTAATAATGAAAAGGACCATATTTTTGTATTCATGGAATATGAGGAACATACTAGAATTGGAGTTGAGGTGGGTATCAACCAAGGAAAACCACATCCATGAATCAGAATGGGGTTCCTGATGCCCAAGGTATTATTCTCTCAGAATCGAATGAGAGAATGAGTCAGCCCCATACTATCTGATATTTTAATCATATAGTAATTCATTAGGTTCAACTCTTGTCTTCCATTAGTGTGGATAGGTCTAGTAGAGTTGAGAAAATTTTCTTATTAATCCAAGCCTTGTCTTCTATTAGTGTGGAAAGGCCCAATAGTGTTGCAACCATTTAATCGAGTCACAATTAAACATTAAGACATATATATTAGAGAGGTTCACTCCAATACCATCCATTAACATGCTAAGGGGTGATAAATACATGCATCCTAAATTCAAATTCATTTATTTAGGCAAAGATATATATATTTTTTACTTTCCATTCTACATTTCACATTTAATAATCAATTTAAAATCACTTACCTTTGGCGTTTCATGTGGTGGGAATACATTGTACATTCCATTATGCGATTCTCATCAATAAAAAGTCATTTATTAATGGAAATTTCACCTTCATGAATGTTAGAAAATGGTAGACCCGAATGGTGGATCAAACATATCCAAAACACTAAAATCCCAATTATAGAAAAAACGTTGACATGAGGTCGATTGAGTTGTACGTGTAACCACTAACAACAATCACATATTTGGAATGAAAAAAATATTATGATTCTATAATGTATAATAATGGAATATAGGTTTAAGAAATGGATTCCAATGAAATTTGTGGGGCCCGCACGAACATTCCAAAAACAACGAACATTAGGGAAGAGTTATCAACCACCCACCTTAGGGTTGTACATTTCTTCTCCTTTAGTATCAGCCATGGATTTTCCTTAGTTCAGATTAGATCAATGAAAATGTGAAAACACTCATGTGATGATAATTGGGTTGATGTAGAGAGGGAATAAGAATGACAAAAGTGGACTCGTGTACTTACCGTTGCGCAATGAACATGATGTACAAAAGATTAATTAGATGTCGAATGAAGGAGATCGCGTGGTCCTAGAATTTGCCTTAAAAAATCTCCAAATGGGTGAAAATGAATAAAAATCCTAATTTTTTATGAGTGGGAAGAAGCATGAGTATTACTAGATCAATAAGAGTGAAACTAGAAATTTACCCAGAAAATTAGCCTATGCACGGTTTGTCAAATCGTGAACAAACCATGTGGGATTGATATTCCCAAATGGGTTTGACTGCATTGTTTTTAAAACCAATCACAACCCTTGCATTTATACATAGGAAAATGGGTCCTCACATGGTTAGGTCGCATGGTCGTGCACCAAATGTTCCTGGTGGTTTTGTCCAAAAAAAACCATCCACCCGGTTTTCCAAGCAATGCATAGAGTTTGTTTTATCCAAAAAGATGTGTTCAAGGTTCCTAATATTCTTAGGACAACCTCTTATCTTTTACTAACTCCTTATTAATCCATATTAGGTTCGAAGTAAACATTTAGATTGAAAATTAATTGATCTATAACTGAGTGAAAAACCGAGACCCTACAGTCTTCACCCCTTAAAATAAATCACCCCCCGAGTTATCCTTTCAAGGGTAATGAAACACTATCTGAGTACACCACAATCCACTATTCAAGAACATAGACTTCCCTCACCCAAGCCTCATCTTGTACTCAGCTATGATTCCAATGCTCTCATATGAGAGGGACAAACATTCCCTATTGATCCTTCGTGATTCGTTCAACATTGAAGACTGGATAATACTTAATGGTATCATCAAAATCTATCTTAGCATCCTTAGAATAAAATGTATGAGTTGATTCAGTATGATATTGGAGAATTTTTGAGACGTAAAAGATGTCATTCATGGTAAAATACCTATAAGTTGGTTGAAATCAATAGGCCACCAGCCCAACACTCCTTAGAATTACAAATGGCTCGACATAATGAGGAGACACACTTCCTTTCTTCTTTAACCATATATGACCTATCATAGGCAATACTCGAAAAAAAATGATTCCCAACCTTGATCTTAAGAGGTCGTCGATGGATATCGACATAATATTTCTATCTAGATATAAAAGTAGTAATATTCTTCCTAATTAGATGGACTATTCTGTTGTCTCATGAACTAATCGAGGTCCTAGTGGCACTGCCTCAGCTACCTCTAAACATTATAATTGTGAACGACATGACCTACAATATAAGGCCTCAAAGGATCCATCTGAATGGTCGCCTAAAAACTATTATTATAATAGAACATGATGAGAGTGGTATTCTTCCCCCAAGAACCACTAAAATCAAGGACACGTGGACAGAAAATATCCTCTAGAACTTGTATGATACGTACTAATTTTCCACCATTATGAGGAATAAAATCTATTCTTTGAAGGGACTATGTCCCCATAGCTTTGAGTAGAACCTTCAAGAATTGTGAAGGGGAACGAGCATCCCTATCTAAAAAAATAATGCATGGAACCCCATGTAGTTGTATGATCTCACATACATACTGTCTTCCCAATTCGTTAGAAGAAAAATTCTCCTATATAGGATGAAGTGGGATGATTTATATAGTCTATCAATGACTACCCAAATAGCATCGCTACCCGTCGATGACCTAGTTATGCCGACTATGAAATCCAAAGAAACATATTCCCACTTACATTATGGGATTTGAAGTAGCTATAACAATCTTGTTGGTCTATGATTCACCTCTTTCACCAGCTGACAGGTGAAACACCTAGTGATAGAGCCAACAGTATGATGTTTTCTTCCAAGCCACTAAAACTATCATTGCATATCTCGATACATCATCGGGATGCCTAAATGAACATCCAACTTAGAAGCATGGGACTCTTTCCTCAACTTATCTCTCATAGTTACATGATCCATAATAAGCCCACATAAATTCACAACATTGTATCTATCCATATACAAATCAAGAGGTGGGTTATCTCTTGTTATACACTCAAAGAGAACCAAAACATCAAGATTTAAAAACTGGAAATTATTAACCTTCTCAAAAATGGAATAAGTAACATTTAAGGCTAAGATGTAATACTGGTTGTGACTATCACTAAACTATAGACAAAGTTCAGAAAATATGTCTATTAACTTCCATTCATCACTAGTTTCATGTACGTCATGTGTTTTAGTTTTTTATCTCAATGAATCAATGACCACATTGCCTTTCTAGGCATATATTCAATCTCAAAATCAAAGGATAATAGATATATTACCCATCTCCATTGTTTGAGGATCAAGTCACACTGGGAAATGATATACGTGTGGATATTGTGGTATTATACACCACAGAGTGCTCACCCAATAGATAATGTCGCCAACAATGTAATACATGGAAACTGCTGCAATCTCAAAGTTGTACATTGGGAAATTTTTCTCATGAGTACTCAACTACCGAGATCTGTATGCAATGACTATGCCATAATTCATAAAAAAACCCCCTATGCTAATGCCAGATGCATCATGGAGAATGATATAACTTTTATTAGGTTCTTGAATAATCTGAATAGGTGCTGAGACATGCCAACCATTCCGATCCTAAAAGGATTTCTCAGATTCTTCTAACCACATGAACATAACCCACATCATTTTATGTTAAGTAATAGGTGAATAAATATTTGATTAGTCATGTATGAAACGTCTGCAATGTCCGAAAATCCCTAAGAAACTCAGGATATCAAACACATTCTTGGGATTCTCCCATGAAACTACAACACTAACCTTTTAAGGCCAATAGATACTCTTGATTTTGAAATTATATGACCCAAAAAGTCAAAAATGTTGATCCAAGAGTCATAGTTAGAAATATTGGCGTAATGATGATGTTGTCTCAGTGAACATAGAACAATATTTAGAAGTTTGGTATAATCATTACAAGTGTGAGAATACACCATGATTTAGTCCAAAAAGTCCATGAAAAATGAGTCCAAATAGAGGTGGAAACCCATATTCATCAAAGCCATGAAAACAGAAGGCGCATTCGTAAGACCGAATGGAATAACAAGTTACTCATATAGACCATACCAGCAATGGAATGTTTTAGAAGGTATGTATAATGGTCTAACTTGCACCTGATGATAACACAATCTTAGGTCTATTATAGAGAACACCTTTACTCCTTGGAGCTGGAAAAAGAGATCATCTAATCGAGGAAGTGGATAATGATTCTTGATTGTAAGCTAGTTAAACCTTCTGTAATACATGAAAAAATGATGTGTCACATCCGCATTATTATAAAAAATCAACGGTGAACCCCTAGAGATTGTACTAGTCCATATAAAGCCTTTGGCCTCATGGTCCTCTATCTGCCGATTGTGATCTTGAAGCTAAGTAAGTGTCATCATGTACAGAGGAATGGACACTGGATCTACTCATGAAACAAGATCAATTTTATAAACTACCTCTTCATTTGGAGTTAAGTTAGAAACTTCATAGGGAAAGACTTCCCTAAAATGATAAAAAACTGGAGGGAAATATGTTCTTAGAAAACCCAGATCCTCCATTAAATGGTTTTCAATCAGGGATGTCACTCCACATAGCCCATGATTCTATGGTCTATCTCTCCCATCATGGACATCCAACTCACATTTGATATTATTATTGCTACCCAATGTAGATGTAAAAGATACCCTGTAACAATAGAATCCTAAAATGGTGTGATAGTGGATAGACCAGTCCATCTTGAGAATGACATCGTATCCCATCATCCTGAGAACAGAGATATTACACAAGAAATAGTAACTTCCTACCTCAAGGGGACAGTCCCTGCATTGTAATATGCCCTTCGACCGTATTCCCATTAGTTGTTCAAAGATCATTACACTATAGTGAAACTGTATCTCTAGTCTAACACTTTCCACAATTGATACAAAAATGAAAGTGTTGGAAGAACCAATATAAAAAAATCAGAGACAATAGTAAATGATAATAGAATAATACCTCATACTGTAGATGGTACCACATCGTAATCCCTGGGTATCAGCTGTAAAGCATGAAACTAACTTGATCCACAACCCTATACAGCAGATGGACTACCATCATCAAAACTACTCTACTGGTACTAATGGTTATTATAGACCTGACTACCACAACCATAAACTCCTCCTCGACCAAAACTATTAGTGCTATTCCAACTCCCTATAAGATGTGGTGAAAAGGAACCCGCTCTTGAAGATGGATCTGAAATTGATCCCATTATACTCGAAGATGGGGGGATGGTCCTGCAAATGCACTAAATATGACCCATACAGCCGCATGAATTTCACTATATAGGATCTCTATCACATTGGGACTTCTAATGACCTGATCTTACACATTGATGACACACTACATATCTATAAAACTGGATAATCTAGCTGCCATTTCTCTGATGAAACCCTCAAGCGAACATTTCCTGCTACAGAAAGAACTAATCACCTGATGCGACATTCGTCCTTTAAACAGGATACTCATGCCTTCCTGAAGCATGTATGTAGCTATATTTCTCTCTACTATGTTTAAATTTACATATGGTCAAAGATAGACAACATGGACTCTAGCCAAGACTCAGTATACTAAGAACCTCTCTCCCCTGAAAAATTATGAGGAGACTGCTGCTAGAAGTCACGGGTCAGATCATCTATCATAGGTACAACCCATCGAGCACCATGAATGAACTGCATGAGATGTAAGAAACTATCATAGACCTATGAATCCATGCTCAGATCAGGCTCAAAAGTCGATGCCTCAAGTGGAACTCATAGAAGTAATACTGGCGGCTCAGGTCCCATCCTATCTAGAGAATGGTCGTCACCACTCTCCTGGTGAAAAACAAAAGGACGTCATGGGAACATTGGTCTACAGATGCCATGCACACACATTAGAATAGTATTAAGAGTTTATGATATAATAACTAGTGGAAACTAAATGTAGGAAAACTCACTACCTAAGGAATACTACCAAAACTACTTTCTTAGATGGACAAGTATCAGTAAGTTCTCAAGTATTAGTTTCATGTCATTTTGATGTTAATTCTTAGTTTCACTCCTTTAACATTAATAAACATGATAATTTGGGATAAAGATGTCCCACCAATTTATTTTAGATTTCTGGATTCACTTTTTAATGGATATTCATTTCTGATGAATTAGTACCCATACACCTATCACTAGAAACCACACCCATTTCAATATAGTATATTGTCTTGACTCAATAAATTACTCATCACAACCCATGAGGGCCCATACACCACATGAATTGAGATAAGAAATCACTCAAACACATCCAAAGTAATACAATTACAATCAAGCTATCACAACATCACTAAAAAATCACTTACTATAATGTAATTCAAAGTAGTGAGATGCACATATATGGCATTGAAGTACACATTAAATGTGAACTCTAGGTGCCTATATTGATTCATGAAACAATTCTCCTTTCCCTCATATCATTGGGCTAAGGATGATTGAAGTTATCTAACAGATTACTAATCCACCACACCATACATAATGGGCATCACCCAATAGTGAAATAATAAAAACTGCAATAGGAAAAATTGAACATCTTTTTCATTTTTGGTAACTTGGATTTTTCCTCGAAGATGGGTTTGTGACGCACACACACTACATATGAAAAAGTCCCAAGAATTTTTATTCTTCAATCTACAATCTAAAAATAGTAAAAACATAAAAGAAACCACCTTTGATACCACTTTGTGATAACCCTGACCTGGATGCCTCTTAACTGGTGCCCCAAGCCCTGTTGGCCACGTGGCCTCAAGCACATCTTCCCGAACACCAGAGGCTTCCCACTAGTAGTGAAGGAAAAGGGTGTGTCAGTGGGAAGACTATGCCCCCATTAGTAATGTGAAGCACATCAGATGGAATTCAAAAGAACAGTAAATAGTAGAAGAAATATAAATCATATAAATAAATAAAAAAATCAAACAAATGAAATATATAAACAAGAATAATAATAAAAGTTGTATATACTTGAAAAATGAATATGTAATTTTATTTCACTTTAAAACTAGATAACATGGATATAAAACAATATGCATAACATTTCGACAAAGTAAGAGAAAACAAAGACTATTCCAAGAATCTTGAGAACCTACTCAGTCATATACTATCAAGCTCTATCCTATAAGCATGCAATAAAGATTTGGAAGTTGTATTATTCCCTTTTTCAATACCTAAAACCATGTAAAATACTCCAATAACCAAACAGATTCCTGAGAGGGTGTGAGATAAATCTGTGTGGGCCACCACCAACAGGGTCTATAACTTTCATCCCATGAAATGGAATATTTAAATGTGTAGGCATGTATATATATGTAATGTAAGTAGTAAAATATAACTAAATACCCACCTACCTAATGCATCCCTTGGATAATGTCTAAAATTGTCACCAGTTCATTAATTAAGAAATTACCATTTAAAGTTAATAGGTTATGTGAGGCATAGTGAGCACTACCCATGATTGTATAAGTAGTGCTGGTCCCAAAACGTAATAGGGAAATCTAACAATGATTTACAATGAGGGAGTTTCTAGGTAATGACTAAGGTAACATAAATCTCATGGAATGATAATTCAATAGTATATGAGTCAAGATATGGGGTAACAATGTAATCTATGGAGGATAATCTAAGTCATTCAAAAATAAGAAGCCTACTGAGTCCAAGGTGATCAAGCATGGTAAACGAAGCTACTCAAAGAAAGGGCCCTTTGGGATATTACCGTGGAACCTACTTGTTGAAGATTATTCCAAGGGGTGTATCTATGGTAACATGTAATAATAAAAAGGACCCTACAGTATTATACCAAGATTCTGAGGAATAGATAGAAACCGAAGTCTAGGTGGGTATCAACCTAATAAAACTACATCCTTGAATCAGAATGGGGTTCTCAAGACCCAAAATATTCATATCTTTGAATCCAAAGTGATCTCTATTTAGTCCATTCCTATTTGATATTGTAATCATGTAGTAATTCATTTGGTTCAACTCATTCCTTCAATTAGCGTGGATAGTTCAAGTAGAGCAGAATCCATTTTTATATTGATCTAAGACTTGTCTTCCAATAGTGTGGTTAGGCCATGTATTTTTTTTAACCATTTAATCAAGTCTTAATTAACCATTAAGACATATAAATTAGAGTGGTTCACTCATCTACCTACCATTAAAATGACAAGGGGTGCTATGGACATGTAACCTTAATTAAAACCCATTTTAATGCAAGGGTATATACTTAGTATACTTTCCGATCCGCATTTCCCATTTAATAATCAATTTGAAAGAAATTAACTTAGGTGGATCATGTGGTGAAGAGACATGGTACATGAAATTATTATATTATCATTAATAACATGTTATTTATTATCGAAAGGATCACCATAAAAAAATGTGATCCAATGGCCCCCATGAATGGGGGCTCAAACATAAAAAAACACTAAAATCCCATTTTGTAATAACCGTCGACATGAGGCAGATTGAGTTGTAGGTGTAACTAATAATAATTAATCAAATATTTGGAATGGTAACAACCATAATATTCTATGAAATATAACAAATCCATCGAAATTTATGAAACAACATCCAATGAAATCGGTGGTCCCCACACAAACACTCCAAAAACACTGAATGTTAGAGATGAGTTATATACCACCCACCTTTGGGTTGTATAATCCTTATCCTCAGGTATCATCCCTTTATTTTAATCGGATCAGAGTAGATCTAAAAATGGTGAACAAATATCATATGTTGATTACTAGGTCAAGAGGGAAGGATAAGAAGAATGGATAATGAGGTCTCAATTACTCACTATTGTGCATCCAATGTGATGAACAAAAGCTTGATCAGATGTCGGACGAATGAGATCTCTTGATCCCAAGACTTGCCATTAAAAAATATACAAATAATTGAAAATGGAGGAAAATAATGATGAATTATGATTTGGTAAGAGAGAGGAGGATTAATAGATCATTAAGGGAAAAGCATGAAATTTACCCAGAAAATTAGATTGGGCACGATTTGTCAAACTGTGCACAAACTATGCGGGATGACTCTTACCTAATAATTTGGTCTAAAAGGTTTGTCAAGTTGTGCACACCCCATGAAAGGGTACCTGGGGAAAGGTATCACTTGCACAGTTAGGCCGCATGGCCGTGCACTAACCGTACTCGGTGGCCCAATCTGAAAAAACACCATCCACACGGTTAGCCAAACCATGCACAAAGTCTTGTTTCTCCATAAATACGGGTTCAAGGATCCAAGAAAGCCCCAAACACCCTCATAACATTTACTAAGTCATTTGGCATCCATATTAGGTTAAAATTAATGATTTATATTGAAAACCATAGGATCTATACCTGAGTGAAACCCTGGGTCCTTACAATTTGTATCGTCTAATATAAAGTTAATGAAAGAACTTCCAAGTGACATATATAGCTTGAACATATTTATTCACCCATCGAGCACAATGATGTATCAAGATCTTTAATATTACTATTCATGAGAAAATATAAATAAAGGGATCTGTGGATATACAAAATACTGCCTAGTATGTTGTCACGATAATGTATGAATGTCAAAAGACTAAGGGGATAATGAAACTATTATCCACACCAACATGGAAATGAGAAAAAAATCCCCATGAACATTGTCACTGTACCTCTGAAGAAATCTAGAGGAAACAATTATATATGTGTTGTTTTTAATTATGTCACAATGATAACCTACTTTTTTATAATTCAATAGGACTTCCCATGGGATAAAAGGAATGGATAAAAAGGTGATTACTGTAAGGATAGATGGAGTGACACTATGAATTTTATATAATTGATATATAATATTTACCTCCATGTTTTCGATAATTCTATTACATGCTCTACACACTAAGCTGAAATTTAGTATGAGTTATTATCCTCAAACTATTAGCCAATTGGAATGGACTATTTAGACACTGGAAAACATGTTGAGAGCTTATTATATGGAATTCAAAGTGGGATGAGACTAATAAGATAATCTGGCCATATTCTCTTACAAAAACTATTTTCATTCAAAAATACATGTGGATTTATATGAATCCATTAATGGGAATGTTATAGAACACCTACGTGTTGGGATGATGTTCGTGAACATATGCTTCTTAGTCCTGAAATGGTTAATGGAATGTTGAAAATGGTGAAAAAAATTGCAAAACACATCACAGTTATTCAAATATGACATAATGTTAATGTTAGAAGTCATCCATGAATCCTTGAGTTTAATCTTGGGGACATGGTATTCCTTTGCATATAGAAATGGATCAGTGTCATGAGTTATGTGAAGAAAGTAATGTTTAGCCATAGGTACATCGGTCCCATCGATATTATTTACTGTATTGAAGTTAAGGCCTATCATTATAACATACAAAAATCATGTCTCATGTACACAATGTATTCAACATATAACTCTTGATGAATTACAGAACGAATCCCTCACATGTACTGAATTTAGAGTTGATATTGTTGGGAAATGATATCTCTTATAAGGATCATCTAGTGAAGTTGTCATCTATCATAAAGATAATTCTCTATGATACAAGACCACTAAACTGGTCAAATTACTATAGTGGAACCATATGTATAAAGAGTCAACATGGGAACCTATTAAAGAATTGATGGTGAAGTACACTCCCCTGTTTTCCGCATCATTTTTAAAATGAAAATTCGATTGTAAAATATAATAAGGGGAAATAATCAATACCAATAAACTGGGTTTCCGTAGATCCACCCTTTAGCAATGCTAAAAAAAGCGCTGATAAAGGCCCCCCAATTTATGAGTGCTTTTTACGTTGTTAAAGGGGACCCCTTTATCAGCGCTTCTTTAGTAGCACTGATAAAGGGGGGGCTTTATCCGCACTTTTTATTAGTGCTGATAAAGTTTATATCTCAAAACAAATCATGAAATTTTATATATTATTATATAATTATATTTATTTTGATATCAATATAATATATATATTTTTAAATATGTTTTAGATAATTATAGATAGACTATTACATTTAATATATATGAAATTCAGTAAAAATATATTTAAAATATTATAAAAAATATTATTAATTAATAATTTTCTAATTATCACTGATAAATAATCTTTTAATAAAAATTTGAAGACACCCAACATCAATAAAAAATTAATAAATGATCTAAAATATGTTAAAAATGTAACTCAAACATCAAATGTACATATCTTTTGATTTGGGTGTCTGTTTGAGCTCTACAGCATATCATATCAAATATTGAGATGAAATCTACATGCAAGTGACCCAAAGGAACCTTCTGTCACCTTTTTTGAGGCCCTATAAGGGCTAAAAGGCCAAAAAAACAGTGTTTTTAGTCTGGATACCCTAATATTTTAACATTCAAATAGGTATAACTTCTGATCATGAAGTCTTCTTGTCCTGTAACAGATATCATATTGAAGAGTTTTTCATTTTCATTGATTTAATTTTTTGTGGAGTTGAAATGGACTTCTATATTAGATATTATTGACATTTTCACATTCTATAGATTTTCAAATACAAATATATATGTATTTATTTGTAAATATATATGTGTGTGTGTGTGTTGTATATATGTATATATGTATTTATTTATAAATACACATAAAAAAATATTTTATAAATGTATTAAAAAATAATCATATAAATATATATTAATATACAAAAAAATATACAGATAAAAAATTATAACTATATATATATATAAAATAATGTACGAAAAAAATATATACTAATATTTTTATAAATATATATGTATTAATATAACTATACATATTTATATTAATATGAATATATATCAATATACATACAAATATTACTATAAATATATATAAACTATATAAATATATATCAATACACAAATATATATATATATATATATATTAATATATGAATAAATATATATATGTTAATATAACTAACTATATACATATTATTATAATTAAATATATTTTTATTAATATGAATCTATATTAGTATAAAAATTAATGTAATTGTATATATATATAGATAAATATAAAAAAATAAAAAAATATTAATAAATATAAATATATTAATATATGAATATATATATATGTATTAATATAAATAAATATATTTATATCTATATGAATATGTATTTTTATAATAATAAATATTACTATATATATATATCATTAAATTGATATATAATTAAATACAAAAAAAGGAATTGGCTTAGAGGTAAAGGTGCAGGCGTGCAAGAGAGGAGGTCGCAGGTTCGAGTTCGGGTGAAATCATGGAGGAGCGTGTGAGCAAGTGGGGTATGCGCAAGGAAGGGAAGTGCGTGGGAGAGTGGGAGGGGCTTCCACCTAGCACTAATATAGTGGTGGTCAAGCACTGTTAGAAGCTCTCCCCTCGCATTAATTTTCTTTTTAAAATATTTTTTATTTTTTTAGTTTTATCTGTGTTTTTAGCGCTAATAAAATTCCCCTACTATTAGCGCTTTTTTTAGTGTTGATAAAAGGGGCCTTTATCATCACTTTTTTAAGAGCTGATAAAAGTGACACCCTTTTCTTCACCTAGATTAACAATGCTTTTTTAGCATTGTCAATCCCCTTTTCTAGCACTGATAAATGCCATATTTGTTGTAGTGAATGTGAAAACCCATATTTAAATCAATGAAATTTCCCTATATTATAACTATTCCATATAGTATAATTTAAATAACATAACATATATATTATAATAAAAACTACATAATTTATTAATTAATGAAATTTGACATATTTCCAGAGGACAATAAAACTATAGCAATTGAATAGTAATATGATCTTTGGAATAATAACATGGACACTGGGAGATTAATCATTCTTATATAATATAACCCTCATACATTAATGTATATGAATGATTTAGGAATATTATAAATTTTAATATTATATAATTATATCATATCATAATAAAATAAATTTATTAAAAATGATAATGTATGTTATTATATTTTTTGATCATAAATTCTTATTTATACATTTTAATTTAATTTAATATTTTAAAATAAATTTTATTTTTATTAAAATACTTTCAAAAATTAATTTTCTCTTTTTTATGCATATAAAATAATTTTATCCGACCTCTTTTAATTTCTCATGTGTTATAAAACCAGTTATAATTTTAAAATTAGTACTTTTTAATAAATAATGACTTTCATTACAAATTATAACATTAAATTTTAGAAAAATACATTCATAAAATTATTTTAAATTTTGAATTATATAATTCAAAAAATGATAGGGGAGAATTTTTTGATTTTTTCTATAATAATTTAATTTTGGTGAATAGTGTAAACGGTAATTTATGGAATATGATAAATATATGAAATATTTATTCATGGATAATGTTTTAATGATGTTAGAACCATTTATTAAAACTCTATTGAAAATATTTATTTTACATTGTTATAATAATCCACAATATTAATATTCTAGACCAAAATAACAAACAAATGAATAAGATAATAAAATACTCACCTATCTTCCACTATAAATACCATCCCTCACCACATCTTATCCTGAGACCTATTTAGCCTTGAAACTTGTCCAATTTCCACCCAATACTATTCTAATGTATCTTCTCCATGGCCAAGATTTTTTTTTTCAATAATATAACAACACCATTTCCCATAATGGAATTCTCAAGGATATTAATTCAAGAGGTAAAATCCTCATTCCCTTTATTTTCTTCTAAAATTATTTTTAATTCTTATGGTCTCCTCACATCCTATATCCAAACATGCATGATAACACTGTTATCTTATATATACTTTAAATTTTTTTATGTTATTGGAAAATCCACCATCAAGTCTCTTTTAATATTCCTTTTATTATAAAATTGGAAATATCTTATGCGAGGTGTTAATTTATCAACTTCAAGGATGAAAAGCTTCCATTTTCATTTACCACTTACAATAGGGACATAAAAACATTATAATTTTTGGTATTGTTTATAAAATATATTTTATAACTTTTTATATATTCTAAAATAAAAATTTATACTCAATAATTAATAATGTAACAAAACTTGTTTGTGATTATTGAAAAATTCATACATAATCATAATGATTATCACTAACATGTTCTCCAACGATTCATCCTCAACCCAAATAAAAAACAAAATATATATCCATTTAATAATATTTATGTTCATTAATAAAATATATCATTAATTTATGACATATATTCCCATACAACATAATCTTTCAAACATTTATACTAGTGAACAAATAATTAAAACCAAGGAAACAAACATTTTTCAATGATAAAATTATATCTTATAACCCATAAAGATGGTCATAAATGAACTAAATAAAATTATTCTAAATTAAATAAATGTATAAAAGGTTTTTAGTTAATTTATATATGGATTTAAATGATTATCATGGACATTAATATCATGTGTATATCACATTCAAACATAAATCTTAGGAATAATTCGAAACCTCCAATTTTAATTCGGGTAACATGCACTCTCTCTTAATCAAAATTTAATTCGTAATTGTTCATATATAATATTCCAAAATTTTTTATGTTCCAAACATATGTTCCTATCCATATTCGGCTTTTTTTTATGGTGAAATACACATCGTATAATGTTACCTTCCCATTTCCACCAGATAATCAAGATCATTTAATAGGAACATCGTAATATCCTACCCATTTTTATATGCGCTACATAATTTATTATATGAAAAAATTATATTTTAAAAAGTATTCAGATAATCATAAAAAAAAATCCTTTTTTATTTCTTGTTTTATGATAAGAAATTCTTATTTTCCACTTTAAACGGTCTTTAATATTTCCCTTAAAATGCCCTAAAATGTTTCATTTTTAATGTATCTAGAAAAACATTTTTTTCATGTTTTCACGTCAGTTTGACTTCACATATCATTATCAATTCCTATTTTAATGGCTTAATGTAGATTTATGATTTAAATCCATTCATTCATGGGAACCCTTTAGATATTTCAATTTTTTATTCTTTATGACATGATTATGATAAAAAATTCAATCCATTAGAACCCCTTTTTCATGATTCATAATATGGAACACATATGAATGAACATGTAATGATTGTTTAACATAGATAGATCTCTAATTATTTGGGTAATATGTAGTCTCTTGTGATGTCATGTTGGGATAGGGAGTGAAATTGCTTTTTTTATTTAACATTATCCTCAATGTGAAATGATTTTAGATGATATACTTGATTCATTATTATTTTATGTTGTTTGTTGTTTCATCATACATATGATTCAATCATTACATGTCCTCATCCTCTAAATATTAATTTTCTCTATTTATATTTATGATCTATACCTTTTTATGTAATCATGTTATGCCATGTAACCCATGTTTTTCCTTTATTATTATATTGATTCCCTTTCAAGGATTTTTATCTCACCCATTTTGTTCATGTAATCCATAGGTAATCATTCGAGGATTTTGGATTTCAATAACTATTTGGATCCCTATATGGATGAATAATATATTTATGTGTTATTTTAATTGCATGTTTTTAGTTTTATGTACCTAATCATCCAAAAAAACATGACATTACAATCCTTGTCTTGTAATTTGATGGTAAATTATTCCTAAAATCATGTAATGATTTTCGTTAAAGTCTAGGTTCGTTGTATGGATTAATTTAATTATTTTTAGTCAAATAATCGTGAAAATTTAGTCACAGAAGTCAGATAACAAATTCATATGATGGTCTAGAATTTAAATGGGTGGAGTAAAATTTTGAAAAAAGTTATATGATCTCATGAAATTTCATAGACTCAGTCATCAAATGTAATATAAAGAAGTCATAAAATAATTTCATATTCTTTGTTTAATATTCAAATAACCAGTATCAAAAGTCATATAAAATAGGCAATTTCAAATTTTGTATCACCATCTATATATGGAAAACATCATTAATTGATTTTCAATTCATATCAAATTACCTCCAAAACTTTTTTTCCTCGTAAAAATAATTTTAATCAATTATAATTAGTAATAGGGATTAAAATAATAATAATCCAAACATCATTCATCTTCACTATATATTGTGAAAAATATTAAATATTCAATTAGAGTATTTAATGTATCCCACAAAACGTCATTACTATAATCATTATCAAACATCACTATCATTTTTCAAAGTTTAAAATGAACACTATTGGGTCCCCTTTTTTAACCTAGATATGGGGCATGTCATGGTTTTTCAAATTAAAAAAAACTCTTTACTAATTTACCTTAGTGGATCTTGATGCAACATCCATAGGCTCTATGTAAAAACATTTAGTTGACCCTAAACATCACCAAATACATATATAAATACATATATGTATATAAAAAATGAAAATAAATATTTATATTTGGTTTCCCCACACTCATGTAGCATGACATCAATCTTGAAAATATAGAGCAATTAACCAGTGTTATATTTTCTTTCTGTTTTTACAATGATCTAATATGGGTCACTTCCCTCTAGGCTAACTAATTTTATATGCTATGGGTCATATCACCAAAACCCAAGGGGTTCTACCATTTCTCCTCTATTATGCACTAATATTTAGAAAAAATTTGAAAAAAGAAATATCTATTTTTTTTGTCTTTTAGTTTCTACTCTGAAGAAAGAATACAAAAAAATTTGTAGACCTATCGATTCCAAAAAATAACTAATTTTTTTTTAATTTCATCATAATATATAAATCGAGGTTATGTTGAATATATTTACTACCCCTGCCCAGGGATAGCTAGGAACTCCCCCTCATAATTTTTCTTAATTATAACTCATATTTATAATGAATCATCACCACTACACATTAGTGATTCCCTCTTTATCAACTTATTACATTAAAAAACAATTTATAATTGGTGTAAGAGACCTCAAAAAACAATAGAGTTCAATCCTCATGGATTTTATATATATTTGAGAAAATTTAATTCATCTATCTTCCTTTTCTTCCTAAATCAGATATTGAAATGAAATTACTATGTTGAGAGAGTCTCTATTATCATGTAAACAGTTTCATAATGATTGGTGGATGATATTAATTTTTCTAAATCGTAAACCAAAATAATATAAAATTATTAAACTTAGCTACAATAACATATCTCATATTTTTCATTTTATAAAATTAAAATTTTATTTCCTTAATGTTTCCTTTATTTTTCTCATAATGTTTCATGAAAAACCTCTAGAACTTCTATATCTGGTATTTCTAATAATATGCATCTTTAAAATTTTCATTTTACATAAAATAATATATTACCAATGATTTTCATGTCTGAATGATTCCTCATTGATATATCTCCATTAGTATGAAATCAAAATCCACCTGCAAAAATAATATTTTGAATTTAATTCATTTCCAAATATAAACAACTTTCTTCATAATTCCTGACGTAGATCATGGCTCAAATATTATGTATCATTATATTTTTAAACATTTTAAATTACTCTAACATCACCTGATATATTTTCATTACTAGTTTACGTTGACTGAAATATATAAATGTGATTTTCTAAATAAATATATAAATCTAATATGTTGTTCTAATTTTTTTTACATTCCCAAGAGGTTCATATATTTTAAATGTGAAAAGCCATAAGATTTAGATAACACACATGGAATTACTTAATAAACTGATTCAATTATTTGATCCTTCAATATTTATATATGTTCATATTTCAATAGACTCCCTTATGTGAACACCCACACATAGACAAAAATCACTTACATCACAAAAATTGAATACAACACCTTCTTCATGTCACTGAATATGAGTACATGAATATCTTATTTAGGCAAATGTGTTTTCCCAAATTTTCGATTTCATCCCAAATTATATATCATTGAACATTTTATAAAACTATTTCACATAAATGTTCCATTTCATAAATCACATATTTGGAAAATCTAATAACGTATGACTTATTCATTTTTTAATAATTCTACATATCTTATATAAAAAATAAAAAATATCTTTATCTTTTATACAATGATATATAGTCTTCATTTATCATCTCATAAGATCCTCAATGGTTGTATCATAACCTCCTTTAATCTTAGTAACATTATATCTACATTCAATGATACATTAACAACTAATTTCAATATATCACCATTTCAACATTCCCAACTTGTAGATAATTAAAGAACCATTGATGAACAAATTCAAATAGAATGTCGACCACCTTGTTAGCAATTACAACTCTATTTCATTGTATCTAAAAATATCTAGTTTTTTTAATGAAATAATTTTTCCATGTTCACAAATCATTTCCAAAAATGAAACATAACCAAAGTGGTAGAAAAAAATTTCCCATTTAGAATATATTGAGATGGATCTAAAAGAATCATCACCTCTAATATTTCTAATTAAATACAAAAGCCTAAATAAAATACATTATTTTGATCATTCAATTTCATTTTTGCATTTTGTATGTTCATGTCTCATCCACATCATAAAAGTGTTCTTCATTTCATCTCAAACTACCCCATTGAATAATGTAGTCTTTTTATAGCATAAAATAATGAAAAATTACTCTCACAAATTATATGTATAGGGGTTCCTCAAGATATTATTACTATCATTGATGATAATTAAGGATTATATTGTTATTTAAATCACTAAATTTATCATGATACATGACCAAATAGTATCAAACTTTTTCATTTCCCTCGGTGATACAATTTAATGATTCACTTTTGGTAAAATAATTATGCAATATAAGTAATTGTTTTATATCATTCTTATTGGATGTCCCAAATCAAAAAAATCTCACACCAGTGTTCATGTTCAAGAAAATTTATGATTGAATATACCACATATAAATAGGGTTATTAAGTAACTCTTCTATGGTTAATGAGAATAAGATATTTTTATGACACAATAGTTACTTTAAAAACATGAATATGTCCATTTCACTCATGAATCCAAAAAAATCATAGGGCATCATATTTCATGTTTAAAAACATGTGATAACCACCATAATTTCCCAACCTACTATTGGTGTATAAATTTAAAAGGAATTTCATGTTAAAAATAATAATTAATAAAGATAAAATTGACACTACTTATTATAATTTAAGAAATGACTCTACATGTTTTCTAGGAAATTTTATAACATTATTGTCTTTATCCATGTTAAAATAATGCTTATAAAACATTAACATACATCAGAAAATCCCCTAAACCATTATATAAAAAATAAATATCTCATTACTTAATCTAGGAGTACCAATTGAAATTAAAAAAAACTACAAGTTTTCTTCAATGTGCATCCTAAAAATATTATTAAATTTTATAACTTTTTAAAATAAAAAAATAAATAATCATTAAAAATAGTAATGATGCTACTAGAGTCTTTTTATCATTAAAATTTTTCAATAGACATTTTACACTCATTTTATAAAGTTATTATAATGGTATTCAAGGATTTGGTGTTTGATACATTCAACAATCCCATATATGGATTTTCTACTGATTTTTGTTTCATTTCAGGTTCTTTTTCTCATCCAAGACATTTTATGTAGTTTGTAATTTATTAATTTCATATTGGAATTTTCCTTTATATTGAAGCATTAAAATGAATAAATATAATGAAAAATGGTTATATAGATCTTTGTGATGATTTTGGTTTGACCATGAACTATTTTATTAATATTGAAACCAACTATGGTCTTTAAATACTCCCAAAATTCCTCATGTTAGATAAATTTCCCATAATGATGCATATCTACTGTTATCTCATTTACAGTTTATTTTCTAACTCATCTACACCATGGATAATTTCAAAAAAATATGAAAAATACTCCTTAAATATATTTTGATAAAATTTAATACATTGGGATAATGGTAAATATATTCTCTGAAGGTATATGTGAGGGGTTAGATATGTTAAACTATTCCATTTCATTCAACTATTCCATATAATTTTTTTTAATTTTTGAGAGAGTAATTTCTTAACTTCATTAACTTTAATTTCTTCTAGATAAGAATCCATAATGATACTTATCATCCCTTTTATAGTGTCCTTCCACTAACTAATATAATTTAAACATAATTGATTAAGGATGATTATATTGGGGGTCACATTACGTTGATTCATATTTTAAGAAATTGTTCGAAAAATCACACTTGCTTACTTTTGCACATTTAGTTCAGTCCCACTACATTGAGAATAATTTTTATTTCTTCATTGGGGAATAATTACACCTTCATTCATATCTTGATACATATCATTTTTTTAGAAAACATTGAAGTTACTCATCCTTGATTGACATATGTTCTATCATAGACATATTTTTATGTGGGAACTTCTTTTTCCCCATAGCTAGGAAAGTCTTGTTATCATTGTTTATAGATAATGTTTCCTATTATCTTTTCCCACAAGGTTTTATTTTATTATTTCATGGAAATTTCATTTCTATATTAGATTTTGAATTTATTATTGAGATTATTTTATTATGAATGTCCACTTCAACCATCCAATGAATTTTTTCATGGAGATGGATTTAAATTTAAATTAGTGAATAATAGTTTACTACATTAATTCAATCTAAAATTCTATTTGAATTTTCTTATATGTTACTATTATAATGATGAGAATTATTGTAATAATAATTGTGACTTTATTGCTGGGTATGATTGGATAATATCTAATACATCCAACTTGGTTCATCTTAATCTATGTACTATAGTTTCTATGAATATAATATATGGTAATATCCATCCATACCACAAAAGAATTAATTTTTTTCATTATATCATAGCATGATAATATTGGGGTGTTTAACTCCTATTGGGATATTATAAAAATTATTTCTATAATATCCATATATTCCCCTCTACTTGGGAAATTATATATCATTATTATTCTCATAATTTAGATATTCCATGGAAATAAATTACTTCTTGGACAAGAACACTTTATAATTTTATTTTTAGCTTCTTATAATCATTATTTATATCTAAGTATTCATATTTATTTGAGTTTATTTATACAATACATTCTTTACCCTAATTATTGTGGGTTTTTTTTCAAAATGTCTTCTTTCTCTTTCATTATATTGTTTACTAATGATATAGAGTATTTAAGTATCACCTTTTTTATTGGATCCTTCAACCCTCCTATAGAAAATCATCCCCATATGTAGTAATTTATTCACATTTCCCATAAAATTCGATGACTCCATCAATTTATATCTCTTATCTTTATATTCACCCTTAATTTTTTCACCAATATGAACATATCCTATATCTCATTGTCTTTTTTCAAAATTGGTGACCCTTTAATTTGTATCTATATCTACATAAATCTGTTTTAGTGTTTTCAACATTACATATGAAATTATAAAATACATGATATGTTTTATTTTTTACATATTCTAACTTTAATATTACAAAATATCAGAATATAATTCTACTAAAAGGTGAACAAATTGAATCTTAAACCACTATGGGATCTCCAAATCATTTGTATTCTCAACATCACCTACTATTTCAGCCACATATACTAACCCGCAAGATCAATATATTGGTACATAGATTAATCTATTCCCATCATCACTTAATATTTATTGTCACACTTTATTGTAATTCATAACCTAAATACCACTAAAAAAAATATTTGACACTCTATAATTCCATTAAAACATTACTTCCTTTATAAAATAATCAAATCTTCATTATTAATAAAAAATACAATGGTAAAAAAACTACACTCTGGATCTACGCTAGTGGTTGAATACACATAGTAACATAGGCTCAAGTACCACATATTATATGTCCTATATGAACCCAAAGAGGGGTGGTGTGATGTAGCGTGACTCAAATTTAGAAAAATTTACACAATTTCTAGTCTTCATTTTTAAACAATGTTTTCAAGTTTGTAGTAAATATAATCATGTTTCACTTGAGATTCAATCAAATAACATTTATCTACAAATAAATATATATAATACATTTAGGGACACAAATATTTATACCATGTTCTCCCAATCTAGGATAATATAATAGGATTTATATAAATATTATATATATTGAACAGTTAATAACTTGAATCACTACATATTTATGTTTCTTATTTTGAGGTCATCATAGTCCCACCCAAGTATCACATCCATTATATGTTCTATGATGTTTTTTTCCACCCATTTCTTATTTCATTTCAATAATTTCACACATATAATTGGTAGAATATCAAATGAGATCTCCAAACACTCTTCCTCATTTACTCATAGTTTCATGTAAAGAAAACCAAATAGATTATGAACCTTTTGGTTCCATCAAATAGAAAAACATTTTTTTTAAACCATGTATGTGAATGTTGTTTTTATTGATTATCAATGCTTCCCCTTCATAGGGTTGGATATAAACTCTTCCTCACATTATATCATCATTTTATATCACATTAGAAACACCTATTATTCAATAAACAATTTTGATTCTCTATTATTCAAAATAATTAATTTTTTCAACTAAATTTTCAGGGAATAAATTTATTTTTGATATAATTGAGTACCTATATCATTGATTATTGTTGTATGTACGATGAACTAGTCATGAACTATTCTTATGAATCCTATATCACATATGCTAATTAATTTCTTGTGTTGAGAGAGCCAATAATATTATTTCATTAATTTCTAAGTTACATGTGAACAATATTCGTGTTTTCCATAACAAAATCCATTATATTATATTATTATTATAGTCAAATCTATGAAAATTTCACATATTTTACATTTTTGAAAACCATACAACTCCCACCATGAGGCCTGTATTATTTTCCTTATCCTTTTTCACAAAAACAAATATCTTGGACCACTATATCCATGATTTCACATTACATGAACCTTTACAAAATATCAAATTTATTTAATTAAATATTATCATCAAGATTCACACTTGATGGACTCATCACTACCAGATCTCTATTCTTGCAGCATGAAAACTAATATTTGGGATGAACATTTTATTTTTTAATAATTTAATTACACCTATGAAGTCCTTCTCCATTAAAGGGTTTCATCACAAATATAAGGCCCCAGCCTTAAACCTTACTTAATCTTGAGTTATTACAAGATTACACATTGAGGATCTTTTTAGGTTTAGAGTTTTAGAGAATTAGATCATGAAACTTGCATTACATTCCACATTTAAAAAAAGTGGTTACATAAAAGACAGTATTCATTCTTCCCATCAACGGAAACATATTTAAAATAAAACAAAGATTCTTTCTTGACACATCCTTGACACTATCATCACATCATGTACCTTTACCTTGAACTGTGAAAAAATTTTCAAAAACTTGGGATGGGCATAAAAAGCTCAGTAAGGGTTATAAAAATATGGAAAAAACATGAGTTCATATATACATAAGAATGAAATCATACTTTACCCATAAAACATAGTCACTTTAACATACCTCATCAAATCATGAATAAATCGTAGAAATCATAGGACATAAAAGGTAACTTGAGGCATTCATAACTTTATTACGTAGGGAGTAACCCTTTTGGTTACGTTTGGAATACCCATTACAATATATTCACTAAATATCTTCAGAGAAACCTTAACGTTTCACTCCTTTGCGTTACCCAATGCATTGGAGAGCTATATCGGGCTCACCTGCCCTTAGTTTATCACGGAACCACCCGTCTTCATAATAATGCCCAAGAACCTCAACATAATCGTATCACATAAAACATGCATAAAGGAAACATAACATTTCCACCTTTCAATTACATGATATCAATACAACACATTGATATAAAAACATTATGAAAACCATTTTCAATACCAAAATAAAAGAAAAGTAAAACATGATATTTATTTTTCTTTTAAAAAAAGGTATGGATTGTAGAGGAAGCTGAAACTCAAATAATGGTCATGGCGGCGGAGAAGTCGTTGTCGCCGCATACGTACGACAAAAAATTCCCTTTTATTGTTTAGTAAAACGCTTCGTATAAAAAATATTCATTTTGAAAAAACATAAAATTCAAAGGGGTTTATACACCGTATAAAAGAAGGTTGAGTATAAAACAAAATATGTCTCAATGAAAGGAGATTGAGACGAAGTCCCATACAAAGACGGTATCCTTAGTTTAAGGATAAATCAATTACATAATTATGTGTGAAAAATGAATACACCAAATATCAGTGGATATTAAGTGTAAAATAATAAAAGGTCATTCACACATATTCAAAGGATGACATATTCAATAACTACATGTTGAACCCAAAGAAATTGAAATTGGGTTAAGAAGTTCGCTTGACAGCCGAACGTCGTCACATAAAAATGAGTTGATGAGAGATAAAAAGTGTATCTCATCACTTGGACATAAAATTTACATCAATAAGGATATATGACAACATATCCCAACATAACAATATGTAAATTAAAAGACCCAACAAAAGAAGTCTTTTAAAAAGAGGAGGGTGAAAGGTTCCCTTACCGACTTGGGTATCTTTCAAAACATACACCCCATGAAAGAAGGAAAATACATCATTGATGTAAATACTCATAAATGAAAGTATATTACACATAGAGTAGAATAATGGGCAGTACATACACCACTCAAAGGAAATTGTGGCAAATGTAACAAAAATCTCACGAGAATAAAAGTGAGAAGAAAAATCCCTTACGAAAACCCGGCAGCCTAACGACGCCACTCAAAACTTACAAAATGGATTGATGAGAGAGAATAGGGTCTCTCATCACATGAACATAAAAATTACAGTAAGAATAATATAAAATAACATCCCAATAACAAGAAATATGAGCTTTAAAAGGAATGACATAAAAGAGTGTACTTAAAAAAAGAGAGGAGTAGGATCCCTTACCTCGTGTCCGACATGACTTGATCGTTCTTTAATCTCCTGAACAATAAAATTTGGTCAATTTATAATTTCTTAAGGACCTCATTTAAATATTATTATTCAGTTCATATCACATATTATAATTTTATAATAATTGGTTAATAAAGTGAGTTCGTATCAGACGTTTTTGTCGATGTTCAGTACATGAGTAAAAATTGAACTTGTTGGAAAAGAATTTTCCATGTAGTTATAGGTACATCATCTCAAAAATAGTATTTATGTTTTAAATATCATATATATCAAGTATATATTCATTTTAGACTATTAAATAGCATTTGAAGATAAAAAATTAAAAGCACCGTCCATGGAGACGGTAGGCTGTACGTACGCATGAACGCTACTTTCATTTTTTTGCCATATTAATGGAATTAAAACAAAATGAGAGATATATATTTTATATGTTATAATTACAGAATGATATCCATAATTTAGATGTAATATATTACATATATATCCATTATATATATGTACTTATAATATTACATGACATTTTGAGATAAGAAATGAAATGTACCGTTCATGGAGACGGTAAGCCGTACGTACGCATAAACGCTACTTCCATTTCTATTTCATATTTAATGGAATTAAAACATAATGATACATAATATTATTTTAATTCCAGTATGCTATCATATATAATATCATTAAATATATCCTTTATACGTACCACATATGGTATTAACGAATCAAATCACTTTGAGGGGGTGGTAGTCCGCACTTCCTTAAATGAAGATATCGCGTTTACCCATAATGGAAACCACAAAGGTATGACATAAATGAAAAATAAAGAATCTTAAGTAAAACATAATAATATTATATATCATATATAAATATAGTGTCATCTTAATGTCCACCTTTTAAGGTGTTAGAAGAAAGTTGAACAATCATCGTTTCGGGAGGCAGAAATTAGCCATCCACGGAAATAGTATGTTCTTTAACCATTAGATGTAGGTGTGTGTAAGTGTATCTCGAATCCTTCTTATAAAAACATCCTAGTATATTTTAGATACTTTATTTGTTACAAAATAAATGAATAAAAAGAGTTTAGGGAGTTGGAGAAGCAAAATAAAACAAAAAAGACACAAGTGAAGACATTATCTTTAAATCGGGTAACTTCCTTTGATTTGAGCTCAAAGGCTTCCTTGGAAAACATTATGCCCAAAGTGAGGCTTCAAGGAGTTATAGAGGATGTGGAGAGACAAAATGGGCAGAGTTTGGCCGAGCCAAAGGCTTGAGAGGTGTGAGTAAGGAGGTAGAGGTGGGGGCCTTTTATAAGAGGAGAGGAGGGGCACTTTTGGAAAGTAAGAAAATGTTACTTTATTTGAAAATGAGTTTCGTATTTAAAAGGTCCCACATTGATATAATTCGTGTATAAGGTGATAAGGGTTCTAAATCCACCCATCCAACAGGTTTTGGACATGTGTAGGTCTTAGATATTACATTATCTTTCCATTTTATTTAAATCGTTAAATAATGAGGTCATCGCTGCATCATCATTATGTCATAAATAATTTAAATTATTTAATGTCTAAAAATTATAAAAAAAATACTATGATGTAGGAAATATTTTTATATTTCCAATGACTATTTATAGTAAAAAATATGACTTGTATAACCCCATGTAAATATGTTTTAGTAAAACATCTCAGGTTTGTGTCATTTTTACTTTAACATTAAATAAAAAGATATTTATGTCATTTTCCAACCAAAGTGGCTCCATGGGGCCCCCAAGTTGACCCATGGATTTTATTGGTCGGCCATGACACATCCAATGAGGATAGGACATGTTTCTAGGTCATTTCATTTTATTAAAACATTATTCTTACCTTAAACTACACAAATTACCTCTAATCGCGATTAAAAACTTAATAAGTTACTATTCACCAAAAAATTATTTTAATCCCATTGAACCATATTTTACTTCTTAATGACAACCATGTATGTCATATTTTTGAAATTCAAAACACAAAGATGGAAAAATTTCATTTAAATGGAAAATCAGTTTTTATAAGTACCACTTAGTGGTTTCACTATTCATCAAAAATTGAAGTTTTTCAGAAAATTACCAAAAATTCACCCTAAGATATATTTGATATTCCAAATTAAAAAATGATGTATATTTTACAAAATTCAAAACATATAAGTTGAATTCTTTAATTTAAAAATTAATTCCCGCTGTCAACACCAAATAGCGTGTTTTTATGAAACAATAAGTATCAAAAGATTGACACTAGTTTAAGTCTGATTTCAAAGTGAAATTAATTCCAACGAACACTATTGGATTAAATGGTAAAAATATATTCTAATTTCAATTTAAAACCAATTCAAAAGATAATCTAATCATATAAATAAATTATATTAAAACGAGGTTTTGAATTAAAATACAACATTTTTAACTATTCATTAAAAATTGAACTTTTTCAGAAAAATACCAAAAATTTACACAAGGTAAATTTTGATGTCCCGATTTTAAAGAAGAATTTTATTTTGTTAAATATAAGACATAAAATTGTCAAAAAGTGGATTTAAAAGAGGTTCGCCATCAAAAGGCGGTTAATCGACCGTTTAATGAAGATTTATGCTTAAAATTTGATTCATTTGCATTTTAAGCCTCTATTATTTATTGGATAAAAGTAAAAATATTTGACAAACATATATAATCATTTTGTAGTTAGTTATGTTCATTCCCGCCACTACAACGACTAGGAATTAACTACCATTTAAAATAATATTATTTTATTATTAGAGTGCAACGAAAGATTCCCAAGAAACTCGTTGTTGCGTATTGGGTACACCATCGAGCATAACATCCCCTTTAAAGTAATATTAATATTTTATACACAAATATGGATAAATATAAAAATGTCATATTCTTTATTTACCTGGGGTGTTACATCCTTCCCCCCTTTTGGGAATTGCGTCCCCGCAATTTTAAAATTGGGCTTGGAAACATCCTTGAATGTCCCACATCAGAACAAGAGTCGGTAAAACAATCACTTTAAAATAAAGAAAGATAAGTACAAAGGTCACCCGAGTTAACCCATACTAGGATTCCAAGTATGAAAATATGGACATGGAGGAGAAAACATAGGGTCATGTTCTGATGGAGAGTGATAGAAAACATGTTTAGGAGAAAGTTAACCACAAGAAAATCACAAACTTGTGATGGGTTAAACGGTATTCGATTCACCAGTAGGAAAAGTTAATAGATAACATTTTTGTTTTAAGTTACTTTTTATTGAGGAATTTATTTATAAGGAAACATAATCACTTATCATGTTGACTTTCAACTTTTACTAGATTCCTTAATCAAACTCATATTTTCTACAAAAGATGAGTATTTAGGAAGACTTGTTCGCATTAAGAGTACTATAATCAATTTCTAGAGAATCACCTAATCCACAATAGAGAACTATATACTTCCCATATCTTTATACTCTAACAAAAAAAAACCAAAAAGGTTAGTACAAGATCAGATAATCCAGAAAAGGATAACCCTTTAAAAAGAAAATCCATGCTTAATCTCCAAAATTTTTCCAACAAAACCCAAAGTTCAACGAGGACCATCCAATAAACAATTTGTCCATAAAATTTTTCAAAGTAAACCAATCTAAGATTGAAAACCAAATATTTGAAGGATTTATTCACATAGTCTTCCATGTTTAATCATAACATTTATCTCCAAACAACATCAGTTGCTCCTAAAGTCTCGTATTGAAAAGTAATTAACCTAGTCACATATCCTCCATGATAGATTAATCATTTTCATAAATAACCCAAAATCAACTTACTCTTAATTCATAAAATCATATAACTAAAAAGAATCAGTCAAACTAACCAGGGACTTCACGTAGTCCAATGGTAGGTGATAAATACCAGTCGCACTTTGGTTGTGGGTTCGATTCCCGCAGCTTTGTCCAACGCGATGGGTTGTCACACGGTCTGCATGTTGTCCTTTTTCCAAAACTATATAATTCCAAAATCATTCCCAAAAAGAGATAAAATAATAAAAAATAAACATAACATATTTTAACCTCAAGTTTATCTCATGCCTTTCATTTTCCATCATAATATATAATAACCCATAATTACATCAAAAGTAAGGATCATATAAACCCTAATGGTTACCTTTATAATTATTACATGAACTTCAACATCGATTGTCGTACATGATTCATTATAGAACATACCAAGGTTCGAGTGGTTGATCATGACTCCTTGATAGTTAGTTTAGAACAACCATGAGTTTCCTCATTGAATCCACCATTTTATCTAGTATCTTAAATAGAGAACCACCACAGTTTCCTTCAAACCTGTTGTCTCTTTGGTACCTGCTAGATCCAGCCATTTACTAAAACCAAAAAGGTCAGTGTGAGTATATCAATATAACCATCATTTACTAATGAGTGAGATAAACACTAAGATATACTTACTCATTCACTTTATCTAAAACTAGGACTCTTTCTGAAATCCTAACCATTATGGTAATGTCACTTATGCTTAAAGAATACCCTAACCTCTAAAGTTATCTAAACCGACCTCTGATACCAACTATAAGGCCCCATCCTTAAACCTTACTTAATCTTGAGTTATTACAAGATTACACATTGAGGATCTTTTCAGGTTTAGAGTTTTAGAGAATTAGATCATGAAACTTGCATTACATTCCACATTTAAACAAAGTGGTTACATAAAAGACAGTATTCATTCTTCCCATCAACGGAAACATATTTAAAATAAAACACGGATTCTTTCTTGACACATCCTTGACACTATCATCACATCATGTACCTTTCCCTTGACCTATGAAAAACATTTCAAAAACTTGGGATGAGCATAAAAATCTCAGTAAGGGTTATAAAAATATGGAAAGGAAACATGAGTTCATATATACATAAGAATGAAATCATACTTTACCCATAAAACATAGTCACTTTAACATACCTCATCAAATCATGAATAAATCGTAGAAATCATAAGACATAAAAGGTAACTTGAGGCATTCATAACTTTCTTACGTAGGGAGTAACCCTCTTGGTTACGTTTAGAATACCCATCACAGTATATTCCCTAAATCTCTTCGGAGAAACCTTAACGTTTCACTCCTTCGCGTTACCCAATGCATTGGAGAGCTATATCAAGCTCACCCACCCTTAGTTTATCACGGAACCACCCATCTCCATAATAATTCCCAAGAAACTCAACATAATCGTATCACATAAAACATGCATAAAGGAAACATAACATTTCCACCTTTCAATCACATGATATCAAAACAACACATTGATATAAAAACATTATGAAAACCATTTTCAATGCCAAAATAAAAGAAAAGTAAAACATGGTATTTATTTTTCTTTTAAAAAGAAGGTATAGATTGTAGAGGAAGCTGAAACTCAAATAATGGTCGTGGCGGCGGAGAAGTCATTGTCGCTGCATACATACGACAAATCATTCCCTTTTGTCTTTTAGTAAAACGCTTAGTATAAAAAATATTCCTTTTGGATAAATGTAAAAATCAAATTGGTTTGTACACCGTATAAAAGAAGGTTGAGTATAAAACAAAATATGCCTCAATGAAAGGAGATTGAGACGAAGTCCCATCCAAAGACGGTATCCTTAGTTTAAGGATAAATCAATTACATAATTATGTGTGACAAATGAATACACCAAATATCAGTGGATATTAAGTGTAAAATAATCAAAGGTCATTCACACATATTCAAAGGATGACATATTCAATAACTACATGTTGAACCCAAAGAAATTGAAATTGGGTTAAGAAGTTCTCTTGACAGCCTAACGGTGTCACATCAAAATGAGTTGATGAGAGATAAAAAGTGCATCTCCTCACTTGGACATAAATTTAACATCAATAAGGATATATGAGAACATATCCCAACATAACAATATTTAAATTAAAATACCCAACAAAAGAAGTCTTTTAAAAAGAGGAGGGTGAAAGGTTCCCTTACCGACTTGGGTATCTTTCAAAACATACACCCCATGAAAGAAGGACAATACATCATTGATGTAAATACTCATAAAAGAAAGTATATTACACACAGAGTAGAATAATGGGCAGTACATAAACCACTCAAAGGAAATTGTGGCAAATGTAGCATAAATCTCACGGGAATAAAAGTGAGATGAAAAATCCATTACGAAAACCCGACAGCCTAACGGCGCCACTCAAAACTACCAAAATGGATTGTTGAGAGAGAATAGGGTCTCTTATCACATGAACATAAAAATTACAGTAAGAATAATATAAAATAACATCCCAATAACAAGAAAGATGAGATTTAAAAGGAATGACATAAAAGAGTGTACTTAAAAAAGAGAGAGGAGTAGGATCCCTTACCTCGTGTCCGACATGACTTGATCGTTCTTTAATCTCCTGAACAATAAAATTTGGACAATTTATAATTGCTTAAGGAACTAATTTAAATATTATTATTCAGTT
This sequence comes from Viscum album, assembly GCA_963277665.1. NCBI lineage: Eukaryota > Viridiplantae > Streptophyta > Magnoliopsida > Santalales > Viscaceae > Viscum > Viscum album. Next base: position 412,771,393 of record OY728136.1, read on the forward strand.
CATATCACATATTATAATGTTATAATAATTGGTTAATAAAGTGAGTTCGTATCAGATGTTTTTGTCGATGTTCAGTACATGAGTAAAAATTGAACTTGTTGGAAAAGAATTTTCCATGTAGTTATAGGTAAATCATATCCATAATGGTATTTATGTTTTAAATATAATATATATCCAGTATATATTCATTTTATACTATTACATATCATTTGGAGGTAAAAAATTAAAATCACCGTTCATGGAGACGGTAGGCCGTAAATACGCATGAACGCTACTTTCATTTTTTTCCCATATTAATGGAATTAAAAAAAAATGAGAGATATATATATATTATATGTTATAATTAAAGAATGATATCTATAATTTAGATGTAATATATTACATATATATCCATTATATATATGTACTTATAATATTACATATCATTTTGAGATAAGAAATGAAATGTACCGTTCATGGAGACGGTAAGCCGTACGTATGCATGAACGCTACTTCCATTTCTATTTCATATTTAATGGAATTAAAACATAATGATACATAATATTATTTTAATTCCAGTATGGTATCATATATAATATAATTAAATATATCCTTTATACGTACCACATATGGTATTAACAAATCAAATCACTTTGAGGGGGCAGTAGTCCGCACTTACTTAAATGAAGATATCGCGTTTAACCATAATGGAAACCATAAAGGTATGCCATAAATGAAAAATAAAGAAGATTAAGTAAAACATAAACATATTATATATCATATATAAATATAGTGTCATCTTAATGTCCACCTTTTAAGGTGTTAGAAGAAAGTTGAACAATCATCGTTTTGGGAGGCAGAAATTCGCCATCCACAGAAACAGTATGTTTTTTAACCATTAGATGTAGGTGTGTGTAAGTGTAGCTCGAATAATTCTTATAAAAACATCCTAGTATATTGGAGATACTGTATTTGTTACAAAATAAATGAATAAAAATAGTTTAGGGAGTTGGAGAAGAAAAATAAAACAAAAGGACACAAGTGAAGACATTACCTTTAAATCAGGTAACTTCCTTTGATTTGAGCTCAAAGGCTTCCTTGGAAAGGATTCTGCCCAAAGTGAGGCTTCAAGGAGTTATAGAGGGATGTAGAGAGACAAAATGGGCATAGGTTGTCCGAGACAAGGGCTTGAGAGGTGTGGGTAAGGAGGTAGAGGTGGGGGCTTTTTATAAGAGGAGAGAAGGGGCACTTTTGGAAAGTAAGCAAATGTTACTTTATTTGAAAATGAGTTTCGGATTTAAAAGGTCCCAGATTGATTTAATTCGTGGATAAGGTGATAAGGGTTCTAAATACACCCATACAATAGGTTTTGGACATGTTTAGGTCTTAGATATTACATTATCTTTCCATTTTATTTAAATCGTTAAATAATGAGGTCATCGCTGCATCATCATTATATCATATATAATTTAATTTATTTAATGTCTAAAAATTATAAAAAAAAATACTATGATGTAAGAAATATTTTTATCTTTCAAATGACTATTTATAGTAAAAAATATGGCTTGTATAACCCCATGTAAATATGTTTTAGTAAAACATCTCAGGTTTGTGTCATTTTTACTTTAACATTAAATAAAAAGATATTTATGTCATTTTCCAACCAAAGTGGCTCCATGGGGCCCCCAAGGTGACCCATGGATTTTATTGGTCGGCCATGACACATCCAATGAGGGTAGAACATGTTTCTAGGTCATTTCATTTTATTAAAACATTATTCTTACCTTAAACTACACTAATTACCTCTAATCGCGATTAAAAACTTAATAAGTTACTATTCACCAAAAAATTATTTTAATCCCATTGAACCATATTTTACTTCTTAATGACAACCATGTATGTCGGATTTTTGAAATTCAAAACACAAAGATGGCAAAATTTTATTTAAATGGAAAATCAGTTTTTATAAGTACCACTTAGTGGTTTCACTATTCATCAATAATTGAGGTTTTTCAGAAAATTACCAAAAATTCACCCTAAGATATATTTGATATTCCGAATTCAAAAATGATGTCTATTTTACAAAATTCAAAACATATAAGTTTAATTATTTAATTTAAAAATTAATTCCCGCTGTCAAAACCAAATAGCGTGTTTTTATGAAACAATAAGTATCAAAAGATTAACACAAGTTTAAGTCTGATTTCAAAGTGAAATTAATTCCAATGAACACTACTGTATTAAATGGTAAAAATATATTCTAATTTCACTTTAAAACCAATTCAAAAGATAATCTAATCATATAAATAAATTAGATTAAAACGAGGTTTTGAATTAAAATACAACATTTTTTACTATTCATTAAAAATTGAACTTTTTCAGAAAAATACCAAAAATTTACACAAAGTAAATTTTGATGTCCCGATTCTAAAGAAGAATTTTATTTTGTCAAATATAACACATAAAATTGTCAAAAAGTGGATTTAAAAGAGGTTCTCCATCAAAAGGCGGTTAATCAACCGTTTAATGAAGATTTATGCTTAAAATTGGATTCACTTGCATTTTAAGCCTCTATTATTTATTGGACAAAAGTAAAAATATTTTACAAACATATATAATCATTTTGTAGTTAGTTCTGTTCATTCCCGCCACTACAACGGCTAGGCATTAACTACCATTTAAAATAATATTATTTTATTATTAGAGTGCAACGTAAGATTCCCAAGAAACTCGTTGTTGCGTATTGGGTATTCCATCGAGCATAACATCCCCTTTAAAGTAATATTAATATTTTATACACAAATATGGATAAATATAAAAATGTCATATTCTTTATTTACCTGGGGTGTTACAACAAATCCAATTTTAATATTCATTTTAATAAAATTTCAGTATCACATATATAACCTTATGAAATTTTATTATATTTTGGTGTTTCTAGAAAAAAATTGATGATATAACCTTTCAAATGTTATTAAGTTTATAAATATGGACAAATTCATATACATGGACTTTAAATGTTCAAATTGAATACATGAAAATGAATAAATGGTGGATTACAAACATAATTTCCCTTACATTTTTATTTTTCTAATTAGTACTCCCTCACAAAGGAAAATTTTAATACGTCACTAGATTCCCAAACATGAATTCCCTCGAATATATAAAATAATAGACATTAGAAGAATTAAATTTGTGAACATGATCACATGGATTAATATGGGTACATTATGACAGAACAAAATTGAAATGGGTGCACAAAACGTCCTTATATTCCTTAATTCCCATAAGATGAAACACTAATTATTTCATTTAATAGATGTAGACCTTTACTTAAATCACACACATGGGAAATATCCTATGTTGGTAATTTGACGTTTCCCTATTTCTGTTGTAACACCCCAGGTAAATAAAGAATATGACATTTTTATCCATATTTGTGAATAAAATATTAATATTACTTTAAAGGGTTGCTATGTTCGATAGAGTACCCGATACGCAACAAAGAGTTTCATTGAAATCTTACATTGCACACTAGCAATAAAATAATATTATTTTAAATGGTAGTTAACACATAGCCATTTTATTGGCGGGAAAGGATATAAATAACACAAATATGATTATATATGATTTTTAAATGTTTTTACTTTTATCTAATAAAATATAAAGGCTTAAAATACGGAAAGAATTCAATTTTAGGCATATATGCCCAAATTTTCACTAAAGGTTCACTTATCGCCTTTTGATGGAGAACCTTAATTAAATATAGTTTTGTTCACTCTTATACATTCTATTGGACCAAATAAAACTTTTCTTTAGAATTGGGACATCAAAATTTACTTTGTGTAAATTTTTGGTATCTTTCCGATAAAGTTCATTTTTTAATGAATAGTATAAAATGTTGTATTTTAATTCAAAACCTCTTTTTAATCTAATTTATTTATATGATTAGATTATCTTTTGAATTGGTTTTAAAGTTAAATTATAAAATATTTTTACCATTAAATCCAATAGTGGTCTTTGGAATTAATTTCACTTTGAAATCGAACTTAAACTAGTGTCAATCTTTTGATACATTTTGTTTCATAAAAACACGCTATTTGTTTTGACAGTGGGAATTAATTATTAAATTAATTAATGAAACTTATATGTTTTGAATTTTGTAAAATAGAAATCATTTTTGAATTCAGAATATCAAATATATCTTAGAGTGAATTTTTCGTAATTTTCTGAAAAACTTCAAATTTTGATGAATAGTGAAACCACTAAGTGGTACTTATAAAAACTGATTTTCCATTTAAATGAAATTTTTCCATCTTTGTGTTTTGAATTTAAAAAATCCTACATACATGGTTGTCATTATGAAGTAAAATGTGGTTCAATGGGATTAAAATAATTTTTGGTGAATAGTAACTTATTAAGTTTTTAATCGCGATTAGAGGTAATTAGTGTAGATTAAGGTAAAAATAATGTTTTAATAAAATGAAATGACCTAAAAACATGTCCTACCATCATTGGATGTGTCATGGCCGACCAAGACAATCCATGGGTCAGCTTGGGGAACCCATGGAGCCACTTTAGTTGGAAAATGACATAAATACCTTTTTATTTAATGTTAAAGTAAAAATGACACAAACCTCAGATGTTTTACTAAAAAAATTTGTATATGGGGTTATAAAAGTTATATTTTTGACTATAAATAGTAATTGGAAAGCTAAAAAGATTTACTACATCATAGTATTTGTTTTATAATTTTTAGACATTAAATAAATTAAAATATTTATGACATCATGATGATGCAGCGATGACCTCATTATTTAACGATTTAAATAAAATGGAAAGATAATGTAAAATCTAAGACCTAAACATGTCCAAAACCTATTGGATGGGTGTATTTCGATCCCTTATCACCTTATCCTCGAAAGAAATCAATATGGGACCATTAAAATCCGAAACTCATTCTAAAATAAAGTAACATTTCTTTACTTTCCAAAAGTGCCCCTCCTCTCCTCTTATAAAAGGCCCCCACCTCTACCACCTTACCCACACTTCCAAAGCCTTTGGCTCGGCCAAACCCTGCCCATTTTGTCTCTACACAACCCTCTATTACTCCTTGAAGCCTCACGTTGGGCAGAAGTCTTCCCAAGGAAGCCTTTGAGCTCAAACCAAACGGAGTTACCCGATTTTAAGGTAATGTCTTCACTTGATTCCTTTTGTTTTATTTTGCTTCTCCAACCCCCTAAACTCTTTTTATTCATTTATTTTGTAACAAATACAGTATATTAACTATAATAGGATGTTTTTATAAGAATTATTAGAACTAAACTTACACAAACATACATCTAATGGTTAAAGAACATATTGTTTCTGTGGATGGTGAATTTCTGCCTCACGAAACGATGATTGTTCAACATTCTTCTAACACCTTCAAAGGTGGCCATTAAGATGAAAATATATTTATATATGATATATAATATGTTTATGTTTTACTTAAGCTTCTGTATTTTTCATTTATGGCATACCTTTATGGTTTCCATTATGGGTAAACGCGATATCTTCATTTATGGAAGTGCGGACTACCGCCCCCTCAAAGTGATTTGATTCGTTAAAACCATATGTGGTATGTTTAAAGGATATATTTAATGATATTATATATGATACCATAATGGAATTAAAATACTATTATTTATCATTATGTTTTAATTCCATTAAATATTAAATAGAAATGTAAGTAACATTCATGTGTACGTACGACTTACCGTCTCCATGAACTGTACATTTCATTTCTTATCTCAAAATGTTATGTACTATTATAATTACATATATATAATGGATATATATGTAATATATTACATCTAAATTATGGATATCATTATGGAATTATAACATATATTTATATATCTCTCATTTTGTTTTAATTCCATTAACATGACAAAGAAAAAAATGAAAGTAGCGTTCATGCGTACGTACGGCCTACCGTCTCCATGAACGGTGCTTTTCGTTTTTTATCTCCAAATGCTATGGAATAGTATAAAACGAATATATACTGGATATATATGATATTTAAAACATAAATAATATTCTGTAGATGATGTACCTATAACTACATGGAAAATTCTTTTCCAACATGGTTAATTTTTACTCATGTACTGAACATCGACAAAAACGTCTAATACGAACTCACTTTATTAACCAATTATTATAACATTATAATATGTGATATGAACTGAATAATAATATTTAAAAGAGGTCCTTAATCAATTATAAATTCACCAAATTTTATTATTCAGGAGATTAAAGAACGATCGAGTCATGCCAGACACGAGGTAAGGGACCCTACTCCTCTCTTTCTTTTTAAGTACACTCTTTTATGTCATTCCTTTTAAGATCATCTTTATTATGATTAGGATGTTATTTATACTCCTCATACTTTAATTTTTATGTTCATATTATGAGAGACCCTATTTTTTCTCACCAATCCATTTTGGAAGTTTTGAGTGGCGCTGTTAGGCTGTCGAATTTTCGTAAGAGATCTAACCTCTCTCTTTCTTTTTAGGCACTCTCCTTTATGTAAATTCTTTTAAGCTCCTCTTTGTTATGATGGGGGATGTTATTTTATATTCCTAATACTTTAATTTTTATGTTCATATTATGAGAGACCCAATTTTATCTCATAAATCCATTTTTGGAAGTTTTAAGTGCCACCGTTAGGCTGCTGAGTTTTCGTAAGGGATTTTTCATCTCAGATTATTTGCATGACATTTATGCTACATTTGCCACTATTTCCATTGAGTGGTGTATGTACTGCCAATTATTATACACTTTGTGTAGTATAATTTCATTTATGGGTATTTACATCTTCATTGTATGACCCTTCTTCCATGGGGTGTACTTTTCGAAAGTTACCCAACTCGGTAAGGGGACCTTTCACCCTCCTCTTTTTAAAAGACTTGTTTTGTTATGCCTTTTAATTCACATACTATTATGTTGGGATATGTTCTCCTATATCCTTATTTATGTAAACTTTATGTCCATGTGATGAGATACCCTTTATCTCTCTCATCAACACTTTTTGTAAGATTTTATGTGACGCCGTTAGGCTGTCGAATTTTACCAAGGGAACTTCTTAACCCAATTTCGAATTCTTTGGGTTCAACATGTAGTTATTGAATATGTCATCCTATGAATATGTGTGAATGAAATTTTATTGTTTTACACTTAATATCCACTTATATTGGGTGTATTTATATTTGTCACACATAATTATGAGATTGATTTATCCTTAATTTAAGGATACCTTCTTTATAATGGATTTCATCTCATTTTACATTTTGAGACTTCATTGTTGTTATGCACCAATTCACTCTTATATGGTGTGTATACTGTCCTTTGACATATTATATCATGAATCCCTTTATTCTCATGATATTATAAAGTTCGGATTAAATGTTATTCCATAATTATTTGTATTCAAGAGTCTCTCATTTTGTTAAAAACTCTTTAACAAAAATACCGTTTTAAATGTTTTAAAGATTCAATTTCTAAATCTTTATATTTAATGTCCATGTTTTCAAAATGGTTTTCAGTATTTATTTATATGGAAATTAATGTATTAAAATTATAATTCCATTAAAAGCTTCAAAGTGGTATGAGACACTTTGATTCAAAAATCTCTTTTAAATGGTTTTTGAAAGTAGATTGATTAATTCAATATCTTGGAATTACTTATTGAGATTTAAAATGAAATGTTGTTATTTAAATGTTTATATTTTCAATATTTTATGTGTAATGATGGTACTTAGACATTTTACGGGTGGTTACGTGATAAACCATATGACGGGTGGTGCCGTGAATACCAGGACGAGTGGCTACGTTATAACGTCCAATGCATTGGGTATGGAAGTTGGCCGTATGGCTATTCCATTAAGTATGTATGGAAGTTGGCCGTATGGCTATTCCATTAAGTGATATTTGTGGAAGTCGACCGTATGGTTATTCCACTTATGTATTTTTATGTCCCAAGTTACCTTTATATGTTATGTGTTCTTTATATGGGTTTTATGGTAATCCTTTGGTTACAAAAGGGTATGTAATGATATTTTATTCAGTGAAGAGTTTTTACTACTTCATGAAGGTGAAGGTATTACTTTGATAATGTATACATTGTTTACTTGTTGTTTTGAATAACTAACAGTTTTCATTCTTTGTGTATCCCTTACTAAGCTTTTTATGCTCACCCAAAGTTTTTTTGAAATGTTTTTCACAGGACTTAATGTGGAATATGGTCAAGGATGGGATCAAGGGAAAGTCTTGCTATCTAAAACATGGAACTAGACATGTTTCTTATTAAGAGTTCTTATTTTATGGAAACTTATTGGAAGTGTCTACTTTGTAATCTTTTGAGATGTAATAGTTATGTCCTAATTCTCTAAAACTCTAAACCTGAAAAGATCCTCAATGTGAATTATTCATTTAATTCAATATTAAGTAAGGTTTAAGGCTGGAGACTTATAGTTGGTATCAAAGGTTGGTTTAGATAACTTTATAGGTTAGGGTATTCTCTAGCATAAGTGACATTACCATAATGGTAAGAATTTCAGAAAGAGTCCTAGTTTTAGATAAAGTGAATGAGTAAGTATATCTTAGTGTTTACCTTCCTCATTAGTACATTATGGTTTTGTTGATATACTCACACTGACATTTCTGTTTTTAGTGAATGGATGGATCTAGCAGGCACCAAAGAGACAACAAGTTTGAAGGAAACTGTGGTGGTTCTCTGATTAAGATACTAGAAAAAATGGGGGATTCAATGAGGAAAATCGTGGTAGTTCTAAACCAACTATCAAGGAGTCATGATCAACCACTTGAACCTTGGTATGATCTGTAATGCATCAGGTACGAGATGACCAATCAATGTGGAAGTTCAGGTAATAATTATAAAGGTAACCATTTGGGTTTATATGATCCTTACTTTTGTGGTAATTATGGGTTACTATATTTTATGATGGAAGTGAAAGGCTTGAGATAAAATTGAGGTTAAATTATGTTATGGTTATTTTTGATGATTTTATCTCTTTTTTGGGAAATATTTGAGAATTATATAGTTTTGGAAAAAGGACAACACGCAGACCGTGTGACAACCCATCGCGTCGGACAAAGCTACGGGAATCGAACCCACAACCAAAGTGAAACTGGTATTTATCACCTACCACTGGACTACGTGAAGTCCCTGGTTAGTTTGACTGATTATTTTTAGTTAGATGATTTTATAAATTAAGAGAAAGTTGATTTTGGGTTATCTATGGATATTTATTAACCTATCATGGAGGATATGTGATTAGATTAATTACTTTTCAATACGAGACATTAAGAGAAACTGATGTTGTTTAGAGATAAATGTTACAATTTAACTTGGAAGAATATGTGACTAAATCCTTCAAATATTTGGGTTTCAATCTTAGTTTTGTTTACTTTGAATAATTTTATGGACAAAATTATCGAATGTTCCTCGTTGAAATTTGGGTTTTGTTGGACAAATTTTGGAGATTAAGAATAGATTTTCTTTTTATAAAGGGTTATATTTTTCTGGATTATCTGATCTTGTACTAACCTTTTTGGTTTTGGTTTTGGTTAAAGTATAAAGACATGGGAAGTATATAGTTCTCTTTTGTGGATTAGTTGATTCTCTATAAGTTGATTATAGTACTCTTAATGTGAACAAGTCTTCCTAAATACTTGTCTTTTGGAGAAAATATGAGTTTGTGTAAGGAATATAATAAAAGTTGAAAGTGAACATGATAAGTGATTATGTTTCCTTATGAATAAATTCCTCAATAAAAAGTAACTTAAAACAAAAATGTTGTCTGTTAACTTTTCATACTGGGGAATCGAATATCGTTTAACCCATCACAAGTTTGTGATTTTCTTGTGGTTAACTTTCTCCTAAACATGTTTTCTATCACTCTCCATCAGAACATGAACCTTTTTTTTTATTCCATGTCCATATTTTCATACTTGGAATCCTAGTATGGGTTAACTCAGGTGACCTTTGTACTTCTCTTTCTTTATTTCAAAGTGATTGTTTTACCGACTCTTGTTCTGATGTGGGACTTTCAAGGATGTTTCCGAGCCCAATTTTAAAATTGCGAGGACGCAATTCCCAAAAGGGGGAAGGATGTAACACCCTAGGTAAATAATGAATATGAGATTTTTATCCATATTTGTGAATAAAATATTAATATTACTTTAAAGGGTTGCTATGTTCGATAGCGTACCCGATATGCAACAAAGAGTTTCACTGAAATCTTACGTTGCACACTAGTAATAAAATAATATTATTTTAAATGGTAGTTAACACATAGCCGTTGTATTGTCGGGAAAGGATAGAAATAACTAAAATATGATTATATATGATTTTTAAATGTTTTTACTTTTATCTAATAAAATATTAAGGCTTAAAATACGAAAAGAATTCAATTTTAGGCATATATGCCCTAATTTTCACTAAAGGTTCACTTATCGCCTTTTGATGGTGAACCGTTATTAAATATAGTTTTGTTTACTCTTATACATTATATTGGACCAAATAAAACTTTTCTTTAGAATTGGGACATCAAAATTTACTTTGTGTAAATTTTTGGTATCTTTCTGATAAAGTTCATTTTTTAATGAATAGTGTAAAATGTTGTATTTTAATTCAAAACCTCTTTTTAATATAATTTATTTATATGATTAGAATATCCTTTGAATTGGTTTTAAAGTGAAATTAGAAAATATTTTTACCATTAAATCCAATAGTTGTCGTTGGAATTAATTTCACTTTGAAATCGGACTTAAACTAGTGTCAATCTTTTAATACATTTTGTTTCATAAAAACACGCTATTTGTTTTGACAGCGGGAATTAATTATTAAATTAATTAATTCAACTTATATGTTTTGAATTTTTTAAAATAGACATCATTTTTGAATTTGGAATATCAAATATAGCTTAGGGTGAATTTTTGGTAATTTTCTGAAAAACTTCAATTTTTGATGAATAGTGAAACCACTAAGTGGTACTTATAAAACCCGATTTTCCGTTTAAATGAAATTTTGCCATCTTTGTGTTTTGAATTTCAAAAATCCGTCATACATGGTTATCATTAAGAAGTAAAATGTGGTTCAACGGGATTAAAATAATTTTTTGGTGAATAGTAACTTATTATGTTTTTAATAGAGGTAATTAGTGTAGATTAAGGTACAAATAATGTTTTAATAAAATGAAATGACCTAGACACATGTACTACCATAATTGGATGTGTCATGGCCGACCAAGAAAATCTATGGGTCAACTTGGGGACCCCATGGAGCCACTTTGGTTGGAAAATGACATAAATACCTTTTTATTTAATGTTAAAGTAAAAATGACACAAACATGAGATGTTTTACTAAAACAATTTTTACATGGGGTTATACAAGTCAGATTTTTGACTACAAATATTAATTGGAATTCTAAAAAGATTTAATATATCATAGTATTTTTTTTATAATTTTTAGACATTAAATAAATTAAATTATTTACGATATCATGATGATGCAGCGATGACCTCATTATTTAACGATTTAAATAAAATGAAAAGATAATGTAAAATATAAGACCTACACATGTACAAAACCTATTGTATGGGTGTATTTCGAACCCTTATCACCTTATCCTCGAAAAAAATCAATGTGGGACCATTAAAATCCGAATCTCAATCTAAAATAAAGTAACATTTCTTTACTTTCCAAAAGTGCCCCTCCTCTCCTCTTATAAAAGGCCCCCACCTCTACAACCTTACCCACACTTCCAAAGCCTTTGGCTCAGACAACCCCTTCCCATTTTGTCTCTCCACATCCCTATATTAATCCTTGAAGCCTCACTTTGGGCAGAAGTCTTCCCAAGGAAGCCTTTGAGCTCAAACCAAACAGAGTTACCCGATTTTAAGGTAATGTCTTCACTTGATTCCTTTTGTTTTATTTTGATTCTCCAACCCCCTAAACTATTTTTATTCATTTATTTTGTAACAACTCCAGTATCTTAAATATACTAGGATGTTTTTATAAGAAGTATTAGAGCTACACTTACACACACCTATATCTAGTGGTTAAAGAACATACTGTTTCTGTGGATGGAAAATTTCTGCCTCACGAAACGATGATTGTTCAACATTCTTCTAACACCTTCAAAGGTGGCCATTAAGATGAAAATATATTTATATATGATATATAATATGTTTATGTTTTACTTATTCTTCTGTATTTTTCATTTATGGCATACCTTTATGGTTTCCATTATGGGTAAACGCGATATCTTCATTTAAGGAAGTGCGGACTACCGCCCCCTCAAAGTGATTTGATTCGTTAATACCATATGTGGTACGTATAAAAGGATATATTTAATGATATTATATATGATTCCATACTGTAATTAAAATACTATTATGTATCATCATGTTTTAATTCCATTAAATATGAAATAGAAATGTAAGTAGCGTTCATGCGTACGTACGGCTTACCGTCTCCATGAACGGTACATTTCATTTCTTATCTCAAAATGTTATGTACTATTATAATTACATATATATAATGGATATATATGTAATATATTAAATCTAAATTATGGATATCATTCTGAAATTATAACATATATATATATCTCTCTCATCATGTTTTAATTCTATTAACATGACAAAGAAAAAATGAAAGTAGCGTTCATGCGTACGTACGACATACCGTCTCCATGAACGGTGCTTTTCGTTTTTTTATCTCCAAATGCTATGGAATAGTATAAAACGAATATATACTGGATATATATGATATTTAAAACATAAATACTATTCTATAGATGATGTACCTATAACTACATGGAAAATTCATTTCCAACAAGGTTAATTTTTACTCATGTACTGAACATCGACAAAAACGTCTAATACGAACTCAATTTATTAACCAATTATTATAACATTATAATATGTGATATGAACTGAATAATAATATTTAAAGAAGGTACTTGATCAATTATAAATTGACCAAATTTTATTATTCAGGAGATTAAATAACGATCGAGTCATGTCAGACACGAGGTAAGGGATCCTACTCCTCTCTTTATTTTTAAGTACAATCTTTTATGTCATTCCTTTTAAGAACATATTTATTATTATTGGGATGTTATTTATATTTTTAATACATTACTTTTTTATGTTCATATTATTAGAGACCCTATTTTTTATCACCAATCCATTTTGGAAGTTTTGAGTGGCGCCGTTTGGCTGCCGAATTTTTGTAAGAGATCTAACCTCTCTCTTTCTCTTTAGGTACTCTCTTTTATGTAACTTATTTTAAGATCCTATTTGTTATGATGGGGGATGTTATTTTATATTCCTCATACTTTAATTTTTATTTTCATATTATGAGAGACCCTATTTGATCTCATAAATCCATTTATGGAAGTTTTAAGTGGCGCCGTTAGGCTGCCGAGTTTTCGTAAGTGATTTTTCATCTCAGATTATTTCCGTGACATTTATGCTACATTTTCCACTATTTCCTTTGAGTGGTGTATGTACTGCCCATTATTATACACTTTTTGTAGTATAATTTCATTTATGGGTATTTACATCTTAATTGTACGAACCTTCTTCCATGGGGTGTAGTTTTCTAAAGTTACCCAACTCGGTAAGGGGACCTTTCACCCTCCTCTTTTTAAAAGACTTATTTTGTTATGAATTTTAATTCACATACTATTATATTGGGATATGTTCTTCTATATCCTTATTTATGTAAACTTTATGTCCAAGTGATGAGATACCCTTTATCTCTCTCATCAACCCTTTTTGTAAAATTTTATGTGACGCTGTTAGGCTGTCGAATCTTACCAAGGGAACTTCTTAACCCAATTTCGATTTCTTTGGGTTCAATATGTAGTTATTGAATATGTCATCCTTTGAATATGTGTGAATGAACTATTATTGTTTTACACTTAATATCCACTTATATTGGGTTTATTTATATTTGTCACACATAATTATGAGATTGATATATCCTTAATTTAAGGATACCTTCTTTATAATGGATTTCATCTCGTTTTACATTTTGAGACTTCATTGTTGTTATGCACCAATTCACTCTTAAATGGTGTGTATACTGTCCTTTGACATATTATATCATGAATCCATTTATTCTCATGATATTATAAAGTTCGGATTAAATGTTATTCCATAATTATTTTTATTCAAGAGTCTCTCATTTTGTTAAAAACTCTTTAACAAAAATACCGTTTTAAATGTTTTAAAGATTCATTTTTCTAAATATTTATCTTTAATGTCCATGTTTTCAAAATGGTTTTCAGTATTTATTTATATGGACATTAATGTATTAAAATTATAATTCCATTAAAAGCTTCATAGTGGTATGGGACACTTTGATTCAAAAATCTCTTTTAAATGGTTTTTGAAAGTAGATTGATTAATTCAATATCTTGGAATTACTTATTATGATTGAAAATGAAATTTTGTGATTTAAATGTTTATATTTTCAATATTTTATGTGTAATGAAGGTACTTGGACATTTTACGGGTGGTTACGTGATAAACCATATGACGGGTGGTGCCGTGAATACCAGGACGGGTGGTTACGTTATAACCTCCAATGCATTGGGTATGGAAGTCAGCTGTATGGCTATTCCATTAAGTATATATGGAATTTGGCCGTATGGCTATTCTATTAAGTGATATGTGTGGAAGTCGACCGTATGGTTATTACACTTAAGTATGTTTATGTGCCAAGTTACCTTTATATGTTTTGTGTTCTTTATATGGGTTTTATGGTAATCCTTTGGTTACAAAAGGGTAAGTAATGATATTTTATTCAGTGAAGAGTTTTTACTACTTCATGAAGGTGAAGGTATTACTTTGATAATTTATACATTGTTTACTTGTTGTTTTGAATAACTAACAGTTTTCATTCTTTGTGTATACCTTACTGAGCTTTTTATGCTCACCCCAAGTTTTTTTGAAATGTTTTTCACAGGACTTAATGTGGAATAGGGTCAAGGATGGGATCAAGGGAAAGTCATGCTATCTAAAACATGGAACTAGACATGTTTCTTATTAAGAGTTCTTATTTTATGGAAACTTAGTGGAAGTGTCTAATTTGTAATCTTATGAGATGTAATAGTTATTTCCTAATTCTCTAAAACCCTAAACCTGAAAAGATCCTCAATGTGAATTATTCATTTAATTCAATATTAAGTAAGGTTTAAGGCTGGGGCCTTATATCTGTAGCTGTTCTAAATTAGATCTTAAATTAATGCATCATTAGTTACCTTGAATACTATAATTCACAATTTTTCCCAGGAACTCTTCGAGGGATGTCACATTACCTCATTCATTTCTAAAAATATAACATTTCAATGCCATTATCTAGGAACCACTTTTCCATTCACATATAATTTTCAAATAACGCACATGTAGACTGATCAACAGACATATATAAACCAATTTAAAAATAAATTCCACTAAATTATCAACAATTTCAACACACATTTGGGCTAAACAATAATAACCCCATTATGTCAATACATTACCTTGGGAAAATTTGTGACATTATTTCAATAAAAAATCATATCTAGTGTGGTAACTGACCAACATAATGATAATTAGCATTTAAGATCACATACATTTTTATGGTTTATATAACATGACATGATTCTTATATTTACATTATACACATCTAAAACATTTGTTTTCTAGTTGTACGTGTTTTACCACCCATCGTTAAATATTCAATCTTTTTCATATTTATCCATGTTCTCCACATCATATACAAGTTCTATATAATTATTTAAACACTATTTTCACATTTTAATAATATGGTGATTAATTATCCCATTAAAAGTTGAGTGGGATACAAATTGAGTACACCTAAATAGGTATTGATGGGTATAATGTTCATTACCCACATTTATTTGAAAACATCATATATGGTCCTTTCCAACATAAGTGAGTTTATCCCTATTGATGATCAATGAATGATCCAAAAAATATAAACTCTCACACATAGAAACAAAATACAAATATTAGCATCATATATCCAATAAGACATTAATTCCAACCATTATAGTTGTTACCATTTCCAAAATTTATAATGTTTCAATTATTATGTATCCCGCAATGTCGATTAAATTCAATGTTGGTATTGGTATTACCCACCCCACCTTTAAATAAAATTATAATGATAGTATTATGTTGTAGAAAAATAGAAAAAAGTTTATGGAATAAAAATCCCTTCTATTTTATTTTCATCTACATTCATGGATCATCAATATTTCTTTGACTTTAGGCCAGTTAACATTTTTCTTTAAAATTTACATCATCAAAATATCTCATTTTCTATAGGAGATATCCCTATGTATAAAACATGTGTGGTTAATTTTTAATACAAATATTTCCATGTACTAACATGAATGCTGCGCTAATAGGTGTTTTTACTAGATAGGTGTAGGATTGAAATATGGATGTAGATACTCAACTACAAGAGTGGGTGAATTTGAAATTTAAAATATTTCATTTTTAACCTTAAGGAATAATTTTTAACAATGATAAAAAATTTAGATTAACATAAACCATTATTTGTAAGATTAATGAAAAAAACCTTAGGTTTTATAAATATGTGTAATGGAATAGGAACAAAAATATTCTTATACAAGATTCTTCCTTAAAGCATATAAAATCTTAAATTAGAGTTACAATGAAACAAAAATTATAAATAACAAATTCTTATTGTTAAAATTGCTGTGGAAATATAAGGTACGTATAAAGAGTAAAAATGTTTTATCCTAAAGAGAAGGGTATCCAAAACACCTTTTATAAGGAAAACATGATTTATACTTTCAAGAAGGTTTTTCTTTCCCACAAGAGGGTATGCCCTCAATACAAAGATCTGTGTCTATCAAGCTATCCCCACAAGAGCTTGATCTATAAGGTGATCGGTACAACTATGTTCCTTATTCTGTAAGACTCAGATTAATTAGGTAATCAACAACTCTGTATTCCATCAACATACAATCCCTTGATCTTCACAACAAATTATCAGTGTCACACTAAGTAGATGAATTTTTTTTGTAGATTATAGGTCTGTCGATTTTTTTTTTCAAAACATGTTCTTTTCAATGATTTCACACAAAGTAATTTTGACAGAGATCTTTTGGGTTAATATAAAAAAATTAAGATCTCAAAAAAATTACATCGTATTTATAGGCATGATCTCCCACAGTTGAAATTTATTTGAATTTTAGAAGGAACATATCAACTGGTATATACAAAGGTCATATAATAATGTATTAGATGGAATTTTGTAGTATAAAAAAATATCATGGGAATCATTAATAATGTTATAATCCAAATATATGAAAGAATTTCATTAATAAAATATGGATAATTTAATAATGTAATGAAAAAATAGGATTAATGAAATATAGTAAAATTAAGAAAGTTATAAAATCAAATCGAAAAATTATTAATAATCAGATTTGAAAGATATAGTAAATTGGATTCTCAAATCTATGAAAATAGAAATTTAGAATCTATGAATCGGATTTGTATGGTTGAATTAATCAGAATTTATGAAACTGTGAATCTTATTGAATTTTTATTGCTGGTCAGGAATGGAGAAAAAGGAATCATAATAAAAACGTGGAGTATTAGAAACACATATTGATTTTTTTGAATTAATGAAGTGAATTGGAATCCATTTTATTTGTAATTTGGATTTTAGTAAAAACAATAACAATCTAGATTTTGGAAGAATAATATTCATAATTCTAATAGAATCGTAATTGAGAAATATAAATCAAATTTAATTTTCGTGATGACTCATAATTGAGAATGTGAAGGATTTTGAGTTATATTAAGGATCACATTGATATTGGTAACTATTTTCACATAAGAAAAATAATTTTATATTAGGCTATTAAATGTATAAATAACATACTTATAAAGTTCCTTATCTATATAGTGAATATTAAGAAAATAAGAATGAAATTTTCAAATAAAAAATGTACGATGAAAGTCATAAGTAAATTTTTAACTCATCAATCACCCCCATATTGAAAAGCATAAATCATCATATTATGAAATGAATATTAAAACAAAAGACATCATATTTGATATTAAAATTAAACATATCCCCCCTTAGTTTATGACAAAACATGAATATTACTAAATCCTCCTTAGGTTAAGAAATCCAATAAAGATCATATTTCTATATTATATATTTTTCTTCATTTATTAATAATATATCACCCCTTACTTAAGGATGGATTTTTTAATAATTCCCCCTTTAAAGTTTCCTCCTTAGACTCCTTAGATAAATATTATTTTTATTTAATTTTTCTCCCCCATTTTGATTTGATAAATGGAACGGGGAAGAGTATAATGTACCCAATAATAGTTTAGAAACAAATGAAAAAATTAAATAAACATTGCTTATCATTGAAAATTAATTTTTTTTAATCTGAAATACAAAAAAAATATTTCTTCTATATTATGGATTTGACTATGGGTTTAAACATCTTCCACTCCTTCTGATCATCTTGAATGTTTTCTTGAATAATATATGGATCATGAATCTTATTTTGATGATTCTTATTATTTTCTTATTGTCTTATAATCTTCTCCACCCGAGACATAATAATTTCATCATGAATCTTAATATTTCATCGAACTCGTCTCTATAAGAAATATTTCTTTTAACATGAAGATAATGATATTTTTGTTTCCCATTCAAATATTTCTCTTTTTTAAATTGAATACCTTTTTCTTCCATCATAAATTCCAAAAAAACAATTCTATTAATTTTATAGAGATTATTTTGATTTATTAAGGTAATTTTTTATGGAGTCAAACATATCATCAAAATTTTTAAGATCACATTTGATTTTTTTTGATCCATTTTTTGTCTCCCTACAAGTTTTCCAACACAAATAAATAATTTTCACAAATATTTTGTATTCATATTCAATCATTATTAGCTTATCCATGAAATGAGTTTTTGATTCCAATTTCGGATTAATGGATTGATGAATTAGATGACATATTAAATCATGGTTTTGAATTTATATAATGGAGTACACCATCTATATCAATGACTAAAATATAGTATTCTCATATAGAAGAGAATGATCATTCAAATTCCGATGCATCTTTCTTAATTGTTCCAACATCTTCTTTGTTTCCATTGTATTTCTTATATTATGATTTTCCTAAACTTTTAATTTCTTTCCATTCATCAGAATATTGAATGATATTATCATCCACATCATCACCATCGTCTTCTTGATTATCATAATTTCCACTATTATCATTATCATCTTCATTATATTTCTCATCGAAGGGGATTTGTTAAACTTTGATTTCAACAACAATATATTTCAAAGTTAGTTTCTCTATAAAAGAATGTTTAAAAAAATGAGGCTTGATAAGATCATATTTTTAGTTTATCAAATTGACTCTAACAATGAGTTTCTTCAATTTGTTGGATCTCATCATCGGTAAATTTCTGGTTGATGTTAAATTCCTCCTCTTCTTCATGAATATATTCACGAACAATTATAACTGATCCTTGAACAACAACCCTTCCTTTATTGATAGGTTATTCTATATTTCAAATGCTTGGGATTGTTGAGGAAGATTAGTTTCTTATTGAAAATATTCAAGAAATTCAATTTGTTTTGTGGATCATTCTATATCATTCAACAGGTCATGAACTTCTCATCATTAATTAACATTTTTTAAATATTTTTCTCTTTTTGAATTCCTCATGTCCTTTAACATCATCGATTTACAATGATTTTGCTTCTAATGGATCTATTCCACACACTTCATCTCCTTATTTTACTCGCTCTTTGTGATTTCTCTACTTTGATACAACATCATCTATGAAGGATTTATATTTATTGGACTTTGGTGGTTCTGAAGGTTGATTTTTTTCTGTGGTTTCGAGGCTTGATACATTATTTTTTTAGGAAAAAATAACTATTTCATGGATAATTATCCAAATTACCCAAATCATTAAGAATAAATAAACATTTTTCTCTTACCACTAAAAAAATATTAAATTATTTTACATGAGTCATTACATAAAATATGAATGATGAACTTATTTTTCATAAATATGAAAGGAATATTAAATGAATAAAAGAAATTTAATATATTTTTGGATATTGTCGACGGATACATCATAACCAGTTATTTGGTCGACCCATCCTTTATCTTACTAATGATAAAAAAGATATATTTCACTTGGTTTCTAATATATATATTAACATGAAAATACATCATGAAAATGTATTTATTTTCAAGGATTACGTTTCTCATTTTCATGGTATTAAAAGAACACTAATCCATTAATGCATGATCTTGAAGTTATCTGAATGATTGGAAATCCTGGTCTTCTTAGCTCCCTTAAGATCTCTGTAATCAGTAACCCTATGTTTATCAAAATATACTTATGAAACTAGCAACTTTTGAGAGCAATAGAAATTTATATCATCATATGGTGGCTTAGGAATATTGAAGAATACAAATAATAAATGGATTATGTTTTCCCATAACTATTAACCTAAAAAATATCCTTTCCACCTTCATTAAAAATATCTGCTGATCAATAAAATATGCTTACCAGGTCTCCATACACTAGATCTTGTACACCCTTATTTGATTCAATGAAAATATTATCCCATCCTTTGTAATTGGATTATATTTATTATTAATGAATCAATCATAAGAATGAAATACTAATCAACTGAACTCTCTATAATGATTTATCAACATTTAAAATCCTTATTTGTAGGCATTGATGTATGCGAGGAGAATAAAAGAGACATTCTGAACATAAGAAGGAGATAAATAAATTTGAAGGGATAAATTGAAGGGATGTTGCAACTTAGGTAAAAAAAACATTAGATCAATGTGGGAGTCGAGGTGATCGCTCATTTATATATGCATTAGAGATGATGGATCAAGTTCTAGGAAAGCTAAAATGATCGATATTGATCTGGTCTGATTCGATGGTTTAAATTAATCCAAATAAATACTATAGATTACAAACATTTGAGGTTTTAAGGAAATAAAATGGATTTAAGGAAATAGAAATCTATTGATGTTTTTATTATGAAAATTGAAATGAAAAAAATGAAACTAATATGTGACAAGTAATAAGATGTGCCTTTCAGAGGCCTCAAAAGGCATATTAGTGTTTGATAAGATTATTTTAAGAGATCATAGATTCAAAAATGTTTTATTAGATTTTAGGTACATTCTATAGGTTCCGTAACTTTTTATAGGTTTCAAAAAACCTTATTTATGTTATGGAAAAACTATAGATAGGTTCTAAAAAACATTATTTAGGTTCTAAAAAACAATAGTTAGGTTTCAAAAATCATTAGTTATGAAATCAAGGAAACTACCCCAATGAAATGAAAAATCACAACAGTAAGGGATAATTTAAAAAAAGTAGATATGAATGACTAGATTATATTTATCATTACTAAATTTAGTTTAATGTATTAAAATCTATTTTAAGGTAATGTATTTTGTAAAAAAATCAGCTTGTTTATTATGCATTCTGATGAATAGTGAAATGATATCTCCCTTCAGGGTGTGATCCGAAAGAATGTGATTCCAATATCTATGTTTTTTGCATGAGATTGATGTGAAGGGTTTTTTAAAAATAAATTCCACTAGGGTTATCACATAGTATCTAGGTTGTAGTAAAATTCTTGTCATAATCAGTGAGTGTGTGTTGCATCCACAAAACATGAGAAAAACAACTTCCTACTACCACATATTTTTATTTAGTAGTGGAAACTACTATAGAGTATTGTTCCTTATGTTACCAAGAAACTAATGAATATCCCATGAAATGAAAATTTTTAGATGCAATTCTTCAATACATTCTATAACCACCTAACTCATCATATGAAAATATTTTTAGAACAAAATCATTTTTTTTTTCATATATACATAATTTTCATTAAATATGTAAAATTACTTTCATTGATTTTAAATGGGATTCTTTTGGATTAGATTGATATATTCCATATAAGAATAATTAAATCATTATGTATGGATAACAATAGTTTAATTATATTTATCTTATTATCCTAAATCAAAAAGATGTTTGATCTCCTGGTTTCCCTACTTCAACAAAATCAGGAATATTCGAGGTACTAATTGAAGTACATATAATTTTACTATTTTTATATCCATTTATTTTTAGAATATCTTTAATATGTTTATGTTGAGATATATATGTTCCTTCTAGTTTTTGTGAAATATGAAAACCAATGAAAAATGTTAACTCACCCATCATAATCATTTCAAACTCATATTTCATAAGATTCAAAAATGAATCCATTGAGGATTTCTATGTTGATTTGAATATAATTTCCTCATCATAAATGTGAAAAATTGAAACAATTTTATTTTCCTTCATTATAAAAATGGTTGTATAAGAAATTCCCTAAACACAATTGTTTTATATAAAAAATTATATATGTCTATCATACTGGGATCTATGGGACTGTTTAAGTATATATAATGTTGTGGTATGTAAAAAAACATGTTCTGGATGTTTTTATCCCTCAAAACCAAAAGGTTATGCCACATAAACCCCCTCTTGAACAAATCTGTTAAGGAATACACACTTCAAATCCATTTGAAAAGGTTTAAAGTTAAATAATGGTGTAATGGGAATTAAAATTATAATAGATTCCAGTATTTCTTCCAGAGAATAGGTTTATTTATTGTCTATTCCTAAATTTTTTATTACATCCGTTAGAAAATAATATTTCTTTATTTATTACAATGATTCTATTTTCATCACATTTATTCATGAATAACCACTTAAATCCAACTATAGAGTTTTCTTTAGGCCTAACAAAAATGATTCATAAATTATTAATTTCAAATTTATTTAGTTAATATTTCATAGAATTAATCCGATCTTCAACTATTAGAGCCTTATCAATAATTTTATGTTCTAATTTGGAATGAAATTTTAGATTCTCTACTTCATTCCTTAAATAAATTCTAGTCTATACTAGTTAATATACATCACCAATGATACTATCAGTAGGATGATTTTTTAGAAACCACTAAAACATGTTTTGTAATACTAGTTCATCAATATAGGCTAGAAATACTTTTGTAGTGAATTTGTGAGAAACATTTTTTTGAGTATTCAACTGATTAGAGGAGTCATATATCAAAGGTTGATAATTATATTTTGAGAAACCATATAAAGATGTAGGTTGGGATTTTTTAAAAATAGAGGGATTAGTTTCATCAAATTTAATATTCACAATTTACTAAATAGAACATGAATTTTTATTTATAATACTTGAATTCTTAGAAGTTGTGGAATAGTAGAGAATTATTCCTTCATCGGATTTGGGTGATAATTTATGTATGTTATCCTTTGTATTAAAAATAAATAATATTCATAAAAGTACAATTAAGTATTAAAATATTGGTTTTCAACCAGTCTATAACTCATAAGGTGTTTTATTAAGAAGCATCCATATTAAAACTCAATTTATCGAATAATAAGTAGTATATACAGATTCATCTCAATTTTTTTATCAATTGAGTATTCAAAAAAAATTATTCTTTTATTCTATTAATTAATTAGGATTACCATTTCAACATAACAATTTTTCTAATGAGTTCTAGGAGCTGAAATGTTATGAATAATTCCCTTTTTACTAAAAAAAGATTCAAAATATGAATTTTCAAATTCTACACCAACATCGCAATGAATAGTTATTAATGGAAGTTTTTTCTCATTTTTAACATTGGATGAAAATGATTTGAATTTAAAAAGGTCTTTAGATATATTTTCTATAAAATAGAGCAATGCAAATCCAGTGTAATCACCAACTAAAACAAATATGTTGTATTTTCCTCCAATACATAGATTTTTTGTAAGACTAAAATTCCATGTGAAGTAGTTGTAATTCATCAAATATTGAGACTTAATAATACATTTATATCTTTACATCTGTTTCTGAGCATATTAACAAGGATAAAAAAGTTTGAATTATCCAATATAAGATTTGATAGATCCATAACATGTCCTTTAATAGATATTTTACATAATTTCCTATGTGTAGACTGTCCTAGTCTTTTATTCCATAACCACAATTAGTCTTCAATTTCAATAATTCAAGGTATGTATGGTCTCCTAAGGCCTTATATGTTAATTTTATAAAAATTTTATTTCTAATGGGTTTAAATAATGTTCCCTTCCATAGTATTGTGTATTAGGAATTTATGATTTATAAAATTAAAATGGTAACATTCATCACAAAATATTATTAATATTATAGTGTTTTGATTAAGGCATTTAACAAATAAGGAATTTTAATTTAATGATTTTTCATGAATAATGATGTTACCTATACCAATAATCTCTCTTTCAGAATTGTCTCTACTTTTGAAATTTACACATTCTACCATAATGATCATTTCAAAGAAGTTTTTGTAACAAATCATCTATTTAGAAAATAAACTATCGATATACCATGTATTACTGTCAGTACTTAATTTTTTTCTGAAAATAATGTAGTTAAACTTTACGAATCCCAACATTCATTTATTTGGAAATGTTATAAAGTATTATCCTATGAATCCACATTTTTATAGAAAAGTATGATTTATGAAATATTAAGCATTGAATTTTATTTACTGAAAAAATTTCCACCTAGGGTCCAACACTATGACACTTAGTAATGAATAGAGCACTTTTAGGGAAAAAATAATTATTACTAGAAACATGTTTTGAATGAGAATAATTGAATACTAAAATATTTCTAAGATGATGATTTTGTGAATTCTTGTTATAAAAATAATCTTTCATAGAGGTAATGTTTATTAAATGAT
The DNA here is from genome assembly GCA_963277665.1 of Viscum album. Taxonomy (NCBI): domain Eukaryota; kingdom Viridiplantae; phylum Streptophyta; class Magnoliopsida; order Santalales; family Viscaceae; genus Viscum; species Viscum album. The sequence continues at coordinate 412,796,329 of OY728136.1, forward strand.
TGTTAAGAGAAAATATATCACATTTTAGTCAAATTACTAAATCATTATCCTCATAGTCATTATTTTTAGATTTGATTTTATCCTTTAAAACATTTTTCCTATAATTAATATTTTCAAAATCCTTATAATTTTTTTCTCTTTCAGAAATAAATTCCTCAAGTTTTCTGGAAATAAAAATAATTTTAGATTATTTTTCATCAGGATCATTAGAAAGATCTAATATATATTTATCAAAACCTTGATTCAATAATTTTCCTTATCTTGTTGTTTATCATTCTATATTAATTTTCAAACATCATGGAATCCTAGATACTTATTCAAATGAAGATAGAGAATTATCTTATACTAAGGAAGATTCTTTATCTATGGATAAAACATTTTCATCATAATAATAATTAGAATATAAATATATATTAGTTAAGGATTCATTATTCTGTACCTTAGCCATGAAAAATTGGTTTTAGATAGGTATTCTATACATAATGACTATATTATCTTTTATGGAAGATTCATTATCAAGATATTCATCATATGATTTTCCACAACTAGAACTCTAGGAATCATTTTCCATCATGTATTTTTCCATTTATCTTATAATATGTTTTCTGACTCCTCTCGAAGTTTTTATGTTTATTCTCCATTATTTTTTAGCTTAGTACAATCAAGTCTGACATGTCCGTCTTTCCTGCATTCATAACATTTGACTACTGAATCATTATAATATTTCCTATCATTATTCTTATATATGTATTAAAAAAAATACATTCCAACAGTCTTTTCATCCTTCATGATAGAATAGATAACACATTATCACAGTGATTCCCTTGAATCTGATATAATAATAACATTCATAGACATTGTTTAATTCACAACTTTTTTAGGAGTTTTGTCTTTAAACTGTTTTGAAATATTTGTAAATGAAACACTCTAATTATTCTTCTTTATATTCTTAGCTTCTATATTTTATCTGTTCTCATTTTTTAAGAGATTTCCAAACAGATCATTAAGAGTAACAGTTGTGACTTTACATGCCTCTTCAATAACAGTTCTCTTTGATTCCCATTCATTTGGTATGATGTCTATAATCTTATCTACCTGGATCTCATCATCTGGCCCATTTTCACCCATTGATTATAGACTAGTTACAGAATTCATAAATCACAACAGATCATTAACTATAGGTTCTCTATAGGGAAGAAAACCATGATATTCTGCTATAATCATGGATCTTATAGTATTAATAACATTAGATATACAGAAATGTGTGACATCTAGTTTCTTCTAAATGAGGTCACCAGCCTCAAAAGAAGATATATGGCTATATATATTCATTTTCAACGAATAAAAAAATTTATTGCGTACCACATAGTTTAGCTAATATTATTTATTTCCTTGATTAGGAAAAGTTATTACATTTTTATCAGGTATCATATAATCTCTAGTAATAATGGAAACATTGTCTACACCATTATCAATGAAAATGTTCATCATTAGGTGTCTCTAGTATTCGTAGTCATTCTCATTCAATATAGGTGGACTAATAGGGTTCATATTATATAAGCTTCGGATATTCAATAATTCCACCTTTAAAATAATACAATAATTCTTTTTCTAGAACAAAAGTTTTTTTATAATTTTTTTAACAATGTTATTATTAAATAAATTATAAACAACTTTCATAAGATATGCAGAATGAGTAAGTAAGCTATGTAGTAAAAATATGCTTTTGATACTATGTGTAAGTATTTATGTCTCAGGGACATAATCTAAAACCATTTTTTGGATTGAAATGTAGATTTAGATACTCAATTAAAAGTGGGGGGTGAATTGTATGTTAAAAATATTCATTTTTTATACATATTGAAACTTTGTTAAAAAATGATAAAAATTTTGATTAACACAAACCCTCTTTTGTAATGTTAAAGAACCACAACATATGTTTCATAAAGATGTTTAATGAAATTGGCACACCAAAATTATTATTTAGGATTCTCCATTAAATAGTTTAGAATCATAAATCCTAGTTACAAAAAAATATAAATTATATGAAAAACATTCTTATTGTTACAAATTATAAAAAAATTTAATGTATATATAAAGAGTAAAAATATTTTTACACAAATTTAAGGGTATCAAAAACAACTTGGATAAAGGTCCCATGATTTACACTTTCAAGAATGTTTGTCTTACCCACAACAAGGTAATCCCTCAATACCATGATTGGTATCCATGTTGCTATCACCATAAGCCCTCAATCTATAAGGTGATCGGTACCTTTATTTTTTTAGGTGGAAGCCCATGATTAATAAGGTAATCAGAACCTATATCTTCCTTCCACTTCTAATCTCTTTACAATAATGTCCAATGATCGGTGTCGTACTATATAGAAGAAATATTTTTTAAGATCATATGTATGTTTAAAAAGATATTCACAACATAATATTTTCTTGGATTTCACACAATGAAATTTTGAAAGAGATCTTATGGGCCTCATAATACAAATGATATGAGATCTTCTAAATGAACTTGTATTTATAGGCTTGATCTATAATGATAGAAATATCCTTCAATTTAGGAGGGACCTATATAGCTAGCACTTACAACAGTCATATAATAACATATTAGTCGACATAGTTTTGAATACCAAAATATCTTGATAAAAATAAGTTTATGTTAATCCAGTTATATAAATAATTACATGAAATAAATATAGTGAATGTATGAATTTAAATAAAAAATTTCATTAAAGAAATATAGTAACTTTAGAAATGATATAAAATTGGATCTGAAAATTATTGTGAATCAGATTTTAATGATATGGTTAAACGGATTAACAAATTTGTGCCAATCAATGTTTAGAAATAATGAATTAGATTTTTATTGTAGTGTGAATTAGAATTTTTGAAATTTCTAATCATATTTTCTTTTATGGAAGATTTGGAATTAAGATATTCAAATCATAATAAAATAAATGAGAATATTGAAAACACATTACTGGATTATTTGGAAATGAGGAAGGGAATCATAATCAATTTTTCATGTGATTAAGATTTCAAAAAAAGGAATTAGAATCCATATTTTAATATAATAATATACATAATTCTTATTGATTCAAAATTGATGGTCATAAATAATTTTCAATTTTTGGATGATTCAGATTTGAGAAAATAAAGGATTCTGAGTTTTTTTGTGAATCTAATTGGTACTAGTAACTGTTATTACTAAAGAAAAATAATGTTAAATATAGCTAAAAAAGAGTAAATAATATGTAAATAAATTTCATTATATAAATAGTTTGAATTGTTATGAAAATACTTTTGTGATTTCAAAAAAATCATGGAATGAAAAAATTCATAAGTCAACTTTTGACTCCAAAATAGGGACTATGAAAAAAATTTCATATATGTTCAAGTAGTTTCACACTATTAATAAATCACATAATATCATTTCAAGTAATGGGTAATTATTTCCCAAGTTATCATATAATCCCACCATGATAAATAAATTATATTATTTAATAAAATTAGGGTTGAATAAAAAATATAAATCATCCTTGAGTTTTAAAAAAGAATTCTTGAATTTAATATTTAATTGATTTTCATAAATCAATAAAACCTTTAAAATTTCTTAAATACATCCCTTTATTGATTATTTATTAACATATTAACATTAAATTTGATAAAATTATGCATATATAAACATATATAGAAATAATTTGGATCTATTTATCTTTTATGTTGCAGTAGTTGGACATAGACCTATTCCTTAAACCCTAAAAATTATCTTAAGGAAATGAAATAATTAATAAACTCTTCCTTATTTATACTCAATTATCTATAAATTTATATTTAAATTTAGAAAACATGTATCTCTTGCCCCACCGTTGGTGGAGGGGTGGTAAGCGCTTGGGTGGGGTGAGGGGTAGGTCGTAGGGTCAAGTCCCCAGGCTTGCAATTTATTGTAATTTTCTTCTTTGTGTCATGTGCAACTTTCGTGGTTGTACCCAATTTTTAGAAAATGTATCTCTTGTTTAATTTAAAATTGTCATTATATGTTATTGCACATTTTACCATGCCAATTAGAGTAGTCTAATTTTTTTCAGCCTCCAACATTCTGCTAACCAATTCAAACAAAGCATGAAAAATTTAAAATAAAACATTTAATTTTTTGGAATGTGTTCTCCTTTAGTGTGGATTCAATATTTTATAATAATTTTTGAAAATTAAATACACCGGTTCCTTTTAATCATTTATTATCTATCCCAAAATGATAGTTGGTGAGTCGCATACCCAAACTCCTAGTTGTGGTTATAAAAAAATTATTTATGATGCATTTATAATTCAATGTGTGTTTTCCCAAGAGATGAATATATATATATATATATATCCATAACATAATCATTTCATCTCATAATAATCACAAGATCCAAATAATAGTCGAAAAATTTCCTTGAAGATCAGCTATATATGATTCTTATTTTATGAAAATTTTGAAAATTTTAACAGAATTAATCCCCACTAGACTACTTATATGGAATTTAATAATTTATAATCATTCTAATAACATTGGAAAGGAAACCATAAAAAAGGATGCAGTCAAATTCTTAGTAATGAAAAACCCATCGATATTTTTAATATCATTTGATCATTTTAATGATATAAAGTATGATTATAAGATAAGTGTCTTATTAAAAACTACATGGAACAAAAAGAGTGTCCATATGTCTGGAGAGAGTGATATGTAATTTAAAATGAACTAAAAAACACTAGGGAATAATAGTTTTACATAGTAAACATTATCTACAGAGAATAATCAATCCCATTCAATATATAATCTTGCTATTTAAATGAATCATAAAATTCAATAGAATTGTTACAAAAACATGTTCCAAGAAAAAAAATTATATTTTAAAAAATATCCATTTTTAACATCTAATATTATAAATAAATATAAGGATGTATACCCTTTATATTATGTACAAATCTGTGAATCCCTAAAAATTTTAATTTGGTAAAAATTTAAATATTGTTAATTCCTTTTGTTTTGATGAAACCAAAGAATGTTAATTATTTTTTGTTCATGATATATACAAATATAATAAAAACATTTTTGGTTGGTATAGTACCGTAACCATCAATCATACATATACAAGTTTAATAATAGAAAATAATCATTTGTCACATCCTAATGAATGCATGTAACAAAATATTAATTTTAATGTATTTTCAGATGCTATCACAAAAACTGACTTCATAATTATAATTAACTAATAAAAAAATAGAATCAACCTCGTATATCATTTCACAAAAACATTAAGAAGTAGATTATTAAAAAATAATTTTCAGGTAAATGAAACCTTTAGAGATAAGTAGAAAAAATATTTTATAAAAAGGTAAATGTTTTATAAAATTTTTCATCATTGATTTAATTAAAGATATATATAATATCCGAAATCTAAAAAAAATTGAAATGAAAATAGTGAAAATAAATTTTAAATGATAATTTTAAATAATAAATCCCTCAAAATAAATTATTTAATAATTTACTATAGAGGATATTATTGAAGAATTTATTATGACATGATGAAAGTTCATTTTATTATATTGATCTACAATTGATTTAAACCATAATCATACAAATAGATAATCCATATATTATTAGAGAAAAACTGAAAAGAGAAATATGATGTTCAAAAAAGATAAAAACATAGTTAGTTTTTAAAATATAAAGGTGAATATTTGAGGGTATAGAAAACATGTATATTGAAAAGAAATAATCAATAAAGAAAATGAGATATACTTTTAAAAATGTTATTATGTTTTGTGAATTAAATTAATCAATGGTTATGATTTGAATAAGAAGGTTAATTTTATGAAAATAAATAGAGAAATTATTGTATAAAATCCTAGGGTGGGTGAATCCTATAGTATTACTAATATTTTCATTATAAAAGATTATAACCCTATGAAAGGGGTTTAGATTTAAATATTCTAATAAATTAAACCCCCTCATATGAACATTATCTATCCTACAATATAAAAAATAACTATTAAAATAACCTATTAAAAACCTTATTCAAATTTATATCCTATTATAATTTTGAAATATAATCATTTTATATTAATATATTAGATAAATATATTTTTATTCCATCAATAGATGCAATTCTAATTGATTTTTTTATTAATATATTCATAATATAAGTGATCATAATATTTTATATATTCAATGTCAATAATTATGTTAACTTTAGGGGTAATGGAATATATTTTATATAATGATATATAAATAACTTATTTTAGATCACCCTTTTTTAGTTATTATTAATGATGATGAAGTCAATGAACAAATTGATTTGTTAATTTTTTAGAACAAGGGTTGGTTTCTTAACAATGAGTTAAATATTACGATTAAAATTAATGAAACATGAAAATAGTCATTTAATTTATATTTTCCATTTTCCATAGTATCCAGGTGAACTTATTTACCCTTTATAGGCCAATATTTAACTGTTCATGTATGATTTTAAAATGACCCAAACAAAAGAAGATACAAAATATTGGTACATGTTGTTATAAAAGTGATTACATTATAATAATTTCATTATTAAATAATAATAATAATAATAATTGTATTTTTTGAAATGGATAATCATGTTAGAATAATGTTGGATAAATTCTTGAATGATATATCAAAAAATAAAATTTGTCACTTTCATTGAGGTGGTAGTATGAACCTAGGAATGACTGACATGTTCATTCACATAAAACGTAAATGGGGTGGATATTGGGTTATATTTTTAGACTCATATTAATGATGTAAATATAATATTGATTATATAAATAAAAACTTTTAAACTACCTTGTTTGGTTGTGGAAAAAATGGGTGACATCATTTGTTGATGTGGTAATATGTGCATAACGCAATCAATATTTTAGACTTTTAGTTTTGTTGGTGTGATTAGACAATATATACTAAATTATTATAATAAAAATTAATAATATTAGTAATAAATATTTTATAATACTTTCATTTGAATAAAATGACTTATATTTTAATAAATATATAATTTATGATTTCTTGGTTGGAATCATTACCTCCCCTTTTGGATATTATCCATTTCGTACCACCATAGGTATCCTTAGAATGGATTTTTCAGAAGAGAAATTCTTCATGGACATTTTTAGTGTTTTTGGGAATATCTGCATAGATTTTTGATATTTCATTATTATGAATTGGTTTTGAAATGTGAGAGAAGTGATATTCATTTATATTTGAACAAAAAGTGATTTCCAAAATACACATTACATTCTTCAATGAATTCATGACCATATTAACACGAAATTGGTTGAAAAAAATGAAATAATGATATGTGAGGTTATAAAATTTTAGTAAAACCTGTAGAATTAATATTTACATGCATTTCCCAATTTGTAATGTATATTACCACTAGATTTTTTAATTATATCAATTTAGTATTTACATTAGTATTTTCATTTTCCAATATAATTTATATATTAATAAAAATATTTGGAAATGCCTCCTAATTTTTTTTTTCTATTTTCTAATACAATATTAATGTTCGATTTTGTTTTGTAACACAATTATGAAGTAACATTATGATATCTATTTAATTATAAAAATTGTTATATTTAAAATTATTTTTATTGAAAAATATGATTTCCGCCATTAATATTCTATTATCATACATGACATTAATTACTAATTAACTGATTATTAATATATTTATTTATATTTTTAAAAATTTATATTTTTTTTGTGAAAAATAAATCAATTTATATTTTTAGATAAAATTTATAAAAAAATTATTTTAAAATTCATATAAAATAATCATTTATTATTAACATGGAAATTAAAGGTAATAATATTAATCATACACTAATGCCTAAAATAAAAATGACCATGTTATATATTATAAATATTATAATCTAAAATATTAAATAATTTTTTAAATTGTATTTGTATTAGTGATGGAAAATAATTTTTAATTTTAGCTAATGAAAATATTTTTTAAAGTAACATATTATTTTTGTTTCGAAAATTTTAAACATGTTGTTTTTATATTGAATATAGTATTTTTTTAAATGATATATATTACATTATATGTATATAATTGTAAAAAAAATTCCTAAAAAAATTTATTTCATTATTCTATTTTTATAATTTCATTAATGTTATGATATTAAAGAATATTTATTTTAAACCATTAACATAGAAATCAATTATTTTTGAAAAATAAAAATAAATTATATTGAAAAAATATTTAAATAATTATTCCAAAAAACTATGATAATTATTTAAAATTAAAATTTTCAAATATATTAATTTGAATTTTAAATGGAAAGTGAATATATAATGGAAAAAATTCATTATTGAAAAATAACGTTTTAAATCATTAATTATTCCAAGTAATATTTTATAAGATTTTATAATTGATTATATACTTATTATTTTCTACATGATTTATATATCATACTATTTATTAACAATATTAAACTAATATGTTTGGGTAAATTTAGTTCTTTGTTTTGGATATATATTTTATAGAACATAGAAATAATTTAGAGAGAAATATACTCCAAAAAATCATTGTGTTACATTTTACCCGATTAAATAAATTATCTTCTAAAAAAATCTATTTATCCCATAATAATAGAAGTTACAAATGGATATATAAAAGATCTAAATTAAACAATATATGGTTTCAAATAATATTTCAATCTTTATATCAATTGTAGGACTCTAAAACACATATTTATGTTAACTGTTCAAACCCATAACTTCATTTCTCCTAGGAAACATGTTTCTCTATAATCTTTTCTAAAATAATAAATCCTATTCTGGTTCCATTAATACATACCCCTGGGTTATCCAATATTTTTTTCGTGAAGGCAATTGCAACCTTTTTCCATAATCATCGTCATCAACTGATCATCCATGGGACAACATCCTTCTCTCAAATGGTGTGTTAGGATAGTAAATTAATTTCACATTGTTAATAATATTTTTTGATATATTGTTGTTAATAATAAAACGAATTATCACTTTATTTAAATCCATTAAGCATTATCATTGGGGGAATATTTTTATTTTTTTAGTTTAATCCCACAATATCATTGTTCTTTTAGGATACATTCATTACTAATAAAATGGGTCAATTTGAGTGATTAATATTAAAAAAAACATATAATAAACACAAAACATCTTAAGAAACAATAAAACTAGAAATCACATACTCATTATTATAATTACAATGTCTTTTTAGTTAAACCCAAATCCAATAGATTTCAACAATAGTTTAAATAAATTTTTTCCATCATACTCTTTCTCTTATTTTCATATAGTAATAAATCCTCCACAATATCACATAATGAGAATTTGATTGACCAATGAAAAAAAGGGAGTTGGAAGGTTCATAATATTGGCCCCACTTATCTTGAACAATATGAATATTGAGTTAATTTTTAACCAAATTTTTCATATTGATTACACATATTTTAATATATTCCCCATTCATATCCACATTCTAAAAACTACATGGGGATATTATAGCAATGAAAAATAGAATACTTAGAACATCACCAAATGTTCATTATATTATCCACCAATTGGAATTAGAAATAGGGGTTTCAATAATATCTTATTATCAAACACCATAAAAAGAATGAAACTAATCTCCCTGAATAATGAAACCCAATATTAATACTAATTTGAGATCCCTAGAAACACACTATTATATATAGTATTAAAAAACTATTTTAAAAAATTGTTTTCATATAATGGTAGACATGCACAACTGAATATTCATATATTTTTATAATGAATATATTTTATCTCACAATAATTAAAAAATCCATAAAACTAATTATTTATTTTCATTTATGATCACCTATAGAATTTTCTTATGTTACAGAACAAGTGAACATTTCTCCATCATTCACCTACACTATACTCCCATAAAAATTTGTCATATTTTATACTCATCCTGACAAACTATGAAAATAAAATAAAATAATTGGTGATAAAAATACACAGAATGGAAATTCACATAAAAATTCAATCAGGGATTAGATCTTAATAATATCATAAAATATAAATATGCGATAAATATCTAATTAAAGACAACATGTAACTACTAGAGAAATCTATATGAAATTTTAAAGGATATATAATATCAAATTAAGAATCATATAAAAAGAACCATATATAATGATAATAAACATAAGTCATGGAGTAAAATCATTTAAATATGAAAAAATTCTTTGATTTTATTTATTAATATAATATTATTGATACTAAAAACCCTACGGATATTTGAATAACTATAAATAAAATAAAGGGAATTTGAATGAAAAAAATTCATTACAATAAAACCATCTTAGTTAAACATGATCTAAGAACATTTTAAACAAAATTTTCTATCTCAATTCTCTAGTTGAGAAAGTTATTCATACATAAAACCTATTTTAATCATCACTTATAATAGTTTTTTTCAAATGTTTTAGTTGGTTAAATTTAACTTCCATCAGGTGATGCTATTAGACTCAAATGTTTGTATATTACTTATTCTATAATTGGTGAGTTGATTATTTTTTATTGATTACTATATCATCTTTTTGGGATCACTTTATGTGCTATAAAATAATATTAAGACTAAATTTCCAAATTCTATTCCATATGTATTTTATTCTTGATTCACTATGATGAACTCCGTGATGAGTTTATTATGGTAATTTTCATGAATGAGGGGTTTCATCTTAATAATTAGAGAGATATTAAAATATCCATTACAAAAAATAATCGTTTACTTATTAATTTCCAACATTAGTAGTATTTATGATTCCTTAGATTCCCATAATAGAGAATTACATCATTGTTCATGTATGTCATTAAGATGAGCAAAATAAGAATGTGAAATATATAATGGATTAGTATGGATATGACAGAAATATTTTTCTAATAACATTATTTCAGAAAAATAAATTTATTATTTATATTCTTCATGGATTTCAATCAGTTTAAAATAGATTTGAAAATATAATAAAATAATTTATTTGAAAACATCATATATATTACATTAGATGATGCGATAATGTGTCTAAAGGCAATGCTGAAAAATTTAGTTACATAAAATATAAATTAGGATGGAATTAGTTTATATATCTAGAATCATAATAATTAATTAAATATAATATTTATTAATTATATACCACATTTAACCAGAATTCTATAGTGTTTGTGGAAGACATATCATGTTCTTAATGAGGTGGTAGTCCATTCATAACAACATTTATATTTTTACACTACAAATGGTTGGGTGGATGGTATAAATTCAAAATTTTGTTAGTATAATAACTTTTCATAAAGTATGTAATATGTAAGAACATAGTTTTTTAGTTAGGTATGGATCTATTAATGTCTGCGATAAATCATTAATTTAAACCTAATGGATATTTCTAATAAGTTAGTAATGGTTTTGAAGGTGTATGAGGCTTGTTTGGTGCCCGAAACCCATCTTTTTGGAGGAAACATACACTACACATAGTTTTCCAAACCATGCGGAAGGCGTTCTTTTGGATAGTGGCACCTCGCACTATTGGTGTACGGCCATGAATCCAAACCATGAAAACTCCTCTTTTTCCCAGGTAACCGTTCATGAGTGGCACACAGTATGATCATATCATGCGGAGGAAGACTTTTCAGGCAGAACCATCTCACTAGGTTGTGCATGGTTTAAAAAACTGTGTGAACAAACTGTTCCCATGCTCAAAACCTACGTAAAATGACCAAAATAGAATTAATGGTCTATTTTCCCCTCCTTTATCATAAAAGGATAACTAGTGGGATTTTTATCCTTTTCACCCATTTGGATCTTTTTGATGTCCAAAGTTAGGGATCAAGGGATATTCTTCTTCCGCCATCTAATCGAGCTTATGTTCGTTAAGTAGGATGTTCCACAGTAAGTACTCGAGTCCTATTTATTCATTATTTTTATCTTTCAATCTCAACCTAAATATCGCTGTGTGATCATTGTTTCGCCTTTTCATGGACTTACTCAGATTTGAGACAAATCAAACAACGATACCGGAGGACATGACTCATACAACCTTAAGGTGGGTGTTCTATAAATCATCTCTAAGGTTTCTTGTTTTTGGAATGTTTGGGTGGGTCCCACCAGTTTTGTTGGAAACTATTTCTTAAATTAACATTTCAAGATTATACATATTAGAATTTTATGGTTATGTTCCTTCCAAACATGTGATTAGTTTTCAGTGGTTTCAACCACAACTCAATTAGCCTAATGTCAAAGGATAATATATAATTGTGTTTTCATGTTTTGGCATATTTGATCCATCGTTTGGGTGTTCCATTACATGAAATTTCTAAATGTGAGTCTTTTAATTATAAATTTCTTGTTATTAATGAGAATTTCACAATAAAATGATCCATGTATGCTCACCACTTGACCCACAAATTGTAAGTACTTTTAAATAATTATTAAATGTGAAATGTGAAATGGAATGAATAATAGTTATAAAAAATGGCCTTAATAAAAGAGATTAAATAATGGTTACATGCCCATATAATCTCTTTCAATGTTTAGTGATGTTAGTGGAGTGATATTTAAAAATTGATTATGCCTTAATGGCTAACTATGACTTGATTAAATGGTTGCAATGTTACTTGGCCTATCGACACTAATGCAAGACATGGAATGGAACAATAAATAAATGGCTTCAACTATACTTGATGTATCCTCTATAATTAAAGGAAATAGTTGAACAAAATTAATTAACACATGTTTATAATATAAAATAAAAATGGAATGAAACAAGATCACTTAAGATTCTGAGAAGAGAATAACTTGGGTCTCAAGAACCCCATTTCGATTCAAGGATTGAGTTTTCTTAGGTTGATACCAACCTAGACTCTGGTTCTTGTCTATTTCTTGTATTACTGGTATACTATCTTCGGGTCCATTTATTTATTACATGACACCTCATATACACTCATTGGAACCATCATTTATTAGTAGGCTCCATGTTGAAAACCCACAGGGCCCTATCGTTTCATATCTCTGTTTTACCTTGTTCGATCACCTTGGACCTGGTTGGTTCCTTATTGTTGAATGCCTTGGATTACTCTCCTTGGATTACACTCTTACCACTTATTTTTATTCAGATACTACTGAGATATCTTTCTGGTAGTTTACTTTACCATTGTTTTTACCCTAGAACTCCCTCACTAGATATCATTGTCTAGTTGACTTATTATGTGTTGGGACCTTCAATATATATACTATCATGAGGTGATGTCATTGTTGACTAGGCCTCCCATGAACTATTACCACTAAATGGTAATTGATTAATTTATGAAATAGTTACAAGTTCATACATTATCCAATGGTTGAATTTGGTACATATCTATTTAGAAATATTGAACTTCTTTCTTTACTTTATATATGCCTGTCGGCACCCTACTATATTCCATTACATGGGCCGGATGTTATATACATTGTTGGTGGTGGAACACTAAGATTTATCTCACACCCTCTCCAGGAAATATTTGGTAGCTGATGTATATTACATGGTTGCAGGTATTGGAAAAGGGAATCATGCAGCTTCTAATACATGATGGTGTTCTGATAGGATGGAGCTAGATATCAGATGATCGAGTAGGATCTCTAGAGGCTTGTAGTAGAACATGTTTTATTTTACCTAGTATAAAATTTTATTACTATTGTCTTGTATCCATGCTTTCCAGTATTGTAGTGACATGACATTACATCATCACTGCTCTAGTTGATTCAATTATTTTTATTCTTCATTATCTATTGCATCGAATTGCTTCTACAATTTATTTACAATTTTTCCATATTTAATATTCTATTAAATTTTATCTTCTATGATACACTCATATAATGAAGGAATATTCTTCCCATGGACACACCCTATGCCCTTGATACTAGTTGGAAGCCTCTGATATTTAGGAAGATGCACTTATGGCCATGTGGACCACTAGGATTGGGGCACCCATTAAGGGGCATCTGGGTCCGAGACATTGCAAAGTGGTATCTGAGTTGGTTTAATTTCTTAAATGACCATTTTAAGATAGTATATTGATGATTTGTAATGCTTGGTACTTGGTCATAAGTCATTCATGGGTGTCGTGAGCCTACGTTCGGGGTAAAAGCCATGTTACCCAAAAATGAAATTGTTGATATATTTTTACTACTATAGTTTATATTATTTCATCATTGGTTGAATCACATGTTGTGTGGTGTGTTTGATTATTACTCTTTGAGAATTTATTTCATCCTTGAACCGATGATATGACTGCATGGAGTATTGTTACATGCATCATTATAGAACCTATAATTCACATGTCATGCATATTGTCATGTCATATTGGCACATTTCACTGATTTTCATTGCTTGATATGCCTGTGATTGTTGAGTGATGTAGTGATAGTTTCTTGTACATGTATTACTTTAGATTTAATTGAGTTATTTTATGTATCAATTCTTTAGGTGTATGGGACCTCATGGGTTGGAATGAGTAATTTAACAGGTCAATCCATTCTGCTATAAGTAAATGGGTGTTATTTTTGATTATAGGTTTATGGGATCTAATTAATTGGAAATGACTATCCATTATTAAGTGAATGCTAAAATAAAAAATGAATTGGTTACACATCCTTATTCATTTTGTTGTGTTTATGAAATGTATAAGATTGAACCTGAGAATGAACTGCAAAATCACATAAAACATATACTTGAGAACATACCAAATACCTGGCCATTTACTCATGTGTTTTGGGTTGTATTCCTTGTGTAGTGAGTTTTTTAAAGACATTTTTTGGCTATTGATTCTATATCCATTCTTCTAAGGTTTTTCTAAGTTGTGTTCGTAGAATTTTTAGACTAATGGTGCCTTGGCGTCCTTGTGTTGTTCACGAGGAGGGAGTTGATGACCATGATCCAGACATGGTGGGCCCTGAACCACCAATCTTTCATCCAAGAGCACCACATGAGGATCCACCCGTAGTACCTAATCCAGTAACTGATGCCCATATCCATGATAGATTCCTATGTTTGATGTAGTCCATGATAGGTACACCACAGGTTGCACCTATGATGGATGATATGACCCGAGAGTTCCAATAATAAAATCCTCTAAATTTTTCATGTGATGGCGGATCTCAGGCTATTGAGTATTAGCTAGAGGCAATGTTGAATATCATTAAGAATTTAAAAATTCCTCCAGATATAAGACTCAATATTTCTACATACATGTTTTGACATTTGGAGAAGCGTTGGTGGGATGTCGTTAGCTAGGCTGGATGTCATCAGGGCATGTTATTGATTGACTTCAAAACTACCTTCAATGATCTGTACTATCCTCAGTAATTGTTAACTAAAAAATATAGAGGTTTCAGGCATCTCAAGGGTGGTTCTATGTCATTTATGGAATATTAACCATGTTTCATTGATTTAATGTGCTTTGAACCACTTCTAGCCAGTGATGAGCTTTCACATGCAAGAAATTTTAAGGATGGGATCCAGTACACCATCCGAACAAAGGTGAATGAATTTCTCCTTCCCACCTTCTATAAAATAGTTGATGAGGGCCTAATCACTGAGCATAACCTTAAGGATGGAAAGAGTAATATGTTTAATTTATTAGTGTCTCCAAAAGATAGTATTTCATGTGGTGGTGAGGAACGTTCCCTTAATTTTTATTATTAGGGTAGTCGACGCCAGAGCATCATGTTTGATAGCTCTGTAATGTGTCATCAGTGTGAAACAATAGGGTATAAGAATCTCTATTGTGATAGAGACCCTATGGAGTGTCCCGATTCTAGTCGTATGGGTCATCTTCAGTGCTTTTTCAATACCATTACACTAGTTTCGAGTAGAAAAGGATCAGATTCATCTCCAACTTTAGCAGTGAGTTATTTTGGGACACATCAGGCAGGGAGTTGGATTAGTAGCGGTAGGTCTGGGTGAAGAGGAGGTCATGGACACTATAGTCTGATCCCAGGTCACCAACAACACAAGTAGAGCAGTCATGATCATGGTAGTCCATCCATTGCACATGGTTGTGGATCAAGTCAGTTGCATGCCATACAACTGAAAGTCTAGGATCAGGTTTCTGGAGCATCTGTAGCACGAGGTACTATTCTAGTATCCTCTTTTAGTGTCTCTGCATTTTTTGATACATTTTCTTAAAACTCTTTTATTCCTATATCTATCATGGAATTTCATGGACTAGAGATACATAATTACTCTGGTGTAATGACCCATGATAAACCTTTAGGAATATAGACAGAGGGAATATGACAGTGCATGGACGGTCCCATTGAGGTACATAGTTACCCTTTCTTGTGGAATCTCTTTATTCCTGCGATGATGTGCTTCAATGTTATTCTCAGGTTGGACTGGTTGGTCCACTCTCATGAATTTGTAGACTGTTATCGCAGAAGGTTATATTTTAATCCTCAGAAGGAAACATTTATCTTTTCCAAGGTGAGTGGGATGTCTTGGTTAGGAGAGCAGGACCGAATCATCATGGTCTAGGAGGAGTGACCACCCATATCTCTAATATATTTCGGGATAATCATGGTTTTCTTTAAACTGGTTTTCTTCCTGTGGTTTATCTTTTTATGGAAGACTTTACTAAATACTTTTCATGATTTCCTCCTGAGATAATGGTATAGTTTGCAATAGATCTTGTTTCTTGAGTAGATCTAGTGTCCATTATTCCATACAAGATGGAACCTACTGAGATTCAAGAGCTCAAGCGGTAGATAGAGGACTTACCGGCCAAATATTTTAACAGATTAGTACATCCTTTTGGGGTTCACCGGTGATTTTCTCTAATAAAGTGGATGGAACTCTCAGATTATGTGTGGATTATTAATGGTTGAACCTATTTATAGTCTAGAATCGGTATCTACATCCTTGAATAGATGATCTCTTTGACTAGATCTGAGGAGAAAAGGTGTTCTCTAAGATTGATATAAGATCTTGTTATCATCATGTGCGTTTCATTCACTCATACATTCCTCATAAAAATTTCTATAGCAGGTATGGTCTAAATAAGTATATTGTTATGCCATTTGGTCTTATGAAATCACCTTTTGTTTTAATGGCATTTATGAATAGGGTTTTCTATCCAAACTTGGAAACTTTTTTCGTGGTCTTTGTGAATAATATCTTGGTGAATTCGCGCACTCATAACGACCATTCCAAGAATCGTGAGATCGTTATAAATACAATGAGAGAGCACCATATTTATTCTAATAATTCTATAGGTGACTTTTAGATTGACAAGGTCCACATCTTGGGTCACATTATTTTAGAATCATGAGTATCTGTTGACCCTAAAATGGTTAGTGTTGTAGTCTCATGGGAGCAGCCTAAGAATGTGTTTGATATAAGGTTTTTCATAGGGATCACTATATATTAAATGTGTTTCATACCTAAATTCTCTCATATTTCTTCACCTCTTACCATAAATATAGAGAAGGGTGTTATGTTTGTGTGGTCAAAAGCGTGTGTGAATGCCTTTCAGGAGATGAAATGGAGGCTTGTCTCAACAATGATTTTGATTATTCTAAAACCCGTTAATGGTTATATATTATTCTATGATGCATCAGGAATTAGACTAGGATCAGTGTTGATATAGGAAAACAAAGTCGTTGTGTACTAATATTATCATTTGATGCCTCACGAGTGAAATTACCAGATGCATGACCTCGATCTAGAAGCATTTTTCCCTGCTATACGTTGTTGGAGATATTATCTCTTGGGTGGGAACATTGTGGTATATACAGATCACAAGAGCCTCAAGTATATATTTTCTCAAAATGACATGAACATATGACATCAATTATGGAATTAATATCTACAATCCATTAATTTTGATCTTGTCTATATGCCAAGAAAAGGAAATTTTGATGCAGATGCACTGATTTGGAAATCTAAAAAACAATCCATATAGAAATCCAATGATAAATAGAAGTTAATTTCAATATTTTTTGAACTTCATCTAGAGTTTCACAATAGTCACGAGCAGTCTTACCTCTCATTCATAACAAATACATCTTCCCTCCTTGAGAAGGTGAAGTGTAGGATGTTTTCACATCCCGTCAGTTTGGTTATCCATGAGAGTATATTAGGAGAAAACCCACCTCTAGATTGGTGTGTAGAAAAAGATGTTGTCATACATCTACATGGATGTATCTGGGTGTCTGCAGATGCGAGAGAGGGGTTGATGAAAGAGTCCCCCACTTTCCAGTGTGAAGCTTATCTAGGAATCCTAAAAATTTATTGTGATAAATGACATTAGTATTGGATGCCTAGGATGAAACGTCAGATTACAGGTTTAATCACTAGTTCTTCCACATGTCAACAAGTGAAGGTATATCACTAGAGTCCTACATGATTGTTACAATGAATTTCAGTCCCTTAATAGAAAACGAAAGATTTTGTTATGGATTTTGTAGTTGGATTACCTAGGTCACCCATGTGTAGCGATGATATCTGGTTAGTCATTGAATGGATAACAAAATAACCCCATTTAATTCATATTTATGAGACATTCTCAGTTAATGAGGTGGGAAGATTGTATATCTGTGATATCATACAACTACACAGAGTTCCACATATTATCATTTTAGATAGGGATTCTTGTTTCACTTCACAGTTCTGGAAGGGTTCTAAAAAATCTATTGGAACTCAATTGCTATTAAGGACATCATTTCACCCTCAAACCGATGCACAATTGGATCTAACAATACAAGTTTTGGATATGCTCCAAGCATGCATCATTGATATCAGAGGTTCTTGGGATTAGAATACCCCTCTTGTCAAGTCATCTTATAATAAATGATTTCAGATGATGATTTTGATGCATCATTTTGAGGCTTTATATGGTATGTCATTCCATTCACCCTTTTGTTGGCTAGAGGTTGGTGAGGCAGCCGTACAAGTTCCTTGTCTTATTCAAGAAAAATCTGAATAGGTCTAGCTAATTAGAAAGCATATGACTACTGCTCATTATAGATAGAAATCTTATGCAGATCTCCATTGATGACCTATTGATTTCAAGGTTGGGAATCATGTTTCTTGTTGGGTATCACCCATGCTAGGGCATATAAGCTTTAGTATGTAGGGAAATCTATCTTTTTGTTATGTTGGGCCATTCGAAATTCTAGAGAGAGTCGGGCCGGTATATTATCGGTTTCAACCACTTTAGAGGTATCATTCCATTCACGATGTATTTCATGTGTCATAGCTTCATACATATCATGTTGACTCATCTCATACATTTGATCTTGAGTAAGTTGATTTATAAGTTGATGCTAGCTTTGAGGAGTATCCAGTACACATTATTGACCAAACAATGAAGGGTCTCCTAGGAAAGTATATCTCTCTAGTATGGATGCTATGGAAGCAAGGACAAGTATCGGATGAGACATGGGAGTGGGAAGTCGATTTACATGAATAATGGATTGATATATATCAATCTTCTAAAGTTGGCTTTTTTTAGACTACATGTCAAACCATGATCAATCCATGTCTCCCCTGTGGTTTACTTCCCTCAGAGAATCCTTCAAAATCCCCGATCCTCTACCCCCTACTGGACCACATTTCCTCTCCTTGTTGTCTAGGGTTTTAGCATTCATGTCTCCCTTTGAAGCTGATCCTCCTCATCTCGGACTCTTCCTAAACCTTGTCACCAACAGTCATTAGCTCCTCCCTTGTTTATCATTCCTATCGTGCTAGGGTTTCCGACTTCCTCCCATCTAACTACCTCTGTTCATCATCTCCACTACCGCCTCTGGAACTTCGTCTTCGTACACCGCCCTTCGACTCCCCATCTCTGGAACTCCTCATCTCCTCATCTCTGTCTCCGTTCATAGAAATCAATGACCTCGACTCTGGAACTCCTTCGCATCACTTCAGTTCCCTATCTCTGTTCACTTTAACCTCCTCTGTCTACCAGCACCATCAATTCACCGCTAAAAACCTACTTTGTTCCAAAATATTCTCCGCTATCAACTGCTGAAGATTACTTGCGACTGACTCTTAGTGAACCACTTTTACCATCACCAATATCATATTCAGAAATCCCACGTATCTACATCTCTGCAACATGTATGTTCTTTTAATTCCCTATAAATGTTCACACTTATACTTAATTTTTTTCTCAGATCTATGTGCGACAGCTTCATTGGGGACATACCTTAGTCCGTCTATGGATTCTACTGCAACTATCCTTCGTTTTCCCTCTCGTAACCCATCATTTCATCCGAATTTGATATTATCTACAGAAATCTAACCATTGTCCTTCATTTTCTCTTCAGTTCTTCTAAACTAATATATATTAACCCGTGTTGTGTTTTCATCCGAGGTGTTTTATGATTTCTTTTTCCCTTTTAAATGTAAATTTATTTGATTCACTTTTTATTTTAATATATCCATAATAATATGAGTGGATTCTTTTGATTTTCACTTTTGTATATTTTATCAACATCATTAAAAGCGGAATGTCACAAAATTTGAACAGTGTCCTTCCATAAACAGTAATAGATGCAAAATGAATATGGACAAATGGACTTGGAAATTGGTCCTCCTACCCATCCTTACCCCAACTGATTTGCGAAGATGGTTGTGGGTCAGAGAACTAGAGTCCTCTGGGTCATTTTCAATAAAGATGAAGCCGCGAATACCATTGTCAGTGTTCCAGTGATTTTGATTTCAATGAACATTGTGATTCCTATTATCCTATTTTCATATGTTTATTCATTTATGTGACAATAGATTAATGGCTGTAATGATTTATACAATGATAACATCTCCAAAAAATAGTAGTTATAACCCTAATCTATGGATTGATGGATTGATTTACTGGTACTTTAATAATCTTGAAAGTTATTTAGCTGATGAAATATTAATATTAATTGATTTCTTTTGTTTTTCCATTATTTATCATCCCATGATCCTATCATGCCTTTTCCTTTTGATGAAAGGTGAAATAAATGAGGTAGGACTATGCCTTTCCAGCCTGGTGAAGACTTTTCAGCCCAAAATGGATCAAATAAATAGATAATAGAGATGAAAAATAATATGAATAGAGCTCAAATAGAGACTGTAGTGTTGTGCAGGGGAAAAAATAAGGCGATCCTTTAAATTAATGCTTGATTTATTTGAAAAAACATCAATATATGTGTTTCATATGTTTCAAAAAAAATTCAACTAAGTGAATTAATTTTTTTGAACAATTAAATATGTTTTTTGCAGTGAATAAGTTAAATAGTTTTTATGTACATGCAACTGGTATGTTATCCAAATTCTGTAGAAATTGTCACACTTATACTTCATTTTGTTCCCAGATCCATGTGCGGATGCTTCATTAGCGACATGCCTTATTTTGTTGATGCATTATACAACCATTATCCTTTTTTTCCCTCTGGTTAACCATCAGTTCATCGGCATTTGATATTATCTAATGAAAACTAACCACTGTCCTTCATTTTCTTTCTAGTTCTTATAAACTAATTTTATTTCAATGCTTTAAAGACAAGTAATCCTTTGTCAATTGATATTGTCTATTGTCTAATTTGAGTTATGTATCTTATTTCCTCTATTGAACATCTTTACGTTATAGTTCTGTTTCAGGGCTGCTAATCTTTCTATATGTAGTGACTGGAGACCTTCACTGAAGATGATGTTGTGGCTACACCTACAACCATTAATGTAGCATGGAACCTCTACATCCATGGATTAACCTACTTTGATCATGAAAAACCATTGAATCTTACATAAAATAGGATTAGTTTCTCTACTACTAGACACCAATAAAGTATATTTCAAATATATTATTAGTTCTAAATTATTTCAATTAGTTTCCCTTTTTAATATTGTTATGCTCCTCTAGTTTTTTCATGAAAAAAATGATCATGAAATGGTTGAATATTAAATAGATAATCAAGGTTTCTAGAGTTACTATATGATGATATTTTCTACTAACCATGAATTCAATATTTGCGTTGGTGTTTTAGTTCTCCTATAATTAGAAATTCATTGGTTTTCTTTAATATTGGGCAGGTTATGTTCGAAAAAATCTGGATTTAAATTAATGTAACATTAAAATGGATAAATGGTTTAGTTTTTATAATTATCAGGAACCTTTTGGTTGTCTGTTTTTGCTTGGTTGTGAGATTTTTCAAGAATAACAGAGGTTGAAATTGGTGTTATTGTGTATGTTTTATATCTAAAAAGGTTCTCTGTATTTCTAACCTGCAGTGATTGGAACCCTTCACTGAACATGATGTTTTTTACATCTACAACCATCAATTAAGCATGGGAACTCCACATCCAGGGATTCACCTTCTTTGATCATGAAAAACCATTGAATATTACACAAAATAGGATTACTTTCCTCTCATACTGAACACCAATATTGGAGGTTTCAAATATATTATTAGTTCCAAAATATTTCCATTAGTTTCCCTTTTTAATATTGTTATGTGCCTCCTGTTTATTCTTGGGAAAAATCATCATGTAATGGTTGAAGATTCAATAGATAATCAATGATTCTAGAGTTACTATATGATGATATTTTCTACTAACCATGCATTCAATATTTGTCTTGGTTTGTTTTTTTTAATTTTCAGGAACATTTTGGTTGTCTTTTTTTTCATGGTGGTGAAGTTTTTCAAGAATAACAGAGACTGAAAGAGGTGCTATTGTGTATGTTTTATATCTAAAAATGGTGTCTGTATTTCTAACCTGCATTATATTCATTCTATAACTTGATTTTCATTACGATGAATACTCTTTTCAAAGAGATGAAGTATCATTCACTAGGATATATTCAAAACTATTCCATTCTTGACACACCCATAGGATGTTACCAAAACGGTATTCAAGTTGGTGGAGGGACAAGGTATTTATATTGATACCTTTTATGAAATTGTAGTCATTTTTTGAATTCATTAAATAATTAATTCTAAAATTTTCTTTGTTTATTTCTTATTTGCATTTCAATTTTTTATTTCCAAACTTTCTTCAAGGGAAGACTTTAGTCTATATTGTTCTTAAAAACATGAGTTTAACATCATGCACTGAAGGAGTAAGTTCTTAGCTTATGTATATAATAACCCTATCCCATCCAGGTTCGTATGTTTTCAAATTTAGTTATCATGATGCACTAACATTTTCAAATTCACTTGATGCACTAATTTGTTTTCAAGTAAAAAACCATGCACTACATTCTCATTGAAACATTCACTACTTTTTCAATTAGGAAAACATGCACTACTTACTCAAGTGGGTAAACATGCACTAATTTTTCAAACATGCAATACTATCTCATTAAAAACAAAGTACAACATCCAGGTTCGTATGTTTTAAAATGTATTTCAGCATGTTTTTAATAGAATGTTTCACTATTGTCAATGTTTTTTATGTTTTCCACTTTTTTATGGCTAGATTCTCTCCCTATCATTTACTTCTCATGATGAAGAACTATTTTTTTATGTTCTCCAGGTCAATTACTTCACATGATGCAATACTATTTTTTTCATTAACAAATGATGTGGATCCTATTGGTGGAATAAATGGGCTATGTAAAATCAACCAGCCTTCAATATTAACATCCATCACATGTAGTGGATTGCCTATATTTTCACATGTTTATCATATCAGTCAAAAAATGATATACATTGAACATGTTGATTTCACATATATTTCCATCATTCATTGCACTGGTTGTGTTGAACGAAACATTGTAGTTTTCTTGAGAAGATATATTATATATACAAGGAATAAGCTTACAAATAGAGGGTATATGTATGTTTACCCCTTATACATGCAGCATTACAACAAAATATTCCATTTTTTAGTATACTTTTTTAAATGTTGTTGATTTTTCAAAATATTTGTAGTCTGTTTACATCCCTAATAACGTCACCTATTCCAACTTATATTGTATGGAATTATTGAAATATATCATTTTTTCTAATAAATAACTCCTTAAAAAACTTTTAAAGCATGTATTACTTTATATATGATTATCTATTTTTTTAATAACAACCATTTCCCATCCATGGCATATGAAAGAGGTCCAATTAGAATGTTAGATGAAGAAACTGGAAAATGAGTAATATATGATTCCAATTCATAATAACTTGGAACTACCAATGATGTCGAACCTGGGGAATCAGTAGTAGGGTTTTACAGGTCCACATAACTAGGAAAAATCATTACTGCAGGAATAAATAAGCCAAAATCAAAAAACACAAAATCAAAAACATTAGCAAGTAGAAAACATGGTACTACCTGAGAACCTGAAATATAACATTATCCCCTTTTCCTGAATTATTTACATCTGTAGTTGATAGTGAAAATAAATACCTCACCCTATCCATGTCCTAATGACCAGAATGACAAATAGGCTTGATAAAAATAGGCTCCATCCTCCTTATTTATGAGCCACTAATGGAATATGAGACCAGGTTATAGTTACTAAATCCACATTAGACATGGTATAATTGGTTCCCTTTACACTATAAATTATCTTAGAAAAATACTTAACACAATATACTATAATTGAATAAGGATCTCTCATCAGAGAAATGATTATATCATCAATGGGTTTTGAAATATAAGTCACTATATCCTGTGATTTCTTTAACCCAATACATGAATTTTTAGATAATTCAAATTGCTCAGATCCTACGATTATTTTTCTATATAATATCCAAAGAACATATACTTTAATATCTTAAATCTTCTAAGATATTTCCTTTATATTATTAATATGATCCTTTGATATTATATAACAATGTTTGGTTTTTTAGGATCATTGGAAGGATTATTAGGCACTGGACTAGGCATCTAGTGCTTGATTTTCAAGGGTTGTGAATTAAACGTTCTAGAATTCTTGGAGAAGGCATTATTGTGCTATTTTTAGTGTTTAATTAACCATTGTGGAATTTTAATTATACCTTCTTCCACAAATCACCACAAAAGGTGTGATGTATTCTCTTTCCATTTATCTTCATTTGGATATTAGTTTTAAAAATCCATTATTATATGAAAATTTATAATCTATAGTGTAACATCCCAAGTAAGTAATGAATAATAGATATTTTTATCTATGTTTATTAATGATTAAGATAGTGTTTTAGAGGCTTAAAATGAAAATAAATCCAATCTTAAGCATGGAATACACTAATATTCTTAAAAGATTGTTTTACTGCCTTATGATGGAAAACCCTTCTTAAATCTATCTTTTGACAATTTTATAAACTATGTTTGTCAAAATAAACTTATTCTTTATTATTGGGACATCAAAATTTACTTTGTGTGAATTTTTGGTATTCTTCTGACAATGTTCATTTTTTAACGAATAGTGAAAAATACTGCATTTTACATCAAAACTGCTTTTTAATCTAATTTATTTATATGATTAGATTATATTTTGAATTGGTCTTAATGTGTAATATGAATATATTTTTACCATTTAATCCAATGGTGGTCATTGGAATCAATTTCACTTTGAAATTGGACTTAAACTAGTGTCAATCTTTTGATACTTATTGTTTCATAAAAACACGCTATTTGCTCTGACATCGGGAATTAATTATTAAATTAATTAATGTGACTTATATGTTTTGAATTTTGTAAAATAGACTTCATTTTTGAATTCGTAATATCAAATATAGCTTAGGGTGAATTTTTGGTAATTTTCTGAAAACTTCAATTTTTGATGAATAGTGAAACCACTAAGTGGTACTTATAAAGACTGATTTTCCGTTTAAATGAAATTTTTCCATCATTGTGTTTTGAATTTAAAAAATCAGACATACATGGTTGTCATTAAGAAGTAAAATGTGGTTCAATGAGATTATAATAATTTTTTGGTGAATAGTAACTTATTAAGTTCTTAATCGCGATTAGTGGTAATTAGTGTAGTTTAAGGTAAAAATAATGTTTTAATAAAATAAGATGAGCTTGACACATGTCCTACCCTCATTGGTTGTGTCATGGCCAACCAAGACAATCCATGGGTCAACTTGGGGACCCCATGGAGACACTTTGATTGGGAAATGACATAAATAACTTTTTATTTAATGTAAAAGTAAAAATGACACAAACATAATATGTTTTACGAAAACAATTTTTACATGGGGTTATAAAGATCATATTTTTGATTATAAATATTAATTGGAAATCTAAAAAGATTTCCTACATCATAGTATTTTTTTATAATTTTTAGACATTAAATAAATTAAATTATCTATGACATAATAATGATGCAGCGATGACATCATTATTTGACGATTTAAATAAAATGGAAAGATAATGTAAAATCTATGAACTACACATGTCCAAAACCAATTGGATGAGTGTATTTCGAACCCTTATCACCTTATCCACGAATTATATCAATGTGGGACCTTTTAAAACCGAAACACATTTTCAAATAAAGTAATATTTCTTTACTTTCCAAAGGTGCCCCTCCTCTCCTCTTATAAAAGGCCCCCACCTCTACCTCATTTAACAGACTCCTCAAGCCTTTGTCTCGGCCAAACCCTGCCCATTTACTCTCTCCACATCTCTCTCCTCATCCTAGAGGATTCACTTTTGGCAGAATCCTTTCAAATGAAGCCTTTAGGCTCAAATCAAAAGGAGTTACACTTTTAAAGGTAATTCATTCTCTCATGTTCATTTGTTTTATTTTGTTTCTCCAAACCCCTAAACTCTTTTTATTTACTTCTTTTGTAACAACAAAAGTATCTTCAATATACTAGGATGTTGTTATAAGATTTATTTGAGCTACACTCTCACACAACTACATAAAATGGTTAAAGAACATACGGTTTCTGTGGATGGCAAAATTCTGCCTCCCGAAACGATGATTGTTCAATACTCATTTAACACCTTCAAAGGTGGCCATTATAATGTCACTATTTTTATATATGATATATAATATGTTTATGTTTTCCTTAAGCTTCTATTTTTTTCATTTTGGGCATACCTTTATGTTTCCATTATGGGTAAACACGATATCTTCATTTTAGGAAGTGCGGACTACCGCCCCCTGAAAGTGATTTGATTCTTTAATACCATATGTGGGATGTGTAAAGGATAAAGTTAATGATATTATATATGTTATTATACTGGAATTATAATATACTCTTATATCATTATGATTCCATTCCAGAAAATACGAAATAGAAATGGAAGTAGCGTTCATGCGTACGTACGGCTTACCGTCTCCATGAACGGTGCATTTCATTTCTTACCTCTAAATGTGATGTAATATAATAAATACATGTATATGATGAATATATATGATATATATGTTATCCAAATAATTAATATCATTCTGAATATAATGAACCTTTGACCAAATTAACAACATGTAAGTGTAAGAAGTCTATTTTTGACTTAAGAACCAAATACCGAAAAAATGAACATTATTAACTTAAATGATTACATGATGTTCATAACATGGTATAAAAGGAATAATGAACTTGAAAAAGGTTCATAAGAAAGTAGAGATTAACTCAAGTTTATTATTCAGGACATTAAAGAACGATCGAGCCAAGTCGGACCCGAGGTATGGGACTTCGTCTCAATCTCCTTTCGTTGAGGCATATTTTATTTTATACACAACTTTCTTTTATACGGTGTATAAACCCCTTTGACTTTTACGTTTATTCAAAAGGAATCTTTTTTATACGAAGCATTAAATAAATGACAAAAGGGAATGTTTTTGTCGTACGTATGCGGTGACAACGACTTCTCCTCCGTCGTGACCGTTATTTCAGTTTCGGCTTCCTCTACAAGCCATACCTTCTTTTTAAAAGAAAAATAAATACCATGTTTTACTTTTCTTTTATTTTGGTATTGAAAATGGTTTTCATAATTTTTTTTATATCAATGTGTTGTATTGATATCTTGTGATTGAAAGGTGGATATGTTATGTTTCCTTTATGCATGTTTTATGTGATATGAATTATGTTATGGTTCTTGGGCATTATTATGAAGACGGGTGGTTCCGTGATAAACTAAGGGCGGGTGAGCCCGATATAGCTCTCCAATGCATTGGGTAACGCGAAGGAGTGAAACGTTAAGGTTTCTCCAAAGAGATTTTAGGGAATATACTGTGATGGGTATTCCAAACGTAACCAAGAGGGTTAATCCCTACGTAAGAATGTTATGAATGCCTCAAGTTACCTTTATGTCTTATGATTTCTATGATTTATTCATGATTTTATGAGGTATGTTAAAGTGCCTATGTTTTATGGGTAAATTATGATTTCATTCTTATGTATATATGAACTCATGTTTCCTTTCCATGTTTTTATAACCCATACTGATCTTTTTATGCTCATCCCAAGTTTTTTTGAAATGATTTTCACAGGTCAAGGGAAGGTACATGATATGATGATAGTGTCAAGGAAGTGTCAATAAAGAATCCATGTTTTATTTTAAATGTGTTTCCATTGATGGGAATGAAGAATACTATCTTTATGTAACCACTTTGTTTATATGTGGAATGTAATGCAAGTTTTATGATCTAATTCTCTAAAACTCTAAACCCGAAAAGATCTTCAAGATTAAGTACGGTTTAAGGCTGGGGCCTTATAGTTGGTATCAAAGGTCGGTTTAGATAACTTTAGGAGTTAGAATTCTATTAAAATATTATCCAAAACTATTTTTTTTTGAAATGATATAGCATTTAAAGATTACCATGTTTCTTCATCTAAGACATGTTTGTTCAGAATGGTTTTTCGTAGAGGAAACAGGGAAGCAGTGCTAGGAAGGCATACAAAAGGAAATAACCTTCCGAATCAGCATCCTGAGATGGTCGGAATTGGAACTGAACAGTTTGTTGCAGTAATGGTGCAGTTGACTCAGGCTATAAATGGTGGTGGTATCCATGCACGAGATCAGCCAGATCAACCGCAGAGGAACATGTCGGTGGTGGAACATTTCATGAGGCAACATCCACCATCATTCAGAGGATCATCTGACCCTGTGCTAGCTGAAGGGTGGATTAAAGCACTGGAGAAGATTTTCGATGTCATGGGGTGTTCAGACAATCAAAAGGTTAGTCTTGCTATTTACTATTTGGAGGGTGAAGCAGATCAGTGGTGGTCTATGGTTAAAAATATCAGGGACGCCGATGAGATTGATGCTCTTGACTGGGATGAATTCAAAGGTATGTTTCTTGAGAAGTATTTTCCTAAGGCTGTTCGACTTAGGATGGAAAATAAATTCTTAGAATTGAGGCAAGAGGAAGACTCAGTGGCTGCCTATGAAGAAAGGTTCACTCGATTGGCAAGGTATGCTCCAAATTTTATCCAAGACCTTGATAGTAAAATCAATAGTTTTTACTCAGGATTAAAGCCAAAATATCAAAGGGCATTAGCTTCTCGTGAGTTTAAAAGTTATGAAAAGCTTGTTCGATGTGCTGAGAAGGTGGAAATGGATTTTGCCGATGACCAAGTGTTCTATAACAACCAGCAGAAGAAGAGACCGAGGTGGCAGGAGAAAGGTAAGAATTCTTCAAAAAATTCTGATGGTAAGAGAACTAAGTTTCCAGTTTGTGATAAATGTGGCAAAAGGCATGCTGGGGAATGTCTTCTGAATTCTGGAAAGTGCTACCGATGTGGTAAGATGGGACATAAGGCTTGTGATTGCACTGAAAAGGATCAAGGTGAAGGTAAGAACAAATTTTATTTACAGTTAGTGAAATTTTATAAGTGCAATGAGATGGGTCACTATGCAAACGAGTGTCCGGAAAAGAGCTTGAGTGATGGGAAGCAGTTAGACTACAAGCAGAAAGGGGTGGTGAAATATTTTGCAACTACTTCAGCAGATGTCGGGCCATCAAATGAAGTTGTATCAGGTACTTTGTTTGTTTTTTCAGATTATGCCAGTGTGTTGTTTGATTCGGGGTCTACACATTCTTTCATCTCTGAAACCTTTTCTATTAAAATGGGAATACCATCTCAAGAAATGACTCCTGAACTTTTGGTAAAAACACCTGGGGGAAATGTTGAGGCAAAAAGAATTTATAAGAATCTTCCTATCCTTATCTGTGGAAAGAACCTACTTGAAAACCTTATTGTTCTACCTCTAGTAGAGTTTGATGTTATCCTGGGTATGGATTGGCTCTCTATTTACCATGCTAAGATTGACTGTAGAGCTAAAGAAGTTTCTTTTCAGAAAGACTTTCAGTTTGTTTACAGGAATGAACCCTTACTTTTGATAACATATCAAGAGGCCGAGAAACTTGTAAAAGATGGAAATGAATGTTACCTTGCACACGTCATTGAAAATAAAGGAACTGTTCAGATTAATGATGTGCCAGTGGTAAATGAGTATCCTGATGTTTTTCCTGATGAGTTGCCTGGAATAATACCAGATCGGGAAGTTGAGTTTACTGTTGACTTACTTCCTGATGCTAAGCCAATTTCAAAACCCCCTTATCGAATGGCACAAATTGAACTTTTAGAGTTGAAGGAGCAATTGCAAGATTTATTAGAAAAAGGTTTCATTAGACCTAGCACATTACCATGGGGTGATCCTGTTTTATTTGTTAAAAATAAAGATGGTTCTATGAGACTTTCCATTGATTATAGAGCCTTGAATAATATCACAGTTAAGAACAAATATCCTTTGCCTCATATCGATGATTTGTTTGATCAGCTCCAGGGAGCTCAGTTTTTTTCAAAGATTGACCTGAGATCGGGGTACCATCAGCTGAAGGTAAAGGAGGCAGATATTCCGAAGACCGTGTTCCGTACGAGATATGGCCATTATGAATTTGTAGTAATGCCTTTTGGGCTAACCAATGCACCTGCTGTATTCATGGACATAATGAATATAATTTTTCATGAGTTCTTGGATAAGTTTGTAGTGGTTTTCATTGATGATATTTTGGTGTTTTCTAAAAGTAAAGAGGAGCATGAAAGACATTTAAGGGTTATCTTGCAAACCTTAAAAGAAAATAAACTGTATGGGAAATTCAGAAAGTGTGATTTTTGGTTGCAACAAATTTATTTCCTTGTTCACATTGTTTCTAAAGATGGAATAACTGTTGATCCTGCAAAAACAAAAGTTGTGGAAGAATGGCCAAGACCCACAAATGTAACCGAGATTCGTAGCTTCCTTGGTTTGGCGGGCTATTACCGAAGGTTTGTTAGAAATTTTTCACGGTTATCTAGTCCAATGACTAAGATAACTCGGAAGGGTGTTAAGTTTATCTGGACAAAAGAATGTGATGATTGTTTTCAGGAATTGAAAAGAAGATTGGTGAATGCTCCAGTTTTGGCACTACCTTCCAGGAATGGTGAGTTTGTTATATACAGTGATGCTTCATTGAAAGGACTTGGTTGCGTCCTAATGCAGAATGATTAGGTAATTGCTTATGCTTCACAACAGTTGAAAACTCATGAGGTAAATTACCCTACACATGATTTGGAATTAGGTGCTATTGTTTTTCCTTTAAAAATTTGGAGGCATCATTTGTATGGAGTAAAGTGTGAAATATATACCGATCACAAAAGTTTAAAGTATATATTCACTCAGAAAGAGTTAAACATGAGACAGAGGAGATAGCTAGAATTAATCAAGGATTATGATTGTACAATTCATTACCATCCGGGAAAAGCAAATAAAGTGGCTGATGCTTTGAGTCGAAAAAGTAATGCTTCATTAACAATGTTGCGTTTGGAACGTGATCCTTTGGTTAAGGATTTGATGAACTTTGGCATATAAGTTGTTGGTGCAGGAAGTCCTTCTGTTTTGTTTCAGGTATCAGTGAGATCATCTCTATCAGATAGAATCAAGCAAGCACAAAAGCAAGACAGTGAGTTGCAGAAAAAGGTAGAGCTGGTTCAGAAAGGTATGTTTCCTTAATTAAACATTGATAATGATTGTGTTTTGAGATTTGGGAAGAGATTGTGTGTGCCTTGTGATTCACAATTGAAGAGAGATTTGTTATGTGAAGCTCATAGTTCTCCGTTTTCAGTTCATCCGGGCAGTACTAAGATGTATAGAGATCTGCGGGAGTATTACTGGTGGGATGGAATAAAAAGAGACATTGCTGATTTTACTGTGAAGTGTTTGACATGTAAACAGGTTAAAGCAGAGTGGCAGTTACCGAAAGGGATGCTTCAGCCTTTACCAGTTCCAGAGTGGAAATGGGAGAATATATCCATGGACTTTGTTGTGGGATTACCAAAGACATCTCAAGGTAATAATGCAATCTGCGTTATTGTTGATCGCTTGACCAAATCTGCTCATTTCCTTGCTATACGAGATACTTTCTCTCTTGATCAACTTTCCCGTTTGTATCTTAAAGAGATAGTCAGGTTACATGGAGTTCCTCTCTCCATTGTATCGGATCATGATCCTAGGTTTACTTCTAACTTTTGGAAAGGCCTTCAGAAGTCGTTGGGTACTGAATTAAATTTTAGTACAGCTTTTTATCCTCAATCAGACGGGCAGTCAGAACGAACAATTCAGACATTGGAGGATATGCTACGAGCTTGTTCTATGGATTATCAGGGAAGTTGGGACCAACATCTTTCTTTGGTTGAATTTTCATATAATAACAGTTTTCATTCCAGTATACAGATGGCACCATTTCAGGAATTATATGGGAAGCGGTGTCGAACTCCAGCTTTCTGGGATGAAGTGGGTGAAAGGAAGTTGATGGGACCAGAATTGGTAGAAGAGATGGCAGAAAAAGTTCAGCTGATTTAGAAACACATGAGAACAGCTCAGAGCAGGCAGAAGAGTTATGCGGATAACCGGAGGAAGGATCTCTCTTTCGAGGTAAGTGATCATGTTTTTCTCAAAGTATCACCATGGAAAAGTGTTATGCGATTTGGTAAGAAAGGAAAGCTGAGTCCAAGGTTCATTGGACCATATGAAATTCTAGAGAGAGTTAGATCAGTTGCATACCGAGTGGCTTTACCTCCGATTTTATCTCAGGTACACAATGTTTTTCACGTTTCGATGTTGAGAAAGTATATGCCAAATCCATCTCATGTTTTGAGTCTAGAGGTAGTTCAGCTGGAAGAGAACCTATCTTATGAGGAACAACCGGTCCAGATTCTTGACCACATGTAGCAAGTGTTACGGAATAAGGTGATTCACCAGGTAAAGGTTTTGTGGAAAAACCACATGATTGAAGAGGCAACATAGAAATCTGAAAATGCAATGAAGGATAAGTACCCCCATTTATTCGATAAGTAAATAAATTGCGGAGACGAAATTTTATAAAGGGGGGAAGGATGTAACATCCCAAGTAATTAATGAATAATAGATATTTTTATCTATGTCTATTAATGATTAAGATAGTGTTTTAGAGGCTTAAAATGAAAATAAATCCAATCTTAAGCATGGAATACACTAATATTCTTAAAAGATTGTTTTACTGCCTTATAATGGAAAACCCTTTTTAAATATATCTTTTGAAAATTTTATAAACTATGTTTGTCAAAATAAACTTATTCTTTATGATTGGTACATCAAAATTTACTTTGTGTGAATTTTTGGTATTTTTCTGACAATGTTCATTTTTTAACAAATAGTGAAAAATACTGCATTTTACATCAAAACTGCTTTTTAATCTAATTTATTAATATGATTAGATTATCTTTTGAATTGGCCTTAATGTGTAATATGAATATATTTTTACCATTTAATACAATGGTGGTCATTGGAATCAATTTCACTTTGAAATTGGACTTAAACTAGTGTCAATCTTTTGATACTTATTATTTCATAAAAACACGCTATTTGCTCTGACAACGGGAATTAATTATTAAATTAATTAATATGACTTATATGTTTTGAATTTTTTAAAATAGACTTCATTTTTGAATTCGTAATATCAAATATAGCTTAGGGTGAATTTTTGGTAATTTTCCAAAAAACTTCAATTTTTGATGAATAGTGAAACCACTAAGTGATACTTATAAAGACTGATTTTCCGTTTAAATGAAATTTTGCCATCATTGTGTTTTGAATTTTAAAAATCCGACATACATGGTTGTCATTAAGAAGTAAAATGTGGTTCAATGAGATTATAATAATTTTTTGGTGAATAGTAACTTATTAAGTTCTTAATCGCGATTAGTGGTAATTAGTGTAGTTTAAGGTAAAAATAATGCTTTAATAAAATAAGATGAGCTTGACACATGTCCTACCCTCATTGGTTGTGTCATGGCCGACCAAGAAAAGCCATGGGTCAACTTGGGGACCCCATGGAGACACTTTGGTTGGGAAATGACATAAATAACTTTTTATTTAATGTAAAAGTAAAAATGACAGAAACATAATATGTTTTACGAAAACAATTTTTACATGGGGTTATAAAGATCAGATTTTTGATTATAAATAGTAATTGGAAAGCTAAAAATATTTCATACATCATAGAATTTTTTTTATAATTTTTAGACATTAAATAAATTAAATTATTTATGACATAATAATGATGCAGTGATGACATCATTATTTGACGATTTAAATAAAATGGAAAGATAATGTAAAATATATTAACTACACATGTCCAAAACCAATTGGATGAGTGGATTTCGAACCCTTATCACCTTATACACGAATTATATCAATGTGGGACCTTTTAAAAACCGAAACACATTTTCAAATAAAGTAATATTTCTTTACTTTCCAAAGGTGACCCTCCTCTCCTCTTATAAAAGGCCCCCACCCCTACCTCATTTCACACACTCCTCAAGCCTTTGTCTCGGCCAAAACCTTCTCATTTACTCTCTCCACATCCCTCTCCTCATCCTAGAGGATTCCCTTTGGGCATAATCCTTTCAAAGGAAGCCTTTAGGCTCAAATTAAAAGGAGTTACACTTTTAAAGGTAATTCATTCTCTCATGTTCATTTGTTTTATTTTGTTTCTCCAACCCCCTAAAATCTTTTTATTTACTTCTTTTGTAACAACACCAGTATATTCAATATACTAGGATGTTGTTATAAGATTTATTTGAGCAACACTCTCACACAACTACATCAAATGGTTAAAGAACATACGGTTTCCGTGGATGGAGAAATTCTGCCTCCCGAAACGATGATTGTTCAATACTCATTTAACATCTTAAAAGGTGGCCATTATGATGTCACTATTTTTATATATGATATATAATATGTTTATGTTTTCATTAAGCTTCTGTTTTTTTTTCATTTTGGGCATACCTTTATGGTTTCCATTATGGGTAAACACAATATCTTCATTTTAGGAAGTGCGGACTACCGCCCCCTGAAAGTGATTTGATTCGTTAATACCATATATGGGATGTGTAAAGGATAAAGTTAATGATATTATATATGTTATTATACTGGAATTATAATATACTCTTATATCATTATGATTCCATTCCAGAAAATACGAAATAGAAATGGAAGTAGCGTTCATGCGTACGTACGGCTTACCGTCTCCATGAATGGTGCATTTCATTTCTTACCTATAAATGTGATGTAATATTATAAATACATGTATATGATGAATATATATGATATATATGTTATCCAAATAATTAATATCATTCTGGATATAACGAATCTTTGACCAAATTAACAACATGTAAGTGTAAGAAGTCTATTTTTGACTTAAGAACCAAATACTGAAAAAATGAACATTATTAACTTAAATGATTACATGATGTTCATAACATGGTATAAAAGGAATAATGAACTTGAAAAAGGTTCATAAGCAAGTAGAGATTAACTCAAGTTTATTATTCAGGACATTAAAGAACGATCGAGTCAAGTCAGACCCGAGGTATGGGACTTCGTCTCAATCTCCTTTCGTTGAGGCATATTTTATTTTATACACAACTTTCTTTTATACGGTGTATAAACCCCTTTGACTTTTACGTTTATTCAAAAGGAATCTTTTTTATATGAAGCATTTACTAAACGACAAAAGGGAATGTTTTTGTCATACATATGCGGTGACAACGACTTCTCCGCCGTCGTGACCGTTATTTCAGTTTCGACTTCCTCTACAAGCCATACCTTCTTTTTAAAAGAAAAATAAATACCATGTTTTACTTTTCTTTTATTTTGGTATTGAAAATGGTTTTCATAATGTTTTTATATCAATGTGTTGTATTGATATCTTGTGATTGAAATGTGGATATGTTATGTTTCCTTTATACATGTTTTATGTGATATGAATTATGTTATGGTTCTTGGGAATTATTATGAAGACGGGTGGTTCCGTGATAAACTAAGGGCGGGTGAGCCCGATATAGCTCTCCAATGCATTGGGTAACGCGAAGGAGTGAAACGTTAAGGTTTCTCCGAAGATATTTTAGGGAATATACTGTGATGGGTATTCCAAACGTAACCAAGAGGGTTACTCCCTACGTAAGAATGTTATGAATGCCTCAAGTTACCTTTATGTCTTATGATTTCTATGATTTATTCATGATTTTATGAGGTATGTTAAAGTGCCTATGTTTTATGGGTAAAGTATGATTTTATTCTTATGTATATATGAACTCATGTTTCCTTTCCATGTTTTTATAACCCATACCGAGCTTTTTATGCTCATCCCAAGTTTTTTTGAAATGATTTTCACAGGTCAAGGGAAGGTACATGATATGATGATAGTGTCAAGGAAGTGTCAAGAAAGAATCCATGTTTTATTTTAAATGTGTTTCCACTGATGGGAATGAAGAATACTATCTTTATGTAACCACTTTGTTTATATGTGGAATTTAATGCAAGTTTTATGATCTAATTCTCTAAAACTCTAAACCTGAAAAGATCCTCAAGATTAAGTAAGTTTTAAGGCTGGGGCCTTATATATAGAGTATGTTTTGGTTATTTCTATTCTATATACAATATTCTTTCACATGAATATTTCATATCCTTCACATGAATATTACAGTCATCTTTGAAAATATACCCCTTTTAAATTTTATCAATATCCTAATTAAAACAGAAGGTTATTTTATACAGTTTCTTTACAAAATATGTATTCTAACTCCCTCAATCCTTCAACGCATTTTTTTGTTGGTTATACTCATTAAAAACATTTTTTATTGTTTTATATTAGATCTATTATAACATGTCCATGAATATTTATAATCTATAGAGTATATTTTGGATATTTCTATTCTGTAAACTAAATATTTTCACATGACTTTTTCATATCCTTCACATGCATATTACATATTCAACATTGTAAATATACCCCTTTTAACTTTTAACAATATCATAATTAAAATAGAAGGTTTGTTACATTTTCATTACAAAATATGTATTCTAGCTCCCTCAATCCTCCACCACATTGTTTTTGATTGGTTATACTCATTGAAAACATTTTCTATTGTTTTCTATCAGTTCTATTATAACATGTCCATGATAGACAATCTCTATGCATGAAATGGTGTCATGATTTCTGTAATACTCCCTTGATTATTATATTTTTCTTTATAATGTTTCCACCTTCCTGGTTTCTGATTTAACCTCTTCATGATTTCTGTTATCATTTGATATTTTGTTTTTTAGTGATAGGATATGACTATTTACAGGTTGTTGGTTGTTTGAAATTTACGTGAGAGCTTTTTTTCTATCACATTTTTATTCAACATTCATTCATAGATCTATTTTAGATTGTTGATTGAGTAATCGTTCTCTATAATAATTTTTTTGGAAATTTTTGGAATCTTATCTATTGCTTTTAATTTTTAATTTTTGGGTTAATGTGAAATCCTCAGGATTTCGTTTCCTTTTTCAAATTCCCAGTAGATCAGGTTACATTTAAAAGTAGTGATAGATTATGTGTATTGGTTTATGTCCTATTTTGACTTTAATAATCATCAATTTCAAACTATAGTACATCAGAACTATAATTTACCATGTTTCTAGGTCATGATGTGTATAAAAAAAAAATCATTTCCTTGGATTTTATTCTTTTTTCATCCATAATTGGAGATTCATCCATGATTTTTTGTAATATAAGAATGGATTATATCTATTTCCAAACCTTTGTGTTTTTTGTTCTAATTATCACCATTTCCAGAATTTCAATAATATGCATTTTTTATGCTAATTACCATTTTTTCATTATGCAAACCAATAGTTCCCTTTTACTACAAGTGAAAACTATAATTCGTGTTCAATAACATGTACGTCATATATTCCAACTATAATATGACCATTAAGTCTTCAATATATCTAAAATTATTTGAAAATTATACGGTTTCATAAAATTTTACATTTTGTTGTAATTCTGACAATGTTCTAAACAAATGCATTAAAATGTTTAATAAATAGTAAGAAGTTTATATGGTTT
This sequence comes from Viscum album, assembly GCA_963277665.1. Taxonomy (NCBI): domain Eukaryota; kingdom Viridiplantae; phylum Streptophyta; class Magnoliopsida; order Santalales; family Viscaceae; genus Viscum; species Viscum album. Next base: position 412,834,732 of record OY728136.1, read on the forward strand.
CATCAAATTTTATGTTCTAAACATATTATACTATTTAAAGAGACAGTATAATGCCAGTTGTATTCTATTAGGTTTCAATAGACACACATTATACTGTTTGAACACACAGTATAAACGATGAACAGACAAACTAACACATTATACTGTTTAAAAAAAAATTTAAACAAATTATACTGTTTAAACAAACATTATAACACACTAAAGGGATAGACTCATATGCGTAGTATTCCAATTTTTTATTACTTCCGAAACAGGTATAATGTTTTTGAATATGACATTTGTACCCGTTATGTTTATGAAAACCAACATCATCCATGAATTCGCCTAAAGGGATTTCTTATAATGCTCTGTCTTCTACATTGGATTGGTCTTGATTGATTACTCCCTCCCAACTTTATAGTACTCCTTCAACACAGTCAAATACATACACTAGACCTTTGCTATTCTGGAACAAAAAAAAACAATTCCAGATGTGAAGAAGCTCTCAGATGTAATAAACATATTCCGATTTTGTAATTTCAGAATGTACTCTTTATTTTTATACAACTATGTTTTTCTAGATAATGTAACAGCCTTTTCCATGTTTTTCTATATAATGTAATGACCTCTGTTTATGTCTATTTCTGTTAACTACAATACAATATCTACAATTATTTTCTACAAAAACTACATTGGATTTCTGTATTCATCCCGATTTATGTTTTCTCATGTACTGATTATAGTGGTTCTGATTTCTATTCCTTGAATAGTGGTTGGATCCTGTATAATGTTCATGAACCACGCATGATACGATGGGAATGCAGGAGGAGTTGGACATATCTCTAATGACAGGTGGACTTTGAAGGGCACAATTATAAGTGTTGAAAACTATGGTTACGATTACTGTTTTCATCTTGTAAATTTCTACTTAAACCAACTAATATGTTTCTAAACTAACATCAGATTATATATTATATACCACTGAAAAATCATTTTGCAGCTCATTGTTTACTGTTACTTTTTATTATTTCAAACCTATGACCTAAGTTGTAATTTCAACTTTCTTATTCATTTATTTTCATTACATCATTCTATTTATTTAATTTCATTCTTTATAAATATTTCAATATAGTTTTGTCTTTTTGAAAGTATGAATTGAACGTATTGTCGTGTGAATGCACGATAAAGTACTAGTTTTATCTAAAAGTGTTCTTTTACCCATGGAAGGAGAACTCAATGGAGAGTTATTTTAGGGGGAAGACTATAAAAACCCTGTTTTTCACTTAGGTATGAATCATTTAATTTTTAGTCTAAATCATTACATTAAACCTAATGTGGATTCCTAATGAATTAGAAATGGTTATGAGAGTTTCTAGTGATTCTTCAAAACCAAGAACCCATATTATTAGAGGAAACATACTATGCACAGAGTTTTGAGTAAACTGTGCCAAAGGGGTTTTTTATGACACTAGCACCTCACACAGTCGACACAGAACCGTGCAACCAAGCTGTACGAATTTTCATTTTCCCCTCGTAACCCTGCATGGGTGGTTGATGGTTTGATAATACTATGGGGAGGAAGACATTTCAGGAAGAACCTTCTCACACGGTTTGTGAACGATATGAAAAACCGTGCAATCAAACCATGCGTATGATAAAAACCTATGTAAAATGTATAAACCCCCTTAATGATCTATTAATCCTCCTCCTTCATCCCAAGCTAAGAACCCATGGGATTTTCCTCCTTTTTCACCTATTTTATATATTGACGGCCAAAGCTTGGGATCAGGTGTTCTCATTCATTTGACATCCGATCGAGATTATATTCATCACGTTGGATGTGCAAAGATAAGTAATCGAGTCGTCTTTATTTGTTCTTCATCTCTTTCACTTTACCTAGATATAACTATGTTATCTTTTAGCACCATTTCATAGATCTAATCTTATCCAAGAAAAATCATTATCCAATACCAGAGGAGAAGAATCATAAAACCCTATTGTGGGTGGTCTATAACTCATAACAAAAGTTCATTGTGTGTGGAATGTTTGTGTGGGGCCCTGCAGTTTCATTGGATACCTTTTCTTAAATTAACATGCCATGATTATTATCCTTACAATTTTATGGTTATTCTCTTTCCAGATTTGTGATTAGTTATTTGGGGTTTTACCCACATCGCAATCCACCTCATGTACATGGTTATGCCATAATTGGGTTATTAGTGTTTTGGCATATTTGAGACACCATTTGGGTAAGCCTTTACATGACCATTCAAATAGTGACTCTTCATATAATAAATGGATTTTCATTAGTGATAATTTCATACTGTAATGTACCATGTAAGCTCACCACTTGACCCACCTAAGGAAAGTACTTTAAAATAATAATTAAATGTGAAATGGGAAATGGAATGTAATCTAAGTATATAACTTGGACTTAATAAAAGAGATTGAATAAAGGTAACATGCCTATATCACCCCTTTCCATGCTGATGGATGGTAGGGGAGTGAACCTCAATAATTAATTATGCCTTAATTGCTATCTAAGACTTGAATAATGGTTTCAATGCTTCTTGGCCTATCCACACTAATGTAAGTCAAGGCATAGACCAATAAATAAATGGTTTCAACTCTATATGAACTATCCACACTAATGGAAGGAAATACTTGAAAGAAATGAATTACTACATGACGATAATATCAATTAGGAATGGACTGACCTGATCACACATTATATTCTGAGAGGAGAATAACATGGGTCTTGGGAACCCCATTCCAAAGCAAGGATACAGTTCGCTTAGGTTGATACACACCTAGAATCTGGTTATTTTTTATTCCTTGGAAGCTCTATATACTATAGTTGGGTCCCTTTTATTATAAAAGGATACATAGGATACACTCATTTGATCTAGCATTGGATAATGGGTTCCATGGTGAAATCCCACAGGGCCCTATCTTTTCATAGCTCCATTTTACCTTGGTTGATCACCTTGGACTATGTAGGTGCCTTATTGTGGAATGACTTAGATTACGCTCCTTGGATTACACTCTTACCCCATAGCTAGACTCATATACTACTAATTTAGATTTCTGTTAGTTTTCATTACCTAGGTTTTTACCATTTAAATCCCTCAATGGATATCATTTTCTGTCTTCCTTGTTACATCTTAGGACCTTCTTTGCTTATACTATCACAAGGAGATGTCAGTGTTGGCTACACCTCACATGATCTATTAGTATAAAATGGTAATTGAATAATTAATGAACTGGGTGCAATTTTAGACACCAGCCAAGTGCTAAAAAAGGCACATGGTTAGTTAGTTATATTGTACCACTTCCATTACTTTATATATACTTGCATTCACAATACTATATTACATTACATGGGCCAGATGTTATAGACATTTTTGGTGTCGGGCAACTGAGATTTATCTCACATCCTCTCCGAGAATCGGGTCGTGTTCGGAGTAGATTAAATTGTGGTAGGTTTTGACAAAGGGAATAATGCAGCATCCAATACTTGATTATATGCTGACATTTAGAGCATGGTAGACGATGACCGAGTATGATCTCGGGATGCTTTAAATAGACTATTTTATTTTTCGGTGTGAAACATGTTATTCCTATTTTCTTGTATCCATGCTTTCCATTTTTTAGTGACATGACATTACATCATTACTTCCCCAGTTGATACAGTTAATGTTATTATTGCTTATTTATTGCATCAATTTGATTCCATTAATTATTTATATTTCTTCCACTGTTTACTATTCCATTATATTCCTTTCGCTATGATACACTCTTCAAATGAGGGCATAGTCTTCCAATGCACACACCATAGGACCTTGCTACTAGTCAGAAGCCTCTGGCATTCAAGATAATGAACGTGAGGCTATGTGGCCCACCATTATCTTGGTAAACATTAATTGGCATGTGAGTCTAGGTCGTCCCATAATAATATTGTTATTATAATTTCAGTTATAGATTATATTTTTTGGGTGGAGAAAAAATAATTAGAACGGATAGGTTGCAAACATAACCTATCTCTTTAGATGTTCTCCTTTTGATAACACCTTAAAGATCCTCATCATGGTCTTTTTTTAAGGACAAGGGTTATAGATTGTGGTGTGAGAGTTGATGAGAGACCACAATTGAGTTTTGGTTGATAAGATGATTTGAAATTGGTGGGGAAATGTGGTTTATGTGAACTCCTTTTAAAATTAATGGAAATCCCATTTTTATAATTACCCACTAATTGTTTCTATGATTGAATGAAACTATACAATGTTCAATGGTACATAAAGTGGAGAATACTGATTTTTATGGTAATGTTTGGTATATAATACCATGAAAATCATGTTTTCACATGTTTTAAAGATGTTTATGGTCTGTTACCAATATATTTTTATATTCTACAATTTTTTATTTTACCTTAGTCTATAGATTTCATCAAACTAATTTATATTTTATTAAAAATAAAAGGTAAACCATATTAAAAATTATTAATGTTGTATACCTACAACTTATCTGGAAATTATACTATTAAATTTTTAATAGATAAAAAAATATCATTCATATTTAAACATTTAATAAATAGAAGAATGGTTCAATAGAAAAATGATGTTTTCACCCTGATAAATTATTAATTTTTTTAAAAATTAATTACAAATTTACTTGGTGATTAAATGTTGTTTATATATGTGTAAGTATAATTTGAAAAATGTTATATTAAATAATTGAATTTTATTTATTATATAATTTTTTTAAAAAGATACAAAAAAATTGATATTAAAACCCTTTACTAATATTAGGTTTATTATGTTTAATAATTGAAATAATACATTTATACTAAATTATGAAATTGAAAACATAATGTAACAAATAAAAATATTACATAAAATTTTTCAACGATATATTTACATTATTTTCTAGAAGAGATGAACAAAATTTTTTTTGTATAATATAAAAAAAATCGGTAGAGAAAAGTATTATGTAATTTTAAAAAAAATTAATCATGAGGTTTTTATATTTAAAATTATAGTTAATATATATATATATGTATTTCCATTAATAAGATAATATGTTTTTAGAAATAAAATTTATTGAATAACATTTAATACCTTATTTTGTTATATAATGTAATAAAATTAATTATATTTGAGAAATCATATTTTTTCACTATTCATATAAAAATCAATTATTTAAGAAAAATATCATAAAATTATACTAATTATAACAATAAATATATTGAAAATAATGATGTCAATTTTTTAAAATTAAAATTATATTATTTATATATTTTACTATAAATTAATATAAAATATATATAGAAAATTTTCATTAATTTCATAATACCATTTAAAAACATTATTTGTTTATAATCCTATATTATAAGAATTTTTTAATTATTTGAATGATTTTATTTACTAGAGAATTTATAATTTATAAATTCTCGATATTAAATTTATCAAATATTTAACTTCTCATTTTATCTCCTCATTATTTTGTGGAACAATCAATAGATCATAGTATTAATTCCAAGAAAAATAAATTGAAATAGGGTTGGGTTTCACTACTATAATGAATATGAAAACTATGTGTCCAACATATATTCATATTTCATTAACCAATCTATCCCATTTTATCATTCCCTTCTATGTAAGATTTTCAAATTATTTACAATGTGTTAAAAAAATCTTACCAATCAAGCTATCTCTTACTTGGAATAGATCATTTATATTTTATTTATTTATCCATTATTTTAGGAGAGTTGCATCGATTATAAAATGGCCCACAAGATGGATTATTATTTCACAATAGAAATATTTATTTCATGAAAAATATGACATGTATCTATACTATATTATAAAATTCTTTTGAGTGGATATATTAATAACAAGTTTCATTGAATTTTCCACAACGTATGACATTATTTATTTTATTAGAAGATTCCCACATTGTGGGGTTTCATTATTATTTTAATTATATAAATTATAACAAGATTATTTATACCATAATTTATCATAGTAGTGGAAATCAACATTTCTAATCTCATTGCAATTTTCAAATCATTAGAATATTTTCTTAATAGAAAACATCTCTCATTTTAAATGTTTGCTATATTACATCAGTAGGATTCTACCCTATTTTGGATATTATCCATCATTGTTTATGCCTTATAGTATTTTTTTGATATTAATGAATTTTTCAAAAAATCCATTTTCATATGTTAAAGCCTCCTACAACACCATAAACATAAAATAAATGTTTATCATTTCCCTTTATATTCAGTTTATCATATTTTCACCATTTTTATTTTTGGATTGAAATACTATCATTATTTTATCATTTTGGTTGGAATTTTTTTTAAATAATGTAATAAAATCATTATATATTATTGTTTGTTTAATATTTTTTTAAAGTCCACATTTTCATATAAATTATCATTTTTCGTACACTTGTAGTAAAATGAATTTTGTGTTAGTAGAATGATTTTTCTTTTAAGGTTAATTTTTCAAGTATCATAATAATGATACCTCCAAATATGATTACAACATTACATCAGCTTAATTTTGAGTCTTATTTAATGAAATAAACTTCCAAGATGTTTATATGAATTTATTATTTTATTTTATTATTTTGTAAAACAATATTTTTATAGAATCTAGACTTCCTGATTTAACAATGAAATCCAAACAATCAAACATAGATTATTATGTTCAATTATAATTGAGCTAGAAATTTGATACAATTATATTTAATTCTATTATTCATAATCCAAATTCATCTAATATCTCATGGGTAGTGAACTATTAATATTTTCACCCATTTTGAGTTCACTTCCCTGGGAACAATTTTGACATTCATATATACTTTTGGAATCATATCATAGGAATGAAACACTTCATTAATAATAATCTAAAATTCCTATTTCTAAAATAAAATATATTAAAAAGATTTACCTATAAAATATTTTATTTCATTACATATTAAAAAATAAATTCATCCTTATATTCAAAAATATCTTAACTAAATCATCCTCCATAGTTCAGCTTCATATTATAGTTATATTTCCTCATTAGTTAGTCCATTAATTAGTGTAAATATATTTTTTAAATATTAAATTCATTCATTATTTATATTTTCCTTAAAATACTAAGTAGGGTCCCCAATATTTTTATTACAATCATTATCAAATATAACCCTATTTGATTATTTAGTAGAATAATCGTCAATAAACCTTACATAATAGTTGGGATTTTAAAAAATTCCATCTAATTATTTTTAAATATCATCATTAAATATTATCATTGTTTAATATCCAAATTATAATTCATAATTTAACTATTTAATGTAAAAAATATAATTCTATTATAACTAGGATTTAAACTAGATGCAATACTTGATACGATTAAAAAAAATATTTAAAAATAAACTATATTAACTTTTCATAAAATATATTCAGTCTTAAATATAGATCAATCTCAAAGGAATCCACACATTGAAAATAAATTAACATCACCTTATCATTGTGATGTCACATATTATAGGGGAGTTTAATCTGGTGCGGTCCTATTTAACTCAGTCAAATTTTATTATTTATTAAATTACAACCCCTCTGGACATAAACCAAAGAATTTATTTAATATTGTTGGATATTGTTTTATTTTACACAATATAAAACTATATACAATTGATATAAATTATTATTAAAAACAAGTGTTATTAATAGGTTTATCCCCTCACAAGAATTATAGTTCACGACATACATGGTATTCCAAAGAAATAGGTTCTATACTAAAATATTTATATCAATATGTTGGGGTTTATGAGTTGTTTTTATCCAACCATACAATAATCATTAATAACTAATAAGATATGGTCATAATACAACAGTAGTGATCATAAACAATATAATACTATTCCAGTATAATCTTTCATCCCTCCATCATTATGTATTTTTGTTCCTTCTAGTCTTGATATATATAAATAATAATATCAAAATGTGTCCCTACACCAATATGAATAGATCTAGTTAATAAAATAATATGTTTGTTTTACTTACAAAATTTCTTCAAATAATCATCAGGAAAAAATCCCATATATCTCTGATAATGTATTAGTTCATATTCATAATTGGTTTTCAGCCTCTTTCTCAACATACAAACATAACATTGAAAACTCAAGCGTACAAATTTATATCATTTTCCTCATCCTTATCTTGAGAAAAAGTTCAGTATTCATTACATTTCCATGATTCATCATCTTTATAGGTACATTTTTTAATACTCAACGACTCCAAATCATTATATATTTATTTAAAAACAAATAATTTTCATAGGTTTCCTATTTTCTTCTTTCACATTTAACTTGTAGGAAATTGATTAATCTTATTATAGTTTATTTAAGATAAATGTTCTCTAGTATTATCAGTACCATTATCACCTTTTCAATAGTCCCACATTCTCAATATTAAACTTTTGTTTCCATACATACCTCAAAATCAAATGATGCAAAATTTGAATCTTCTAATTATTTTCTATATGTTAAAATGGATTTTGGAGTTTAGTTATTTCTTCAAACATAATGGGTTTTATTATCATATATCCACTTTAGTTTCCCTCAATTTTTAAAGAACCTAATCATAAAATCAATGTATATTATAAGAACAAAATTAATAAATACACCACACATGGTGGTATTTATCTAATAAATTTTATATTTTATAACAAAAATCATCTTCTTCATAAAAATATTCCACAACATAAATATACTGGGATATATAAAATATATAATAGTATAATTATATAGGGTAGAGAATCCTTATATTCTTCTTAAAAATTTATTTAAATTTCACAATATTATCAGGAAGAATATACGACAAAAATATTCATTAAAATCATGAATCTTACAAAATAATATGATTATTAGCGTAGGGGTATATTTCTAGAATTTATTTTTCTTCATATTCCATATTGAATAAAAATTGATTATTAGTTTCACACTTTTGATAATAACATATTAATCTTTTTTTATATTCCTTTTAACACATTCTTTTTTTTTAATTTTTAGATTGTATCATGGTCCATGATCTAATTGTTATGTTTTTTTCCTGATTAAGTTTTTTATCATTTCATGTGAATTTTTTTATAATATAAATACAAGAAAAAATAGCCATAAGTTATTTAAAATTCTCTTAAGTGTAATTTCAAAAAATCTGGATAATTTATTTTTCCAACATATTTTGAAAGTGATGTCATATGGTTTGAACATATTTTTAATTGGTAAATATTATCCATGATTTCATTATAGGTGGTATAGGGTCTTATTTCATTAATCGAATATGGTCTCCAAGACACATATTGGGTGAAATTCAGATGTGGAATCTAGATATAGACCGTGAAGGATCATAGTCTCCCAAAAATCATTCGATAATGTCTCATTCTATAACTCAAGTTAGTATAGTTAAAAATAATTCTTATAATGAATTCATATTATTAAAAAAAATTCAAATTTTGACATCTAATACTACAGTCATATAATGTTCTGGAAGTCTTACAAATGAAGTTGTACTATTAAAAAATTCATATCATCTCTATTTATATTGTAAAATATATCATCAACATGCATACATTGACATCATATACCAAAGTCTACGCCCCATTACAATGATATCTGATCATTCATAATAATATAATAAATTGGTAGTTTTTCATTTTTACAAATCCAGATCCTAATTATTGATATTGTCAAATGACTTTTGTGTTTTATATAATGGCCACTTGAACTTGTCAAAACAACATAGGTAAATTAAAATTAAATCTATATATATTAAAATAATCCAATAAAAATATATTATTTATAAGGGGTGGAATCATATTATATTCTAAACTAAATTATTCAATATAGTTAATCACAAAAAATAACTACCATCAATTTCATACATTGTTATACATCATGCATGTTTACTTCAAAAACTGTATGAAGAAAACATCATGAACATATATACAAATATGGTTGGTAATTGTAGTCCGTATCCATCCATGTACATTGAATATATTTGATATATTTTAAATTAAACTATATATGCTATCCAAAAAAAGATAAATTTATATCTCCACTATCGCATGTTCAAACTTCTTCACTTCATATAAATATTCATTACAATAATTCATACCACAAAATTTATTTTATTAACATGATGATTGACACTATAATAATTTTATGTGTCAACCACCCTTTTAATTTATATATATTGGTATTATAGGAAGAATTTTTTTTACCCACATATTATGGGTAACCACATAGATTATATAATTCATCATAAATAACCTGATCATTTCCGTTGTTAATAGAATATCCAAAAATCATTTAAAATCACTCCATGAAGAAAATGGAAATATTACCTTAAAACATTCAATGGAAATATACATTGTTATGAAATAAAATTCATGTTACCCAGATAATAATTTCTCAAATTTCATATAAGTATTTACTTATTATTTTTTAGAAGATTTAAATTTTTTTAATTTGTTACATTTAAAGATTGTGAAAAAATATCAATGAATCTGGAAAAAGATCAATCAAATATAAGGGTTGAAAAAATCACCAAAAGTAGATTTACCAATTCAAATATGGTAAGTTATCAAGGGTGAGTTCCTTAATAAGAAATTAATGTTCAATGGATGATAGTATCGTGGGATTATATTACATTTTAATAGTTTAAAAATTTAACAATTAATTATTAATGATTAATATAAAATATATATATAATTTTTCAAAATCAATATTAGAGAAACTAAATAAATTACTAAACATTTTGAAAAAATAAATAATCAATCATGAAATAAGAGAGTCTGGATGTATTTCACTTTATGAAATTAACCCATGGTTGATATAGTGTAAAGAATAATTGGCCATGGAATATTACATAACACATTTTCCCTTTTGGAATGAGAAAAATGATGTATTAAACTATAACTATCAATTAAAGAATTTATATAAAATTGAAATGGAATTAACCTAGTGGAAATTTACTGAATAAATATAAACAAAAATAACTAAATAATTCAAATAAATAAATTTCAGTTGAGTATTATAAATTTTAATTTATTGTAATATATAATAAAAATATTATAAAAATTAGTTATCTAGTCTCCATGTATGATAAAGTGATTCAATGCTATTTTTATTTAGCTTATTGATAAAAAATATACAAGGTCATATCTGAATAAAAATATATTTTATAATAATATGTATTTAATCCAAAAAAATTTCCCACAATAACTATCATAAGTTATGATTAAGTTTCTTTCTTAGCATATGGTTTCCAACTATTCCAACCACACATAATAGTTTTATAGCCCCCGACTATGATAAAGATTAATATATTAAGAATTTAATGGTGTGAATTAAAAATAAAAGAATAATTGACACCTAATTTTATAAATAATCTTATTATATAAACATATATTAGTGTATAAATTTATTTCATCCTTGTGGAATTCATTCTGATAAGAATTTTTTTTATTTTACACCTCTTGTCTCCTTAGCTGGTAGAATAGTTATTGTGAAAGGTATTTAAAAATAATAATACATTTGGATGTAACTTGGATAAATTAAAACATTTTTTAATTATTAATATGTGGGATCTAATTCCTATTAAAAAGGGTTTTTTATTTTTTATTATGATATTTTAAATCTGAATAAGAAGACACTCAATAAATATAAACTATATATGGAGGAATGGATGGTTTATTCCATAGTTTAATGCTTTATGGTATGTTAGAAATGATATTATAATGTATTCAAATATATGGTACATTTTAATGTCTATTGTAACAACCCGAAATTTTGAATAAATATTGTTTCCTAATTTTATGTGTTATTTTATTTTTATACTCAACAAAAATGTTTCATTTGATAACATGTGTATAATTAAAATGAGACTGTTGGGTTTTGACTGTTATTTGACCATTGGTCAATATGACTGCTGGAAACTAAACGTTTTGATTATTGTCTCTAAATACAAGTAATCTTGGTTAATTAATATAGAAAGAAGATTCGATGGCCTCACCCAGTAGTCTTGGACTGATCGAAGCCCATATAACAGAACTTGGGAAGGAGGTAACACCACTGGGCTTTGCTCTGGACCAAACCCAAGCTGAACTTTATCGTGTGAAGCTAGAACGGGATCGCCTTCGCGAGAAGTTCAAACTGATAGAAATTACTACTCGTGCGATGTTGGCCGAGCCTTCCTCAGATTCTCTCACCTTAGCACACCTTACACTTAGGTCATATGATAATGTGATAAGGGGCTATGTAAGGAGACCATAACTGCCTTATGTAATCCTTTGTTTTAAATAAAAATTGGGATTTCTTCTTATGATGAAGTTTATGAATTTTCAAATGACCGGATAAATATAGTATGCATATTTTTGATGAATTTTAGAAAAAGAATATTTTAAAAATGTTTTTGTAAACCTTAAATAATTAAAGATGTATAATGATTTTCAAAAAATGGTCTTCTACAATTATGTTCAGTACGAAATTTAGAGTCTAATAAGATCAACTTGATTTTTGATGAATAGTAAATTATTAATAGTGATTTTACGCTTAAGATTAGTAATGTGACCAAATGGATTAGTAATTTAACTCAAAGAAAGTTTTAATATAATTTAGACACCTTGATTAAGTAATGAGATTCAATAAAATGGGTAAATAACGGTTTCATAAATTATTAGTCACGTATTAGTTTTTTCAGGTGAATAGTGTTTTTTAATTAAAAATTTAATTAAAAAAAATTAGAAAATTATTTTTATAAATTGGAATTTATTTTTGAACTCAGAGCATCGATATTATGTTATGGTAATTTTTGGGGATTTTTCTGAAAAAAATGAATTTTCAGTGAATAGTGTATTTATTTAAAAAATAGATTAAAAATATTTGGAAAATTAGTTTTATAAAATGGAGTTCATTTTTGAAATCAGAGCATTGATATTTGATTAAGGTGAAATTTTGGGATCTTTCTGAGAAAGTTGAATTTTCAGAGAATAGTAAAAATACAGTTTTAGGGTTTCGGTATGTTTAATGACATCATAACTGTGTCATGATGATGTCATGAGATATTTTAAGGTTTGGCCGGCCAAGGGTGATGAATTATTGTTTTGGGGGCCCCATGTGGCCTAACTCCATGGTAAATGCCAAAGGAGAGCACATGGTTTTGAGAAAAGCACTTTTGAGATGTCCCTTGGCCATTAATGCCTTGTCCCCTCACTTTTCCTATAAATACCAAGCCATCCTCTCATCCATTTCGACTCCCCACTCTCCCCCAACGAATTTCTGGTCTCATTACCTCCCAAGGAGTCCTCCCAAGGTGCCCCCAATCCCTCAAGGCGCAAACCTTTGAGTTTTAAGAGTTACGTTTTAAGGTAAGGGATCCGATCTCTCTCTTTATTTTCAAGAAATCTCGTTTATGTAATTTCTTTTATACTCCATGTTATTATGTTAAAGGGTGTTCTTTTATACTCATCTTACTTCCCTTTTCATGTTCACATAATTAGAGATCCCCTCTTACTCTCATTATTTCGTTTTATGATGTTTTAAGAAGCACCGTTAGGCTGCCGAAAGTTTTGTAACGGATTCTTTCTCCCTTCTCGTTTTTCAAGATCTATTATCATGTAAAGTATTTCAAGTTCCTTTTTATTATGTTGGGGTATGATATCTAAATTTATCATACTGATATTTTATGATCATATGATGAGAGACCCCATTTTATCTCTTCAATTCAGTATTTTGAAGTTTCAAGTGGCGCCGTTAGGCTGCCGAATTTTTATGTGGTTCTTCACCCTTCTCGTTTTGAAGTTCTACCTTCATGTCAATTCATTCAAGTTCCTTTTTGTTATGTTGGGGTATGATCTCTATATCTATCATACTGGACTCTTATGTTCATATTATGAGAGACCCTATTTGATCTCATCAATTCATTTTTTTTTGAAGTTTAAGTGACGTCGTTAGGCTGCCGAATTTTTAAGGGATTCTTTCACCCTTCTCCTTTTCAAAGTTCTAATTCCATGTCAAGTCTTGAAAGTTAATTTTTATTATTTTGGGGTATGATATCTATATCTATCATACTGATCTTTTATGTTCATATTATGAGAGACCCTATTTGATCTCATCAATGCTTTTTTGGTTGAAGTTTATGTAACGTTGTTACGCTGCAGAATTTTCATAAGAGAAATCTTATTTTTTTCTTCCTTTCATGTTCTTCATTTCATATGGTATATTTTCAAATTTCATTACCATGTTATTAAATCCCATATATTCTATCCCTCTACTATTTTATGGGTCATTTATGAATGTTTGACCCATGTCCCCTCTCTTTTCAATGTTTTCTAAAAACCTTGTAACATAGCCGTTATGCTGCAGAATTTTCGTCTCAAAATGTCTCTCTCTTTTTTCTAAAGATATTTTATGTTATTAAGTGAATAATCAAAGATCTTATTTCTACAGTGGTATTCACATGTATATCAAAATGTTCTATTTTAAATTCTGGGATTTACATACATGAAACCCTCTTTCCCTTTTCCGTGGGTTTAGAGTGACATAAAGATCATGTCTTTAAATCAGTTTTTAAAAACGTTATGATCACGAAATGAAACCCATTTCTTTTATGATATACGGGTTGTTTATGAAATGATTGATGATTATATTTGTGGCTCACATTATAATAAAGAAATTTCAAGGGTGCACCCAGATAGTGCTCCAATGCATTGGGTAAAGACTTAATCTCTAGAGATGGACATTTTTAACGACGCCTTGGTGAATAACTTTGGTAATTTTAACGACACCTTGGGGATGGACCTTGGTGAAACAAAACGATTGTCAATATTAAATGTTGTAGCCACATCTTCAAGTTATGAAAAATGTTATTTTTATTATGATGTATCTCATGATTTCTTTCTCATGCCTTAAAGTTCTTTTCATGTCCTTATTGAAGTATCTCAAGTTCACATGTAAAATGTTTCTCTTGTTTCCCTTACTGGGCATTCTTCTCACCGTTTCTTTTGATGTATGTCCCCAGGTTATGTGATGCAGTAATTAACCTAGGATGAACTTAAGGATAGGCCTTTCAAGTGTTTAAGAAGAGTGTTTTTTTGTTCTTCTCATGTATTATGTTCCTTGTTTCCAAGACACTAAACCTTAAAGATCCTCAGTTCCGTGTAATGGAATGAAAGTTTATGTAATAAAAAGACGGGATGCTATATCTATTCTATATTTTGAATCCATATAATTAGTAATTATGTTCACATCATAATGTTAATCCATAAAGAAAGGTTATAAGGTTAGTATGTGTATATTTATTAGGAATAAAAATCCTAATTAACTGATTCGTCAGTAGAGGATATTTGTATAATATTGGAATATTTCAATTTATGATGGACTAAGGATATCCTACAATTTTAACACCACTTGGAATACTTAAGGGTTAATATAGGCCTTTTCATTATCTAGTAGGAAAATGGGGTTTGATGGGGTTTACAATCATCAAATAATCATTAATGAATATTTTGGGGTTTTTTGATATCTATAAAAATATTTTCATAAAACCATGGTTCATGGTACCAAAATATTACATTAAGGTTATTTGAAATATAATTATTGTCTAGAAATGTAAAAATTTATGATAGATCATAAGGTATTATATGAATCCATAAAGTGTAATGATGAAATTTTTTTAAAATGGAAGATGAATTATTTTTTAAGGGGTCCTATGATCCAGAATATATAATTAAATGTGGCATGGGATGTTTTTTTCTATATAATATAGTGAAATTGATTTCTATATCATAAGTTCCACTTGGAAGACATAATGGAAAATTATTCTATTTTGTGCCATATAAGGTAGTGAATTGGAATACATTGTGCTTTACAGTAAATTCTAAATAAATAATGGTTGTGTTAGAGTTTCATACCTTATTTAATAGAGTAATGTTTTATATGATTTCAATGTCCTCCAGGATTACAAAGACGGTAATGCAATTTTTGTTTCACACATTAAAAGGTAAATTAGGTTATTTTGGGTTTTGAAGTACACATGTAATAAATGAGTGTTTAAATATGTTTTTTCATATTATATAAATGTTAATAATGTTGAAAGGTATTTTAGAGGTTAAATTGTGTGGTTAACATTCCAAAATATACCTTCCTATATTTTCTATGTTGGTGAATTAGGTCCACCTAGATCAGTTTATCACTTAAATTCTATATTAATATGTAAGAAACTTATTATTTAAAATAATTGAATATATTTTTTCTTAATGAAAAGGAATAAAATGTACATTTAATTAATTCATGAATGGTATAAAATGTTTCTAAACATCAAAATGTAAATATGTTATACAATATAATTCATGATTATGTGGGTATTGAATATTATTTATATTATTGTTATGAAACAAGGTCCAATGAGCCTCATATTTATTGTTTATATGGATACATAAAATAAAAATAGGTTCCTAAAAATGTATAAAATTAGTTATATAGATGAATTGTCTCCAGTGTTCAGATCATCAGATGATTTTTGTGATGTTATGGGACATTTAATATTAGAGAAGAATTTAATAGAATATGGATCCATATAATATAGATAATACGAGGAAAAATAGAACCATTAATGATTTATACTAGTAAAATAGAGGTAGTATATACAATAAAGACTCATTAAATCAAGTACGAATAATTTTATAGTTTGGTAGCCTAATTACATCAAGAATGGTAGTCACCAGAATAGACTCGATACTAGTGATTATAATCCCACTATGATGTTAAATTATAAAATGTGTATGTAATGTAATTATTCATATATAGAATCTAACAGGTAATATTATATATCCACATGTAATAGGTTCTTTGTAACTAATTAAATGAGAACATCCCATAAATGGGTGGGTATTCTATAAAATCGCCCACATGATTTATGGATTATTAAAAGTCTTGGGATTTTTAGATGACCAATTCATATATAAATTAAAAATAAAAATTGTCTATAAGTTATATAAATGTGTAACAATGATCTCATGGAGTGGATACTCCTATATTAATGATTTATTTCATAAAATCGTGCATGTTATCGGTTAGAGATGAATCCCTTCATGTTTTACAATTGTGCACATTTGATTAATGGATTTCATTTAGTAAATAGAATCATTTCATATTATTAATTTGTTTTTATGGGTACTAATACTATTAAACATATCCTAATTTTGTAGGTATTACACAATTTTATTTAATTACAATGTCCCAGGGTATTATATATTTGTGCTAAACTATGTGTTGGTGTGATATTTTCAGTTACATTAGAGGGAAAAAGTAAATGTCATTTATTGAGAACTATTGTGTGGAAAATGTTTGGAAGAATCAATTATTTGGATAATTACACACCTCTAAAATTTTTTATTTTAGTTATATTTTATTATATGGGATTTTATTTGTATTTTGATATTAAAAATCTGGGCTATTATGAGTTTGAATTTTTTTCCTCCTTTGAATTGTATTATCCTTGATTATGGATGGATTATAAGGTATCTATATATATTTTTCAAATAAATTTTGATGTATACAATGTGGAGTATTATGGAATTATGTTTTAAGGTTCATTGTGATACCAATATATATATATATATTATAATGGATGTTATTTCACAATGGTGCCTTACATTATTAATTTACCTGATTGTCTCAAACTATTTTTTGGTATGTATGACATTATTTATTTTATTAATTTATTCATCATTTATGGGGGTAATTATTATATTAATTATATAAATGTTATTGGGGTGTTGTATTCCATAAATCATTATAGTAGTGAAAAAATACATTTCAAAACTCATTGAAATTTTCAAATCATTTATCTCTGTTATTAATGGTAGGAATTTCTCATTTTTTATGTTTTCTACATTACATCAGAAAGATTATTCTCTCTTTTGGATATTATCCCACATTAATCAAGTCTCATAATTTATTTTAATATTGATATATTTTTTAGTAAATCCATTTGCCTATGTTAAATCATCCAAAAACACCATAAATAAGTCAAAAGTCTTGATTTTTTACTTATATATGCATTTTATATTGATTGAAACCATTTATATTTTTCGATTGGAATCCCAACATTTTTTTCTCCTTTTGGATCGATAATTTATGTAGAAATAATTTTATTCACCCTTTATATATATATACCTAATTTTTAGAATTCCACATTTTCTTATAATTGATCATCTTTCATACACTTCTAGTTTATTGAATTTAGTGATAAAAGAATGAATCATGTTATGTGATGAAATTTTTAATTATAATAAATTTAATGCTTCACCATTTGATCACAACATTGATTTTCCTTAATTTTGAGTCTTATTTACTACAATAACCTTCCTGAATGATTATATGGAATTATTCTTCCATTCAACTATTTAGGTAAACTTTATTTTTATAGAATATAAATTTTTTAATTTTACATCCAAATCCAATCAAATCTTACTTAGTGTAATATGTTCAATTAATAATAGAATATATATTTTTACAACTATTTTTAATGATATTTTTACTATATTTAATTCCATTTATTTTTCATAACTAGTGAACTATTAATATTTTTCACCCTTTTGTGTTCACTTCCATGATACCATTTTTAACATTCAAGAACAATTATTGAATCTTATCAAAGTAATGAAACACTTATTTAAAAGTAATCTAAAATACTTATTTATCAAATAAAACACATTAAAAATATTTATCAACTAAATATTTTATATCATTTAATAGTAAAAAGTATTCATCCTTATTTTCCAAAATATGTGTTTGAGTCATTAATTTTAAACATATCTTAACAAAATCATCCTCTATTAGTTAATAATTTTATTATAGTTATATTTCATCATTAATTACTTAATTAATTGGTGTAAATTTAATGAATAAATATTAAATTGTATCTTTTTATAAATCTTACATAAAAACTAGGTAGAGGACCCCCATAATTTCATTACTATCATTATAAAGTCACAATATATATAATTATTTAGTAGAATAATCACCAATAGACCTTAGATAATAGTATTTATGTTAACAAATCCCATATTATGATTTTCCCACAATCATCATTAAATAATTTCATGGACTACTCTCTATATTATTCATCAAAAGTTATATTTTTATTATAGAAACATTTAAATCAATATTAACTATGCTGCAAACCATATTATCTATATGATTCCATTATTAAAAATAATAATATATGGACATCATCAAATTTTTATAAAATCAATTTGGTCATAAAAATGTATATAACTCAATAGAATAATCCCATTGAAACTAAATTAATGTCCCACAATATTTGGGTTGTCACACTTTAGAGTGGAGGTGAATTAGGTGTGGACCAATTTAAAAAATTTATAAATTATTGTTTTATAAGATTACAACCCCTTGGGACTAGAACCATAAATGTTCTTTAATATAGTTGTATCTGCCTTTATTTAACCCAATATACTACTATATGCAAAATAAAAATATTAATATTAAAATCAAGTGTTTTTACAGTGTTTATATGCTCATTAGGGTCATACACATCGGTAGACCTACGATTCTCAAGAAATTGTTCTCTAAAAAATAATTTTATGAATACATAGGGAGTCATGGGTTTTCTTATCCTAACCTACTATGATCATAATTCACTAATAAGAAATTTTCTTAATAAAACACTATTGATCATAAATTATATAACAAGGTCTATATAGAATAAAACATCCTACAATAATTATGACTTGGTTTTCTATCTACAATTGATTTAGAAGAATACTGATACCAAAAGGTGTCTATATGAAAATATGAATATATCAGGTTCCTCATATAAATAGTGTCATTGATTTACTAAATGTCATCAAATACTCATCATGATAAATATACTCAATATATCTACTCAGGTATTAGTTTATATTCCAAATGAGTCTCTATCCCTTTACTCAACATAAAAACATCACCTTGAAAGCTTGTGAATTTATATTTATAACATGTTACTCAACATTTTCTTGAGCAAACCTCTTTATTCATTATCCTTTCCATGATTTTGTCTCTCTATAAGTTCATTTTTCTTACTATACCACTCCAAATAATTAATTTTTTTTAACTATATAACTTTCATAATTTTGTTATATTCATCTTCCAGATTTGTCTTATTGGAAATAGATTAATCATATTATGGTTTATTTAAGAGGAATGTTCTATTATATTATTAGTATTATTATCACCTTTTAAATAGTCCCCCTTTCTCATTTATTAATTTTTTATTACATATATGAATCAAAATAAAACACTTTATAATTTTAATCACTATATTATTTTCTATATACTAAAATGGATTATGGAGAAGATTTATTTCTTAATAAAGTGGTTTCATTATAAAACAACAAATTTATAAACCCAAATAATGTAGGAACCTCATTTTTTTAATAAAATTATATTATAAGAATAAGCTAAATAAATAAAACACACATGGTGGAATTTATATACAATATATATAGGGTGGAATAAAAATTCTTTTCTTCCTACAAATGTTCTACAACATAAAACATATCGGATATATAAAAAATAAATTAGTATAAATACCAAGGGTAGAGTATCCTCATTTTATTCATGAGAACATAAATTAATTTCAATACATTATTAGCAAGATCATAACACCAAAATATTCTTCATATTTACAAATCATAATAAATAATAAGATTTTAAATATTGGTGAATAATTATAGATTCGATTTATCATTATCCTCATTATTCATGAATATTAAATTATTTTCCCCACTTCTAAGAATAACATATTTAACTAATTGTTAAATCATCTTTTACAAATTAACTATTACAATTCTCAAGATGTTATTATGGTTTATAAGAGCTTTGTATTTTTTTTCATGAATACATTTTTATTATATCATTCCATGTAGATTTTATATTTATATTATAAATTCTAGAAAACTACATTTTTCACCCAAAACATTTTTAAAAATTTCCTATGTATAATTTCATAAAATAAGGTAATATATTTTTATTAATTATCCTAAAATTGATGTCATATGGTATAAAATTATTCTTAATTGATAAATATTTTCCACAAATTAATTGTAGGTGATATAATGTATGATTACATTAATCATGTACTTTCTCCAAGACCCAAGTTTGGTTGAAGAAATATGTTGAATCCTGAGTCATACAATGAATGATCACGATAAACCAAAAACATAGGAAAATATAAAATTTTGGAACTCATGTTTATATAGTTAACGTATAGTATTATAATGAATTTATAATATTCAAAAAAAATTCTAATTCTGATGTCAAAATCTATAGTCAACAATTGTCTAGACATCATAAAATATTAGTTTTCTTTTTTAAAAAATTATATGATCTATAGTAATATTGGAAAATAAAAAAACAATATATATACAATAAAATTGAATACCAAATTCATATTCTACATTCAGAAGATATATGATTAGTTGAAAAAACTGGTAAATTGGGACTTTTCCATATATCAAACTCTAGATCAAAATTTAAGACATAGTCAAATTATTTAGTGGGTTCATAAAATGGACTCTCGACCTCTCTAAAACACCATAGATACATTATAATTAAAACCATGGTTATTAAAATAATTCCATCAACATATAGTCTTTTTTAAGTGGTGGAATCATATTAAATAGTCAGGAAAATTATTCCATATATTTAATTTAACAGAATATCAAGCCTTAATTTCATCTATTATTGTACATCAATCCTTTTTTACTTCAAAAACTATATGAAGAAAATATCATGATCACATAGTGTAATTATTTTTTAGTAAATTCCATGTACATTTAATCTATTTAACTTAATATAAAGTCAAATTTATAAGATATCAATCACAATGATAAAAACATATCTCTTCTTTAGCTTATTCCAACATCTCTAATCATTATAAATATTGTTTACATTACTTCTGAACTCCAATTTTTTTATTAAAATGATTATTAACTCTACGATAATTATAAGAGTGTTCCAACCTTTGAATGTATATATCAAGGTACTATAGAATGTATTTTTGTTACCCAAGATTTATGGGTATCAAAATCGATTACATATTTCAACATAAATAACTTGATCCTTTACATGATCAATAATATCACCAAAAATTATTTCCTATTAATGATCTAAAAAAATTACAATATTTGTTTCATAAATTCAATAGACCTTCACATTATTATGTCATAAAACCAATTTTACCTAGATAATAAATTTCTGAAATTTCATATATATATTGTTCTCATGATTTATCAGATGATATATAAATTTTAAATTTTTTATCCTTTAAGATGTTGAAAAATTACAAAGGAATATAATAATTGATCAATCAAACTCATCGGATTAAGAATCCACAAATACTATATATTTGATTTTCATTTTGGAATGTTATTAATGGTGATTTCATTCATGAGAAATACATGTTCGATGGATGATTGTATCATAGGATTACATTATTTTTTTTAATCTTTAAATGGAATAATTATTTATTAATCATTGGTATTCAAAATGCGGTTTGTTTTGTCAAAATAATTATTGGGGGGAAAACTAATTTACCAAAAATTTGGAACAAATAAATAATCCATTATAATATAACCGAGTGATGATATATTTTACATTATTTAATTTACCCATGGTTGATATAGTGTTATGAATAATTGACCATGGAATATTACATGACACATTTCTTATTTTGGTAAGATGAAATTGATGTATTAATGTTTATCTATCTGCACCTTAATTTCAATAAAATACATGTTAAAGTATTCTAGTAGATTTTTTTAAAAAAAATATAAACATAAATAATTAAATCATAAAAATAAATAAATTTCATTTGAGAATTATAAATCATAATTTATCAAAATGTATAACCAAGTACATTAGAAATATTAGTTATCCCATATCTATGTATGATAATGTCGATTTGGGGTAGCTTATATTTATTAGTATATATGAAATTTACTAAAATTCAATTCCAATGAATTTAAAAGTTATATAATATTTCAAATATTGATCTCTAAAAACGAAGTGTCTTTTATTAATATAAATATTTTGTAAATGAATAAATTGATTCAAATTAATTTTTAGTTAACTTATTCACTATAATATACAAATTCATGTTTGAATAAAAATACATTTTATTATAATATGAGTTTAATTAAAAACTCATAAAAACTGTCACAATTTATGAATATTCATCATTTATAATATACTTTTTACAATTATTCAACGTATATAAATTAGTTTTAAGGCCCTACCATACAATAAAAGAGTAATATATTAAAAATGTAACGGTAGACATTCCAAATCCAAGAATAAGTGACATATATTAGTTTATAAACGGTATTATTATATAATATTATAGTATTATATAAATTTTTATCATGGTTTTGAAATTTCTTCTAATAATATATTTTATTTTATTTTTCACCTATTGCCTCCTTGGACGAGAGAATTGTTATTAGGAAAGGTATTGAAAAAATAATAATTCATTTGGATTTAACATGAATAAATTAAAATACTTTTCATTAATAATATTAGGTATCTCATTCAAAATATAATAAAGAGTATCAATATGTGATTATGAAAATTTTAAATCTGTGTTGGATGAATCTCTAAAAATATACACTATCTTGGGAGGGAAAAATGGCTTATTCCATAGTTTAATACAGTGAGCTATGTTATAAAATTTATTCAAATTTATGAAGATATATGGAATTATTTTTAAGTTCATTCAATATTTAGAAGCCATATAAGTGTTAATTAACATCAAATCATAATTTCAATCCTTATAGAATGGTTTTAAGGTTATGATGTGTATGCTTATCAGGTACAAAAATTCTTATTAGGTGATTCATCACAAGAGAATATCCATATAATGTTGTAATTTTATACTGTTAAGATATACTATGGTTATGCTACTATATAAATACAACTTGGAATATATAAATATTTTTATGGAATTTTTCATTATCTGGGTTGGAAAAATTGGTTATTATGTGATATAAGATCTTCTAATAATGGTTTATGAATATTTTGGAGATTTTTTATATCTGTAAATGAAATTTTATTAAATCCATGGTGTATAGTCTAATAATTTTACACAATGTGAAATTGAGAGTTCTGTGTTTTCTAGAATGGTGAAACGTTCTCTTGGAGCTTAAGGTATTTTAGGAAGACATAATTTATTGTGATAACATTTTATTATCTGGGAAATTGAATTAGTTTACGTGGGGGATTATGGTGTATAATATATTATTAAATTTTACATAAGTGTTTTTTAATTTAGAAGATAGTGAACTAAAATTCTATATTTGAAGGTCCCCTTGGAAGACATGAAGAAATTTTTTTCTATTTGAGCTATATTAGAAGAGAAATTGTTATACATTGGGATTTATATTATATAATGAATACATAATGGTAATATTAGAGTTTCATACCATTTTTAGTGTATGAATTTTTTATATGATTTAAATTCCCTCCAAGATTACTAAGAGGGTAGTGCTTGTTTTTTTATCACACATACAAAGGTATGTTATGTTATTTTGGGGTTCGATGACCACATGGAATACTTGAGGGTTTAAATTAAGTTTTCCACAATTTATAATGGATAAATTGGTTAAAATGTGGTTAAAATGGGAAACACATTTTGGACTAGTCACCATATGGATTCCGATATTTACTATATTGGTGAATTATGTGTACCATGTTCAGTTTTACAATATACTTCATTATTACGTTTAAAGGAACTTATCACTAATAACCATGGAATATATTTTTTTCCTAATAAAAATGTATTATAATTAAATTGAATAAATTCTTATAGGGTATAAAATGTTGTTAAATTTCCTTATTTAATTATGTAATACTATATAATATATGCAAATTTGGGAAGGTAGAATATTAAATATTTTAACCTTATGCAATAAGGATAGATGTGTCTAAAATTTAAGGTATACTAATATGTAATGTTGGAAATAGGAACCTAGAAAAGGAATATGTCTTTGACTTACAGATTAGAAGACCTCAATGTTCACAACGTGAAATGATTTTTGTGGAGCTATGGGACATACACTATTAAGGAATCATTTAAAAGAAACTACATCAATAGACAAATGATAATATGAGTAAAACTAGTACCACTAATGATTGATACTTTTAAAAGATAGGTAATACATACACCAAGTAATAATTGAATCAATTAAGAAAAATTTTCTACATTATTATGCTAATTACATAAAAAAAGGTACTCACAAGAATAGACATGAAACTAGTGTTTACATTCCCACAATGATGTTCAATTATAAATTATGCATGTGATATTATTAGTTATATATAAAATATTATTGGGTAATATTATATGTCAATATGTAATAGTTTCATGGTAACTAATTAGATGATAAAATCCTCTAATGGGTGTGTATTCTCTAAATCTATTAATTGGTTTTATGGGTCATTAATGTTATTAGGATAGGAAAATGAAATCCTTATAGATAAATTAAAATTCATTTTAGTCTATAAGTTATATAATCGTGTAATATTTTTATCATGTAATTGAGAATCCCTTTTTAAAGATGGATTGTGTATGAACATGCATGTTGGGAGTTATATACATTAGTCACTTCATGTTTAACACTTTTATAGATTTTGGAAATGGATTTATATTAATAAATAGACTCATTTAATATTTTTTTAAGTAATAATACTATCAAACATATCCTAATGTCATAGGGATTACAAAAGTTTATGTAATTCTAATGTCCATTGGGCATTATATGTCTGGACTAACTTATGTGTGAGTATTAAATTTTAACTTACACTTGAGGTCATATGTACAATTAATATAATGGGAATAATTATGTTGAAAATTTATGTAAGAATTCATTTTTGTGATATTAAACACTTCTTCGTGATTGATTTTAGTTATATTCTATGATATGAGGTTTGTATGTAATTCGATATTAAAACTCTTGCCTCTTAGGATATAAAAATTATAATCCATTGGTTAACATTATTTAAATTGAATATGAATAGATATTTAGGTATTTAGAAGAACATTACTTACAAATGATGATGTATATGATACTGGGTTATAAGAGATTATGATCTAAGGGTTTTTATGACAACTAAATATTTTAGAATCGATGTTTTACACATAAATGAACTTCATGGTAAATTTTTTCGAGCATCAAAAACTATTTTATAACATTAATATTTCTATGGTGTCTTTCAATATATATTTATAAATGGTTTAATATTTTGTATATTTTTTAGTACCTCTATATTTTGGAAAATTTTCAAAATGATCATCTCGATATGGATGTAAATATAATTCTCTAGGTATAAAAAAATATTAATAATTATACATGGAATCTTATATATTTTCATGTGAATGAAAGAATATATATTTACCTAAAAATCATTTCTATATTGTTATGTCATTGTAATGTATGTTTTCGATGATAAAAAATATTCCCTCTAATTTGGAGACATTTAGAATCAATATATTCATATTATAAATAAAAATTAGTATATTACACATCTGATAACATATTCAATAACTAAAAATAAAAAAATAATTTTTATTAAAAAATTAATTTAGAGAAAAATTTTGAAACAAAAAATATAAAAAAAGTATAAAAATGGACCTCATGATTATATTTAAATAAAAGTCAAATTACTTGAATAAAAAACACAAAATATCCCCCATTGAAATATAGTAACCCAATTTTTAAGGTCATCCATGATATGATATTAAAATGATCTTCCATATTGTCCAAATACTATATGTGTTCTTATGAATTGATCTTTTATTCATGGGATCATCATAACTTAATTCAATTATATATTTTGATCTATAGAATTTGATCATCATTATTTTCAAAATGAATTATTCAATAATTTTTTTTTAACCTCTTTCAGTGTACTAATATGGAAGGATTATTCTATCATTTCATAATTATAGTGGAGGGTAAGATCCAATGATTTTCATTTTTCTTCCTCCATGATTCTATCAATTTTGTTGATGTCTTCAATAATAAATGATTCTAGGTCCGATATAGTGACATCATTTAAAGGCTCGTTGATGTCCTTGATTGATGCTTTCTCACTCAGTTTACGAAAGATCTGATTAAAATCATAATAGAATTTATTGTTATCCAAAACTTATTTTTGGACCATTTTGCATTTCCTTCCATGAAGATCCCGTAACAATGTTTTTCTAGTAATTCAATTAATTTTTGTAAATCCTTTACTTTTACCCACATATTAACATGAAAATTACATGAAAATAATAATAACATGCTTTCCCATAATGGATACAGACCCCACCATCAAGGCCCCATGGGATACATAATAATAGTAAATTTTTTGTGGTAATATTCATAGTCTGTCAAAGGTTGGAATTCTATTTCTTTTTCACTCATCTTGATATCCTCAAAATGCATTGACTCTATCTATATCAGTTTCCTTATTATAATTTTTCTCCCATATCCTTGAGTTTTTTCATTTCCAATAATGGATGAACAATGGTTTAAAATAATTAAATTTCTTTCCATGTCTCACTAGTTTGGTGACCCCCCAACTTGTAGACAATGATACATTTAGACCAAATAAATCTGGAATTTTTGAAAGCACCATTGAATAAACATAATATAATAATTCAATAACCCATGTAATCATCTTGTTCAGGATCGTGTACATTTTTAATCCTTTGGCCTTAATAGATTCATCCAATGAGGGATAGATTTTGGGTTTCATCAGTCCGACCTCTCCGATGACATATGTTTTTGATTTAGAATCAACCAATTAATGCCTCAAATTTTAGAATATGTCATAAAATCATGTGTTATATTTGAAATTTTTCAGATTCACTAATAGAGGGATTGAAATTGGTATCTATTTGATAATATAATGTTTTGTGGAGAGGACAACAAGGAAAATTAGTCTGTCCAACTTTCTAGAAACCAACTGCTACAAAATATCCCTTTTAACGTGTTGACCAGATTTTATTGAGTCGCTAATATTCATGAATGAATAATAATAATTCATCCAATAATCAAGGACCACCAATTTATTTCAATGAAACACTTAACCAACCTAAATCCAAACACACTAAAATAGTGGTTTGGAATCATCAACATAAACTCACATGCATATGTAAATAGGGTGAAACCCCATATATTTTTATTGTATGAACACAAAAATGACCTATAATATTCCCCAACATGAGAAAAAATGATGAAATTTGGGAAAAATATGATATCTATAGATTCACACCCATATTTTTGTAAACATATAATCATTATTCATATGACTTCATTATTACAATTTAATTTTTAATATGTTGGATTAGTTTGAAAATTAAGGAGCTCTAGGAAATGTAGTAATCAAATCTACATTCGAGGAAAACTGGATCATAAAGTGCCACTTGTCAAGAAATACAATAGTGACACTATCTGGTAAATCATTTAATCTAAAAACAATTCATTCAATGGAAACTATTGATAGAAAATGTATTCTAATGAAATCCACATGGTCTTTTTATAGAGTGATGAATCCTATGTGGGCATTGATTAAAAAATCAAAAGATTTTGAGACATGATAAATATACATGGCACTATAGTGCTAAGAATGATGTCATAGAAAGATGGGAGAGAATTAGGAATGTATAATAGGCTTAAGGTAATATGTCAATCCCCTATAGAAGATGACAGAAGTCCCCACCCTCTGATGGGGGAGGGATTGAAGCGAAAACCATCACTGCCCAGGGAATTGAAAAGAATATTATAGAAGAGATAGTGAGGTCTTATATCACATTATATTTAATATTCATTCATAAATTAAATCTATAAAATCATTTATTCTGATCAATATATGGGGTTTCAAACAAGATATATACCCACTACCTTACAAAAACATTTTGGAATCAATATTTTTGTGTAAGTGAATTTCTAGTAACTACTTATTAATGAATGTTAAACAATTTAACTCATGTAAATAACTCATATGTGAAAAAATAAATTATTATATTATTATTATTTGGAGAATATTACCATACATGCTGGACCACTAATTCCAAAAAAAAAACATTTTCATATATGATTTAAAATCTTTTATGTGAACCCATATATTCTCCAATTTTTAGTACATTTTATCTTTTTGATGTCTTATACTCAATTTTAAAAATTACATAAATTTATTTTTATGGTGTTGGAAATTATTATAACATAATCTAATAATTATTCTCAATGATCTATATAATGTTCTAATAATATATTAGATAATATTGATAATGGATTGTTCCATTTCCTCCAATAAAAACTCATCACATTTAGAGTATCGTAATATTGGTTCATAAAATATAATTATTTTTTGAAATGCTACTGATGTATTGATTTTTGAACATTGGTGACACCACAATATTAAAACCAATTAAAAAATAGAAATACATGTTGTTTTATCATTTGTTCATTTCCATATAAATATTATACAAAATTTACATTTAACGAGGTAGGAAAATATTCAGGTAATTTATAGGCATTGATAATTGATTATAATAATCACTTACCAATTCATATCATTAGATCACACAACCCCTAAACATTTCACAATCTCAATATTATTAAAAATATACATTTGGAGGGGGTTTTATTTTTATTAAGACCCCCTCTCATGAGAAATTTATTAATTTGAGTGGACACAGTTCTTCTTGGACCACCAATGTTTTTTATTGTGTGAGATAATATTATTGGAATTAAATATGTAGATGGTGTTCTAGGTTTTATCATTATATACTTACCACCAGTAAGATATTTTCCTTATTCATATAAGTCATCAATGCCTCAAAATCAATATTGTTTTCTTAAATCATGTAATTGGAGGTATAATACTTTCGAGTATACATATGTTTTAGTTAATTCCAATATTGGGATATAAGTATGATTAATTTCATTCAGAATCTAAGGCTTGGGGATATGGTGAGTGAGCCACATTTTGGTGCATAAATATCTTGTTTTGACAATTTATTATTTAATGAATTGAGATAATATATTCCAAAAAAATTCAATTCTTTATGAGGCCCAAATCATGCCACCTCATATGAAAAACTATAATAGGGATATGATAATAGACTTTCTTAAATTTCCACTCCTTTGAAAATAATTATACATATAACCCAATTCCAATCAATGAAATTTATACCAAATAAGGATTTCATG
Source organism: Viscum album (assembly GCA_963277665.1). Lineage (NCBI taxonomy): Eukaryota > Viridiplantae > Streptophyta > Magnoliopsida > Santalales > Viscaceae > Viscum > Viscum album. The sequence continues at coordinate 412,865,031 of OY728136.1, forward strand.
TTAATCCAAGGATGATTGTGAATCATTCAATATTTTAATTTTTCTCCACATTACTATGCACATGGTTATTCCATGTTATAGATTCGCACATATGTGTGTATACTAGTAAAACTTCATTTAAATGTATCACTTACATTACTATCATATAAATCTACTTGTGAAACTTTTTTTTCAATTTATACAATACTCTTAGCTACATCTGTTATGGTATATTACCTTTTGAATTTCATGACATTAAATTTTATATTTAATAGTGATGTGGTGTCTAAGGTGAAATGACTTCCCAAACGACATATTTATGATAATTATAAACCTAAATTAAACCTATAGAATATTTTTGATGCTTAACCATGACAATTATTGGTAAAACCCATTCTATTAGAACTAAAAATGTTTGATCAATTGGTGTAGTGATAACTGTTATTTATATGTTAATTACCAAAATGAATAAAATATTGTTAGTATATGTAATTTGGAAGACCCCCCAAAATGATGTATAAAAACCATGAGTACATATATGGATGACATTGGGTAAAAGTGGGAAAAATACATTCACACTCTTATAATGAATTTACCATCATAATTTCCCACTCATGAAAAATGGATAATTATATTAACATATTAAAGAAATTAAAAAATAGACATCATGATATGGGATACATATTTAGTTAATAAAAACGAGATCCTTGATCGATCTATTAATCATTTTCTACTTTCATTCCTACAAAACAACAACCTCCTATTGTCCATATGTTTTTCCACCCTTACCTCATATCATTGACTATTTATGAAAAATTTGGAAAAGAGAGGATGGGTTCCAACTAACTATATCACATATATAGATCTGAAGGGGGAAGCAGTCATATATCTCCACATCACTTCAATCATTCAATAATTATCCTAATTTTAATTTGAGGCCACTGGATAATCTTTATGATCAAAACATATCTAGGTCAATATATTTATTCAAAAACTCAAAAAAATTATATTGATAATGAAATTTTAGGTTATCAAAACTTCCTTCCCAAACCAAAAAATTAAAAATGTCAATGAACCCTAAGGTTCTTCATCAAATAATGAGAAGTTGACTTTATTATAACGTGAAAGGAAATAAGACTATCAACAAATAATGGAATATAATCCTAATCCTTCCTGTTGTAATTTAATAATAATTTCATCAGAATGAATGATTTTAAATCCAATTTACTACCATATACCAAACCATGATCATGAATATATCAAAAACTGACTCTATGTTTTAAATCCTAATGAAATATCCTCATCTAAAATTAAAATAATAATAAATTCTACATTTTCATGTTTCGTAATCAGATGAAAAATCTATGTTAATAAATCAACTGATTTAAAAATATGATACACCATAACATAAAAAAATAACTTAGGTCTGATTTATGTTTCTCTATACCATAATAATTTTCTCTCAATACAATAATCCTAAATTGACCACGGAAAGTTAAACTACTCTCACTAGATGTGGAATTTCAGGTATAGTACAATCAATATGGGGTGTCAAAATTCCCACATATGTTGAACATGGTACATGTGGCATATCAATATAATATAATTCACTTCAAGAAATAATCATAATGGATATAAAATATTAATATGTAGAGGTGTATAGATTTTCATATAATATTTCATGTTGATGTATATTAGTACCTTCCTTGATTAATTCTTCTTTTATATCCAAATATTTTCATAAAAAATTATATATATATATACATCCAAATAAAAATATTAATTACTCCCAGTTCTATCATATCAAAATTTATAAAAAAATATTATTTTTAACCAAATATCAACTCATTCTTGGGGCCCATATAAAACATGTCATCCACATAGAATAGATTAATGATAAAATACATAGAGTCAAAAATATAAAAAATACAAAACAATATGATTGATTCATGTTGTATAGAGAAACTTTCATTACATACATTAAAATTACATTACTATTTGAAAAAACCTATTATATTACATAAATTGATGCCAATAGACCGTCTTAGTTATTCCCCATTGGAATCATGAAAAAAAGTAACACTATAAATGATATTCAATGTGTTGCACATTGATCATCAAATATAGTAACTATAATTTAATACAAATCTTAACTTGTGGAAAAGAAACCTAATAAAAGACTCAACTAAATTCTTAATAAGGGTGACTAATGGAAACGCATAATCATTACATGACAATAAGGGTTCAAGAACATTTTAATATTGTTATATGATCATACCCGGTATATTAAATTTCATAAATATCAATCATTTAATAATGATTTCAATTTTATAACACATGAATCAAATGATAACGAGAATCATATTCTATGAAAACATAGAAAAATATGAGGAACTATAGAATATACATCAATTTATAACATAATGAATATGTATTAGTTGAAACATATTCAGTCATTAAGTTTTAGACATGAAATAATGTCCATGAATAGACTTATAGACATGAAAACATGTCAACTAATTATATTAAAAACATCAAATAAGGATCATGAATATCATTGTGAATTTGTATCCAGGTTTATGCATAACTTATAGACATTCGTGAATTTCCATGTCTAACATTTTGATCATGCAATTAGGTTCATATATAACATTATGAAGCAATTATATGACTCAATCATAACATTGTGAACATGTTATCATGTTCATGCATAAACATACAAACATTCATCTGAATCAATGAATAATAATGTTAACATGTAATCACATTCACACATTACATTTCTAACATTTAATAAGGATCATACATTAAATTTATACTCACGAGTCATCCATCATTACCCAATGCATTGGAGGGAGATATTGGTCTCACCCATTATATAATAACTTATAAAAACATGTTCGAAAAGATAAGAAAACAATCATCATATTGTGGCGCATAAAGAGAGATCATATCAAATACCATGAAATTAAATGGTTAACATAAATTTTTAATTAGATCAAAAGCTATTGGAAATATATTGGTTTTGTAATAATTTCATCCAAGAATATCCCCACAAAGGAATAAGTTCTTATAAGAATTTATCAGGGTATATCTAACTGAAGATAAATGGGTTTCATAAGCATATAATCTCTGGATGAAGATTTTTTTTCATAAATATATAACTCGTGGAAGAGGAATAGGTTTCATAAACATATAACCCAATAAATAGAAATGGGTTTTTGTAGACTCCATTCTATCAAAGTAATAACCATTTAGTGAATGATTATGGATGTAACCTTTGGATAATTTCCCATAAGGTCATGATTAACATAAAAACATGTCTTCTTAGATATAAAATATTTTTTATATATATATTACAAATATTTCATTATGAAAATATTATTTTTTTATTGATCAATTATTTTTAAAACAAAATAATTTTGAATAAAAATATCAAAAAATGCTTTGGAAACTAATAAATAATGATTGATATCATTTTGAAAACCTTTTTCCTTGAAATCATAGAAATGAAGATTGAAAAAAATTTGAAAATGATTTTCATTAATGTAAATTGAAAAAATATAAAATAATTTTTGATATCATTAAATTTTTTTAATTTTTTTTAAATCATATAAAGGATGTTTTGAAAATACTTAAAAAATATTTTAAAGAGAAAAATATTTTGAAAACATTTTTCATTGAAAAAAAATTCAACACCATAGATTTTAATGAATATTTGGAAAACATTCTATTTTTTAAAATTACTTTATAATCTTGTAAAGGATACCTCAAAGGAAATTTTGGTCACAACATTGGGTAAATATATACATGTCGAACATTTCTTTTGCAATAGAAAAATTTAACAAACTATGTTGACTTAAAAATTAAAAGAATATTACTTTTAAATTTTTTTGTTAAATAGTAAAACATCATAAAATTTATTTTAACCTTCTTTTTAGAATAGTGTAATATTTTTGGACACTCTTTAATAAAACACAATTTTTAAGGAACACATATTTTCATCCAAATATAAATTTAAAGTCATAGTTTTACAAGAACACCTTTTTTCATCTTATGTACTAATGTGTTGGAAAATGGTACCATTAAATTAATATAACATGAATAATCAGTTTTTAATAAAAATATAGATTTTTTTATAGATGAATCAAAATATTTCATCAAGCGGAGAATAATCATAAATAATATCAATAAACTGTGAGATTTTTGTTATATACCATTACCAATTTTGTAACATTGAATCAAAATAAATGGAATGAGTTGTAAGAGATTGTATCCTAGATAAAATTGTTTTTTACTTTGATGAAATGTAAACTTAAGGTATTTCAATATTAAACATCTTATTACATATTGATCATTGATCTACTTGACTTTGATGTAATAATGTTATAGAGTATTTGTTTCATTGATAAGGTAATGGAAGTACCATGATATGATGAGAACCTTGAAATTCTATATAAATATTCATTAATATATTTATATGGATGGATGACATAATTTTATGGGGAACATAGCATGCAACCCGTCAGGTGTGATTACTCATAATTATATGAGACTTTGTCTCATTAAATTCACACATGGTGATCTCCAATACAAGAGATTATGAGAACATAACTACCAGTATTAATTCTACATTTTTTTCTTTCACCGTATATTTCTATCTAAGGGTGTGATTATTGATCCTTATATACTAATATTATCTTTAATATGTGTCACAACTCACACACTTTGATTTACTGACAAAAAAAATTATGCAGATAGTTAGTGGGAAGTATGGTATGTTGTATGCATCACAAGTGGCTTGTTATTAATGAATAATTGAGAAAGGATTTGTCCCTTCAATTTATGGATATTGATATCTTTTTCCTTGGATTATAATAAAACATTTTCACAAAATTAAATGGCCATGGTATAATGACGAGTTTATTTTAGGTAGTCAAATAATGAATTATCAAGAAAAAAGGTTGATGAAACTATCCAGAAACCAGCTTGATGAGATATTGAGACACATGGATTATATTACACAATGATAATTCATATGTGGATAATATTTTTGTGAAATTATGTTCTTTCTATTGGGTTCCTTGATCGATTTCTAAATAGTACTGTTGGACATTGGGAAAGCCTGCTTATGCTAATGAAGAAGTATCCTAGAGGGTCAAACACAAAGTGATTTTGGTGGTATTGGTTAAAATTTATTTTAATTTAATTAATATATATTATTATGAAGACAAATGAATATCTTTCATTAAGTTAAAATGATTGCATAAATTAAATAAATATTTTTCTTCCAGATTGTGGGTAAAATATATTTATTTTATGGAACATTTTATAAATATGTATATACTAGTTTTTAAATAAGATATTTATTTAAGAGAATATATTATTTATTTATTTATTCAGGTGTTCAATAAATGGAAGTGGAGTTAGATTGGACTATTGTCGGTCCAGTAGTACAATAATTATTTAACTTGTTGGAACAAATTAAAATAATCCTATTATTATTTTGTGATGTGGAATTTTATTTATAATTATATTTTGTGAAAGTTGGATCACAATAAATAATGATGCAGTATTATTATTAAATTTCAAGGGTTTTCTCTAAGGTTATAAATGTATTTAATTGTAATTACACAATTAAATATTGTAACTAAATCCCCATATCAATAAATAGAAATATATGTCTATTGTACCATGTTTGGAATTGGATGACCAGATAATTGATAATTATTGATCTAAGCATTTTCTCTCTCAAATCTGCTTCCCGCCCCTCTCAATAATGAGAGATGTTCTTTAAGGCCAAAGAAAAAACGATCCGGAATGAATTATACCAGACACTCGCTTCACCTCACTAGCACCCAGACAATGAGTTGTGTCAATCAGAGGCCATCAGTGCATGTGTGGATCACAATTAGTGGGATTAAAGTTTAAATCCTCTCCAGTGCAAAGAGATAATCCAGAAAAGTCATTCTAGGTGATCAAAATCATCAACCAATAAAATACCAAAGATCAATGTATTATTTTCTGTATGAAATTAATTAAATTAATTATAAACATGATGTGAAATATTTTCTCTAATGTTTTTAGGACATTTCATTCTTTATATAAATCTTTGATTCTATTTAATGGAGATAGGATTTTATCATAGTATTGATCTTAGAATAATCATTGATCAGGGTAATAATCTATGTTGGGCATCATCCCAACATTGCTTCTGTTGTGCCTGAAACCTATAAGTGGTATCAGTGGGAGGTTATATCAGAGTTTATAGTTTTTTAAATAATTTTTTGATGATTTAATTTTTAAATAATTCATTTTTTTAAATTCATGTTAATCATTCTACAAATATTAATTTCCATATGTGTTCCTCCCATTTCGTTTCCCATTCACCTTACAAAAATGATATTTTATTTTAATTTTTATTAAAATAAAATTTAGGATCTCCTCCAGTGGTAACAAGGGTTCATGGTCATACAACACTAGAACACACATTGAGTATTCGATAGTACACACCGTGTAGTAAATGTAAAATGCACCAAGTTTAGTCTGCTAAACCAAGCTAGGTCATTGGATTTTGTTTGTGTATTAATGTCTCTATGTGTTGAATAGGAATAGGTGGCCCACAGTATCCCAAACTACACATTGTACGACCTACTAGAATTAAGTTTTGTCCTATCAGGTTAGGGTTGGACCGTATACCCCTTACACAGCTTGCCTGGCTGGAGACCAAGTAATGAGGAACTACATGGCATGTGGCCCACTAGGCACACTATGTACTCTGAAGATTTTCAATGTACACTCACACTCCGTTTCCCGAGGAATGCACATCATATGGATGGTGAACAACAATACATGTTGTGTAGTTTGAGTTAGACATTGTGTACACATTATAATTACACATATTTATTAAAATTTATTATGATATTATACAAACCATTGAGACATGTACCATCATGCGGGTGTAAGGCTGAGGCACAACACGTGATTGGCATTTTATAAATATGTATTTAAGTTAACATCTTTGTAATGTTCATTTATACTCATTGGGTAGTTGTGAATAGGAATTCACCGGGTTTCCTCTAAGGTACATGTCATGTAAAAAGATTATTCTAAATGAATTTATTTTTCATAATTATTTGGGATGATAATCTCAACGAAATTCAGAAAACTATTTATGAAAAAAAGGATTGGTTAATTGAAGATGATAATTAATTGAATAGATTGTTATTTATATTAAACAAGAACGATTAAATTATTTAATCCAAGTTTTATTTATGTGTAAATATTGTTTCATGTATGGATGATCATGAGCTAGACCATTACCTTTATATGTGGATGGTTTCTTTTAATTTATTTATATAAATTAAATATTTTGGCTCGCAAGCCTTCTCCACATTAATATGTAGGGAATTTTATCCCAATGATTCAATTTTGTAAAACCCCTTTTTACCCCTCACCTACTTGTGAGTTAAACAATGCATATGTATTGGATGGAACTCCCAAGGTAGTGGAGGTGGTTCAAGTTGGAGCTGAGATGAAATGAATCCCAAGAGAAATAGAAGTAGACAGGTGGAAAGTTGTAAAGATGAACCCAAAATGTTCAAGGTGTTTCTACCCAAGGTCAGGGTTATTTTATCAAACAATGGATAAAATAACCCTTAGAAAAGATCAGGATCATTCCCTATGCATTATTTTATTTCTATCCTTTTCATGGTTTATCATTGTGGATGTGTTTTCATGATCACATAATTAATGAATTAAACAAGAATTCAAGATAGAACTAAAATAAACCAGGCTTATGAGTAAATATTATCATGGTATGGTTAATAACTTAAGTAAGTTAAACTTAATATTAACAACCATGTGATAATGATAATAAGAAATTCATGCATAAGAGATATAAATCCCTTAAATAAAAAATTATGTCAGACCAAGCCTTCCATTACTTGATTAAAGGAAAACTCAACAAAACCATGTGTTTGAAAACCCCTAGTTGGGTCACTTACTTTTATTCAGGAAGCCTTTATGAATGGTTTTGGGTTGACATAACCATATTACATCAAACTGAGTATCCCTTTCAAGACATGGTGAATAAATGGAGGTTAGAGTTGAGGAAATCCAATGTTAGGATTTCAGTATTTGGGAGTCCACTCATCATATCACGAAGCTACAAGCCCACAGTTGGCAACGACCTACCTAACTAAATACCTTTAAATAGCTTGACCAACACATTTTAGGGTTATGTGAAGGTAAATATGGATCTTTTCCACTATAATGTGATAGAAATTGTACATTCCAAGTTCAATGGTGAGGGCCACTAGAATGTGATAAAATAGTTGGATATATAATTTATTATTTCTCATAAAAATGTAATCAAGAAATAACTAATGATGTTATATTTTAATTATATAATAAAAATGACAATATAGTCAACCAAACTATCCCTACATTAATTATTGATAATAAGTACATTCTCACCAGTAGTAATTTATAGGAATGTTTTAGACGCTTTTGGGTTATCCTATTCCATAAAAAGATGTCTTATAAGTTGGAGTCATCATTAATTGGTCAAAATTCCAAAGAGGTGAGTGAGGAGGAATTAGTGGTCTATATGAAAAATATGAATGATTTAGTTGACGTTCATTATTTGATTCAATCATCAATTTCTAGTGATCTCATGACGTATCACGAAAACATGGATTCTTGTAGCATTCTTGATCACCTTTGTTGCCTTTACTAGGATATATCTGGACAAGAAATGTTTGATATCTCTTGGGCACTCCTTCAAAGTTATCTTGGGAAGGGTGACTCATATGGGCCTCATGTAGTCAATCTCTTTTGCCACATTTAGTGCGTGGTGGATGTAGGGTTTAATCTCAATGAAGAACTGGGAAATGACCTCATTCTCACATCACTCCCTCAAAGATTCTCCATATTTGTTTTTAATTGTATCATAAAAAACATTGATAAGTTTTTATCTAATCTTATATCCTCATTCTCCATGTGGAAAAATATATGATTCATATAAAACCTTCTTTCATTGTTTTGAATAATAGGAATGGGAAGACCAAGAGCTATAATCGCAAAGCTTCTTCCCAACCTATTAAGAAAAGGATTATAAAAGGGGAGGAAATAGATGAAGTGGCTATTTGTTTCGCATGTGGTAAGAAAGGTCATTGGATGAAGAACTGCTCCTAGCCTAAGAAGTAAGGGGACGCTTTTGGTACATTTGTTATCAAATGCACTCTATATGTTTCTAAAAATTGGGTATCAGATATATCTTGTGGTTCTCATATATGTATTGAAATATACGAACCATGTATATTTAAGAATATTGAATGAGGGGAGGTAGATCTACGAGTATCCAATGAATCCAGACTTAATATTATAGCATTCGGGGACTACCACCTTACATTTCCAACTGAGATAATCTTAGTATTAATGGGTTGTTATTTTTTTCCTTCTATTTCTAAAAACATAATTTCATTATCCTTTTTAGAAACATACATATTTATTTTCATGTTTGGAAATGAATATTTCTTCTTTTACAAATATAGAATTTGTTTTGGAAAGGCACATTTATACATCGCTCCTTACGTGTTGGTTTACACAAACAATGTAATGGAAATAGATAACAAAGGTACTTTACATAAATCATAACACACCCATCTTTTGAATCACAAGGTAGGTCATTTATACTTGAAGCACTTGAAATAGTTACATCAATATGGATATTTAGATTCTTTTGAACTAAAACTAGTTGGCGTATTTCATGCATGTTTACAAGGAAAAATAACCAAAGCCCCATTAAGTGGGAAAGGTGAAAGGTCTAAATAACTTCTTGAATTTTTTCATACCGATGTGTGTGGACCATTTCAATTTGAAGAAAGGGAAGGTTACTCATACTTTATAAATTTTAATGATGATTTTAGTAGATATTGATATATTAAATTAATGAGGTATATGTAGGATTATTTTGATAAGTACAATGAATACACGAATGATGTTGAAAACCTGCTTGGTAAGAAGATTAAGAAACACCACTCAGAATGAAGTGGATAATATCTTAATCTAGACTTAATTGATTACTTATATGAGTTTGGGATTATATCCCAACTCACCACTCCTTACATGCCCCAGCGAAATGTTGTGAGTGAAAGGAGGAACCACACCCTGTTAGACATGGTGTCATCAATGATGAGTCATGTGAGTCTTCCATTATCCTTTTAGGGATATGCTTCACAAACATAATAACACATACTAAACCAAGAAACAACTATATCGATAATTGGTATTCCATAAGAGTTCTGGAGAGGATATAAATCCATGTTTTCAAACTTAAAAGTGTACGGAAGCGAAGCATTTGTTAAGGCCTCATCAAGTAAAAAACTTGCACCCTGAGGTACAAATTGTGCCTTTATAGGATCCGCCAAGGAAAAAGTATATATTAACTATAAAACCCTTCAGGAAAAATGGTTATCGTGGAAATACACTCCATATTCAATAAGAATGTGCACATATCCAAAAGAGAATGTGAGAGCGAGATAGAAATCGATGAAGTTGAGGCTCATGGTATAAAAGAGTTGGTAAAGGAGTAGATTCCACAAATCCCCATGGAAGAATGAACTTTTCTAAAGACACAAGAAATGCATCGGAGTACAATAGAAGTTAAAGAAATTGAACTATATAGTTTTTTAGTTACCAAGGATGGTGACCAATTATTAGTTGTTAATATTGATCTTCTAACCTATAAGGAAGTAGTATCTGGAATAGATGTTTCCTAGTAGAAAGAATCCATGAATTCTAAAATGGATTCCATGTACCAAAACCAAGTAGGAAATTTGGTAGATCTTATAGTTGATGTAAATATTATTGGTTGAAAATGGTTATTCAATAAGAAACTAGATGTTTAAGGAAAATTCATTACCTATAAGGAACTACTTGATAAAAATGGTTTAGACAGTATCAAGGCATTGTCTATGAATAAACCTTTTCATCAGTTGCAATGCTAAAATCCATCAGAATTATATTTTCCATTGTCGCATACCAAGACTAAGAGATTTGAAAAATTCATGTCCAAATAACTTTTCCTATTATGAACCTTCAAGATAATGACTATATGACACATCCTGAATGATTTATGACTCCAAAGGATGACAATAATATATTCATGTTGTAGAAATACATTTATTGTTTAATGCAAGAATCCAGTTCATGGATAATTTATTTTTATAAATAAAAAAAATTGGTTTTATCAAGAATGAGTGTGTAAATTTTGTCTAAAAATGGTTTATTGGGAGTGCATTCTATTTCCTAATAGTATATGTTGATGATATATTACTTTTTGGAAAAGATATACCATTCTTAAATTCTCTAAATACATGGTTGAATCAATGCTTCCACAAGAAGGACTTGGGAGAGGAATCATATATTATTGGGATCAAGATCATTCGTGATAGATCCAAGAAATTGTTGTGATTAATTCATAGTACATACATTATATGATACTGAAGAGATTCAGTATGTAACAATCCCAGAGTGGATTATTTCCAGCGTGACATGGAATTTAACATTCCATGAAAATGTGTCCACGGACACATGAGGAATGAAATATAATGGAAAGTATACCATACACAATAGTGATTGGGTCAGACATGTATGTCCTGCTATGTACTAGATCGTATGTCGCTTATTCATTTAGTGCAGTAGGTTGATATCAGGATGACCCAGGTGACCACCATTGGATGGTAGTCATGAATATACTAATGTATTTGAAACGTACTAAGGTTATGTTCCAAGTTTATGGAGGATATATGAAACTAGTCATAATAGGATATGTAGATGCTAGATTCCAGAATGATCATGATGACATAAAGTCACAAATGGGATACATATTAACTTTGAATGGAGTTTTGGTCAGCTAAAACAGCTCAAAGAAGACTGTGGTCGCATAATTTACAGTTGATTCCATGTATATTGTATCTTCTGAAGAAACTGAAGAATAATTTGGATGCAATGATTCATCCATGAGATGAATGTGATATCTTGCTGTAAAGATCACATCACACTATCCTGTGATAATACTAAAATAGTCTATCTCACAAAATATACAAGGTCACAACATCATACGATGCACATAAATCAAAAGAATAATCTCTTAAGTGATTTTTTTTCAAATAGGTGAAGATACAGTAAGCAGTATTTCCATGGAAAACAACCTTGAATAACCCTTGACTAAATCCTTGACTTAGTGGAAAAAATATTACCATGTGAGGTCTAGTAGATTGAAAGTCACTGTCATTTGGATCATGTCCAAGTGGGAGTTTGTAAGAGTTGGTGTCCTAGAAGAAACTGGTTGTACTATGATTAAATTGATGTTTAATGTATTTAAATATTAAACATCTTATTTCATATTTATCTTTGTTCTGCATGAATATGATGTAATAATTTCTTAGAGTATTTGTTTCATTGATACGGTCATGGAAGTACCCCCATATGATGAGAATCTAGAAATTCTATTACAATATTCTTAAACATAGTTCTACTTTTGGATGAAATACTATGATAGGACACATATCATGAATACCCTCATGTGCTATTACACGTAAGAAGATGAGACATCCTCTCATGAAGATTGAAATTTGAAATATCCATGACATGATAATATGAGAAAAGACATTCCAAAAAGAATTCATAATGTTTTGGTGTCATAACATATGTCAATATGTGTGTATGTGTAATGATCCATAGAAATTAATATTATCATTAATACGTGTTATGAATTTCCCACTTTGATTTACTGATGAAAACCATATCACGCAGATAGTGGGCGAGAAGTAGGGTACGATGGGTGCATCATGAGTGGAATGTTATTAATGGATAAGTTGAGGAAGGATTTGTCCCTTCCATTTATATAATTTGATATCTCATCCCTTTGACTAAAATAAAACCATTGTGCTAAATTCTAGGGCCATGGTGTAATGAAGAGTTTATTTCAGGTAGTTAGATAAAGACATATCCATTACAAAGATTGATTACACTATCATGAAACCTTCATTATGGGATACTAAGACACATGTATTATATTAAAAAATGGGTGTTTTTATGTGGATGTCATTGTGGATACATTATGTTTTTTTCTCTTGGGTGCCTTGACACATTTCTAGACAGTACTCCTGGACTTTAGGTAAGCTCACCTAATTCAAAGAGAAATAATCATAGAGGGTCACACACTAAGTATTTCTGGTGGCCTGAGTTAAATTTTATTTGAATTTAATAAATAAATAATATTATGAATACATAAGAATAATTTTATTCAAGGTAAAATGATTCCATAAATTAAATAAATATCTATTCACCGGATCATGGGAAAAATATATTAATTTTTTTGAAGATTTAATAAATATTTATTAATTATTTAGTAAATAAAGTATTTATTTATGAGAATAAATTATTTATTTATTTATTTAGGTTTTCAATAAATGGAAGTGTCGAGTTTAAGTGGACCAAGGCCGGTCATATAGTATAATAATTATTTACAAGATGATAAATAAATTTTTAACTAGTTTGCACAAATTAAAATAAAACTTCAATTATTTTGTGACAAAAAATATTATTTATAATTTCTTTCTGCGCATGTGGGCACACCATAAATAATGATGCAGTATTATTATTAATAGAATGCGTTTTCTCTGAGGTTATGAATGTATTTAATTGGTGTTTCTCAAGTAAACATTTTAACTGAATCCCTATGTCAATAAATAGACACACATGTCTATTGTCCCATGTACCAAACTGCACGACTATTTAATTAAAAAAATTTGAGCTAAAAAATTTCTCTCCCAAATCCTCTTCCCCCCCCGTCTAAAAAATGAGAGATGTTTCTCAAATCCATAGAACAAGCGGTCAATAATGATCGACATATGACACTCGGTTTTCCACGCTAGCACTCGGAGAATGAGTGCTGTTGATCAGAGGCCATCAGAGCACTTGTAGATCACCTATAGATGGATTCTTGTTTATATCCTAAAAAATTCTACAAGATAACTTGGAAGGGTATTTTTGATGATCAACATCATCATTGAAGAAAATACCAAAGATCCAGGTATTATTTTCTTTATGAAATCAACTAAATTATTTCAAAACATGAATTGAATGATCCTATATTAATGTTTTGGTCCTCGTTATTATTTATCTAAATATTAGATTATATTTAGTATAGACTGGCATTAATCAATGTATTGATCCTAGAATAATCATTGATCAGGGAAAAAATCTAGGTTGGGTATTGTCCCAATGACACTATCGTTATGCCTATAACCTAAAAGAATACCAATACATTGAACTCAAAATATCATTAGAGGAACAAATTCAGGATATATAATGTTAAATTCTGTATATACACCTCATAGAAATATTTTGGTGTATAACATGTCATGAGCCTGAAATAAATAAAATTGAGAGAAATTATTTTTCCGATTTAGTAACTTTTGAAACCTAAATCCCATGAAACAATGATAATAAAATTGATATTGAAATATCGACAAATTAAATTATAATGATAATAAAATGAATCAATGGGTAGTTTAAACACTATAAAAAATGATATTTGTGGTTAATAATGTTCAAATCTAATGAAAATAAAAAGTGGGATGATATTCCCTTAACTTGTGTATTGATTATCATCATCCACATAAAAACCTACTGTATAATAAATGTAATTTTATAATTAAAATTTTCAATACCCATATTATTATATATAATAACAAATATGTTTTTATTTTCTTTATATGTTACCAAATTATTAACACTTCATAGATAAGGTTTTATATTGGGTAATATCCACATTGTTTTTCACAAGAGTATTATTTTGTAATATTTTTGGTCCTCATATGCATATCATGAATTAAAAACTATAATCCAGGTTATAAATATCATTTAAAATCATCATATATTTATTTATAATAATCAAAAAAATATAGAAATATAAAAATGGAATACAATGTTCAGGGAGAGGGTAGGCCGTACGTACACATGATAATTATTTCCATTTTTCATTATAATATTGAAATAATGTAAGTGAATGAAATATTTGAATATATATACATGTATATATTTAATTAAAATTAATATTTTATTTGTATTATATATGTTAACTAAACACATCATTCATAAATTCCATGTATTGTTTGGATGAATCACATTGCATTGATGGTGCGGTAGTCCACACTACTCCCAACGAAATAACAGTATTTACAAAAATGGAAATCATGATGGAATGATCTATATAATAAATATATAATTATAAATAGATCATAAATACCATATATATAATATAAAAAATATGTCCATCATTATTCCCAACTACGAGTAGTGTTAAATATAAAAAAATCACATCTTTTTTGAGGTGGTACATCTCCATACAAAGAAATGATAGGTTATTTAACAATTAAATGGAATTTTATGTCAGTGTTAGTCAATCCCTTTGAATAAAAATATTAAAATATATATATGATACTTTTTTTATAATAAAAACATTTAATAAGATGAAATGAGGTGTTCAATAAATAAAATATAGGAATAGAGTTTGAAGAATGATGTCACATTTTCTTGGAGTAACTAATTTTCATTTGCACCAAAGTGATTATTTCGTAGGATTTATGACAAATTTAAGGATTTATGGACAAAGTGATTGATGTTGGTAATTTTATTGGGTGTTATTAGACAAGAATAATAGTTTCTATATGTGTTAACAAGGGGGATAGGGGGTGGGATTTGTTGGTATTGGAGGGGATATAGTTGTCATTTCTAAAACAAGTTTTGTGTTCCTATGTAGTTACCCAAAAAATCATCCAAAACCATAGAAACTCAATAATAGAAGCTTTATCAACTATATATTGAAATAAAATTAATTTCTGAGTAGTTTAAATGTCATTTGGGATATTATTATTATGGGTTTCCCTTGTTAATTAAAATTTACCTTATTCACTATAATTAATCATAACAATTTTAAAGATTATTTTTTTTAATTTTTATTTTATATTATTATAATATAAATATAATATTTAATAAAAAAAATTATTTCCTTTTTATATAATTAAATTCATAGAATATAAAAAAACAAATTTAAGGCCAATCTCATAGACGTGGTAATAAAGTAGTTTTTAAAAAATTAGAATGTTCAAAATTTTATTAAGCTTTTATATATAAATTCAATATAAAATTATTCCAATGAATAAAATTGGAATAATATATGTATAATTTATCTAATTTTACATTAAATCCATCTTGAAATATATTTTATCAAAATAAATTAAATAGAGGAACTAGCCGGTTTGAATTAAAATTCATTATTATTTACTATTCATCCAAAAATGAAGTACCTCATAAAAAACAAAAAATTCACCATAATATATTTTGACATAATGGATTCAGTAATAATATTTATTTTAAAAAATTGAATTTCTAAAAGTTTCTTAAATTAGTTTTATTAATATGAATAGAAGTAAAATAATTAATGCTTTAGATAAATTAGTATTTTTGAACATTTAAAGACATTACATAAAATTTTATTTTTCATTATCTCTATTTTAAATAATATTTGAAAATTTGTTATTACTATTAATTTTACTATATATAATTTCTTTTTTTAATTAAAATTTTTAAATTATTATAATAATAAAATGAAGTTACGTAGAATATTTATGTTTCCTGTAACTCATGCCCAATCTTTGTAGCATATAGCGAAGGCGAAGATGGTGTTGTGTGTAGTGAAAAATTATCTTTGTGTATCATATAATGAAATATTAAAATGGTTTATCTTAAAAGGAATTAATAAAATTATTATTTAATATAACACAATATATATTATGTGTTTCATGAAATGTAAAATATCAAAAAAATATTTAATTAATTGAAACAAAATATATTTCACAAATACATGGGGTGTTACATTTTACCCTACATATAATAAATATATTCCTCTAAAATCATATGTTTTATCGAAGGATTAATACCTTAAATTTGTATTGATTGTAATCCTTATTGTAATAATTAATACTAAAACATCCTTTAAAATATGAATGTGAGTAACATAACGGGTACTGAATGAAACACATAACTAGGTTTACATAAAAGAGAACATAGTAGGGAAGTGAAAACATGGATATGTGATGACATATATAAATATCATGTATTATAGAATATATATAGTGAACATAGACATTATAAGGTAAACAATCACAAATCCATAAATCTATGATTATCTAAGGGACCATTTGATTCATCGAAAAAAATGTACTAGGGTAACCCATTCAATTTTCATGATTATTTAACTTGTGTTGGTGAATTTTCATGAAAATTTATACTTTCTAGACATTATTCCATTTTAAAAGTAAAATCTCACCATTTTGACTTTTCTGGACCAATTTCCACTTCACCTCTTTCTCCAAAATATGTGGTGAAGTTTACATTCATAAATCACTAAGATATCGTGAGATCCATGATAATTTATTCCATAAATATTTAGTTAAAAATCAACACATTATTGCCCGAGAACATATTCTAATATGTATTAATCTTCATGTTATGAGATAATACATTAATATCAAAAACGTTTTTAAAATATTAACTTAAACATTCAATAAATGTATAATCTTACAACCCTTCAAAAATATAATTTTACCTTTCTTTATTAAATATTCTCTTATCATATACCGAAAAAAATTATGTTGAATACTTTGGATCATCCATGCACCAATAGAAAATTAAATGATATTTTTTTGTTAAAAAATCTGTGCAGAGGGATATAATCAGAAGATATTTCACTAAAATATGGACAATATTTTTATCATAATTCTTATTAATGCGAAATCAAACATTAAATTACCAACTAAATTATGGAGGATATGTTTCAACCATCTTAGCATTAATTACATTATCCATTATGTATAAGGCCCCGATGTTAATCATTACTTAATATTGAATTAAATGAATAATTCACATTGATGATCCTTTCAGGTTTAGAGTTTTAGACAATTTGATCATAAATCATGAATTATATTCCACATTTAAACAAAGTGGTTACAAAAATGATAGTATTCGTTTTTTCCCATCAACGGAAACATATTTAAAATAAAACATGGATTGTTTCTTGACACTTCCTTGACATTATCTTCATATCATGTACCTTTCCCTTGACCTGTGAAAAACATTTCAAAAACATGGGATGAGCATAAAAAGCTCAGTAAATGATATAAAAGTATGAAAAGAAAACATTAGTCCATGTGTGAAATCATACATTACTCATAAAACATAAGCATTTTAACATACTTCATCAAATCATGAATAAACCATAGAAATCATAATGAATAAAGGTAACTTGAGGCATTCATAACATTCTTACGTAGGGAGTAACCCTCTTTGTTACATTTGGAATACCCATCACAGTATATTCCCTAAATCTCTTGGGAGAAACCTTAACGTTTAACCCCTTCGTGTTACCCAATGCATTAGAGAGCTATATCGAGCTCACCCGCCCTTAGTTTATCACGGAACCACCCATCTTCATAATAATGCCCAAGAACCATAACATTATCGTACCACATAAAACATGTATAAAGGAAACATAACATTTCCACTTTGAAATCACAAGATATCAAAAAAACACATTGATATAAAAACATTATGAAGACCATTTTCAATACCAAAATAAAAGAAGATTAAAACATGGTATTAAATTTTCATTCAAAAAAATTTATGGCTTGTAGAGGAACCCAAAACTCAAATAATGGTCACGGTGGCGGAGAAGTCATTGTCGCCGCATACATACGACAATAAAAACATTCCTTTTTTTTCGTTTAGTAAAACGCTTCATATAAAAAGATTCCTTTTGAATAAATGAAAAGTCAAAGGGGTTTATACACCGTATAAAAGAAATTTGTGTATAAAACAAAATATGCCTCAATGAAAGGAGATTGAGATGATGTCCCTTACAAAGACGATATCCTTGGATTAAGGATAAATCAATTACATAATTATGTGTGAAAAACGAATAAACCAAATATAAGTGGATATTAAATGTAAAACAATCAGAGTACATTCACACATATTCATAGAGTGACATATTCAAGGAGTAAAAGTTTATCCCAAAGAATCAAAATTGGGAAAAGAAGTTCCCTTGCAAAAATTCGACATCCTAACAACATCACTTCAAAATTCAGAAAAAGAGTTGATGAGAGATAAAAAGGGTATATCATCACTTGGAAATAAAATTTACATCAATAAGGATATATAAGAACATATCCCAACATAATATTATGTGAATTAAAAGACATAACAAAATAAGTCTTTTAAAAAGAGGAGGGTGAAAGGTTCCCTTACCGACTTGGGTAACTTTCGAAACGTACACCCCATTAAAGAAGGGTCATAGAATGAATATGTAAATACCCATAAATGAAATTATATTGAACCAAGAGTATTATAATTTGAAGTACATACACAATTCAAAGAAAATTGTGGCAAATGTAGAATAAATCTCACAGGACTAAAAGTGATATCACTACTAGAAAAACAGGTATTTGCGACGGGTCATTTGCGACGGGGGCCCGTCGCAAATGGCCGGTTGCTGAAAACGGCGTCGCAACAACACTTATTTGCGACGGGCCCGTCGCTAAAGCCTTTTATTGCGACAGTTATTCTCCCCGTCGCAAATAGTACTCCGTATATTTGTAAAAAACTTTTAAAATAGTTTTTGCGACGGGACCCGTCGCAAAAACTAATTTTTTAAAAAAACAAAAAACTATTAATAAATTATTTTAATGCATATAATAATATTAGTATTTGCGACATACATAGTATCCCGTCGCAAATACTATAAAAAAAATAAAAATAAATAAATTATTAATAAATTATTTTAATTATTATAATAATAGAATTATAATTCACAAATAAAAATAATAAATTATTTTAATTAATATAATAATAATAGAATTATAATTCAAAAATAAAAAATAATATAATATTAATAAATGATTTAATTAATATAATAATATTAGAATTATAATTCATAAATAAAAAATATATTAATAAGTTATTTTAATTAATATAAAAATAATAGAATTATTTTACATTCAAATATTAAAATAATTCAAGTATTACAAAAAATATAATTAAATTATAATATTATAAAATCTTAATATATATATAAAATTTAATATTATAAAATATAAATAATATTATTATTCATCTTAATATTGTTATTTAAAAATATAATATTATTAATATTTTATAATGAGACAGAAACTACGAATAGAAAAAAAATAATATTTTGATTTCACAAATTTTATAACATAAATACAAACTCTAATCTGAAGGAGGGGGGGGAGGTGGGGGATCTGCAGATGGTGGTGGAGGAAACTCCATCCCAAAAGCATGAGTGAGTCGGCGCATGTACTACATCTGCTCCTGATGCTGCTGCTACCATTGACTCGTCTGCTCCTCGTACAGCTGCTGCTGGCGTCGACGCTCCTCCTCATGCTGCTGACGCATCTGCTTCTGCTCCTGTCGGAGACTCTCTATCTGTGCAGTCTGAGATCGCAACTGATCCTCATACTGTGTAGTAGAAGAAGATGCACGAGCTCCTCTCGAGCTGGACGCCGACATCGCAACACTGCCATAATAATCTCCGGGAGTCAGTCGAGAGCCGATACCAACTACCCGGCCCTTCTCGAAGGCATACTGGGTGGCCTGCATCCATGCCGCTTCATCAAACTGACGGGCAGTGGTCTGATCTGATGAGTCGGCCTGACTCTCAGGCTGGGCCTGTGACGCTGCGGCCTCATATGACTCCTATAGTTTCAATTTAAAATTAAAATTGTGAATATATTATATGCAGTTAATTTTTAAACTTGAAAACAAATAATACTGACCACGATGTGATGCTGACGATCACCTCTGAGCTCCCCAGTAGCAGGATCACTATACATCCTCCGATATACGTCGTAATCCGTAATATCGGGGTGCTCGACAGCCTATAAGAATAAAAAATAAACTGTTAATATTTATAGTTATATAAAATATTTATAAATAATGTACGTACCAGATGCTGTCTATGAGTACTGAAAGAACGACTCCCAGCTCGATGAGTCACCTCCTGTCTCCCCCGATTCTTCCTCCCCACCGATGATCTCCTCTGAAAGGCACCACTCAACCAGTGCACACATAATCCATCCCATACATGGGATGAAATATACTCTGGTCTGTGTGCTCTACATGACTCCTCAAAATCTGACACTCCTGCTTTCTTCATCGCAGCTTTTCTTAAATTGTGCAAAAACTGACGAAGGCAATCACGCATGGCCACCTCCCATGCCTCTTGGATGGCGTCACGCATGGTATCCTCGATCAGATACCATAAACCCTACAAATAAATAAAAATATCAAGTTAGAAATGAAATAATTTTCAAAATAAAAATTATTTATTTACGTACGTACCAACCAATGGCCGAACATGGCCTGCTGCACATCAATGAGAATCTTCTCCCATGTGGTCCACGGCTGAGATAAATAGTTGCGCAAAATAGCGCTGCCCTGTCCGACTGCTATATGTGGAAAACTGAAAAAATAATAAACATTTATTATGTGAATAGATTAATGAAATCTTAGTCAAATCCACAGGTTATCACACAGGTTATCACACCTCCGTGTGCGTGGATCAAACCCAAGATGTGGACGTCGCTCGGGGACGGGGTCCGGAATCATCAATCGTGCAAGACCACGCCCCCTCCGCGTACTCCCTGGAGCGCCTGCAGGCTGAGGGTCATCTGCCAGCAACTCATCCGCATCGAAAGGCAGGTCAGCATCCGCCAACTCACGAAATGTGGCATCGTCCATCTGAAACAGAAAATGTTAATGTTAGCAAATAATTGATAATTACTATTATATATACATATATACATATTATGATTTTATATAAATACCATGAAATTCTATAAGTGTTCATCTTCATCATCATCTTCATATATGTCAATGTCATCTTCATATTCCTCCTCAACATCATCGATATCCATTCGAGTTACAGTTGCTTCATCTCTTACCATTTCAAATTCATGTGTGACATCATTAACATCATCGTCATCACCGACTCTTAAATGTGGGGTGTCGTCATTGATACTCATGTCTCTTTGTAAAAAAGATTGATTTTGAGTACTCTCTTGAAAAACTTCAATTCTTTGCACATCAGTGAAAGCACATTCAGTTTGACTAAACTGATTGTCTCGAATTTTGATTTTTATTACTCTCCACCAATCAGTCAAGTCTCTTGATGTAGCACAGTACTTTGCGTAATAAACTTGATATGCCTGTTGAGCCAATAAGAATGGTTCATTTACTGCGAGAACACTTTTACATTTAATATCGATGATTCCATGAGTCGGATGAACACACACGCCTCTCTCTGTATCCAACCACCGACATTTGAACATGGTTATGTAATGTTTTCCAAGATAACAGAGTTAAATAATTTCATCAAGTATGCCATAAAAGTCAACTTCATTTTCTTGATGATGAGATCCTCTCAAGATAACTCCACCGTTCATTGTTTTTTTTTCTATTCCCTATATGCATGTGTGTGTAATCGAAATCCATTCACCACATATGCATTATAAGTTTTAACAAGTTTGGAAGGTGGGTTACTCAATACACACAGCCATTTGTCAATTTTATCAGCATGTCGAGACACCTGAAAATTTGTGAAATAATTATCAATATAGTAAACTATACATTTAATGAGTTGCTAAAAGATAAAGAATTTATGTTACCAGTTTTTGAAACCACTGAGAGAAATTTTTCAGTCGACGTTTTTCGAGAGCAGCTGCTGTAATTTGTGGAATTTGTTTCTTGATATGATTATCATACAACCTATAAAAACCAAAGTTATTTACTGTAACATAAATGATAGAATAAGTGATATAAAAACTTACAGTACAACTGATGTCATCTCTTCACAGTTGAGCAGAACATACGTATGAGCTCTCTGATGTTCATCATCTGAAAGCCAGTGTTCATAAACTCCACCAAAACCAAGCTCTGACTGGTTGAAAACAGATAATTGAATGTCGATTTCATCAATATTCCTCTCATTCCATCCCATTCGGTTGTGTTTTGAAGGATACTCAGATTCAAAATAATGGGAGCAGAAAAAAGATATTTCCTCTTGCAAATAAGCTTCTGCAATAGATCCTTCAACAGATGCTTTGTTGCGTACTTTTCTTTTCAATTTTTGCATGCATCTTTCAAATGGGTACATCCATCGAAACTGTACCAGACCTCCACATTTGGCTTCATATGGAAAATGTAACATCAAATGTTCCATTGAGTCGAAGAAAGACGGCGGAAATATTTTTTCCAGTTTACATATAATTACAACATCTTTTTCAAGTTTGCCTAGAGCATCATAATCTGCCGTAGCCGCACAAATTTCCTGAAAAAAATGAGACATGTCTGTTATGGAATCCCAAATCACAGAATTCAACAGACCTCTTAATCCAATGGGTAGAAGTCTCTCCATTATAACATGAAAATCATGACTTTTTAATCCAGTAATATGACCATTCTTTACACATCTACCCAAATTGGAAGCACAGCCATCTGAAAGTCTCAAATCTGCAATCCACTGACAAAATTTTGCAACTGCTTCTAATTTTCTCATCTTGCAGCCAGGATATAATGCATCCTCAGCAGACTTCAACAACTCATAAAATTCAGACGGTGCCAACTCAGGATTTGAAGCTATATCAGCTGGAGTTTCTGTATGTTGAACAGATGAACCTGCAACATTATGTACTAAATCTTGAAACCAGGATGGATCCGGAATCAAGTTGGTATCACCTGCTCTGGAACTGCGTTCACCGTGTTGATACCAAAAAACATAATCTGGTTGAAAACCAAAACGCAAGAGATGTTCTCCCACTTTGTCAAACGTGTCAAACGTTCTCAATGCACATTTTCTGCAAGGGCATTTTATTTTGCCTTCTGAAACAAATTCTGGATTTGATGCCGCAAATGATAAAAAAGTCTCCACACCCTCTACATATACTGGATTTAAACCAGAACCGTTTGGATTTCTACGTTGATTTATCCATATGCGGTCACCTAATAATGATTGTTGACGACCTCGTTGTTCCATATTTCTCTATAAAATATAAAATCATTACTGGTTTTGAATAATTTGTTAGAAAAAACACTCAAGCTAGGATAATTATAGAGTTTAGATCATACACGACTGACGCAAACTTTTTATTGAGATAGACCTAAAAATTGACTCTTTAAGAATTAAAAATGTTGAGAATAAAGCAAAACATGTTACAAATATTGATAATTTTAATATTATATAAATTTTTTATTATT
Source organism: Viscum album (assembly GCA_963277665.1). NCBI lineage: Eukaryota > Viridiplantae > Streptophyta > Magnoliopsida > Santalales > Viscaceae > Viscum > Viscum album. The sequence continues at coordinate 412,889,415 of OY728136.1, forward strand.
ATCATAGTACTAATATTATTGGTAATTATTACTAATTATTGGTAATTATTGGTAATTATTGGTAATTATTGGTAATTATTACTAATTATTGGTAATTATTGGTAATTATTGGTAATTATTACTAATTATTGGTAATTAATACTAATTATTGGTAATAAATACTAATTATTGGTAATTAATACTAATTATTACTAATTATTGGTAATTATTGGTAATTATTGCTAATTATTACTAATTATTACTAATTATTACTAATTATTGGTAATTATTACTAATTATTGGTAATTATTTCTAATTATTGGTAATTATTGGTAATTATTACTAATTATTACTAGTTATTACTAATTATTGATAATTATTACTAATTATTACTAATTATTACTAAATATTGGTAATTATTGATAATTATTACTAATTATTGGTAATTATTACTAATTATTACTAATTATTGATAATTATTACTAATTATTGGTAATTATTATTAATTATTACTAATTATTAATAATTATTACTAATTATTGGTAATTATTACTAATTATTAATAATTATTACTAATTATTGGTAATTATTATTAATTATTACGAATTATTGGTAATTATTGGTAATTATTACGAATTATTGGTAATTATTACTAATTATTGGTAATTATTGGTAATTATTGGTAATTATTGTTAATTATTACTAATTATTGGTAATTATTACTAATTATTACTAATTATTGGTAATTATTACTAATTATTACTAATTATTACTAATTATTACTAATTATTACTAATTATTACTAATTATTACTAATTATTACTAATTATTACTAATTATTACTAATTATTATTAATTATTACCAATTATTGGTAATTATTGGTAATTATTACTAATTATTGGTAATTATTTATAATTATTGGTAATTATTGGTAATTATTAGTAAGTATTGTTAATTATTACTAATTATTGGTAATTATTACTAATTATTACTAATTATTGGTAATTATTACTAATTATTGGTAATTAATACTAATTATTGGTAATTAATACTAATTATTACTAATTATTACTAATTATTGGTAATTATTTTTAATTATTACTAATTTTTGGTAATTATTACTAATTATTGAGAATTATTACGAATTATTACTAATTATTGGTAATTATTATTAATTATTACCAATTATTGGTAATTATTGGTAATTATTACTAATTATTGGTAATTATTACTAATTATTGGTAATTATTGGTAATTATTGGTAAGTATTGTTAAATATTACTAATTATTGGTAATTATTACTAATTATTACTAATTATTGGTAATTATTGGTATTTATTCATAATTATTACTAATTATTACTAATTATTGGTAATTATTGGTAATTATTACTAATTATTACTAATTATTACTAATTATTCCTAATTATTCTTAATTATTCCTAATTATTCCTAATTATTCCTAATTATTCCTAATTATTCCTAATTATTCCTAATTATTCCTAATTATTCCTAATTATTACTAATTATTACTATTTTTTGATAATTATTGGTAATTATTGGTAATTATTGGTAATTATTGGTAATTATTGGTAATTATTGGTAATTATTGGTAATTATTACTAATTATTACTAATTATTACTAATTATTGTTAATTATTGGTAATTATTACAAATTATTGGTAAGTATTACTAATTATTGGTAAGTATTAATAATTATTGATAATTATTACTACTTATTGATAATTATTACTACTTATTGATAATTATTACTAATTATTGTAATTATTACTAATTATTGGTAAGTATTACTAATTATTGGTAATTATTACTAATTATTACTAATTATTCTTAATTATTGATAATTAGTGGTAATTGTTCCTAATTATTAGTAATTAAATGAATAATTACCAATAATTACAAATAATAACATTATTAGTATATTTTATTATTAATATTAAAATAATATAATTTTCTAATTTATATACAATTCTCCTTTCATCTTTGCGTTTTCTCTCTCCACATACAAATAATACATGTGAAGACAGCAAACACACAGATGAAAAGAGAATTGTATATATATAAAAAATTATATTATTTTAATATTAATAATAAAATATACTAATAATGTAATAATGTTATTATTCCTAATTATTGGTATTTATTACTAATTATTAATATTTATTCTTAATTATTAAAAATTATTACTAATTATTCCTAATTACCATTAACTATGAACAATACTAATAATTTAAATTTATTAAGTAACAAAACAATGTAAATATAATTAAATTACAACTAATTAAGAATAATTGAAACTAATAAACAATTAAAAATAAATATTAAATTAAAATGAACATAAATACCTTGAAAATTGATCTGCTCTGATCGTTCTTCAAAACTTTAATATCAACTCTGGAGAAAAAAATTAAACTGGAGAAAAACTGAACTTTAGAAATACAAATTTGGGAGAAGAAGAAGATGGAGTTTGAGAATGATTTGAAAAAAACGGATGGGGGTATTTATAGGTTAGATTATTTGCGACGGGTCCATTTGTGACGGGATTCCCGTCGCAAATAGTGTTATTTGCGACGGTACCCATCGCAAATACCTTATCCAACATTTATTACGGTCAACGGTTAAATAGTTATTTGCGACGGGTCCCGTCGCAAATAACCACCTGCCGACATACTATTTGCGACAGAGAAATATTCCCGTCGCAAATACCTTTTACCGCCCCGGTTATTTGCAACGGGAATATTTCCCCGTCACAAATAGTTTTCCCGCGATTTGGCGCGCAACTCGCGCGAGTTCTTTTGCGACGGGGAAAGCAATCCCGTCGCAAAAGCCTACTTATTTGCGACGGGTAAATACCCCCGTCGCAAATAAGTTTTTAACGGGGCTATTTGCGACGGGAATCTATCCCGTCGCAAATACCCATTTTTCCCGTAGTGGATGAAAAATCTCTTACGAAAACTCTGCAGCCTAACGGCGCCACTTAAAACTTCCAAAAATGGATTGATGAGATCAAATAGGGTCTCTTATCATATTAAAATAAAATTTACAGAAAGGGGAATATTAAAGAACATCCCCCATAACAACAAAGAGGATCTTAAAAGAAGTGACATAAAGGAGAGTACTTAAAAAGAAAGAGAGAGGTTAGATCTCTTACAAAAATTCGGCAGCCTAACGGCGCCACTCAAAACTTACAAAATGGATTGATGAGAGAAAATAGGGTCTCTCATCATATGAACATAAAACGTACAGTAGGAGTAATATAAAATAACATCCCAATCATAAGAAATATGAGCTTAAAAGGAATGACATAAAAGAGTGTACTTAAAAAGAAAGAGATGGGTAGGATCCTTTACCTCGTGTCCGACATGACTCGATCGTTCTTTAATCTCCTGAATAATAAAATTTGGTCAATTTATAATTTAATAAGGACCTACTTTAAAGATTATTATTCAGTTAATATCACATATTATAATGTTATAATAATTGGTTAATAAAGTGAGTTCATATCATACGTTTTTGTCGATGTTCGGTACATGAGTAAAAATTGAACTTGTTGGAAAAGAATTTTCCATCTAGTTATAGGTACATCATATCCATAATAGTATTGATGTTTTAAATATTATATATATCCAGTATTTATTCATTTTATACTATTCCATAACATTTGGAGATAAAAAATTAAAAGCACCGTTCATGGAGACGGTAGGCGGTACGTACGCATGAACGCTACATTCATTTTTTGTCATATTAATGGAATTAAAAAAAATGAGATATATATATATATATATTATAATTCCATAATGATATACATAATTTAGACGTAATATATTACATATATATCCATTATATATATGTATTTATAATAGTACAAAACATTTGGAGATAAGAAATGACATGTACCGTTCATGGAGACGGTAAGCCGTACGTACGCATGAACGCTACATTCGTTTATTTTTTTTTGTATTCAATGGAATTAGATAATAATGATATAAAGTTATATTGTAATTCCAGTAGGATATCATATGTAATACCATTAATTACATCCTTTATACGTCCCACATATGGCATTAACAAATCAAATCACTTTGAGGGGGCGGTAGTCTGCACTTCCTAAAATGAAGATATCGTGTTTACCCATAATGGAAACCATAAAAGCATTCCATAAATAAAAAATACATAAGCTTAAGGAAAACATAAACATATTATATATCATATATTAATATAGTGACATCTTAATGGCCACCATTGAAGGAGTTAAAATAATATTGAACAATCCTCATTTCGTGAGGTAGTAATTCGCCATCCATAGAAACAGTATGTTCTTTAACCATTAGACGGAGGTGTGTGAAAGTGTAGATCTAATAATTCTTATAACAACATCCTATTATATTTAAGGTACTGGTGTTGTTTCAAAAAAAGTTAATAAAAAGAGTTTAGGGGTTTGGAGAAGAAAAATAAAAGAAAAGAACACAAGGGAAGACATTACATTTAAATCGGGTAACTCTCTTTGATTTGAGCTCAAAGGCTTCCTTGGAAAGGATTCTTCCCAAATTGAGTATTAAATGATGAATAGAGGGATTTGGAGAGATGAAATGGGCAGGGGTTGGCCGAGCCAAAGGCTTGAGAGTTGTGTGTAAGGTGGTAGAGGTGGGGGGCTTTTATAAGAGGAAAGGAGGGGCACTCTTGGTAAGTTATAAAATATTACTTTATTATAAAATGATTTCTAGATTTAAAAGGTCTCAAAAGGATATATTTCGAGTATAAAGTGATGAGTTTTCGAAATCCACCCATCTAATAGGTTTGTGACAAGTGTAAGACTTATATTTCACCCTATCTTCTCATTTTATTTAAATCGTTCATTTATGAGGTAATCACTGCATCATCACGGTGTCATAAATAAATTAATTTATTTAACATATAAAAATTATTAAAAACTATCATGATGTAGGAAATTATTTTATCTTTCTAATTAATATTTATAGTCAAAAATATGACTTGTATAACCCCATTTAAAAATTGGTTTAGTAAAAACAACTCATGTTTGTGACATTTTTATTTTAACTTTAAAAAAAGGTATTAATGTCATCTTCCAAGAAAATTGGCTCCATGGGGTCCCCAAGTTTACCCATAGATTGTATTGGTCGGAAATTACTAATCAAATGAGGGTATTATATGTGTCTAGGTCATTTCATATCATTAAAACATTATTTTTACCTTAAACTACACTAATTACCTCTAATCACGATTAAAACTTAAAAGATACTATTCACCAAAAAAATAATTTTAATCGCATTGAACCATATTTTACTTCTTAATGACAACCATTTATGTCGGATTTTTTAAATTCAAAACACAGAGGTGGTAAAATTTTATTTAAACGAAAAAATCAGTTTTTTAAGTACCACTTAGTGGTTTCACTATTCATCAAAAATTGACGTTTTCCAGAAAAATACCAAAAAATCACCCTAAGTTATATTTGATATTCTAAATTCAAAAATGATGTCTATTTTTCAAAATTCACAACATATAAGTTATATTAATTAATTTAATAATTAATTCCCACTGTCAGAGCAAATAGCGTGTTTTTATGAAACAATAAGCATCAAAAGATTTACACTAGTTTAAGTCCAATTTCAAGATGAAATTAATTCCAATGACCACTATTGGATTAAATGGTAAAATTATATTCTAATTTCACTTTAAAACCAATTAATAAGATAATCTAATCATATAAATAAATTAGATTAAAAATAGTATTTGAATTAAAATACAACATTTTTCACAATTCATTAAAAATGAACTATATCGGAAAAATACCAAAAATATACACAAAGTAAATTTTGATGTCCCGATTCTAAATTAGAATTTTATTTTGTCAAATATAACACATAAAATTTTCAAAAAGTGGATTTAAAAGAGGTTCGTCATCAAAAGGCAATTAATCGACCTTTTAAAGAATATTAGATTGTTTACGCTTAAAATTGGATTCATTCACATTTTAAGCCTATAACATTTATTGGATAAAAGTAAAAATATTTTAAAAACATATATAATCATTTTTTAGTTAGTTCTGTTCATTCTCGCCATTATAATGTCTAGGCATTAACTACCATTGAAAATAATATTATTTTATTATTAGAGTGCAACGTAAGATTCCCAAGAAACTTGTTGTTGCGTATTGGGTACGCCATCGTGCATAGCGTCCCCTTTAAAGTTAAATTAATATTTTATTCAAAAATATGGATAAATGTGAAAATGAAATATTCTTTATTTACCTGGGGTGTTAGAACCTTCCCCCCTTTTCGGAATTGCGTCCTCGCAATTTAAAAATTGTGCTTGGAAACTTCATTGAAAATCTCACATCAGAATAAGAGTCAGTAAAGCAATCACTTTAAAATAATGAAAGAGAAGTACAAAGGTCACCCGAGTTAACCCATAATAGGATTCCATGTAGGAAAAAATGGATATGGAGGAAAAAACAAAGGTTCATGTTCTGAGGTAGAGTCATAGTAAACATGTCTAGGAGAAAGTTAACCATAATAAAATCACAAACTTGTGATGGGTTAAACAGTATTCGATTCCCCATTAGGAAAAGTTAACAAATTTTTTTTTTTAAGTTACTCTTCATTGAGGAATTTATTTTTGAGCTTAACTAAATCATAATGAAACATACTTGTCACGTAGACTTTCAACTTTTACTATATTCCTTAATCAAACTCGTATTTTCTCCAAAAGACGAGTTTTTAGGAAGACTTGTTCGCATTAAGAGTACTATAATCAACTTCATGAGAATCACCTAATCCACAAAAGAGAACTATATATTTCCCATGTATTTAGACAAAATCCAAAACCAAAATTGTTAGTATGAGATTAGATAATCCACAAAAGTATAATCTTTTATTAAAAGAAAATCTATTCTTAATCTCCAAAATTTGTCCAAAAAAACCCAAAGTTCAAAGAAGACCATTCGATAAACATTTGTCCATAAAATTCTTCAAAGTAAACCAAACTAAGATTGAAACCAAAATATTTTAAGGATTTAATCACATAGTCTTCCAAGGTAAAAATTAACTTTTATCTCCAAATAACATCAGTTGCTCTTAAATTATCATATTGAAAAGTAATTAACCTAATCACATATCCTCGATGATGGGTTAATAATTTCCATAGATAACCCAAAATAAACTTAATCTTGATTCCTATAATCATCAAACTAAAAAGAATTAGTCAAACTAACCAGGGACTTCACATAGTCCAGTGGTAGGTGATAAATACCAGTCGCACTTTGGTTGTGGGTTTGATTCCCGCAGCTTTGTCCGATGCTATGGGTTGTCACACGGTCCGTGTGATGTCCTTTTTCCAAAACTATATAATTCTTAAAACATTCCCCAAAATGAGATAAAATCTTCAAAAATAATCATAACAAATTTTAACATCAAGTTTATCTCATGAATTTCATTTTCCATCATAATATATAATAACCCATAATTACCTCAAAAGTAAGGATCATATAAACCCTAATGGTTACCTTTATAATTATTACATGAAATTCCACATCGATTGGTCATCTCATACATGATGCATTACAGAACATACCAAGTTACAAGTGGTTGATCATGACCCCTTGATAGTTGGTTTAGAACAACCACGACTTTCCTCATTGAATCCCTCATTTCATCCAGTCTCTTAATCAGAGAACCACCACAGTTTCCTTCAAACCTATTGTCACTTTGGTGCTTGCTAGATCCATCCATTCACAAAAAACAAAAATGTCAGTGTGAGTATATCAATAAAACCATCATGTACTAATGAGTAAGATAAACACTAAGATATACTTACTCATTCACTTTATCTTAAATTATGACTCTTTCTGAAATCCTAACCATTATGGTGATGTCACTTATGCCTAGAGAATACCCTATCCTCTAAAGTTATCTAAACCTACCTCTGATACCAACTATAAGGCCTCGAACTTAAACCTTACTTAATATTGAATTAAATGAATAATTCACATTGAAGATCTTTTCAGGTTTAGAGTTTTAGAGAATTAGATCATAAATCATGAATTACATTCCACATTTAAACAAAGTGGTTACAAAAAAGATAGTATTTGTTTTTTCCCATCAACGGAAACATATTTAAAACAAAACATGGATTCTTTCTTGACACTTCCTTGACACTATCTTCATATCATGCACCATTCCCTTGACCTGTGAAAAACATTTCAAAAACATGGGATGAACATAAAAAGCTCAGTAAGGGATATACAAGTATGAAAAGAAAACATTAGTCCATGTATGAAATCATACTTTACTCATAAAACATAAGAATTTTAACATACTTCATCAAATCATGAATAAATCATAGAAATCATAATTCATAAAGGTAACTTGAGGCATTCATATCATTCTTATGTAGGGAGTAACCATCTTGGTTACGTTTGGAATACCCATCACAGTATATTCCCTAAATCTCTTCGGAGAAACCTTAACGTTTAACCCCTTTGCATTACCCAATGCATTGGAGAGCTATATCGGGCTCACCCGCCCTTAGTTTATCACGGAAACACCCGCCTTCGTAATAATTCCCAAGAATCATAACATAATCGTATCACATAAAACATATATAAAGGAAACATAACATTTCCACTTTTCAATCACAAGATATCAATAAAACAAATTGATATAAAAACATTATGAAAACAATTTTCAATACCAAAATAAAAGAAGAGTAAAAAATGGTATTTATTTTTCATTCCAAAAATTTTAGGGCTTGTAGATGATGCCGAAACTCAAATAATGGTCACGGCGGCGGAGAAGTCGTTGTCGCCGCATACGTACGACAAGAAAAACATTTCTTTTTTTTTCGTTTAGTAAAACTCTTCGTATAAAAAGATTACTTTTGAATAAACAAAAAGTCACAGGGGTTTATACACTATATAAAAGATATTTGTGTATAAAACAAAATATGCCTCAATGAATGGAGATTGAGACGATGTCCCTTACAAAGACGGTATCCTTGGATTAAGGATAAATCAATTGCATAATTATGTGTGACAAAACAATAAACCAAATATAAGTGGATATTATGTGTAAAACAATCATAGGACATTCACACAAATTCATAGAACGAAATATTCAAGGAGTACAAGTTTATCCCAAAGAATCAAAATTGGTCTAAGAAGTTCCTTTGCAAAAATTCGACAGCCTAACGACGTCACTTCAAAATTCCGAAAAAGAGTTGATGAGAGATAAAAAGGGTATCTTATCACTTGAACCTAAAATTTATATCAATAAGGATATATAAGAACATATCCCAACATAATAGTATGTGAATTAAAATACATAACAAAAGAAGTCTTTTAAAAAGAGGAGGGTGAAAGGTTCCCTTACCGACTTGGGTAACTTTCGAAACGTACACCCCATTGAAGAAGGGTCATAGAATGAATATGTAAATACCCATAAATGAAATTATATTACACAAAGAGTATAACAATGGGAAGTAAATACACCATTAAAAGGAAATTGTGGCAAACATTACATAAATCTCACAGTACTAAAAGTGAGATGAAAAATCCCTTACGAAAACTCAGCAGCCTAACGGCGCCACTTAAAACTTCCAAAAATGGATTGATGAGATAAAATAGGGTCTCTCATAATATTCCAATAAAATGTACAAAAAGAGGAATATAAAATAACATCCCCCATAACAAAAAATAGGAGCTTAAAAGAAGTGACATAAAGGAGTGTACTTAAAAAGAAAGAGAGAGGTTAGATCTCTTTCGAAAATTCGGTAGCCTAACAGCGCCACTCAAAACTTCCAAAATAGATTGATGAGAGAAAATAGGGTCTCTCATCATATGAAAATAAAAATTAAATTAGGATTAATATAAATGAACATCCCAATCATAAGAAATATGTTCTTAAATTGAATGACATAAAAGAGTGTACTTAAAAAGAAAGAGAGGGGTAGGATCCCTTACCTCGTGTCCGACGTGACTCGATCGTTCTTTAATCTCCTGAATAATAAAATTTGGAAAATTTATAATTTATTAAGGACCTACTTTAAATATTATTTTTCACTTAATATCACATATTATAATGTTATAATAATTGGTTAATAAAGTGAGTTCATATCATACGTTTTTGTCGATGTTCGGTACATGAGTAAAAATTGAACTTGTTGGAAAAGAATTTTCCATGTAGTTATAGGTACATCATATCCAGAATAGTATTTATGTTTTAAATATCATATATATCCAGTATGTATTCATTTTATACTATTCCATAACATTTGTAGATAAAAAATTAAAATCACCGTTCATGGAGACGGTAGGCCGTACGTACGCATGAACACTACTTTCACTTTTTGTCATATTAATGGAATTAAAACAAAATGAGAGAGATATATATATATTATAATTCCAGAATGATATCCATCATTTAGATGTAATATATTACATACATATACATTATATATATGTACTTATAATAGTACATAACATTTGGAGATAAGAAATGAAATGTACCGTTCATAGAGACGGTAAGCCGTACGTACGCATGAAAGCTACTTTCATTTTTTTTGTATTAAATGGAATTAAATAATAATGATATAAAGGTATATTATAATTCCATTAGGATATCATATGTAATACCATTAATTCCATCCTTTATACATACCACATATGGCATTAACGAATCAAATTACTTTGAGGGGGCGGTAGTCCGCACTTCCAAAAATGAACATATCGCGTTTACCCATAATGGAAATCATAAAGGTATAAAATAAATGAAAAATACATAAGATTAAGGAAAACATAAATATATTATATATCATATATAAATATAGTGACATCTTAATGGCCACCTTTGAAGGTTTTAAATAATATTGAACAATCATCGTTTTGTGAGGCAGTAATTCGCCATCCACAGAAACAGTATGTTCTTTAATCATTAGACGTAGGTGTGTGAAAGTGTAGCTTGAATAATTCTTATAAAAACATCCTAGTATATATAAGATACTGGTGTTGTTACAAAAAAAGGTAATAAAAAGATTTTAGGGGTTAGGAGAAGAAAAATAAAACAAAAGAACACAATGGGAAGACATTACCTTTAAATCAGGTAACTCTCTCTGATATGAGCTCAAAGCCTTCCTTGGAAAAGATTCTGCCCAAAGTGAGGACTCAATGATTAAGAGAGGGATTTGGAGAGATGAAATGGGTGGGGGTTGGCCGAGCCAAAGGCTTGAGAGGTGTGTGTAAGGTGGTAGAGGTGCGGGTATTTTATAAGAGGATAGGTGGGGCACTCTTGGAAAGTTATAAAATATTACTTTATTATAAAATGATTTTCAGATTTAAAAGGTCCCAAAAGGATATATTTAGAGTATAAGGTGATAAGGTTTCTAAATCCACCCATCCAATATGTTTGTGACAAGTGTAAGACTTAGATTTCACCCTATATTCTCATTTTTTTAAATCGTTCATTTATGAGGTAATCACTGCATCATCACGGTGTCATAAATAAATAAATATATTTAAAATCTAAAAATTATAAAAAAAACTATCATGATGTAGGAAATCGTTTTATCATTATAATGAATATTTATAGTAAAAAATATGACTTGTATAACCCCATTTAAAAATTGTTTTAGTAAAAACAACTCATGTTTGTGACATTTTTATTTTAACTTTAAATAAAAAGGTATTAATGTCATTTTCCAAGAAAAGTGGATCCATGGGGTCCCCATGTTGACCCATGGATTGTATTGGTAGTACATTACTCATCCAATTAGTGTAGGACATGTGTCTAGGTCGTTTCATATTATTAAAACATTATTTTTACCTTAAACTACACTAATTACCCCTAATCGCGATTAAAACTTAAAAGTTACTATTCACCAAAAAATTATTTGAATCCCATTGAACCACATTTTACTTCTTAATTACAACCATGTATGTAGGATTTTAGAAATTCAAAACATAGAGGTGGTAAAATTTCATTTAAATGAAAAATCAGTTTTTTAAGTACCACTTAGCGGTTTCACTATTCATCAAAAATTGAAGTTTTCCAGAAAAATACCAAAAATTCACCATAAGCTATATTTGATATTCCGAATTCAAAAATGATGTCTATTTTACAAAATTCACAACATATAAGTTACATTAATTAATTTAATAATTAATTCCCACTGTCAGAGCAAATAGCGTGCTTTTATGGAACAATAAGTATCAAAAGATTGACACTAGTTTAAGTCCAATTTCAACATGAAATTAATTCCAACGACCACTATTGGATTAAATGGTAAAAATATATTCTAATTTAAATTTAAAACCAATTAAAAAGATAATATAATCATATAAATAAATTAGATTAAAAAGAGGTTTTTAATTAAAATACATCATTTTTCACTATTCATTAAAAAATGAACTTTATCGGAAAAATACCAAAAATTTACACAAAGTAAATTTTGATGTCCCGATTCTAAAGTAGAATTTTATTTTGTCAAATATAACACATAAAATTTTCAAAAAGTGGATTTAAAAGAGGTTTGTCATCAAAAGGCGGTTAATCGACCTTTTAATGAATATTAGATTGTTTACGCTTAAAATTGGATTCATTCACATTTTAAGCCTCTAACATTTATTGGATAAAATTAAAAATATTCGACAAACATATATAATCATTTTTTAGTTAGTTCCGTTCATTCCCACCATTATAACGGCGGGGAGTTAACTACCATTGAAAATAATATTATTTTATTATTAAATTGCAACGTAAGATTCCCAAGAAACTCGTTGTTGTGTATTGGGTACGCCATCGAGCATAGCGTCCACTTTAAGGTTATATTAATATTTTATTCACAAATATGGATAAATGTGAAAATTTCATATTATTTATTTACCTGGGGTGTTACATTATGATTGGATAAGTATTCCCTCTGTCCCTCTTTCGTTATAGGTTTTTTTGTATTACCATACATAATGTCCCCTAGATTGGGTTTTTTTCACAGAATTCCTAGATTCCATACACTTGAAGCAATAAAGTGGGGGTTGTTCATTATTTTGATATTTTTCTCTATTCATTTAACATAATTTACCCTTTTAATCACTTCTACATTCATTTTCTCAGAGGCTAGGATCACCACAGTGGAAACACCTTCTTTTCCCTTTTATCAAAACTCTTAAGTGCTCCTAATAATTTTTCACACATATGGGTTTGAAAATATTATTCCCCTCTGTAGTTTTTTTTATATTTCGTTAAACTAAATATTTTTTTCATAAAACAAAAAGATTGATATGTAAATCCAAACACCATTTCAAAATTGATTACACAACGCACAATCTCTACATAGATACTAAATTCTATTATGGAATACACCCTTATGATATATGGTTCTACGAAAAAAATATCAATAAAATATATTTTTGGGAAATATTATAATTGAATAAGTATAAATCACAATTCTTGTCAAATTATGCTCATAGGTGCCGAAAGATTCATCATCACTTTTCATCAACTAATGGAATTTATTTTTCATATTTGTATGAATAACAAGAGAAAATTACTTATTATAAAATATGATTTTGAACATGTACCAATACATGGATTAAAATTATTTTTCATTCAAGGTATTCTTGATGGATTCCACAATTATTCATCTACACATTCTAACTGAAAAGAAACAAGAACGACTTTCTCAAGATATGAACACTAGAAAATGGATAATATAATTTCAATGGTACAGATCTATAGTCCTGAAACAAGGGGATCAGAATACCCATTGAAATAATGTACATTCTTCTTCATGAAGGGATAAATAGAACGATCGTCACTTTATTTTATGTCTAAATGATCAAAATGGTCTGTAGATTTTGAATGTTTTGTGATCCTAGTGACATGGATTTCCATTCTTGCTCACACAGAATTCAGATTCACATGATTATAAATGTTTTATTATCCCTCAGAATCACCATTAATGTGTTACATTTGATTTCTGAGAATTGGATATAACTGAAATGTATAATTATTTAACATTTTTCATAGTGAGGAACCAAATAATTCTGAAAACCCACATAAAGTATGTCTACATTTGAAAACGTATTAAATCAATGAAAAAAATCAGTTTATCCCAGGATATTCATACCCTAAATTTTTTAATATTCATCTTTGATGGTTTGTGAAGAGTTTGTAAATTATCAATGTATATCGACTAAGAGTGTCAAACCAGGTGAGTATCAGGGCTTGTTGTCTTGAACCGTGTTAGATTGATTTTGAACCGACAAATGTTATTGGAGTTTTCTAATTTTGGTACTTCTATGATAGAGCCACATCAACCGGTAGTATCCAGAAAGATATGTATAGATAGAAAAACAATATCCCTATAAATTCCCAAAATTATAATACATATTCCCAAACATTTACACATTCATAAAATTATCTCTAGATACATATGTAGATATATCCATTATATATTAATGGGGATCTCAATGAAATGCTCTCATCATTGTTTACAATGGATGACTAATCCTTGTACTTGACACCAACTATTGAGGCCCTCCTTTTACATACAATAACATTAAATAAATTTTTATATAAAACATAACATATTACAAAAATAGACTCCCCAAGAATGTATTAGTTTTTATTCTTTTTAAATATTGAATAAAAATAATCTGAATTAGTTAATGATATTCAATTATTGCTGCACTGAGCATCCCGTTAGTAATTATACTTAAAAGAAATTTCTTTATAACCCGAGGAATGGAAAATTTAGAATGGAGTGAGCTAAAATTCCAATTAAGGAAAAATAAAGGTAATATATTAGCATAACATGAATATATATTTACGAGAACATGATAGTATCATCATAAGATCATAAACTACATATCAATGATCATATGCATGAATCATGACATAAGGATTAGAAATTAATAAATCTTGAATCAAAATATAATTATGAACAAAAGCCATGACGGTATAAAATAAGAATATGATAATTAATTTTTGCATACATGACAATGTATAACATCTTGAAAATTTGTTGTTACTAATAGTTTCTCTCATTATGACAAGGACAAGAAACCAAACTATTGCATATACATAGGGACATTAATAAAATCTACTTCCAATGTTGTGAACGTGCAATCCAAATCACACATAACATTTTGAGCAAGTAATTAGTTTCATACATAAATTATGGAAGTGAAACACGGTCGATTTATATAATTTTTAATATGTAATCAGTTTCACACAAAAAATTATGAACCCATAATAAGTTTCACTCATAATATTATGATCGTGCGGTCTGGTTCACACATAAACTTATGGACCTCCAACTTGGAACATTAATGACATTATGAATATTTAATCAGGTTTAAACATAAAATTGTTAACATGAAATCAGGTTCACATATAACATTTATACTCATAATTCATCCCTCAGTACCCATTATATTAGAAGTGGATATTGGTCCCACCCATCAAATAATGATTTTAACCAATTGTTCCACAAGGTAACAAAACATGAAACAAATCATGACCCATTGAACATATATCATAACATAACCCATGAAATGAAATGGGTCACACAAACATTCAATCATATCATTACATATGGAAAATATATCAGATTATTAATTATTTTATCATTGAATAAACCATGAAAAGAAGTAGGTATCTTAATAATATATCATGTTATAACCAAATTAAGATAACTGAGTTTCATAAGAATATATCTTGTGGAAGAGAAATTGGTTTCATAATCATATAACCCCTAGTGGAGGAATTGGTTTTATAAGCCTGTAACCTCTGAAATAGAATAAGTTACTCATTGATTCTATGTCATCAAAGTAATAAAAATTTATAGATAGAATATAGAAATAAAATTATGATCATTTATTAGAAAAAAATGAGATAAATTAATAGATTTCATAATAGATGGAAAATAATTTTGATATATCCTTTAAAAACTTTTCAAAAGGATAATATACTATTTTAATTGAAAATTGATTAAACGTAAATTCGTTTTCAATAAATTTTTATAAATGTATTGAAAACATATAATTAATGCCTAAAATAATTTTGAATACACTTTTCCTTTAAAACATATAGAAGAAGTATTAAAACATTTTCCAAAACATTTTTTGTAAAAATACTTTGGTAGAATATAAAAAAATGATATCATTAATATCATTTGATTTGAAAACACCCGTTTTGAAAACATGTCAAGGATGCTCAATGGAGGGCATAAAAAACTTTTTGATCCTAAAATTTTTTAGAAAACCTTTTTTCAATTAATCCCTCATTAAAACCAACTTACTTAAAAAGTATTATTATATATATTTAAAATAAATATTTTATATTGTAAAATAATCGTCATTGTAATGATGGTAAAGATAGTGAGTACATTTTTACAAGTATAACATTCATTTTTCACCATATAATGTTTAAAAAATTGGCTCAATCAGATAATGGAAAGAATATTAATCCTAAAAAAAATTTGATAAAATTTTTAAAAATGGGAAAAAAACGTATTTTCATGATCATTTGATAATAGTTTAATATTTTAGGATTTTTTTTAGAAAATATGGTTTTGAATAAATGAAAAGTTTTGACCGAAGAGAGTATTAAAGTCATGATTTCTGAAAAAAAATCATGATCATCTTATTTTAAAAAAAGAGTGGGAAAATGGCACCATTATTTAAATATAAAATTAAAAAATATAGGGTAACAAAAATCTGTATATTTCTTAATATATGTAAAATAATATTTCATCAATGGGAGAATAATTATAATCAATCTTTTTAAACGGTGTAAATATTTCTAGAAAATATTACCAATTTGATAACTACTAATCATAACAAAAACGAAATAATAACAATACATAAAGACTAAAATATCATGAAATGAATAATATTCAAGATATAGATTTTCAATACCATTATATACCCCACATATAAAAATATAGGTGAAAAACGTGGAAAAGGTCTGAAAGAATGAAAGTGGTGACAAAATTACATTACAGATTTGGTATCATTTGACACATAACCCATATAAATGGGGGATAATAAAATGGATTTATAAATAACAATAAATTTAATTATATTCATCATAAAATAAATCTATGGGTAGTATACACACCACACAATTCTTATGAGTGGGGAATAAGGCACAAATCTCTTAAAAATGAAATAAGAGGCGAAATTCCCTTACTTTATGAATTGAATTTTTTTCTTACACGAAAAAAACCAATTATATTAAATATAAGGGTTTTATAAATCATTTAAATAAAAAAATTATTTTATATAAAACTATATTTGGGTTGATTGTGACTTTATGTTAACCTCTTTTTAATAATTACACATTAATTTTTTTCTGCGGGTAATATCTCCATGGTTTTTGGCATTTTCTTTCATTGGTTATATTTTTTGTCCTCATACGTAAATCATGATTTAAAATATGTTAAACATGATAAAAATATCATTTATATTAATTATATATATTTATAATAATATATAGAATATGAAAATATGATAAAGGAATTAATCATCCTTGGAGACATTAGGATGTACATACGCATGAATGATTTTTCTGTTTTTCGTTGTGATATTGAATGAAATAACTTAAGTGAAATATAAGTATCTATAAGATATAATTAAAGTATAATTATTATTTAATTTGTATCATATAATTTCACTAAATCCTTAATAAATACATTCCACATTGTGTTTCAATGAATCACTTCTCTTTGAGGGGTAGTTATCTACACATCCCCAAAGGAAATAATAATATTTACATAATAATGAAAGCATAAAAGAATGATTTATAAAATAAATAAATAAGATTAATTAAATTATAAATATCATATATATAATATGAAAACATATTTCCCATCATAATTACCAACTATGAGAGGAGGTAATGATAAAATGAAAAAGAATGTTTCATGAGCCTATGGATCGCTATACACAAGAACGATTGGTTTGTTACTCATTAAATCGATGTATATGAATGTTAGGGTAAAAACCATATTTTCACAAAATATAATTATTTTTAGGATGCTGGTGTAATTATATGATTATGTAATATGAATTATTGTGGTGGACAAGAATTAAAATAAAGGAAAAGTGTTTGAGGAAGGATGTTACAACTTCATTGAGTAATTCGTTTTGGTTTGAAACTAAGATTTTCTATGGTTGGATTTTTCCCAAAGGTTTTATTAAAGGAGGAATGGAGGATTTTGGGAAATTTATGCAGTAGATATTTTCCTATCCTATGTTATTTAAGAGAGATTAATAATGGAGAGAGGTGGTGGTCTTTTATAAGGTAGGGTTGGGACACAATTGGTATTTTTGAAAACATTTGTGGTGCTTCCATGTTTATGACTAAAAAAAGTAATCAAAAACCAAAAAAATTATTACTGGAAGTTTTATGGAAGAAATATGGCCAGAAATTGTGTTTTGGACAAGTTTATATGCCATTATATCCCTTATGTATCGTGTTTATTCCAATGTTATGCAGAATTATACCATAATCGATTTAATTAATCTTAATCATATTCACTTATATTTTTTGTAAAAAATAAATTTGTACAAATTAGATTGTAAATATCATACATAAAACCACAATGTATTTCTATGTTTAAAAATAAAATTCTTATAAGTGGAAAAATAAATTATAATTTTAATCTCACAGATGGGGTAAGAAAACGGGATTTTAACGTGATAATATTAAAGAGACCCATAATATTTTATACCTAAATTCAATATAAATAGATTATAATGAACTCAATTTGATTAATATATATATAATTAATTAATTTAATATTTAGACAAAAATAAAATAGAATTTAACTATATAAATAAATTTGATGAAGAAGCGGTTTTGAATTAAAATTCAACATTTTCCACTATACATTGAAAATTTTTTTTTTTCAAAAGAATTCCCAAAATTCATAATAAGATAATTTTTAAATTCAATATTATAATTTTTTTTTTCTGAATAGAATTTCTAAATTTTTCATAAATTAATTTTATTATAGTTCATTGAATGATATAAAAACCAGTTCTTTTGAGAACATAATTTTTTCAATCATTTATGGAATTTAAAAAAAATTATATATTTCATTATCACCCTATTAAATAATTTTTAAAAGTATTTATTACAATTAATAATATTAATTTTATCACCTACATTATATTAGTTTTTTTTAATTAATATAACGACGAAATGATGTTTTGTATAATGTTTGTGTTCCGTGTAACACATGTCATGTTGGTGTTACATGTAGATTAATCCAAGTCGGTATAGCATGTAGCAACAACATTTATTGGGGTTTCATATAATGAATTCATAACACAGTGTTGGGTACAATTAAATAATTACTTGGTGATTTTTTAAAACAGAAACTATAATTAGGTTGCATGAAATGAAAAATATCAAAAACATTTAATTAATTCAAACAAAATATTTTACAACACAATGGTGTTGTTACATTTTTAATCAATAGATAAAAATATTGAAATCATATGTACAATACAGTCAATTCATTTCTTATTTTGAAGAGTATATATATTTTATATAACCTGAATCCCTTGTTCTCTTTTCCTTCATCGAAAAAACTGTATGGTAGGAGCGTATATATTTACATATTAGTATCACAATGTATAAAATATTTATTAACATATTAATTCTATATAATTAGTCTAAATTTATAATTGTAAGAACCCGGATCTTCTTTTTTATGTATGTTTTCTTTTCTGGTTGTTTTTGAGAAAAAGGGGATTTTCATGAAATTTTTGAAGTACACACCTTGTACATTATGAGTACACAATGTGTAATTGGTTTCCACATGTAGTCATGTACTGGTTGTGTAACAGCAATGCACATGGCCATGTGGTGGTGACCTGGAGGCTGCTTAAAGTCGAGTACAGAAAAGGCGGGTACACGTCATGTACATAAAAAGTACATGACCTGTATTTTGTTTTTTTTCATTAAATGGACTGGGGCCTCGTCTTATCGATAGGAACATTTTCTTCTTCGAATTCTTCATGCGAGAGAATTGTATGATGAGAGATCTTTGACGAGCCCTCGAGGGAGCGTCTATCCTCTGAACAGAACACCATCGGTTGCATTGGAATCACATCGGTGAGTTCTCTCTTCTCCAAGCGCATTATATGTTGATTTCTCCTCTATCATGATATATCATGGGATGAATGTTTTAGGAGTTTTTTTAGATATACTTCTTTCTAGGTCGATCCAAGGGCCGACGCCAGAGTATATCAATATCATAACTCCAAGGTAGGAGGTTTGTGCCCTTCCGTTGAAATTCCTTGAGTATTATGTGCAATTTTTTTCTATACCCTTGAACGGGGTATTGTGAATTTACCATTTTACCCCTATAATTTTACTATTATGATGGAATGTGTAAATAGAGGCTATTTGGATGTGAATAGGGTTGTTTTCTATGATTTGTGTTTGTTTTCCCATGCATGTACTGTTTATGGTCGTTTGGTTCTATTTATCCATTAGGCTTCCTTGATGCTTTCCATGCATAGTACTATAGGATGGAGTGATTATTTTATCCGACATGATTTTGATGTTATAGGTTGTTTATACAAGTAGTTCATGAGGCTTACTTTGGCCAAATTTCATTTCTATGCTTTTTGACTGACACAGGGCCGTGAAAACCTAATTTAGGAGACTATTAGGGGGATTGACTGAGTGAGCTTCCTCAGAGAGTCTTTGAGCACTTTAGAATATAAGGGGATTTAATGAGTGAACATCCTCATAGATTCATTGTGCACTTTATAATATATTAGGATTCACTGAGAGTGCTTCCTCAGAGAGACTTTTACCACTTGGGGCTACGAGGGGAATTTACCATCTGTGCTTCCTCAGAGAGTCCATGACAACCTTATAATATAAGGGTAATTGATGTGTGATCTTACCGAGAGAGTCTTTTGACCATGGGTCTATAAGGGGAATTGTCCGTGTGACCGTCCTCAGAGAGTCCTTGACTACCTTAGACTATAAGGGGAATTTACTATGGGAGATTCCTCAAAGAGTCTTTTCTATTTAAACGCCTGGGTATATCAGGGGAATTGACTGAGAGAGCTTCCTTAGAGAGTTTCTATCAAATCCTTGTTTTGGTTGAACCAGAGGGGTTAGGCTGAGAGAAGAACATAATGGTTTCCCTATTTTTTCTTTTATTGATGGATGGAATTGATTGCATTAAAACAATAGGACTGGTTACTGCTAAGTACTTCCTTGTTTATAGCTTTCTTTTATTTATTACCTTCCATATTTTCACTAACTGTTAGGAACAGATCTTGTGGGGATTTCATACTGGGATTTAGTCTCACACCCCGATTGGGCTATGATTTTGGTCCCAAATAGATTATATTTCTATAAGTATAAATAATGTACATCTCCCTTCTACTTCTGGTACTTGATTTCTTTGGAGCATGAGAGCACGGGACCAAGCTGAGGCGTGTGATACTAAAAAGCTATTTATCTATTTTCTTTTGAAATTTGGATTAGTACTATTCCATATTCCAGCATTGTGATGTTTTTGGCTGTTTTCATAGACATATATACAATGCATCATTTTTACTCTAGCTGTTTAATTCTTCAGACTTCTGCTGTTAACTTTTGTATGGATTATTACAGCTTCTATTATTGTTATCTATTTTTCTATTCTATTGTGTTACTCTTCCAATTAGTGAATTTATTCCCCACTATCACACCCATGGCCCTCGCTGCTAGTCGGCAACCTCTAGCATTAGGGGAAATGCACTTGAGGCCCTGTGACCAACCTGGTACGGGGCGCCTCTCGGTGGCTTATGGATCAGGGACGTTACAAAGTGGTATTAGAGGAATTAATTTATTATTGACTTACAGTTTGGATCCTATAACCAAGGATAGGATTGAATTGGTAAATGGTAATTAGCTATGCCTGGGATTAGCTAACACATGTACAGGGAAAAGCCAACCTACCTCATTTAATTTCACTTTTTCTAGTTTTTCAATTGTTACAGTTGATTTGATTTCACCTTGAGTGATTCACAGGATTTGTGTTGTTATTGTTCATGTTATTGAGGTTCTATTTCCATGGAAACCTGATGAGATGAGGGTATTCCATCTCATGAATCATATAGGCACTTTCTTGGGAACACATTTCTTGAATTCTTGCCATGCCATATAGGGTGAGTTAGCAATTGCATGTTGTTGTGATAGGTGTTGTGCTAGATATGCATGTTGTTGTTATAGTTTTCATAATAAAAATACTTTATGTTTGAAAGGGTATTGTTTATGAAATGTTTTTCTTTAATTAATGTCAAACATTGGTTCTTGAGGTGTTATGGGCCCTCATAGACTGGAATTTGGTGGATCATTGTCCTCTTTTTCTAGTTATAATATGTATAAGATGCCAAGATTTGATTCTTGGGGTGTATGGGCCCTCAAGGATCATAATTTGGAACATTAGTGATCATTTCTGTGTTTTTTTGGGCTCTAGTGTTTTTTGAGTCTTATTGTCTGGAAATACCTAGAATACATGTCGTGTAGTTTTGACGACATGTTGGGTGTTATTATGTTTGGAAAGAAACTATTTTTCTCAAGTACACACCGTGTACCTTATGTACATGTTGCGTAGTCTCTAACCATTTCATAGTCCGTGTGGGTAGAGACACGGGATGGGGATGTTCTCGTGGGAACATGCTATCTACCAGTTGAACATGCCATATAGGGTTGACCCAATATCCACCCGTGTGTCTAACAACACAGACAAAGAAACCTTAGGTGATACCCGTAGTGTTAGTTATGAACACACCGTGTAGTGTAATCTTGGAATCCAACTGTGTAACTAACAACATGGGTCAGTGTTATATTTTATAGTATATGTCGTGTCCGTATGGAACACGATGTGTAGTGTCATCTGAGTATCCAGCCGTGTCACTAACAACATGGGATGTTGAAACCTAAGTAGTACAAAACGTGTTCATTTGGAACACGTCATGTAGTGTGAGTCGTGTATCCGGTCATGTCATAAAAAACACTGGTCGGTGAAGCTATTCTAGTACATTCATTGTCTGTAAAAAAACAAGATGTTTAACCTCGTTCTAAGGGGATCCATATGGGTTAGTCGTGTAGAAGGACTTGTGTAGGGGAATAAAATTCAATTGCAATCAATGTGTAAGGGCAACACGCTGTGTGCTTGGGGTGTTACACGACCAGTTCTGGAAGATGTACATGCCCATGTGAATGTCTTAAAGGAAAACGATGTGTAGTTATTATACACGTTGTGTAGTTTTGTTTTGTAAAACATGAATGTTTTTTCCCCTTTTCCCTTTTTATGCTTCTAGTTATTTTTTGGTCTTCAATGATCTTTATATAATGTGTGTGCTTGACCTTGCCGAGTCATGGCACTGAGACGTCATCCAGTTGCACTCTAGTTACAAGATGATGATCAGACACCAAACATGGATGATCGGGGACAACCGATAAATCCTCCAGTTGTTTGAGTATGGGAACCAGAATTTATACCAAACATAGGCGCTGATGAAAAGTTAAGGGAAGGATTTATGAGGATGATTCATCCCTTCTAGGGAGCTCCACCTCTTGCCCTGTCGATGGAAGAATTGACATGGGTTTTTCAGCCACAACATCCTCCAAATTTCACAGGGGATGAAGGACCCCAGGTTGCAGAGTCATGGAAAGAAGCCACACTGACGATCTTCATGCATCTGGAGAAATCTCTAGAGAGGAGGGTGAATCTCACTACCAACATGTTTTGAGACTCTTCCAAGAGGTGGTGGGATGTGATCTCATAGGCAGGATGCCAGCAGAATATGACTTGGGATGAGTTTCAACACATCTTCTATGATTACTTATACCCAGAGACGTTGAGGGCAGATCGAGCCTGAGAGTTTATGAGTCTTGAACAGGGAAATCAATATGTTAGGGAGTATTCCTCTAGATTCACAGATCTACAACATTTCACACCTATTTCCAGAGGGTATGAGTTTTTTCTAGCAAGGAAGTTCGAGGGTGGTCTGAGGCACGACATCTGATCTCATGTGAATATCTTCAGGTTGACTTATCTCTCTTCTATAGTCAACCAGGCACTGAACAATGAGTTCAATATCAGGGATTTTGGTGCTATGAGCCTAGGTGGTTAAACATCTAGGTTTAGTGATCCACTAGTTGATAACAGGAAGCACTGTAGGAAGATTGCATGTGGAGATCAGATTAGCCGAAATGCATCTTCTGGTAGCCAGGTGGTATGCTACCAGTGTGGGAGGAGGGGGAATAAGAGGTCACAATTTCCCGAGGGACCCGATGAAGGTTTGATCTTGTGGAAAGATGTGTTATCTTCTGTGTTTTTGTCAATTCCTCTCAGAAGCGGCTGGTGACAGGGGTTCTTCTTTGACTCCTCATTCAGGAGCATCACCACCAGTTTCTCACCAGTCTGGGAATTGGAGTTCTTTTGGCCATTCAAGCCAAGGTGGAGGTCATTTCAGATGTAGCCAGTCGCCCAGTTTTCAGTGACATTAGGGGGGATCAGCTCAGTGTGGTGAGGAAGGGTCACAAGGTCGTGGTGCAGGGTAGACATTTGTAGCGGTGTAGACCCACCCTGAGCAGGATCTCATACCTTCTAAAGTTTGAGGTATGATAATATTATCCTCAGTATTAGCTTATGTTCTTGTCGATATAGGGGATTCTCATAAATTTATATCTTTTGTGGTTGTGGAGAGACTTGGGCTTTGCATCTTTTCTACTACTGATATCTTGAAATTAAACACTCAGTTGGTTGCTAGAACGGTGAGTTTACATCAGTGAAAATAGTTCCCTCTATATGTTGGTGGGTGTCACATTTTATGTGACCTATATATATTAGAGATGATGGGATATGGTGTCATTCTCAGAATGGGATGGCTAGTTCCCTTCTAAGAAGTCGCCGATTGCTATCGCCATAAGGTGAGATTCACATCACCAGATGACAGACCTTTTTTTTCATAAGGGTGGGTGGTATGTTTAGGCGGGACATGATAATCATGGTTTAGGAGGAGTTATAACCAATATTTTTAGTCTATATTTCGATTACTAGGGGACTCCATAGTCAAACTTTCCTCCAATGGTTGATTGTTTCAGTAATGTCTTTCCTGAGGACTTTTCAGGTTTTCCTTTTACGACAGAGGTGGACTTTTCTATTGAGATTGTACCAGGAGTGGCACCAGTGTCAATTAATAATTATATGGGGGAAAATCTAGAGTTAATGGAGCTCAAGAAATAGTTGGAGGAGTTGCAGGAAAAGGGTTTCATATGAACCAGTTGATGGTCAAGAACTGATATCCCTTACTGAGGATTGATGATCTCTTTGTTCAGATTCGAGGAGCCTGAGTGTTCTTGGAGATCGACTTGAGATCCGAGTATCATCAGTTGCATGTTAGACCATTAGATATACCACTCACAACCTTCTTGAGAATTCATGGTCTATACAATAATGTGGTTATGTCGTTCGGTCTCACGAACAAGCCTGTATTTTTTGTGGCACTACTGAACCGAATGTTCCATCCATACTTGGATACCTCAAGGTGGACTTTGTGGACAATATCGTAGTGTAGATTCACACTTAACACGACCACACTACCCATCTTGAGCTCATTTTTAGTACACTGAGAGAGCATCAGTTATATGCTAAGCTCTCAAAATTCCACTTTTGTATTGACCAGATACACTTATTGCGTCATGTTATCTCAGAGATTGGAGAATTAGTAGACCCAGAGAAAGTGAGAGTAGCAGTTTCTTGGGAGTAGCCGAAGAACGTATTTTAGGTTTTTGAGTTTTCTAGGAAAGGCTGGATGCTACAGATGCTTCTTACATGACTTCTCATGCTTAGAAACACAAATAACATGTCTAACTAAGAAGGGTGTGAAGTTATTATGGTCAGATTATTGTGACTCTGCCTTCCAGGAGCGGAATGGGAGAATGACCTCAGCACTGATACATGTCTTTCTTATGCCAGGCGAGAATTATATTGTATACTATGATGGTTTAGGTATCAGGCTGGAAAATATGCTTAAGCAGGGAGAAGGAGTCATTGCATATGGGTCTTGGCATTTGAGGCTACATGAGAGGAATTACCTGACACATGATCTTGAGTTGGATGCAGTAGTTCATGCCTGGCGCTGTTGGAGACATTATCTTATGGGAGAGCATTTTTGGTTTTTACCGACCACAAGAGTCTCAAGTACATCTTCACTCAGTGTCATCAAAATTTGATACAGTGATGGTGGGTTGAGTACATTCATTCCATTGACTTTGAGCGTGCCTATACACCTTATAAAGGCACCATAGTGGCTGATATGTTGAGAAGGAGGACTCATATATAGGCAGTCCTGGTGGCCAGCAATGAGTGGAAGCTTATGGCTCTGTTCTCTGAGATGTATTTGTAGGTGCACGACAGACAGGGACATGCTTTTCTTTCTTCTGTGGCTATTACCTCTTCTATTCTTGATCGAGTGCGAATGAGGTTGCTATCAGATTCAGAAGGCCTAGTCCTATGGGAGACTGTCTCAGGAGAGGACCCTATTTTGGGATGGACCATTGGCGATGATGATATCTTTCATTTCTTGGGGCACATATGGGTGCCATCAGACATACACGAGGATCTTATTCAGGACATTCATTCCTCAGTTTGGACAGGTCATCCTAGTGTCACCAGATGTATCGTTATCTACACCGTCAGTATTTATTGCTAGGAATGAATTGATATGTTGTTGGTTTTGTCTTGAAGTGTTCTACTAGTCAGTCGGTGAATGCGGAGCATCAGCAACTAGCAAGACCTTTGCATCATTTTCCCATTCTCGATTGGAAGTGGAATGATGTCATGATGGATTTAGTGATAGGTTAACTGAGGTCTCCTTGAGGGAATGACATTGTTTGGGTTGTCATTGAGAGACACATGAAGGTTGCTCAATTCTTGACGATCAAGGAGTCCTTTAGTGTTGATGAGCTGGGACGGTTGTACATCTATTAGATCTTATATTTAAATGGAGTTCCACACTCCATCGTTTCAGACAGGGATACCCGGTTAACTTCTCGGGTGTGGTAGGGACATCAGAATGCTTTGGGTACACAAGTACTTTTGAGTATAGCTTACCATCGCCTGACAGATGGCCAGTCCAAGTGTATGATTCTGGTGCTTAAGGACATGTTTTGTCCATGAATCCTTGATTTTGGAGGTTCTTGGGAGATGCATTTACATCTTGTGGAGTTTTCCTATAACAATAGTATTCACAAGACTATTTAGATGGCACCTTATCAGGATTTGTACGGTAGGCCATGTCGATCTCTCTTATGTTGGCTAGAGATAGGAGAGGCAGCTGTGATAGGACCTCGTCTTGTTCAATATACCTCAAAGATGATAGAGTTGATTCAGAAGAGGGTGGCTACTGAACAGTCTTGATAGAAGTCTTATACTGATCTTTGGAGATGACCTCTGGAGTTCAAGGTTGGAGATCAAAGTTTCCTATGTGTCACACTGAGGCTGGGGCACAAGAGGATTAGGAGACATGGTAATCTTTCATCGAGGTATGTCGTTCCATTTAAGGTGTTGGAAAGAGTTGGGATGATTGCCTATCTATTGCAGTTACCTCAGAGGTGCCAGGCTATGCCCGACGTCTTCCACATTTCTCATCTTCGACGTTACTTCTCAGACCCGTCCCATGTCTTCCAACCCGTGGAGGTTGAGTTAGAAGTGGATGCATCATTCAAGGAGCATCCTATCAGGATCATTGATCTAAGTACAAAGGTTCTTCATGGATATCCTATTCCTCTGGTATGAGTGGTATAGTACCACGGGCGAGTACATGACGAGACATGGGAGAGGGATACCGATGTATAAGCACCGTGATCAGGTCATTTCAGTGTTTCCTATTCTACGCCGCCTTATTAGGGGAATTTGGGGAATAATTTCTTTAAGGGGGGATGTTTGTAAGAAACCAGATATTTTTTTGAGGTATGTTTTCCTTTTTTGGTCGTTTTTGAGAAAAAGAGGAATTTATGGAAATTTCTGAAGTACACACCATGTACATTATGAGTACACTCCGTGTACTCGGTTATCATAGGTAGCCGTGTGCTGGCCAATGTAGCAGCTAT
Source organism: Viscum album (assembly GCA_963277665.1). Lineage (NCBI taxonomy): Eukaryota > Viridiplantae > Streptophyta > Magnoliopsida > Santalales > Viscaceae > Viscum > Viscum album. The sequence goes on from OY728136.1 coordinate 412,917,572, forward strand.
GCACACGACCATGTGGGGGTGTCCTAAAGGCCACTTAATGCAGAGTACGAGAAAGGTGATTACATGCCGTGTACATAAAAATTACACACCGTGTATTTTTATTTTTTTTCATTAAATGGACTGGGTCTATGTCTTATAGACAGAAACATTTTCTTCTTCAACTTATTCATCCAAGAGTACTGTATGGCCACAGATCTTCATCAAGGCCTGGAGAGAGCATCCGTCCTCCGAACTGAACACCGTCAGTTGCATTGGAATTACATCGGTGAGTTATATCTTCTCCTAGAGAACTATCTTCTTATTTCTCCTATCTCAAGAGATATCGTGGGTTGAACATTTTATACATTTTTGTAGATCTACCGCATTATATTCTGATCCAAAGTCCAAAGCCGGAGTATATCGATCTCACAACGCTGAGGTAGGTGGTTTGTGCCTTTCCATTGAAATTCCTTGAGTATTATGTGCAATTTTACCCAATACCCTTGAATGGGGTATTGTGCGTTTACCATCTTACACCTGTTAATTGTCTTCTACGATGGTGTGTGTAAATAGAGGATAATTGGATGTGAATAGGGTTTTTTTTCACTACTTTGGATCTGTTTTCCCATGCATGTTCTATTTATGGTTGTTTGGTCTGGTTTAGATGTTAGGCTTCCTTGATGTTTTCCAGGCGTTGTACTATAGGAAAGAGTGATTATTTTATCTGATATGCTTGAGATGTTGAAGACCATTTAGCCTAGTAGTAAATGAGTTTTACTTTGGCTATATTTCATTGTTATGTTCGTTTACTTACAAAGGGTCGTCAGAACCTGGTGTAGGTGACTATAAGGGGGATTGACCGAGTGAGATTTCTTAGAGAGTATTTTATCACTTTAGACTATAAGGGGATTGACCATGTGAGCTTATTTAGAGATTCATTGATCACTTTAGACTATAAGGAGATTGACTCAGAGAGCTTCCTTAGAGTGTCTTTGACCACTTAAGGCTATGTGGGGAATTAACTGTGTCTACATCTTAGTGAGTCTTCGATGACCATGGACTATAAGGGGAATTGACGTATGAGCTTCCTCAAAGAGTATTTTGACCTTGGGGATATAAGGGGAATTTACCGTGTGAGATTCCTTGGAGATTCATTGAATAACTTAGACTATAAGGGAAATTGAACGTGTGAGCATCCTCAAAGAGTGTTCTCTATTTAAATGCTTGGGACTATAAGGGGAATTGACTGAGAGAGCTTCCTTTATGTGTCTCTATAGTATCCTTGTTTTTGTTGAACCAGAGGGGTTAGGTTAAGAGAACTAACCAGAGGGTTCCCTATTTTTGTTGTTGTTGTTGTATGGAACTGATTTCATTAAAAAAGTAGGACTAGTTACTGCTGAGTACTTCCTTGTTTTCTGATTTCTTTTGTTTGTTACATATCATATTTTCACTTACTATTAGGCACAGATATTCTGGTGATTTCTTACTAGGATTTAGTCTCACACCCTATTTGGGATATTCTTTTGGGCCCAAATAGATTAAATTTTTGCAGGTATAGATAAGGGAAGGCACCATTCTACTTCATGTAATTGATTTCTGTGGAGCTGGATATCATGGGGGCCAAGCTGAGGCTTGCGATGTTGAAGAGGTGTTTATCTGTTTACTTGTGTACTTTGGCATTGTACTATTCTGTATTCCAGCATTGTGATGTTTTTGGCTGTTTTCCTAGAAATATTTTCGATGCATCATTTTTATATATGTACAATAAAACACTTTAATTCATCAAACATCTTCTGTCTAATTTTGTATGGATTATTACTGCTTCCATTATTTTTATCTTTTCTTATCTTCCACTGTGTTACTCTACCAATGAGGGCATAGTTTCCCCACTATCACACCCAAGTCCCTCACTACTAGTTGGAAGCCTCTAGAGTTAGGGGAAATATGCTTGAGGCCATGTGACCAACTAGATACAGGGTGCCTCTAGGTGGCTTCCAGAATGTGGATGTTACAATAATATACCTCCATAGCTACCAAAGAATCATTTTTGTAAAAATAGGATGAAATATTTCATCGAAATAAATGTATCACTTATAATAATGTCCTTTGAACACTATTGTTTCATGATATCCTTACACATATTATTTTCCACCATGATTGATACAAATAGAACATTTGTTATCAATAGTCTACAAACCATGAGGTAATGTAAAAGAATCCTAGGTACTGCTCTTTTACAGAGATTCATGATCCTCATGTATCAGCACCTTCTATGAAAATACATATTGACACTAAATAATCACTAAAAAAGAATATGGCCCTCTATATTTCATCAATATTCATTCTTCAATGTTTCTCAAAGTTACATAGTTCAATCTCCATATTGGTTCTCTTTTACGAAGTGTAACTTCTGACTATCTATGATCAATCAATACATTTTCATCATTAATTGACAATTCTATATAGGGATCATGTTCCTCCTTTTATTTATCCTCAATATAACCTATTTTAGATTTAATATTTTATTTATAAATTCATCTATTAAATTTTATTTTCAACATAACTTCAAAAAATATGTCATTATTTCATGTGATGAGTTTGTGAGTAGTGTGGTCCGAAATATAATACAACATACACCATCAAGACATCCTTAAAAGATAGACACACTATATCTAAAATAAAACATTTTTTATTTCATACCACTAAACAATGATTTTTTAACATAAAATAAATTATATAAGAAACAATTTACAGTAGGTTTCCTTTTCCAATACTATATATATGTTTTTGAGATCAGTCACCTCTAAAATAGATATTTATTAGTAATATATCATGTCATCCAAACTACTATTACCAAGAATTTGTTGGGAACTGATGTATTTAAAATCACCCATATTCTATCCTATATGGGTTTATACATATACCCTCCAATCCCATTATAATAAGGATGATCTTTTACAATAAACTATATATTCATTAAATCATGTAAAAAATTATAAAAAAACAAATTCATATTATAATACATTATTAATACAAAACAACTTTATCTTTATTCTTGATCCATGATCCATATAATATATGAATGATTGAATAATATAATTACATCATCTTTCCTCATGATTTATAACACCCACAACCTCTATGAACAATCATGAGTGAATAAAATAATGTACCTTCATCCACTATAAGATATAACTAATACTTTCTAAAAAAAAATGTAACAAATCACCTTTATAAACTCTTTTTTTCGAAAACATTGATGTCTTGAACATTAATCATTTTTAAAAAAATTCTAACACCTATAGAATGTCATGAATAAAGTTATAATAAAAAAATATATTCATTAAGATTATACATGCATTTATTACAAATATGGCCAATCATCAAAATCTATGATGCCATTTGTACTTCAGTTCATGTAGTTTATATGTAAATTTTATCTCTCAATGTGTATGATTCCTTGATGATCATAATCATGTTATTTTAAATCTTCTTCAACTTCATAAATTGAAGTGTAACTAACATAATTTTGCTCATTTTTTTAGTGTGAGAAATTCACCATATGAAGTCAAATTTTCCAAAAAAAATTCCTCTTTTTAGGTTTTCTCATGAAATATTTATTGGAAGGATTTAACTATAAAATTAGTAATAATTACGTTGATGATATTAATACCATTGGTCATCAATTTTCAATCTATCCCCATATAAAAAACACTTCCAAATATTGATATTTTTTTGATATGAAAATTCCTATGGTTAATTATTGTTACATAATAGCTTTTCATTAGTTATCTATGAATTATATACATCTTTTCAACCTCTATATTCAATTTTTAATTCAAAAAAATATATTTTTAAATTTTTGGAAGTACTCACCCAATTTTCTTAAGGTTTGTTTATCCTACCAAACTTTTTCTAACAATACAACTTTATGTTCCCCTTTTTTACACAACTGTAACACATAACATTCTTATTCATGATCCCTATTTTATATTTTCTTATATTTTATCTCCCACTGGTACCCCTTTTTAATGTCTTTCCTATCTCCATTGAGAGATATTCCTCTTAATGTGATGTGATCAATATTTATAATATTTTATTACACAAATTATCATCTTCAAGAACAAAAACTAAAACATTAGTGAAGAGTGAAATTTATGATATTATATTTTTGATGATGTTGATAATTATTTGATCATAAGTTATTGGATTAAATTATAGTTGAATTTCTATAACAATATATTCCAAAATATTGTTAACCAAAATCACAAGATTATTAAATATTGTGATTAATTGGTTAATATGGTTGGTCTCTAATTATGACTCCTCAATACAAATAGTGTCAAATTTTCCCTTCAGTTAAATTTTTTATTTTTTGTATTTTACTTTTATTGAATCATTAAAATATCGCAAATTTTCATTATTATCTTTTCCTATAAAATTATTTACATGACCCTATATACTAAATTAAAATCAATATTTGAAATATAATTCTTTCATATTTCATTACATTTATTCTATTCCACACTCACTAATATTTTAAAAATAAGTATGATGAAATTTTAGTTTTAATGACTACTTATATCATAGAATTATATAAAATAAAATTATCCCATTGTGTTTTTTAATCTAAAATTATAATTAATATTTAGACACATTGGTAATATAGATGATCACAAATTTCAAATAATTTACTATATAATTTCAATATAATATAATAACTTATAAGGATTAGTGAGAGTTATATTAAATTAATATAATAAATTTAAATGAATTATTTACATAAAAAAAATGAGCAATGTCTAGTTGAAAGCATGATAAAATTAAACAAATTGGGATATAAATAATTGCACAACAAATTTGGTGATAAATGTGATATAAAAATAAATTCAAATTATATGTAAAATAATAACACCATATAGGAAATGAAAATCCGTAAAATTAAGAGAAGTATGGAATTATGGGGAAAATAATAGGATCATTAAGAGAAAAAGTGGGAAATTACTCTGTATCACTAGTATAAGAGGAATTCCATATAAATTAATCATTATTGAAAAATAGTGGATAATTATCACTATTATATGAATCTAAAAATATATATCAGGATACAAGAAGTTGATTTAGTTAAGGGAAATTTGAGTTCATGAACTTCTATATATAAGTTTTTCATACATCTCATACTCCACTAGTTCTTCTTTAGGGTGGGTTGTTTAGACATATATCATTAGTTTCCACTACCTACCGACATTTAAATGATATAGGGGATACCAAAACATTTTGGTATACACAACCACTATAATTGGTTTTAGTCATAGGATGTATAAACAATGAATATATCGAACAATTATCCAGGCTACTCGGAATCATCACTTATATATAGAGGAACTCTAATAGGGGTTACATTTAATGTGTGTTGAATGGAAATTATATAATATCCAAAAAATTATATCAATTTCATTTAGAAGTCGATCTCTATGAATGTGGTTAATCGATCATTATACAATGTGTTTTATATCATTTAAATTATAGTAGTGCATGGAGTCACCAGATTTGAAAATATCCTTCCACATCTTGGAACTTCCCTGACATTTTCTAAATATATTCGTAGTTATATGAGAAACAATTACAAAGTGTTTTACAGAAGGATTCTGTATATTAGATGTCACACCCCGACCTCACGTCTTGTATTTTATTTTTCCTTATTATTTTTTTGGATAATATTTTAATTGATAATATTAGTATTTTTATTATGTTTGATATTAATATTTATTATTACTATTGTGATGAAGTTATATATTTTTATTTTTATATTTATTAAATTAGGGTAAATAAATTAAAGGGGAGTTCCTCCCTTCTCCCCTTCTAGGTCAAACGACATGCTACTCCACTAACCCAATGTTAGCGTGACACACCACACAATCCCCCTCAAACCCTAAGAATTCAAGGATTCCTTTGGGTACAACCTCCATGTGATAAACTCCCCATGGTCTTATCTTATCTTGTTCGTGACCCCTCTTATCCATGATTATAGATGGTGTGTGACCCTCTAGAGGAGACCCACTATCGCGTGAGCCCCTCAACCCTCACCTCTCCAACCATGTGGAACCCTCCCTATAGGATCCCTCATTTCCCAATGATACCTCATGGTTCCCATGTGTTTTTGTTATAAAATACATAGAAATCCCCCTTCTATATTTTTGCCTATTTGGATTGTTTTTCTTCTTCTCATCTCCCCTCCTACATTAGGCCGAACCCTAGGGTTCTATGGTGGCTGATTTTTGATGTTTTATTTCCATGCGAGGGTTTTCAATGGGTCTTTATGGTCCCTTTCATTATTGTTTCGACACATGCTGTCGAAAGAAAAGTGGATTTTTTCATTACCCATCCCCCGGGGCCAATTCCATGATTACCCCAAACCCCCCTTCCATATGCTAGGGGATGATGACTAGCATTGAAAGGTGTATCCCTATAATGGGATGGAATTGTCTTTAAACCAATACAAACAAACAAAATAAGAACACAACAAGATGCTACTAGGAATTAAAATACTATATTAAAAATATTACTAAATGTGAATGGGTCAGAATACAATCCCAACTGAAGAGTAAAAGTACAACTAAGAAGACAAAACAGCTCTTAGATCATCCATTGAGTATCCTACAATATGGGTAGGTACAAACCATCTTCATAGCATTCCACATCATCTAGTATCCTCCATGTATCTCTTGGTACTGGCTCCCACATGTATCAGCTCAGATGCTCATCGTCTGTAAAAGACACAACAAGGTACGGCTGGACCCCATGCAGGGGTGAGTATAACAGTACTCAGTAGAGACCCAAAGACCCCCAAAGGTCACCCATATTTCCAAAAAAGAAATACCAAAAAGAAATACCTCAATCACAAAGCATGAAGAAACAGTCAGCTCATACCTGGTATAAAACTAAAAGTTCAATAATAAAGTTGATTACTCTTAAGCTATATCAACTTATTCCATTTGTAAGATCCATAACAGATCCCAAAAAAAGTTATTTTATTTCTGATCCACTTTTTGGAAAAAATACATAATTCCACGATGAGACACTGTAAGGCGGGTCCTCATCATATCCCGATACTGATGATCCACACATGGTCTCTAGAATGCCGATCCGCACAGGGTCTCTAGAATGTTATTCCACACATGGTTACTGGAATTATAATCCACACCTGGTTGCGGGAAGGAAGATCCAGTAGGGTTTCTTGATGCTTATCTACATCAGTTCTCTAGTTGATGATCCTCGATGATCCTATCTAAAAATGGTCCTTGTCGGGTAGCTATGACACTAATCAACACATGGTTACATTGATTTTGATCCACACAGGGTCGCTACATCCAAGATAGCTACTCATTGGATTCCTGCTCATAGAATTATTATTTTTTGGAGAACCTCTACACAATACATTGGTTATATTTCAACCTGTATGAATTTCTGCAAAATTCATACCCAAAGGACCACCCTGTCAAAGGGATCCCAAAGTGATAGACGACACGTCGATCGGACGCGCGATCTGTGAGATATGGGAACTTTTGTAAAAAGGGATCAGTAGGATTCAAGTTTGACCCAACCAAAGTCTCCAATCAAACTCCATAAAAACTCACTTAGAGTATCGCCAAAGGACCACCTTGTCATAATGGTCATTATTCCATAGACTTCACGTTGATCAGAAGCGCAGTCTGTTAGTTACATATTCTTCCATGAAACGAGGGTGATCCCACCTCTATCAATCCTAGCTTGGTCGGACCCACCTGAAAATGCCAAATTGACCACTTCCCAAAAGGGATCCCAAGTCGACTGAAAATATGTCGAACGGACCCCCGGTTTGTCAGTTATAAGCATTTCATTATTTAGGGACTGGTTGGGTAGGGGCCCGATCCTACTCGGTTTGACCAGCCCGATGCAACGGGTCCTGGGTTCTTCCAGACCATACCCAAGTCCGGCCCATTAGGTAGGACTAGCCCACTTGGCCGGCCCGCGTCCGACTCAGTCCACCCAAAGTGGGACCGTTGGGTCCCACTAGCCATGCGGTTGCAGGTTCATTCACCAGCCAGTGGGGCGTTTCCCCACTGTATGAACAGTCAGCCGTTTGGAAGACCTGTTTATGAAAATGCGGCACGACACGGGGCAACACCTCTCTTTCCTACCTAGGCTTATTAGTAGCATCTACTCCACTACGCCCCCTTCTGCCACGACTCGCTTGCTGCAGCTGCTTCGCACCGCCTATGTCTCGCGTGGCCTACTCTGGTCATCTGCCATCGTCCACCAAAGTGTGACATTGCACGCCACCTTCCACCACCTGCAGACAGTTTCCATGGGACTCCTCAGGCCCCCTCCAACATGGCGCACCAGTGGTTTCTTCCCTTGTCCACCAGATATGTTCTCGTGGTCCATTCATGGTGTCATCTGCACCTACGTCTCTCCCATTCTGCCTCCTTCATACAGTGACCCCCTATTTCTCATTTCCATCAATATGAAGAGACCATCTCTAAAGAACAGAGCATGATCAAAGTGATGGATGGTTCGAGACTGGTTTATATTTCCCACACCCTCCACATAATTATGATAGCAAGTGAGAACAAGGTAAAACATCAAAGATAACTTTTAAACAATCCCCTACCTATACGAGACGTTTGCTGATGAAGTTCGATGGAACATCCTTCGTCATTGTTGTCGGTTTGTTATTCAAAGGAGCTCGTCACAACTCGTTGAAACCAGTCTCATCCTCTAAATGGTTGGTGTCATGGTACATTGCCAGATCTATGTCTCTTGGTGAATCCAAGCCAACACTCCACCCCAAGGACCTTATATATAATAGAGGGGAAGGGAATGTAACTCACACGAAATTAATGATGTTTATTTAATAAATGAACCTTCCATATTCCAAAGGAACAATTAAAAAAAATAAATGGGATTCAAGCCATTTAATGGGTTGACATGTCGTTGGTCCCACCACCACCGCTCACCCATTGGAGGTATAAAAGATAAAAAAAATTACATGGTAATTTTATTAATCTTCCAAATATAAAAAATATATATTATTCTCCTAACCCACTTCGGTCAAAGTGATGCCTCCCTTAAGAGAATCTTGGCACTAAGAAATCAATGGTTCCCTCATATATTTAATTCGAGAATTGGTTCAAAAGATAGAAAATGCCCCCTATGCATTTATAGAACTCACCTTAAAAAAATTAAGAAATTTATTCCAAGCACACCAGGCCTTGGAATCAAACGACGTCAATTTTCACAGACTCATAATAATTCCATATAATAATAAAAATTGAATGGGAAATTCTGGGTCATTAAATTCTCCCCACCATAATCCTTTTCATCCTCGAAATCCACAACATAGAATAAGGAATCAAAATGGGGTACTGAGCACGAATCTAAGTCTCCCACTCCCATGGGCTCTCCTAGAGGTTCCCATACTTCTAGAGAATGTGCAACATAGAGATCGATTGTCCATGAAGGACCCGCTTCTTTAAATCCTCAATCTCTACTGGATCCTCCATAAATTTCACCCCATCATCAATGTCCTGACCCCCCAGTTAGTAACGTGCGATTGATCATGCACGCACTTCCTCATCTACGAAACATAGAAACTGTCATTCAACTGATGAATCAGTGGTGGAAAAGCTACCCAATATGACACCTCACTAACTCTGTTAATAACCTAAAAGGGATCGATTAACCTCATAGAGAGCTGGCCACCCTAGACAATTCTCTGCAAACATCATTGAGATGGGACCTGTCAAAGGAAATGGTCTACCTCCTTGAACTCCAATGGTATTCGTCTTCTGTCAGCATAAGTCTTCTGTCTACTCTATTTAGTCTTTATCTACTCCAGGATGATCTGCACCTTCTCAGTGGTAGCCCATAATAACTCTTCACCCACAAGTGCTGACTCACCTGGGTCTGTCCAACATAGAGGTGATCTTCATTGTCAACCGTCAAGGCCTCAAATGGTGCCATACTAATGGTGGAGTGATAACAGTTGTTGTATGGAAACTCCATCAAGGTTAAGTGATCCTCCAAATATTTTCCAAATTCACTGACGAAAGCAAAGAGTATGTCCTCCAGTGTCTGAATGGTCTGCTCCATCTGACCAACATTCTATGGATGAATGACAGTGCTCAAATGTAGTTGAGTCCTGAAAGACTCATGTAATCCCTTCCACAACAGGGATGTAAAATGTGTGTGATAGACAGAGATGATTATTGTTGTAACCCTATAATATATACAATATTCTCTACAAAGAGGCATCTCAATCCCTATACCGATCCCTTCTCTTGGATAGGTAAGAAGTGGGCCGAAATGGTCAGTCAATCTACAAAAACCTATATGGAATAATGAAATCTGGATGTTTGTGGGAGCCCTATCAAAAAGTCCAGGGAAATTCCATCCCAATTCCACACCATAACCTTTAATGGTTGTGCTACTCCTACTGGAACGTGATGTTCAACCTTCATTTGCTGACAAGTGAGGCATCAGGAAACAAAATCTTCCATTACTCTCTTCATCCTTGGCCACCAGTGCCAATGCCAATGGCCCTGATAAATCTTCACCACACTAAAATGTACCTATATATGGGATGTATGGAACTCCCTCAACAACTCCTCTTGTAGTGCCAATGGTACCATGGTGCATCCTATGAAGAGAATGTTGTCCTTCCCACCTTTAGAAAATCTGTCAGGTACTCATCCTAAGGATATTGGAGCATGTCGAGCCTCGTTGTCTATGCCCCCAGGAAATGCATCCCAAACTCATTGAAGAAGTGGGGGAGAAATGACCATATACTAGAGGTATGATACTACATCTCTATCAACAAAAGATATATGCAACGTAGCTAGCAAAATTTTCGCCTCACTCAGTAACAAAAGACTAGAACTCATATTGAGTGCTTCTTCTACTATGTTCCCCTTCCCAGTAGTGTAGAATATCTCAATTCCATAGACCTAGAGGAACTCTAGACAATGTCGTTGTCTCAAGTTCATGTCTTTCTGGGAGATGGTATTCCTGAGACTCTGGTTATCAGAGTAAATATTAAATCTTTCACCCATCAAGTAGTGTCGCCACATATTCAAGGCGGATAACAATGATATTCTATGAAAGACATGGGTAGCGTAGTTATTCTCATGTTGTATCAACTATCCTAAATAATAAGCGATCACTGCTTGATCCTACATCAGGTCACATCAACATCTAGTCCCAAACGTGTCACAGTGGACTACATATCCAAAGACCTCTTCGGGTAGCCTCAATATGGGGACACTCATTATTCTCGGCCTCAGCTCCTGAAAACTATGTCTGGATCTCTCTATCCACATGAATTGTTGTCCCTTATTCGTAAAAGCTAAAAAGGGTTCAGAAACTTTGGAAAAGTCAGGTATAAATATCTGGCCATGCCCAGCCATCCCAAGGAATCCACTCACCTCAGCCACTCTCCCGGGTGGCTCCTAAGCTTGTACATCCTCTATCTTTTTTCAGATCCACTGCAACACCAGCCTCTGAGATAACGTGTCCCTGAAAGTGAAATTATCTTATCTATAACTAGAATTGCTAGAGCTTACCATAAAGCTGGTTCTCTTAGAGTGTATCCATTAAAATCTATAGATGATAGGAATGCTCCTCTTCTAACATCGAGTATATAAATATTTCATCAGAGAAGACCACCAAAATGTGATCGAGGTATGTCTGAATGATGCTGTTCATGAGTCCCATGAACACTACAAGGGGGTTGGTCATGCTGAATGGCATAACCATGAACTCATAGTGTCCATACTAGTATCTAAAGGTTTTCTTCTGCACATCCTCATCTTGTACCATAAGCTTATGAAAACATGATATGAAGTTTATCTTTGAAAACCAATGATCTCCCTTCAGCTGATCAAAAATATCACCAATCCATGGAAGTGGATACTTGTTCTTCACGTACACCATGTTCAGGCCCTGATAATACATATTGAGCCTCAAACTCCCATCTTCCAATTTGGCGAACTAAATCGTGGCTACCCAAGGAGAAACACTGGGCCTTATGAACCCTTTCTATAGAAAGTCCTCCAGATGTACCCACAAATCATGAAGCACCATGGGAGACATCTAATAAGCTGTTGTAGATATCAGTGTCATCCTAGGGTACATGTCATGGTATAATTCCACCTCTCTGTGCGTAGGTAGTCCCAAAACATCATCATGGAAGACATAAACATTTGTGTCCACCACTACCGGATAGATCATATTCTCGACATCAACTACTCTAAGTGTAAGGATATCCATCTATCATGTGAACAACTAAACCCTCCAATGGGTATGTCTATTCTGTTTTGCAATGGTTTCCTTCTCACTAGTGAAGGAAAACCTGGTCCCATCCTCACCGACACACTGCATTTTTCACTAAATATAGTCAATCTGATCATGAACATTGGATAACCAGTCCATACCCAAGATGAAGTTGTAAGGCCTCCACGATGCTACTAGAATATCAAATCTGAAACTCTCTCCTCATAGTGTAAACTCACACAACAGGAACTAGTGTGTAATCATAAAATTCTCTCTTGTAAGAGTCTCTAATCGTTAGGATCGAGCCAAAAACTCCACCGGAATATCTGAGCACCGAATGAGTGCCATGGAAATGAATGAGTGACTAGAAACTATTTCTATATGTACTAAATATAAGGTTGAGTAGACATAGAACGTACCTTAAATCATCTCTAGAGTGCAATGGTCATAGGCCTCTGCTACCTAGAGATGAGCTCGTCTCTATCCACCTACTCTATATTGTCTGGGTGGACCATCTAGAGGTGGTGGTGGTAGAACCTCAAACCTTCGACCACCACCTCCTACATGACCTACTTCTCTTCCATGTCTTCCACCTTGTGAACCTTATTGCTCAAATATCTGCCTCGGTGGTCCCTCGATTGTCTACTAGTCATCAGTGCAGTTGGTCATGCAGTCATGAGACATGTGACCCTGCCCACTGCTCGTGAAGCACAGTCTACTCCTCTACAAGAATTCTCTACCTCATGAGCCTTGAACCACCGACCCTAAGTCCCAGGTTTGTCCACTATATGTACTTATCTTCTGGGGCCTCTATGTCATCTGCTTAATACTTTCTTTAGAGGACTCAGCTACGTTTCAACTGGTGGTAGGTCTTGAAATCGTTGTCTTCTCTACAAGGATGATCTCCACCAAGAGTGTTCTATTTACCACTCCAACATGCGTCGGGATGCTGAGAGATACCATAAATGCTCTGATATCCCTTCAGAGTCCTTGATTAAAGGTCTAGGACCTAAATATGGGGACCCTCACCATGTCAGTAGCATAACTTCAGAAGATAGTGAACATTTCCAATTAATAGTTCACAGTCAGGCTAGCCTACAATAACTGTAGCTTCTTCTATATATGCACATATTTAAGAGTCACTGTAATGATCTCTTCCATGAAGAGACCATAAAAATATACAGAGGTGAGGGTTTCCTCATCGCGTATCTAGAGAATCAGGCTCCACCATCTCCCTGATTCTCCCTAGAATGGACTAGCAGCTACGATCAATATCTGGTTGGATGGTGTCCCAACTGGGTGGAAAACTCTGTCCACATCCTCCATTATATCCTCAGCCGCATGCAGATCCATCTCACCTCGAAACATCGAGGGCATGTACTGCTGAAACTCGTGCAACATGGTCACTCTTCATGAACCATCTACTAGTGGGGATGGTGGCAATGACTTCTTAACTGGTAGTGGAGCTTCCGGTACACCACCGGATGTTACTATCACCATAAGTGGGCTCTGCACTAAAGCCTCATCACTTGGTAGACCATCATCATGTACTCTCTCAGGAATCCTGGCTAGCTATCTTTGCGGTGGCATCCTGAAAGGAAACCGGTGCACCATGGTTAATAAGTTATACCCAGTGAGACGACTCAACGAGATAAAAAATAAAAAACTTCTAAAACACATGCAATCATTATTTTCATGCACCGATTCAAAAACCAGATTTCAAGGTCCTGGTGTATGAATACATTGGTCGCCGCACCAACACTGGACTCCCCGAATAGAAAACCACACTCAAAACACGTAACAATATTTCTCTATTGATATATTTGAATCGATGGTATTTGGTAGAATTGAGTCATTTGATACCACTTTGTCATGACCTGTCCCCCGGGGCCCGTACCGTGACTACCCCAAGCCTTACTTCCAAATGCCAGGGGTTGGCGTCTAGACCGAAAATGTGTATCCCTATAACAGGAAGGAATTCTCTTTAAACATGTACAAGAACACAAACCAAGAACACAACAGGAAGAAACCATGAGGTAAAAAGCTGTATAAAAAAGTGTAATAAATGTAAAGGGGTCCGAATACAAGCCCAACTAAAAAGTACAAGTACAAATGAAAAGGGAAAAAATTCTTGTATCGTCCAACGAGGATCCTACCTGAAGGGTAAGTACATAACATCTCCAAGAAACTCAACATCAGCATGTCTCCCCTGCGTATCACCTGGTTGCTGCTCCCTCAATCTCAGCCTAGCTGCTCATCATCTACACAAGACAAAATAAGGTGCTGGTGAATCCCATGCAGGGGTGAGTATAACAATACTCATTAAGGACCCCAAGACCCCCGGAGGTCTTCTAATGTACCACAATTGAAAAAAAAGCATGAACTCAATCCCAAAGCATGGAGAAATATTCATTTCACACCTGTTATAGAACTCAGAGGTCATGAATAATTATTATTAATCACATGATATATCAACTTATTCCATTTAGAAGTCCCAAACCTGATAGAAAAAGAAGTTGGTATATTACTGACCCACTGTTGGACAAAAGTCACTATTCCACAATGGTCCACTTTTAGGTGGGTCATCTTTGGGCCATGATACTGCTGATCCATAAATGGTTGGTAGAATGTAGACCCACACAACGTCACTAGAATTATGAACCGCAGAGTGTCGCTGGAATGGTGATCCACATATGGTCACTGGAGTGCTGATCCGCATAGGGTCTATGATGATGATCTACATAGGGTCGCTAGTTGCTGATCCAGGACGGGCCACTCAAAAAATGGTCCTCATCAGGTAGCTATGATACTGATACACACAGGGTCTCTATGATTATGATCCAAACATGGTCTCTATGATTCTGATCCACACATGGTCACTACATCCACGACAGACAATCATAGGATTCCCGCTCATACCATGCTTGTTTCTGGGAGAACCGATCCTGAAGTAATAAGTCATATTTTAACCTTTTCAGTGTCCCACCAAAAACATTCCCAAGGGACCACCCCGTCAAAGGGGTTTTTAACGTGACAAATGACACATCGATCAGATGCCCGATCTATAAGATATGGGATCTTTTATAAAAAGGGATCGGTTGGATTCTATTCTGATCCAACCCAAGTCACACATCAAATTCTTTCAAAACTCCATTATAGAATCTCCAAAAAACAACCTTGACATAAGGGTCCTTATGCCATAGATGGCATGCTGAATGGACGCATGGGTGTTAGTTACATCCCTTTCCATGAAATGGGGGTAATCACACCTCAGTTCAGCCTAACTCGGTCAGGCCCACCAGAAAATTCCAATGATATCGCTTCCCAATAGGTATCCCAAAGCAACTCAAGACGTGTCAAACAGACACCCAATTTATTAGTTACAGGCGTTTCAATATTTCGAGACCGGTTGGGTCTGGGCCCGGTCTGACTTTCTCAAACCAGCCTGACACAACATGTCCAAGGGTCTACTTGACACTGCACAGGTCTGGCCCATTAATGGGTGGCCCATTTTGGTTCGCAGGCCCATTCCTTGATTTTCTCGGCCCACATGGTGGGGATTGTCCTACCCACGCTGGCCTACCGGGCTGCAGGTCCAGCTCGGCCTTCTGGCGGGTCCGGTCTGTCGGGTGGGTCCTGCTTGGTTAGTTGGCCCACATTCGGCTCGTTCCACCCTAAGGAAGACAGTTGTGTCCCTCTAGATTCTCTGTTACGATGCCATTATGCCAGTCGTTGGTGCACTGCCCCACCACATGAATGGTCATCCATTTTGATGATTTGGTTGCACCAACACAGCGCGGTACGGGGCTGCGCCTATAATGACCCATAATTTAAATACATTGTTAATAATTCAAAAATGAAGTACACTTATTACAACATATAACAAAACCATGAAAGGACCGTATATGTATAGTGTATTTAGAAACTGGGGAACATAAACAATGGGTTCATAAAGCATCTACATTGTCTCCCTTTTATTTCATCATATCTTGAGTCCCTTTTAGAATATCCTACTTAATAACCTTCTTCCTGACCTGGGGAAAGAAATCATACAAAAGGGTGAGCTCAAAGGCTCAGTAAGGGTAAAAGAAATAAATATCAATCACATCATATTCATAAGAACAGACCATTTTTGAAATCATAACCTACAAAAGGGATAATAATTTCATAATCATGGGATAAATCATAGTAGTTAAATGTAATCCCAATATTCATAACTTAAAACATGAAACTTTGTGGCATACACACATAATCATAGAGAATCATTTCTTAGTAGTCAAGACTCATTTCCAAGATTATCTTAGTGGAAAAAGTCCATTTCAGAACCGAGTTCACTCCTCGTTTTAGTCCTGTTTCGCTGAACCGGTTTAACCTGCCATTCCAGCCATGTCTATCTCATAAGATATAAATATTTAACCAATGCATTGGAGGGAGATATTGGTACCACCCATCTCATAATGAAACCATTCTTACGTGTTCCACAAAATCATAAATCATTCATCATAGCGTAACCCATGTAATAAAAATTGGAATCTTAAACATCATGTCATCATAACATAATCCATATAAGATAAAAGGACATCATAAAAATAATTTCATTATAAAAAAATAAAATGAATGTAAAAATAGGGATCGAAACAGAAACCTTTATTATTTTAGATGGAAAATAATTTTGATAAAACACTTGAACTCCATTCTTAAGGAAAATATCTTTTCTACTTCAAAAACATTTTTCCTTTCTTAACATGTCATACAATTTAAAACTAAATGAAGTTGATTAAAAATAAATTTGAAAACTTTTAAAGGAAGCTTCACGGAAATAATTTTCTAAAAATCCATTCATTTAGTATAAGTTAAAAATGAACATTCTTCTTGTACTTTGGCCGTAAAAGTCAAAAAGTACCTCGTACGAAAAACGACAAAAGATTCCTTTCGTATCATTTACTAAAAACTCACCGAAGGATAAAATTGGATTTAAAAAATTGTATTAGGATATAAATAATATTAAATATTGAGGAAACATGGATTGTGATGATAAATATTCCCCAGTAAATTCTGAAGTATAAACAACCTCAGATAAAAATGAGATTGCGATATTTTCCATTACCTTAGGTCCGATTTTCTTAGTAATTGTCCGATCCTTCTGTATAATGATTTAAATAATGTCATTGAATTATTACAGAATCATACTCATTGTTATGATATCATATATGGTCATATTATTATCTTCTTATTAGTAATATTTCATTGCAACTTGTTATTTGGTTGTTTATTACTTTTTGTTCTTATGCGTGTTTTGTCGAATAAATTTTTATTCTTCTCTTTAGGTTATGGATACCTAATTTCCAGAATGGTATTAGTGTAATATATATCATATTTATTCATTAAATTAATTTATATAATCATTATGTAATGAAGATCATGTAGAACCAGTCACATCACATCGTGGAGACGGTAGGTCGTACGTACGCACGAGCGATGATATCGTTCCCATGATCATGGAATTGTATTGAAGTGTATGTATACTATTTCAGAATCAATATCAATTTACAATAATCATATATAGTTATTCTCAACACCATTATAACCATCCAAGTAAGGTGGTGGTGGAAAATAGATTACACCACGACGTGGAGAAGGTATTCTGTATGTACGCACGCGCGGTGATTTCGTTTTCCATAGGATGGAAAGATGTTGAAAAAGTGTTGTTTCATAAATATAATAACATATAATTATATTAGTGATACTGATGTTATTACTTCATAATGAAACATCTAATGAAGAAGAAGCAGAAGAAGAAATAAAGTTGAATGAATCGGTAATGGACATTACCTCTTTTTTGAAGCACCTCTTCATAACCTCCTCTTAGGGCACTAAAGATGGTATTTTAAGAAGACCAATACCTCTAGGATGTGTCTAGGAAAGTGTAGAAGAGAAATTTTTAGGGTTTTACCGATCTTGATGGCTCAATGTGGTGTGAGGAAGAGAGGGAGGAGGTGCCCTTTTATAAGGGAGGAGAGGGGCACCTTTTGAAAAACTAAAAATATTATTTTATTATAAAGTCATATACGGTTTTTAATATTTCCAAATTGATTTATTTCGAACCTAAAGTTGGTATGAGTCTACATACTCTAAAACAATGGGTTTTATACAAGTTTAGGTCATTATATTAACCTTATCTCTTAGTTTTAATTCTTAGTTAATTAGATTGACATTTACCAAGTCACTTTGTATTTTTATATTATATTGTTAATAAACATACCATGTAAATCCAAGAGTCCCCCAAGTGGTCCATTAATGATACACATATCATGATATAAGTATATTGTCTGAACCATATATTTTTAGTAATATAATAACAATTAATAATATAGTATTTGTTTTTAAAACTATTTTATGTCAATTTTGACACTAATTGGTAATTGATTTTTGTAAAAATCATAACAGCATGATTATTTAAAAAAAGTTAATTAAATCAATACTAATATGTCATATTAGCCTATAAAATTAGTTTAATTCATAAAAAGTCTCAAATTACATTTATTTGTGTATTTATAAAATCAATTATGTTAATATTTCAATAATAATATAATTACTGCATCATCATTGTGTCATAAATAAATTAAATTATCTAATGCCTAAAAATTATAAATAAATTCCCATTATGTAGGAAATCTTTTTATAATTCCAAAAAATATTTATAGTCGAATTTATCTTATGTATAACCCAATATTAAAAATGTTTTAGTTATTAAACTTTGATTTTAACTATTTTAACTCTTCTTTAAATAAAATAATATTAAATGTCCTAATCTAATAAAAGTGGACCTAAATGGTGATATTTTATTTTTAAGGTTGTTTTTGGTCGAATTACACTTATCTAATAGAATTAGGACATGTGTTAGGGTAATAATAATACAATTTTTACCCTGAATTACCCTATTTACTTTTAACCATGGTAAAAAAGTAAAAAGTTACTATTCACCAAAAATTATTTTCATCTCATTGAACCACATTTTAGTCCTTGATGTTAACTGTGTCTCTTGGATTTTCTAAATTCCACTCAAAGAAGTGGTAAAATTATGGTTTATGTAAATTTGAAAATTCTCCTAGGAGGAGGGTAAAAGACTGTGAAAAGTTCAATAAAAATTTTATATATCTAAAATTATTATAAAATGACTCCAATGAATTACTTTGAACTTATATAGGTATTATGTATCAATTTTTACCTAAAATAAATTTAAATAAAATAAAAAATTATTTAAATAAAAAGTCAGTTTTTAAAAAGTAACCCAGTGTTTTCACTATTCATCAAATATTGAAAGTTTTCAGAAAAATACCAACATTTCACCCTAGACTAATTTCGATATTCCGAATCCAAAAATGATGTCCAATTTGAAAAGTAAAATTTCAGAAAGTGGCTATTACTATTCATAACGGCTAGTTTTAATAATATTTTAATAGCATATCGTTGTTTAGTAAGAAACTCGGTATTGCGTAAAACGCAAGCTATCGAGGATGGTCGCGATTGCATGTAAAGAAAGACAAGATAGTGTTGTGTGTAGTGAAAGATTCCTTTGATGATTTATATAACATAAAAACAAAATATTTCTCATAAAAATCTTGGGTGTTACATTCTACCCCCGTTAAAATGAATTTCACCCTCGAAATTCATCACTTTGTAACAAACAGATGAGGATACCTCTCCCTCATCATATCCTCAAGATCACATGTAGCTTCTTCTAATTGGTGGTTCCTCCATAAAACCTTCACCAAGGGAGTGGTCTTGTTCCGTAGGAATTTTTCGCTACGATCCAGAATCTCTATCGGTTGTTCTTCATAAGAAAGATCTTTCTCCAACAGTACAACTTTTGAGCTGAGTACAAGTGAAGGACCGGGTATGTACTTTCTCAAGAGAGATACATAGAACACATCGTGAACTTGAGAGAGATTCGGTGGAAGCGCCAATCAGTAAGCTACCTTCCCAACATGATCCAGTATTTCGAAAGGACCGATATACCTAGGTCTCAACTTTCCCTTCTTTCCAAATCTCATTACTGTCTTCCAAGGAGATATTCGTAAGAACACTTTATCACCCCACTTCAAACTCTATGTGTTTTCTTCGGTTTTCGGCATAACTTTTTTGTTGAATCTGAGCTACTCTTATGTGTTGTTTAAAAGATCAGACCTTTTCTTCCATCTCATCAACAAGATCAGGTCCTAATAGCTTTCATTCCCCAACTTCATCCAAGCAAGTTGGAGGTCAGTATTTCAATCCATAGAGAGCTTCATAAGGAGCCATCTGAATACTAGAGTGGAATATATTATTATAAGAAACTTCCACCAAAGGTAGGTGTTGATCCCAAACTCCTTTGAAATCCATAGTGGAAGATCTCAACATATAATCTAGAGTTTGAATTGTTCTCTCAGACTGACCATTTGTCTGAGGATGATAAGCAGTGCTGAAACTCAACTCTGTATCCAGAGTATGCTGAAAACATTTTCCAGAATTTTGAGGTAAACCTCATATCCCGATCATATATAATGGAATGTGGTAATCCATGCAATCTTACCACTTGTTTTACATATATCCTGGCAAGCTGATCCAGAGAGTAATCCTCTCTAATAGCAATGAAGTGTGCAGACTTTGTAAGACGATCAACTATGACCCAGATAGAATTATTTCCTTTGGATGTTTTAGGAAGTCCAGTGACAAAGTCCATAGTTATTTTTTCCCATTTCCATTCAGGTATGACTACTGGTTATTACATCCTCTTAGACTTCTGTCTCTCAGGTTTAACTTTCTGACAAACCAAGCATCGAGAGACATATTCAACAACATCTCTTTTCATGCCATCCCTCCATAAGTACTCTTTCAGGTCCCTATACATCTTCATGCTTCCAGGATGAATGGAGAATGAAGAACTATGAGCCTCATCCAGAATCTCCTTCTTTAATTCTGGGATGGGAGGAAACACAAACCCGATTCCTAAACCTTATTATCCCATCACAATCAAGGTTGAATTCAGGAACATTTATCGCCCTCTTTTGTAACGATACATCTTCTTTCTGTGCCTCTTTAATCATCACATGTATAGATGGTTGAACATTCATTTGAGAAAGATATGATTTTTCCCCTTCCATTATAATTCCATGATCCATCCTTTGTAAATACATAAATATTGGATCTTTTGTGATTCTTATCAAGGATAAGCTAGCATGGTCTTGTCGACTTAACGCATCTGCCACCTTGTTTTTTTTCAGGGTGGTAATGGATTGAGCAGTCGTAATCCTTAATCAGCTCCAACCATCTTCTCTGGCGCATATTCAGCTCCTTTTGTGTGAAAATATACTTTAAACTTTTATGATCTATTTAAATATCACACCGTTCTCCATAAAGATAATGCCTCCCAATATTTAATGCAAAGATTACCACAACTAACTCAAAATCATGAGTTGGGTAATTTTTCTCATGGATTTTCAACTGTCATGAGGCATAAGCTATCACTATATCATTTTTCATGATAACACACCCCAATCCCTTCTTGGATGAATCACTGTAGATCACAAACCTTTATCCACTACAAGGCAGTGTGAGAATAGGTGCTCTGGATATCCTTATTTTTAACTCCTTGAAATTCTCTTCACATTCCTCCGTCCACATGAACATAACTTTTTGTCAAGTCAACCTAGTGAGTGGATTAGATAATCGTGAAAAATCTTTCCCAAAATGTCGATAATATCCAGCCAAAGCAAGAAATCTTCGGATCTCAGTTACTGTTGTTGGTCTTGACCATATTTCTCTAACCTCTGTTTTTGCTGGATCCATAGATATCCCTTCATTTGAGATTATTTGACCCAAAAAATGAAACTTTTTGAAGCCAAAATTCACAATTGGTAAATTTGGAATAAATCTTCTCCTTTCTCAGGGTCTTCAATACAATTCTCAAGTGATCTTCATGTTCTTTCTTTCTCATTGAATAGACAAGAATATCTTCTATAAAGACTACAAAAAACTGATCAAGATAGTCTCTAAAGACTCTATTAATTGGATCCATAAAGATAGAAGGGGAAATAGTAAGACCAAATGGCATCACTATAAATTGATAGTGTCCATACCTTGTACGGAAATCCGTCTTTGGTATATCCTCCCTTTTGAACCTTAATTGATGATACCCTGAACGAAGATCAATCTTGGAAAATTATTGATCTCCGCATAGTTGGTCAAAAAAGTCATCAATGCGTGGGAGAGGATATTTGTTCTTGATTGTGATCTTGTTATGTTCTTGATAATCAATGGAGAGTCTCATTGGTCCATATTTTTTCTTAACTAACAGAACAGGTGCTCCCCAAGGTGACGCACTAGGGAATTTTAATCCTCTATCAAGATTCTCTTGGAGTTGATTTTTCAATTCCTGTAACTCAATTGGGGCCATTATATAAGGTGTCTTTGAAATAGGTAAAGCACCCGGTACGAGTTCTATTGAAAACTCAACTTCAAGATTTGGTGGAAGACCAGGCAATTAATTCGTAAAGACATAATCAAAATCCCGTACAATGGGAATATTCTTAATCGTGAGTTTCTCACCAACCATTTGAGATAAATAACCTTCATTTAGTGGAATCAAGACCCATATGATAGAAGAAATTTCCACTGGAAGGTTATGTTCATCCTTGCATCGACAGACGATCATATATTGATCTGGAATATGAAATTTGACTTCCCTTCTTTGGAAATTGATATGAGATCCACATAAAGAAAGCCAATCCATGCTAAGAATCACATCAAATTCCACTATAGGAAGGATCACAAGATTTTCAGGAATCACTTTTCCACAAACTTCAATCGGAGAAGAATTATAAACTTTTGATGCGACTGTTGAGCCATTAGGAGTTGTCACAGCTAACTCAAAATCTAATTGTTGAGGTAATACGACAATACCCTTAGACAATTCTTCAGAAATAAAAGAGTGGGTGGATCTAGAATCAAATAAAACATTTTCTACTTTAGATTTGATGATAAGTGTACCCTTCACCACTTCGTTATCGTACTCCACATAGCTGATAGAAATTTCATGTGACTTTCTTTTGTCTTTAGCCTTAAGAGTTTGTTGACGTCGATCATCATCAACAAACCTTGGATTAAGGCATTTATTGGAATAATTACCCATTTCCTTGTACTTGTAACATTGAAGTGTAGGAGGTGCACTCTGTGTAGCCTTTTCATTATTCGTATCACTAGAAATATTCTTCCCATCATTGAGGCATTCAAATGCCCGATGACCTTCTTTTCCACATTTGAAACATTTACTTGTCCCTTTAAGACAACTCCCTCCATGTTTCTTTCCACACTTTGAGCATAAGGGAAAACTCATCTTCTTTTCAGTGTGCTCTTTATATTTTCCCTTGAATTTCATTTTCCTCTTTTTATCAAACCCATATGACTGATGGGTTACTCCAATATCCATCTCAACCTTGAGAGCACATAGAACAATTTCCTCGTAGCTATTGAAGTCCCTTATGGATAACGCCCTTTGTAGACTTGGTTTTAAGACACTAAAGAATCGATCGATTTTACTCTCAGGTTGGATAATAATTCTGGAAGCGTATCTTACAAGTCTTGTAAAATTGGCTTCGTAGGTACCAACAGATTCATCATCCTTTTGCTTCAGTTCAATAAACTCCTTCTCCATCTTTGTTTGAAGAATATGAGGGAAGTACTTATTGAAAAATAAGTTCTTGAAATCGTCCCATTCCATGGACTCAATTTCATCTCTTGGCCTCATATTCTTGATAATATTCCACCATTGATCAACTTCACCTTCCAAACGATATACTGCTAAGATGAATTTATGATGTTCAAAACAGTGATGAACTGAAAATATTTTTTCAGTAGTACTGATCCATTATTCAGCAACTAATGAATCAGTAGACCCGCAGAATGAGGGTGGATGGTGCCTCATGAAAAATTCAATAGAATGTTTCTCCTTCCTTTGCTCGTTTGGAAGTCCTGTATGATTCATAGCTTGAGAAAGTTGTGTGATCATGGCTACAAGATTTTATATTCCAGCTTCCATAACGTTTGTTTGCTCAGGGGTACAATCATTGCATTTCTCGTCGCATTCTGTATTAACACGGTTCTTTCAGGTTCTAACCATTGACTAAAACAAAGAAGAATAGTCTGATCAATACTAATTATAATAAAAAAACCACATAATCAAGAATAAAATTTTACACTTAAGGTCTTATCTTGGGTTATTCATGGCCATTTCTAAAACACTAAGATTGTGTTCTATGCTTAGACATATCCTTAGGGTTCTTACTAAGGCATTCACATCCTAGTTTCCAAAGGATGACTATACATTCCTCTGATACCAACTATAACGACCCATACATTACATACATTGTTAATACATCAAAATTTATGTACACTTTTTATTACATATAACAAAACCATGAAAGGACCATATATGTATAGTGTCTTTAGAAACTGGGAAACATAAACAACTGGCTCATAAAGCATCTACATTGTCTCCCATTTATTTCATCATATCTAGAGTCCCTTTTGGAATATCCTACTTAATAACCTTTATCCTGACCTATTGAAAGAAAACATACAAAATGGGGAGCTCAAATTCTCATTAAGGGTAAACAAAAGATATATCAATCACATCATATTCATAAGAACATAACATTTTGGAAATCTTAACCTTCAAAAGAGATCATAATTTCATAATCATGGGATAAATTATAGTAGTGAAATGTAATCCCAATAATCATAACATAAAACATAAAACATTGTGTCATACAAACATAATAATAGTGAATCATTTCATAGTAGTCAAGACTCATTGACAAGACTTTCTTAGCGGAAAAAGTCCATTTCTGAACCGAGTTCACTTCTCATTTCAGTCCTATTTCACTGAACCGGTTTAACCTGCCATTCCAGCCTTGTCTATCTCATGAGATATAAATCTTTACCCAATTAATTTGAGGGAGATATAGGTCCCACCCATCTCATAATGAAACCATTCTTATGCATGCCACAAAATCATAAATCATAAATCATATCATAACACATGTAATAAAAATGGGAATCTTAAACATCATTCCATCATAACATATTACATATAATATAAAAGGACATCATAAAAATAATTCCACCATAATAAAATCAAATCAATGTAAAAATAGGGATAGAAACAGAATCCTATATTATTTTAAATGGAAAATAATTTTGATAAAACACTTGAACTCTATTATTGAGGAAAATATCATTTGTACTTCAAAAACATTTTTCCTTTCTTAACATGTCATAAAATTTTAAACTAAAAGAATTTGATTAAAATTAAACTTGAAAAATTGTAATGGAAGCTTCATGGAAATAATTTTCTAAAAATCCATTCATGCCGTATAAGTTATAAAAGAACATTCTTCTTGAACTTTGGCCGGAAAAGTCGAAAAGTACCTCGTACGAAAAACAACAAAAGATTCCTTTCATATCTTTTACTAAAACTCACCCAAGGGTAAAATTGGATTAAAAAAATTGTAGTAGGATAGAAATAATATTAAATATTGAGGAAAGATGGATGTGGATGATAAATATTCCCCAGTAAATTCTGAAGTATAAACAATCTCAGATAAAAATGAGATTGCGAGATTTTCCCTTACCTTATGTCTGATTTTCTTCGTAAGTGTCCCAACCTCCTGTATAATTATTTAAATAATGTCATTTACCTATTATAGAATCATACTCATTGTTATTATATCATATATGTTCATATTCTTAGCTTCTTATTAGTAATATTTCATTGCTACTTGTTATTCGGGTGTTTATTACTTTTTGTTCTTATGCGTGTTTTGACGAATAAATTCTTATTCATCTCTTTAGGTTATAGATACCTAATTTCCAGAATTTTATTAGTGTAATATATATCATATTTATTAATTCAATTCATTTATATAATGATTTTGTAATGATGATCATGTAGAACCAGTCGCATCACATCGTGGAGACGGTAAGCCGTACATACGCACGAGCGATGATATCGTTCCCATGATCGTGGAATTGTATTTAAGTGTATGTATAATATTTCAGAATCAATATCACTTTACAATAATTATATATAGTTATTAACTACACCATTATACCCATCCAAGTATGGTGGTGGTGGAAAATAGATTACAGTATGGTGTGGAGACAGTATTCCGTACGTATGCACGCGCAGTGATTTTGTTTTCCATAGGATGGATAGATGGTGAAAAAAGGTTGTTTCATACTTATAATAACATATAAGTATATTATTGATACTAATGTTTTTACTTCATAATGGAATAACTAAATAAGAAGAAGTAGAAGAAGAAATTAATTTGAGAGAATCAGTATAGGACATTACCTCTTCTTTGAAGCGCCTCTTCTTAACCTCCTCTTAGGGAATTAAGATGGTATTTTAAAAAGACCAGGACCTCTATGATGTTTCTAGGGTAGTGGAGAA
This sequence comes from Viscum album, assembly GCA_963277665.1. Taxonomy (NCBI): domain Eukaryota; kingdom Viridiplantae; phylum Streptophyta; class Magnoliopsida; order Santalales; family Viscaceae; genus Viscum; species Viscum album. The sequence continues at coordinate 412,944,357 of OY728136.1, forward strand.
GAGAAATTGTTAGGGTCTGGAAGAGCTTGAAGGCTCAATGTGGTGTGAGGAAGAGAGGGAGGAGGTGCCCTTTTATAAGGGAGGAGAGGGGCACCTTTGGAAAAACTAAAAATATTATTTTATTATAAAGTAATATTCGGTTTTTAATAGCACCAAATTGATTTATTTCGAAGATAAGGTATGTATGGGACGAAATACTCTCAACCAATGGGTTTTAGACAAGTTTCAGTCATTATATTAACCTTATCTTTTATTTTTAACTCTTAGTTAATTAGATTGACATTTACCATGTAACTTTGTATTTTTATATTATATTGTTAATAAACATACCATATACATCCAAGTGACCCCCAAGTTGTCCATTAATGATAAACCTATCATGATATCAGTATCTTGGCCGGAACGTAGATTTTTAGGAATATAATAACTATTGATAATATAATATTTGTTTTAAAAACTATTTTATGTCAATTTGGACCCTATTTGGTAATTGATTTTTTTGTAACTCATAACAACATGATTAGTTCAAACAAAGATACTTAAATCGATACTAATATTTCTTATTAACCTATAAAATTTGTGTAATTCATAAAAAGTCTCAAACTACATTTATTTGAGTATTTATAACATCAATTATGTTAATATTTCATTAATAAGATAATTACTGCATCATAATTGTGTCATAAATAAATTAAATTATATAATGTCTAAAATTATAAATAAAATAAAATTATGTAGGAAATATATTTATATTTCTAATGAATATTTATAGTCTAATTTATCTTATGTATAACTCTATATTAAAAATGTTTTAGTTATTAAACTTTGATTTTAACTATTTTAACTCTTCTTTAAATAAAATAATATTAAATGTACTAATCTAATCCAAGTGGACCTAAATGGTCATATTTTATTCCTAAGGTTTATTTTGGTCGAATTAAACTAATACAATAGAATTAGGACATGTGTTAAGGTAATAATAATATCATTGTTACCGTTAATTACCCTATTTACTTTTAATCGTGGTAAAAAAAGTAAAAAGTTACTATTCACCAAAAATTATTTTCATCTCATTGAACCAAATTTTAGTCCTTGATATTAACTGTGTCTCTTGGAGTTTCGAAATTCCACTCACAGAAGTGGTAAAATTAAGTTTTATGTGAATTTGCAAATTCTCCTAGGAGGTGGGTAAAGGACGGTGAAAAGATCAATAAAATTTTTATATATCTAAAATTATTATAAAATTACTCCAATGAATTACTTTGAACTTATATAGGTATTATGTATCAATTTTTACCTAAAATAAACTTCAGTAAAATAAATAATTATTTAAATAAAAATTTGGTTTTTAAATAGTAACCCAGTGTTTTCACTATTCATCAAAAATTGAAAGTTTTCAGAAAAATACCAAACTTTTACCCTAGGCTAATTTTGATATTCCGAATCCAAAAATGAAGTCTTTTTTGAGAAATAAAATTTCAAAAAGTGGGTATTGCTATTCATAACAGCTCATTTTAATAATATTTTAATAGCATATCGTTGTTTAGTGAAACTCGATATTGCGTACAACAAAAGCTATCGAGGAAGGTTGTGATTGCGTGTAAAGAAAACCAACCTACTGTTGTGTGTAGTAATATATTCCTTTGATGATTTATATAACATAAAAAGAAAATATTTCTCATAAAAAGCTCGGGTGTTACAACACCGCTCCTTCCTGCTACGACTATGCCACCCGCCCCCTTCTATTATGGCCCAGTAGCCACATCAGCTTTACGCTGCCCTTGTCCCATGCGGCCGGCTTTGGATGGACACCTTTAGCAGTCATGGTGCACCCTCGTGTGCCTACTTCCACCACCTATGACCGGTTGCTGCGGGTCTCCTCCTGCCACCACCGACTGCTGATGACATGGCGCACTAGTGATGTCTTCCATGGGCCACTGGACGTGCTCCAGTGGTCTATTCTTGTTGTAGTCTACGCCTACAGCTCTCCTGTTTTGCCTCTTTCATAGTGTTACCCATTATTTTTTATTGTTGTGAAATTGAGGAAACCTTCCCCGAATAATGGTTCATGAGAAAAGCGGCGAAGGGTCTGAGCCTTGTTCGTTTGGTCCTCATCCTTTGCGTTAATGTGATAGAAAAATAATATCAATGTAAAACATCAAAGATATCTTTTAAACAACCCCCCAACCGGGAAGATACATTCTCTTCTGACTATCAACAGAACATCCCCCATTATTGTCGTCAGTTCCTGATTCAATGGTGCTCATCATTGCTCGCTTAAAATGGTCTCCTCTTCCAAGTGGTTGGCATCATGGTACTTTTCCAGAGCTTCGTTGCTTGGTGAAGTCGTGCAAACAATCCACCCCGAGATACATAAAAATCAATGAGGGGAAGGGTGAGTAACACATGTGGAATTAATGAAATTTATTTAATTACCGAACCTTGCAAATAAAAATAGAGCAGTTACAAAAATAAAGGGAGTCAATATAATTAATGCCTTTTCATGTCGTTGGACCAGCCACCAACGCTCGTCCGTTGGAGGAAAAGAAAAAAAGAGAAGTAATATAACATTGTTATTTTATTATTCTTTAAAGGTCCCAAACCAATCTTTTTATTCTAACCTACTGTGGTCGATGTGAGGATTATCTTAAGTGAATCTCAGCACTACAGATTCAATGCTGCCCTCTGATTTTTAATCCAAGAATTGGTTCAAATATAATAAAATTCTGCTTGCGAGTTTACTGAACGTACCTTAAAAAAGTTCATAAATTAATTCTGGCACACCGGGCCTTCGAATAACACACCGTCCATTTTCACAGACTCATAATAATCCCATTAAGAAAAATTACATGAAAAAATTAGGGTCTTTACATATTTAGTCAATTTCAACATGACGATTGTCGGTTGGGTTCAAGATTATATTTTTCACTTGTTAAAGTTTGTTTTAATTGGATCCTTTTTTAAAATTTAGACTCCCTACAATCATTGTATTGTGTTTTTTTCATCTTGGTGTGGGTTTTTGGAATCTATGAAAAGGACCTATATGTATATACGTGGATAATAAGGTATATTTGTATATCCTCCTTATGCATATTTCCTCATGGAATGTGGAACATGAACTCTAGTCAAAGGGTATATATATATGAAAATGTATATGGGGGTAGGTGATGTGGTCTCAGGTTTCCATTGTCATATGATATTTCTTGAGGTTGGTTCCCAATTCCCGAGTACTAAAATTGAATGCATTTATTTCTTAATGATTTTAAATATATATTTCAATGTCATTATATATATATATATATATATATATATATATATATCTCTTTTTGTGTGTGTCTGGTTGAGTAGTTTTCTCCACTTAGATTTGTTTTATTATTTACTTGTATTATTTTTCTAGTAATAGTTATGTTTCTTAATTAAATTTAATGTGTCATAAATGTGTAAAATGATTTTGTAAATGATTTTTAGTTGTCATGTGCATTCCATGAAACTCAATGGTTTGGTATAATGTGTTATTATAAACTCTTCATGTTTTGCCCATTTTCAGTGTGTCGAGTGTTTAGATATTGGATATTGAAAATTCCCATGGAAAAATGGTATTTTTATATTGGAAAATGTAATAGCCTGGTTGGTAATTTATGCCAATTTTGGAAGTGGAATTTGGTTTGGAATGTGTAATGGATATTTCAAACGATGTTTTTCTCTATGGGTTAGTTTCTTAGTAAACTTTTAGTGGCTTGATTTATTTTCCAAAAAAAATATCCAATATGATTTCCATGGATATTTTTTTATGGGAACTCATGATCAAATGGTGGTTTGACTTTCATGAAGGAATTGCATTGTTGTGCACATGGATTCATTCCTTTTTAAATTCTTTGTACATTTATTGTTCAATTGATCTTTCAAATAGTTTTTTAAACCAAAAAATTGTTAGTTATTATGTGTTCTAAAATTAAAAATATTCCATTTAAATAATTAATCCCATTTAGCACATTTTAAGTGGATGGCGAAAAAGGGATACCCCTCTTGAGGCATTCCCCCTAGTTTGAGAAATGTGATATAAGTGTTAATATGTTATTTGTGATATGTGACTAGTGAATATGGTTGTGTTTTGTTGTGTGATGTGTGAGAGGGGAATATGATTATGGAAAAAGAATGGGGGTGAGAAGTTGAATGGGTTTTTGATAAAAAAAGTGATATGTTCATTTATGTTAACTTGATAAAGCATAACCAACATTTTAAATAGATAACTTTGATATCTTGAGGTACCTATGTGGAGAGACTATCACTAATACCCTAGATTATTCAGAAGAGGTTCATACTAATTCTGTCTTGTTGGATTGACGGCTGAAACACTTACAAACCATTATGATGATTATTGATCACTAGGTTATGGGTGTTTTCTCTTATAGTAGATCATTCTAGAGGACACAATTGTTTTTGGTTGTTAATCCATGTTTCATTGAGGTACGATGATCCTAGGTCCCCGAATAACCCCAGTTGCTTCGGGGTTTTCCATGGATCTTTGGATATGATTTTTGTTTCGGTTATTTCACACATGTTGTCTCATTTATAAAAATATACATATCAATCAGAACTAATTCCTTTTCCTTTAGAAATGTTAATGAATTTGTAGAATCTATTTTAAAAATACACTGGAAGAATAACACATTCCATTAAAATGTAAAATGTTACTTGAATTTGAAAATAATAAAAAGCATTACATTATTATGACTTCTTTTCAAACTAGAATAATTGGGATTCTTTTTAAAGGTAAGGGTATATAACATTGTTTATCCTAGAAATTTCAACTGAGAATGTTAGTGCTGCTGCTTACTTTATTTTTTTGCAGTTTCATGTTGTTATAATATTGATTTATCTTAAAGAATGTATGGTTTTGAGTAATAAGGTGAACCCTGAGGTCGCATAAGGTATCTTTGGATGCTTCGTTTTGTTTTATACTGTTATTTTTATTTTTATTTCATCACATCATATTTAGTTTTCTATATTTTTTTGTGGGCCAAATAGTTCTAAAATGTATCATTTTGATGCCCGACAATAGTTTCCGGCCCAAGAGGATCTTGAATTCCCTTAGGTAATTTTCATAGACCGGGTCAGGTGACCATTTCAAATATGACCAGACATGGTTCAAGAAATAATGTTATTAGAACTTTTTTATCCCATTAATTTTTGGGATTAAAGATCGTATGGAGTTAGGACATCTGAAATTATTGTGTATGGTTACAGATAGGTTCATGATCACCACCAAATCTTAATGACACTTAAATTTACAGGGTAGTCCATGATAGTCTTGCATTGAGGTACATTTTTGGATCTCAATTTTTTTCATCTTCCATAGTCCTGTTTGGCTGTTTCTGGTAGGTCCTGAAATTTTGTGTTCATTATGTATGGGTGCGTGGTTGGTGTGAATAGCTTGGCATGCCATTTTCCGAACATACAATTTCCATTATTGACTTACTATATGCTCACCCAGTTGGTGCATCGTCTAACAAATTGTGTGACCAAACAGTGTGTATCATTTGTTTATTTGAGAAATGGAAATATTATTTAATTGATAGACTTGGTTGTATTGGGATGTTCTTGGATTTATTTTTAGTTGTTTGTTGGTTGTTTTTCTCAAGTTACAAAATTGATGATTTGTATTTTTAAATTGTATTACAAAAATGAAAATCATGGATTGTTTGAAAATGTAATGAGTTGTTTTGGGGATGGAAATTGTTTTATAAAAATATTTTAGATCATGAAAATTTTATGAATAGTGAAATAAAATATGTTTTAGAAAACATTTTGGTTTTTTGGATGTTATTTGTGAATGTTAAATGATAGTTTCTTGTAAATTGAAATTTGGAGATGATTTATTTTTGGATTGTAATGGATGTCTTTAAAATTTGTTTGGTGTTCCAAATCAAGGTTGGATGTTTTGTTTTATTAATTAGAATTATTTTTGTTTTGAATGGGTATTTATATACTCACCCACATGTATGGATGAATGTAATTGGATATGGATTGTTGTTGGTACACATGGATGGGTTCTCAGGTTGTCATGTGAATGTATGTATGTGAGGTTTCCTGGAATTCCAATGGTGGTTTTTTGGTTTTCTAGGCTTTTATATTTTTTTAAAAGCACTTATAGATTATTTTTGTGCTGAGATTATTTTTTAATGAAATATTAAAAAGTTGAATGAGTTTTTAAAATGTGGTTTTTATAATTCAGATGGTTTTAAAATGGGATGGTTTTGAAAATGGTCATTTGTGAATGTGTGGTTTAGTATTTGTTGGTGATGTTGCTTCATTATTATTTCATATGATATATTATTTGGTTATGGTTTGGTTTTGAAAAGTACTAGTCTATGGGCTTGATAATTTTTTTCGAGCTGTTGATTGAATGTTCAAATGATGTTTTGAGTTTGATTTAATGATATCTGGTTAGATGTGGTGGATATTTTTGTGATTAGTTTCACCTATGTTATTTTCATTTAGATAAAATCATTCCACTAATAAATTTGCAAGGGTCCCCAAGGGTTCGTTATCTTTTGATAGATCTACCTAGACCACCAGTGGAGTGGTGGGTTTATTTTCATTTAATTATTTCATCCTTTCTCAATGGTGGCTGAGGATAGATAGGGGTTGCGATGTTAAATTACGAATTCAAGTGTTTATTTTAGTATTTTTAATGTCCAGATGTTTTGAATGGAATTGTTTCCTAGTTTTTTTGAAGGTTAACTTTTGGGATAGGGAACAATGACTTCTAACTTCTCTTTGGAAGTTATGGTCGCAGGGAGTGAACTGTGACAAATGGAAATATTGTTTTTTAGGGTGCTCATGAAGGGTTGTCCATCCAGTTGAGAGGGTGAACTGGTGGGATATATTCTTGGAATGAGTATTTTTTCATTTCTTGATTCTCATTCCTAATACCACACACTTTTTTTTTCTAATGTGGTCAATTTGTGCACTTAAATAAATTCATCATAATCTTATTAAGGATTGTCGATAGTGTGGCTATTTGGATCACATAAGGCTATCTATTAGCTGTCTATCTAGAAGGTGAAGCCGCAACTAGAGTTTGTTAGTTCTTGATTGCGGTATAGTAGAGGTTTCAACACAACAAAGCACCAGCCATAGGTTTCAAAGAAAATATTTTCACAAAGTCATGTGTTTTCCTTGTTTGAGGGATGCACATCCAACCTGTCATCACTAATTTTGGGGAATCGACAAATTAAATATTTTCTTTATGACGTTTTCTATTTGGTGGGGGAATTTTTGGAGGTCTTGGTGGCCCATTATATAAGATTTCAACGGTTTTTCATTTTTAGTGTAATAATTAAATGTTTGTTTTTTATTTGGAAAAATCCTAGCTTCTTGGTGATGCTCATTTAGAGATTTATGCGGTTTATGGATCTTATGAATCATGGTTTGTCATGGAGTTTGTCTCTTGTCTCTTTTTTTATTCCCATTGGACTAGGGGTTCAGGATGGTATGTGTTGATGTTTCTCCTAGTGTTTAGAGACTACCTGTGTTGGTGGGTTCATGATGGGAAAATCATTTTGCAATGATGAAATTGAATTGAGAGTACCCATGTGGGTGCCACTTCACTACTCATTTTTTAATATTGTTGGGACAACAACTATGGGTATTTTTAATGTCTTCCCTCAATATATTCAGGGGAGCCTTAGAAATATAAGGGGTCACACCAGTGTCACAGGTAATAATTGGATTTATGATTGGTTTTGATTGGGATGTGTTACTATTCTACAACAGGCCGAATATGGTGGGGATGTCAATATAGGATAAATTAACATTTAAATTAGTCTTCATGGTGTTCTTGTTTGGGAAACTCTTTTCCTCTACTCCGCCCATCCCGAATAAATATATATGGTTATCCAAGATTATTGGTCATATGCAGAATGTTCATTGATGATATTGACCAAAACCTAGTGATTTCTAAGATAGGGGTCAGTGTGTTCTAGGTTTTGGTTGTGTTTTGAAATGTGAGTCCCGTGTCATTTGTTTATTCTCTTGGTAGTCCGAGTGTTGTGGTTTCATGTCATGGGTGGATAGTGATTCTTCGATCCTCAAGTGTTATTGATATTTTTATGAATAATTGTGTCCTTGTTTTGAGATTTGAACAACCGAGTCTTTTGGGACAAATTAGTTGAAGAAAGTGTCATGGTGGGTAGAATTTCCATGCCCTAACAAGCGCAATGTATTTTTATTTTATTAATAAAATATTTGGGATATTATTATTATTAATTTTTATTAGGGTTTATTATTATTATTATTATTATTATTATTCTGATGGTGGTGGTAATTATTATTTAAAGAATTTATAAATTAGGTTATGAAAAATTAAAGGGTAGTTACTCCCTTCTCCCAATCTTGTTGACTCGACCTTCTCCTCCATTTTCCACTATGTCAGCAAGACACCCCACACCAGCCCCCTCCTACCCTAGGAATGTGATACTTCCTCTGGGATTCCTCCTCGGCTTGACAACCTCCCCATGGATGAATTTTATTTTTCCCACAACCCCTTCTCGCCACAATTTAGAGAAGGTATGTGACCCCCAATCCAAAACCACGGTCATACGATGCACTCTTACCCCACCTCTCAAACTGTACACCTCCCTTCATATTGTCTCCCTCTTCACACAATGATTCCTCCATGTTCTTGAGGGTTTTTGGTCGGAAACTTCATGGTAAGTCCTTTTATTCGCCCTTCCTACCTATTTGGTTTGATTTTATTCTTCCAATTTCCACTCTTAGGGTTGGCCGAACCCTATGGTTCCATGGAGCCAATTTTTTTATGTTTTCATTCCTTTTTTGTGTTTAAGATGGATCTTTCAGGTCCACTTCCTTCATGTTTCAACACCCATAGCTAAAGGCAAAATGGATTTGGATTGATTCACCTTTATGGTTGTTGATTGGTTGTGAGGGTTCTCTTGTTTTTTTGATTAATTTAGTTTTAAATGGATCCTTTTGAAAATTTTAGACTCCATGGAATATTTTAGTGTGTTTTGATTATCACAGTGTAGGTTAGGGTAATTGGAGTCAAAGATCTATATGTATATACATTGGTAAGCATGTATGTATATATATATATATCCTTCTTACACATATTACCTAATTGCTTGGTGATTATGTGCATGGGTCAGAGAGAATATATATATATATATAATATATATATATATATGAAAACGTGTATGCATGTAGGAGAAGCAGTCTCTAGCTTGCATCATCATAAGATGTTTCTTGAGGTAAGTTCCCTAATCCTGAGTTTTTAATTTGGATTCCATGATTTCCTAAAACTTTTATTCAAATATTTCATGTAATTGTGGGGTATAAATATATATATGTTTGGTAGAATTGTATGGGCCACATTGTTTTGATTTATTATTTAATAGTATGATTTTTCAAATATTGCTTATTTATTTACATTAAATTTAATGTTCAATAAATTTGTAAAATATTTTTCTAAATGATTTTAAATTTTCATGATGAATAAATGTAACTCAGAGGTTTGTCGTACTTTATAGTTAACAACATCTCCCGTTTGAAAATTTTTAGGGCGTTGAGTGTTTTTACTATGGATATTGGAAATGCGCTTGAAAAAAGTAGAATTTTATGTTGGAAAATTTAAAGGCCCCAATTGGAACCAATTCTCATTTTTTGATGTGGAATTTGGTTTTCAATGTGTATTTAATATTTCAAAATAAATTTTCCCTTTTTGGTGGGATTCTTAATAAATATGTAATGACATGATTAGTTTTTCACATTAAATCTCCAATGTGATTTCAATGATGTGTTTTAGTTGGAACTCATGATCAATTGGTGGTTCAAATTTCATGAAAAAATTTCGTCATTAAAAGCGAGGGTTCATGATTTTTTTCAATTTGTATTACATTTGTTGTTCTATTGACATTTTAAATGATTTTAGAAAATAAAATTAGAAAGTGATTATGTGTTCTAAAATGAAAAGTATTTCATATTTATAATTATGCTTGTCTGACACTTTAAGAGTAGTTGTGAAAAAAGAAAACTCCTCTTGAGTAGTTCCCCTAGTTTGAGAAATGTGATATAATTTTTAATATGAAATTTTTGATAAGTTCATAGTTAATAGTCTTGTGTTTTTATTGTGACATAAAAGTAGGGAAATGTGCTTAAGGAGGGAGAGTAGTGGTGAGAGGTTGAATTCGTTTTTAATAAAGAAAGCATTTTGTTCATTTATGTTCACTGGATAAGATCTCACCCCCATTTGAAATAGTGAACATGGGTAACCTCAAGTACCTAGGATGGTAGAATAGTACTAGTATGCTATATGATTCAGAAGTGGTTCGTCCCAGTTTTTTCTATCACGATATACGAGTACAAAACTGACTAAACATTATGATTATTGGATACCACTATGTTATGGGTGTGTTCCCTACTAGTGGTTGGTGCACGAGAACCCATTTGTTTTGTTTCTATAACACTTTTCACTGAGGTATTATGATCCTAGGTCCCCAACAAACCCATCTATTAAGGTATTTCCCATGGTGCTTCTAATCTAATTTTCATGTAAGTTATTTCACACATATTATCTCTTTTATAAAAAACCCAATTCAATATAAATTTCATCATTTTCATTTTTAAATATTAATTCATTCTTGGAGTCTATTATGAAAATATATTATAATAAAAATTCAAATCATAAAAATGTAAACTTGTGACTTTAATTATAAAAAAATGAAAAATATTAACATATTATTTCTTATTTCTAAATTAGAATAATTGGGTTTTTAATGGTAAGGGAATATATAAATATTAATCCACATAATTCCCACTGATCATATTAGTTCTCATACCTAATTATTTTTTTAGTTTCATGTTACCCTATTTTGGATTTCACTTGGAGCGGGGGTGGTTTTGAGTTCCATGGTGACCCATGTGGTCATTTGATGTATGTTCTTCTTAGTTTATTTTTTTAACTTTAACTGATTGTGTAGTTTTTTTTGTTTTGTTTACATTCAGTTATCTATATTTTTATGGTCTAAAAAATTCTAAGCTATCTCATTTCAATTAAAAGAAGTAGTTTCTAGATCATGGGGAATAGAAATGACCATCAGGGCTTGTCGCAGACAAGATCGGGTGGATAATTATGGGTTGACCCTGGTTGGTTCCCCAAAAAATGGTATCAGAGGTTATTTATCCCTTGTCTTTTGGGGATTTATGATTGATTAGATTTAGGAATGTTCTAATTAAATTGGAATATTATTGGTAGGTTCTTTATCACCTCCTATTATGGATTATGGATAAATTTCTAGGTTGTTTAAAGATGGTCTAGCCTAAAATTTTGTGCTTGGGTCTTAGTTTTTTTTAAGGTCCTTAGTCCTGTGTGGGTGTTTTTGGTGGGTATGGAAATTTGTTTTTCATTTTGTAGGGGTGCATGGTTGTTCTGCATGGCCTGGAAAGCAATTTCCAGACAACAAAATAGCCTCTGATGACATCTTATGTGCTTACCCAGTTGGTGCAGGGTCTTCCAACCCATGTTAATGACTGTGTGTTGTAGTTGTTTATTTGTGAATTTGGACTATTGATTCATTGAATAAATTGGTTGTTTTGGGATGTTATTTTTTTGAGTTTTATTTTGTTAAGGGTTTTTTTCTCGATTTAGAAAATTTATTACTTGTGTTTTGAAATTGGATTTATAATTTGAAAATCATCTTTTTGTAGAAAATGTAATGATTTGGTTTGGGGATAGAAGATGTTTTAGAAAATTGTTTGAATTCTTGATATGTCTTCTGAAAAGTTAAATATTAAATGTTTTGTAAAGGGTTATGGGTTTTTGGGATGTTTTTATGGAATGTAAAAAAGGATTTTCTTGTAAATGGAAATTTAGAGATGAAAATTTTTTGGATTATAAAGTATGTCTTTAAAATTGGTTTCGAGTTACAAATATGGGTTGGATGTTTTTTAGGAATGGGATGTTTTTTGATTTGGTATTCCTATGGATTCCCACATTTATGGAATAATGTATTTGGATTCTTTTTTTATTTGTACGTGTTGATGGGTGATCGAGTTTTTAAGGGAACTTATGTATGTTAGGTCTCATGTAATACTAATGGTTGGTTATATATTTTCAAGCCTCTTATTGTTTCTGAAAGTCATGTTTTGATTAGACATATACTAGGTTGATTTTTTTAAGAAATTATTAAAATAAAAATTGGTTTTAAAAATGGGGTTTTAGCATTTAGATAGTTTTGAAATGCGATGATTTTTAAAATTTTCTTTTGTGAAAGAAGAGATTATGATTGGTTGTTGATGTTACTTTGGTATTATTTCAGTTGATATTTTATTTGGTAATGGTTCGGTTTCAAGATGTATTAGGCTATGATTTTGATAATTGTTTTCGAGTAGGTGTTTCATGGATAAAATGATGTTTTAAGTTTGAGTTAGTGATATATGTTTAAATGTGGATCCTAATTTTGTGATGTGATTCACGTTGGTTTTGTGCTTCTTGTTTAATTTATGCCACCCATAAATGTCCAACTGTCCCCAGGGGTCATTTTTAGATGTTAGTTTTACCGAAAACCCAAGTGGAGTGGTGGGGTTATTTTATTTCCATTGATTCTTCTTTCTTCTATGGTATCCAAGGATTAATATGGGTTTTTGGGGTAAAATGTGGAAGTGAAGTGTTTCTATCGGTACATAGGAAGTCCATATGTTGTGATGGGAAATTTTTAATCTTTTTTATGGTTTCATGATTGGGAAAATGATGGGTGATTTCATCCTTTTCCTTCCAAGATATGGTAACAACAAGTGAACAATGAAAAATTGAAATTTAGTTTTTCAAGGTAGTCATAAAGGATCCCCAATACAGTGAAGGGGTTGAACTGGAGGATTATGTTCTTGGGATGAGTCTCTATTATGTTCTGATTTCTCATTCATAAGACCACACACTTGTTTGTTTCTAATGTGGTCGATTTGGGAACTCAAATCCATTCATCATAGTCCATTTATTCCATACCAATAGTGAGGCTGTTTGGGTAACCTAGGGAAGTCTATAATAAGTCTTTTTAGAACATGTTTCATTATTTGGAGGTTGTTAGTTCATGATTATGGTACAATATATGTTTCAATAATCACAGCTCCATCCATAGGTCTCCAATATAAGTTATTCACACAGTCAAGCAGTTTCTAGGTGCAAGGGAAGTGTGTCCAACCTATCATCTATAATGTTTGGAAAGAGACCTGTTATGTTTTCAGTTCATGTGGTTGTTTTTTGTGGGGTGGAATGTTTTGGAGGTCATGGGGGATTCTTCTATAATATTTTGATTGTTTTTCCTTGTTATTTAAAAATTTAATGGTTGGTATTTTCTTTATCCCATTTCTTTCTTTTAGGTGATTCTTGTTTAGGGATATATGTGTTTTATGGATCTTATGAATCATGGTCTGTCATGGTCTTTTCCCTATGTCTCTATTTTTAGATTCCCCTTTGAATAGTGGTTTTAGACTGGTCTTTGTCAATATATCTGTCAGTGTTAGGGGATGGACATTGTCAATGGGTTCATGATGGGAATGTCAATCCGTAATGATGAATTGAAATTGAAAGATTCCATGAGAGTTCCATTGTACTACTCAATATCTACTATGGTGAGTAGAACCCCTAGGGGTCTCGCCAATTTCTTCCCTTAAGCTGGTCGAGGGAGATTCAAGATGATAAGGGGTCACACTAGTGTTAGTGGTATTGATTGATTTTTCTGATTCATTTTAATTTGGGAATTTCATTATTCAGCTACAGTCTTAATATAGTGTGATGAACAACATTGGAAAACTTCACGGGGATCATATTCATCATGGAGTTCTTGTTAGGGAAACTATATTCCTCTACTCTGCCTGACCCAAATCAATTTAGATGGTTTTATGAGATGAATAGTCATAGGGTGAATGTTTATTGGAGGTATCATGAATACTATAGTTATTTTTAAGTCAGGGGTCATGGTTTTCAAGGTAGTGGTTGTATATTGAAAGTGAGTCTCATGTATTTGGTTCTATAGAATGGCATTCTACGTCTTGAGGATTCATGTCTTCAGAGGAATGTGATTATTTCACCCTCATGTGGTAGAGGTTTTTTTATGAATCATAGTTTCCTTGTTTCGAGCATTGAACATCCCTGTCTTTGGAACATTCTCGGGACTGAAAGTGTCATGGTGGGGAGAATTATTGTGGCCTGAAATGAAGTGAGGTTTATTTTTCATTATCAAATTTTTGATCTATTATTATTATTATGGTTTCTTTTATTATTGTTATTATTTTTTATGATGGTAGTTATTATTATTATTATTGGTTTTAAATTAGGTTATGAAAAAATAACATTGATTTCCTCCCTTACCCCCTTCTAGTACGCAAGACCTTCTCCTCCCCTTCCCCCTATGTTTTTGCGACACATCACACCATCCCCCTCCAACCCTAGGCCTGTGCGCCTTCCTCCAGGCTACCCCCTTCACACAAGCACCTATCTCTGGCTGAATCATATCCCTTCTGTGACCCCTCCTACCAGCTATTTATAGATGGTGAATGTCCCACATGGATAAAACCCAAGGTCATGCGAGCCCCTCATCCCTCTCTGGTCTAGACATGCACCTCCCTTTCTCTAAGATCCCTCTCTCCCAAATGATTCCACCCAGTTCCTGAGTGTTTTTGGTGAAACTCCCCATGGCCTTCCCTCCTCTTATCTATTCCTGTCGATTTGGATTGATTTTTCTCTTCCCATAACCCATCCTAGGTTTGGCCGAACCCCAAGTTTCCTTGTGGCTGTTTTTTGAAGTTTAATTTCCATTATAAGGTTTGTAATGGGTCTTTTAGGACCCCATTTTTCATGTTTCTAAAACAACTACCGAAGGATAAGTGGATTCGTTCAATTTCAACTATAATTATTCTAGTTAGGGTGAGGATTATGATGTTGAATTTTTCAATTTATTTTTATATGGAGCCTTCTGTAATTTTTAGACTCCCTTGAATTGTTGTAGTGTGTTTTGTTCATCATGGTGTGGGGTTTGGTCATCTACTGAAAATACCTTTATGTATATACAAGAGTAATAATGTAAATGTATATCCTCCTTGTGAATATTCTATCATGGTACAAGGAATATGTACCTGGTTGAAAGGGTGTATATGTGTATATATATAGGGAAGTTTATTAGTATGTAGGTGATGTATTCCTGAGCTTTGGTCATCATATGGTGTGTTTTGAGGTAGGTTCCCTATTCCCAAGTTTCTAATTTGAACTCCATGATTTCTTAAAAATTTTAAATATAAATTTTCATGTCATTTTTGTGTTTATATATAAATATATATGTTTGGTAGTCTTCTTTGTAGCACATGGATTAAGATTATTATTTACATGAATAATTTTTCTAAGACAGGTTATGTGTTTTCATAAAATTTATTGTTTCATAATTTCAAAAATAGTTTTCTAAATTATTTTTCATTTTAAATTGAATTCCTTGGAACTCAAAGGTTTGGTACAGTTTTTTATTAGGAACATGGACCATTTGGATCATTTTTAGGTTTTTGAGTGTTTTTATTGTGGATATTTGAAATTCCCTTGAAAAAGTTAATTTTTAAGTTTGAAATTATAAAGGCCCATACATAACCTTATGTAAATTATTGAAATAGAATTTGGTTTTAAATTTTTAATGGATATTTCCAAATACATTTTTCCTTTTGGTCGGTTTCAAAATAAATTTGTAATGACACAATTCTATTTTGAAAAACAAATCTACAATAGGATTTCCAAGTATGGGTTTTAGAGTGAAGTCATTCTCAAATGGTAGTATGAATTTCTTTAGTGAATTTCATTATTGTAAGCATGCATTCAATCTTGTTTTTAAATGTGTACTTCATTTCTTAAAATTGATATTTTAAATGATTTTGAAAAATTAAATGTGGTAGTGATATTGTGTTCAAAAATGAAAAGTATTCCTTGTAAATAATTTAACATGTCTGTCACATTTAGAGTGGTTGGTGAAAAAGTAAAACCCCTCTTGAGGATTTCACCCTTGTTTGAGAAATGTGATATATGTGTTATTATTCACTTTTGGATATGAGACTAGTCAAGTGGCTAGTATTTTGTTCTGTGATGTGAAAAAGGGGGAATGCGCTTAAGGATGAAGAATGGTAGGGAGAGGTTGAATGGGTTTTGGATAAAGAAATCATTATATTCATTTTTGTTCACATGATAAAACCTCACCACCATTTTAAATAGATCACAAGGTTAGACATGGGTACATAGGTGGGAAGACATGGAATAATATGCAAGATGATTAAGAAGTGCATTGTCCCGGTTTTATCTCGTAGGATTGATTTTTGAAACACTATGTAATCATTATGATGATTGGATACCACTAGGTTATAGTTGTACTATATAAAAGTGGATCATGCACAAGAAAATTGTTGGTTTTGGTCTCTATAGCATGTTTCAATAAGGTATGCAGATCTTTGGACCGCATCCAACCCAAGATATTTAGGGATTTTCAATTTTTCTTATGATCTGATATTCATTTCCTTTGTTACAAACTTGTTTTATCATTTGGAAAAAAATTCATTCAAATATAGACTAATTCCTTTTAATTTAGAAATTTTAATTCATGTTTATAGTTTATTTTGAAAAAACTGTGGTAAAAAACCCTTTCATTATATATGTAAACTTGAGACATGAATTTGAGAATAAATAAAATCAATATGTTATTATGATTTTTTCTCAAAATACCATAATTGGCTTTACTTTTAATGGTTAGAGATGGAGATTTTTTCATTAGAATTCATACTGATCATCTCGGTGCTCACACCTAATTTATTTTTCAGTTTCAGGTTCCTCATATTTGTATTTCTCTTTGAGAGAGTGTGGTTTTGTATTTCATGGTGACCCATTAGGTGAGATGAGGTAGTTTTTTTAATTGGCTTGTTTTTTTATTTCTTCTGTTAGTGTTTTTTTCTTTTTCATTAATGTTCAGTTTTCTTTCTTTTTTAATGGGCCAAATAATTCCCAATTGTCTCATTTATATGCCTAACACGTGTTTCAATCCTGTGGGGATCAAGAACACCCTTTGGGCCATGTATCAGACAGTCTCATGTGACCTGTTTAGCATTGACCTGGGAAAGTTCATGGAAGTAGATAGACACATAATTAATTTTATGGTTTTCATTAGTCTTGGAGTACTAACAATAAAAATTGGTAGGAGGATCATAGCCAATCATGAGTTATATATATTAATGGAGGGAGGGATTCGATGGAATATACTGAGATACACTATAAGATCATATAAAAATAAATTCACATATTTTTATTAAATTGATCATATAGAAGAGTTAAACCTTGGGGATATAATTAGGGTTTATTAAAAAATATTTTTAGCGATGGTTTGAGTTATCATGCATAAATATGGGAACATGAGGAATTATAATAGGGTGAAAGAACCTGAGCATCTTTATATTATTCATGATGATGTTATCTTTATGACTACATTATTGGAGTATGTAATGTTAATGGGAAACATGATTATTGAATAACTCTATAATAACATTCCCATTAGAGTAAATATTTCTCATTGTTTATGTTATGACTCTAACCTCCTAAGATGGTATCACATACTATAAAAAATTTATGTATTATATTAGTGAATTAATGGACATTTCTTATTTTTCTAGAAGTTATAGTGTTGTTCCTCTTGAAATATCAATTGTCATATAAATTGGTATGGAGCATGTTATGGAGGATATATTTTCAATGGATCTTTCAAATTTTTAATTTCTAAAAAATGTTGGTATTTTGGTTGAGAAGTGGTGTTTTATTATTGTAATGTATCCATGTATGGAAATAAGGATTAAAGGAATCTAGTTATAGGGAATTGATTAAGGGATCATGTATATCCCACATTGATGGGATTAATTCTTTATTCGATTCATATTATCTCCTTTAAAGGTAACCATGTAACATATTTATTGAACATGAATAATTTTTGGAGGATTTTATTATTGATATAGAATTTGAGACCAATGATTATTGTTACCCCATTTTGAGGGTATTCTCATTCCATAAAAAATTATACTGAAGGTTCTACCATCAACGATACATTATAGTAATTTTGATAAAAGTAATGGGTCATACATTCACTAGGGTTAAAATAAATCTTTTATAAAAGAGAAATATATATATATTTATAGTTTCATATCCATACATATATTAATAATATTTACAGAATATTCAATTGAGACTATGGGTGTGTGTTGACACTCCTTTTAATCACATTGTATAAAAGAGTGGAAAGGGAAATGACTTAGCACAAAATGATTCATCCTTTGAATAAAACCCCAAAAATAGACAAAGGAATGAAAAAGGATTCAAAAGAAGATGTGCCGTGCAAGTTTCACCACATTCATGAAAGTATACTTGCGCGCCACCTAATGGTCATACAAGTGACTTGCACGCCCTAAAGGATAACTGCCCGGGGTCTTCTCTAGCCTATAAATAGACCCTGTGGGCCCCCCATTTTGAGGAGATTTTTTTTTTCAGAATTTAGATTTAGAGCCTTGAATGCCCAAGTCTCTTCTTCAGATCTTCCGAACACTTATAAGGTAATTATTTACCTAGAATGGAAGGTCTAAACAAGAGGAGTAAGGTCTAAGTGTTATAATTCACTAACACTTGCGCGCCTAAGATGTTTTACCCTTAATGGAAATGAACATACTTGCGCGCCGCCCTACTTCCTCACCAATACTTGCGCGCCTCTATTCTATTAGTACCTCAGGATAATTCTAAAGGCATTGGTCAAGGATCGCCCAAGTATTACCATGCTGGTTTACAAATGTGCAAGTACCCACGTGTCGCGCAGGTATACCTGC
This sequence comes from Viscum album, assembly GCA_963277665.1. Lineage (NCBI taxonomy): Eukaryota > Viridiplantae > Streptophyta > Magnoliopsida > Santalales > Viscaceae > Viscum > Viscum album. Next base: position 412,963,254 of record OY728136.1, read on the forward strand.
GTGACCAAGACTTTCACGCCAACACAGTACTTGCGCGCCTGCCAGGACTTGCATGCCTCTGCCTTTTTGGGTGACTTTCTTGCCCATTTAACCCCTCTTATGCCATTCCACCTCTCCTATTTAGCATTTAGTCTTCAAGACTCTCTTCAAAGCCATTTATGGCATGATTTCTTGATTTGGATTCCTTATCTAAAAGGAACTCCATGGAACATCTCTCAAAATCTAGTGATTCAGACATCTTTATGTCACTAAAGAATGAGATTTAATTCATTCAACCTCATAATTTAATATGAGAGAACTCTTTTAACCTGGGCATCCTTTTCAGGAGTAAGCCCTAGTCATAATTTCCAATTATGGGCATCCTCTTTAGGAGTAACCCCCAAGTCCTCATTAATTTGGGCATCCTTTTCAGGAGTAAGCCCCAATAATAATTTCCGTAAATATGGGCCTCCTTTTTAGGAGTAAGCCCCAGTCCCCTAATTTGGGCATCCTCCTCATGAGTAAGCCCCAACCATAATTCTCTTAACATGGGCCTCTTTTTCATGAGTAATCCCCAGTCCCCTAATTTGGGCATCCTCCTCAAGAGTAAGCCCCAAACATAATTCTCTTAACCTAGGCCTCCTTTTCAAGAGTAAGCCCCAGTCTCAAATATGGGCATCCTCTTCTGGAGTAAGCCCCAAGTCCCTTAATTTTTCAAGTCCCTTAACCTGGGCCTCCTTCTCAAGAGTAATCCCTAGTCTTAATTTCCATTAACCAGTCCTAATTTACCATTTATCTGGGATTCCTTTTTAAGAGTAAAACCCAATCATAAGTCCTCTCCGAATTTGGGACTCCTTTTCAAGAGTAATCCCCATGTTAGAATATTAAAATCTCCATGAAGCACATATACATTTATGGACCTTGTTCCTAGATTTCTTCCCTGAAGTAAATCCTAATCTTCATATATATGGGCAGTCATACATACATAATCCCCACCTTATTTCTTATGATTGCATATTTCATGGCACAATTGTCTGGTTTTTACCAATACCTCCTGTTTCTCACACCGATAATGACTCACGTGATCTTAGAGTGTAAAAGTAATTATGAAATCCTTCTTTGAGCCATCAATCATAAACATCATACTCCCTTAATCGAACTACGTGGGTTCTGATTCCTTTTCTAAACAAAGGATACATAGGTATCCCATCTGTGGGTTCGATCACAAATCTGAAATAATCCACGTCCTTCTGAATGACAAAAAACTTCAAGTGCCCCACTAAGTGGCTTTAAAACCAGCATGGTCATCAAAATGACCAAGAGACTTCTACATAAATGTGTCGAAGGATACCATTGACCAAGAATCTCTAACAAATACAGATGATTCTCTATCGATGAAAAACCTCGAATACATAGAAAAGATTCTCTAAATTTCCTACATATCAATCATTGATTGTCATATCTAAAGGAAAGATCATTTTATACTTGGTAAAGTAATAATGATTCACGAACATAACTTAAATCTATAAAGAGAGTCCCGGAGTTGACAATAATTCTCCTCAAAAAGGTGTGATGAGTCTGACCTCCCATCCTCTCGACCAATGGAAATTCCTAAACCTCATCAGTCCATAACTAATGAGCACCTACCTTTGGAAAGTAGGTTCATATGGATATGGAATCATTGGATGTTTCCGGTTCTATGAACAAACCCATTAGAAACCTCTTGTAATGTTTGAGTCTTAAATCCATGAGATCATCCCCGATTCCAGAGGGATACAAAAAATGGTGAACCCGACGTGAAGCCTTAATGAAGTTAAAATGATGTTTTACCTATTTGTTAGGCCCCTATTTAAAACTCAATGAGAGGTCCAACAAAAAAATCATTGACATATTTGATCATCCAAAAGATGTAGTGGCTGAATTTATCTTGATTACGTCTGTTATATCAAACATGCATTCTTTTCCAAGATTTTATGCATTCTAAGAATTGGATGCTCTCAAGTTCACACCTGTGAATATCACCACTGTGAATGCCACTACTACTACTCATGCTGGATCGTCGTCCGCTCTGAGGACGATATCACTTACTCAACGTCTTCAACGCTGGGTATCAAACGCGCTGGTTAAGGAGTACTGTCAACAAGGTACCATTCCAACTCTGGAGGCTGCCCGAAAAGACCTCCAAGTCAGAAACTCACACCGGTCATCCGCACAATGACGACCAGTGATCAAGAAGTAGGAGGTGCTAACCACCGTCTCCAACCGTTTCAGGTCGTTATCCCCAGAACACAATCACCATTAGCTCTCTTATTTTGGGAGGTGAATGAGAAGGTCTCTCAGGGAATTAATTCAAGCAGACAAGAGTCCTTCCCGAGGGCTCCCATCAATATTCACCGCCAGAATCATGAAGTAGTGCATCCTCAACATGATGAGGGAACCGAATTCAGGCATTCGGATTAGGTTCCTTGAACCCGAGCAGGCAAGAAGAATTGCCAGAGGCGAAATCCAGTTAACAGTGAGCAGGTTCTCATCTCTTCCATCTCTGGAAAAGTCCACCAACCTAACTTGGTGGCAATCAATGAGTAGGCACACTCACCTGCCTTTTTTAATTCCGCTTTCTAGTAGACTCGTATGGCAGCGTCACGCCAATCCCGCCAGGAAATTCTGGTGGAGTACTATAGGTAGGAACATACACCTGTTTATACGTCATCAGTTAGTCAGCAGGCTCGTCTGACTACATATGATGGATCTCTTCAACCATGTTCGGAGAAGTGCAATCAGTAGGCACATACACCTGCTAGTATTGATCAATCTTACCAACAGTCTCTCTTGGTAGCATTCGGAGAAATCAGTCGGAAAGCTCTGACATCAAACAGGAGGCAAACTCAACTCTCTGCCCCTACACTTGAGTACTGTCAGGATTCACTGATAGGAAAAGGAGGACAGGAGCAGGCACATACACCTACTCCAATCATGTAATGGACGTATATCCCTGTTCTGGCAGCTGAAGTCACCAAGCATATTCTATCAATGGTGAAAGAGTAGAAGAAAATTCCTGCTCATATCCTGGATGCCTGTCAGGATATTATAACAACTTCAGTGGAATCTCAGGGAAAGACACATAAATCTATCCCTACCAATGGAGTAACACATCAATAGTTCACTCTGGAATAGACACACACATCTGTTCCAATCCAAGAGGGTTGTGGGACATACTCCCCCATATCATACGGAAAACCAAGTCAGGCACATACACCTGATTTGAGTGGAGATCGTCAGCCTAATCTGGCCATCTCTCCTGATCAGGCACATACACCTTCTCAGAGCAGCCACTTTCGTCAACAAGTGGTTTCCAAGGTGAGTAAGAAGGCTTCTAATAAGAAGACCTGCCCAGCACAGTCAAAAGATCAAGATCCAATCTTTAACAATGCCTTGCTATATGATGGAGTTCTTGAAGCCCTCAGACAATTATCTGTTGGAATCCAAGATTCTACTCCCTCATTTCCCAATAGTGGGAACATTAATTCTAAAAGTCTTCAACAGACACTTCCTCATGATGGATTGCTTCATGATAATTCTATCAATCTAAAAGTTTCATCTTCAGATTAGAGCAAAAATAACCCTCTGTGTGGCCAGAAGACCAAGTAGCAAGAGATCTCATCTTTTGTTGTAACCCACCATGGTGGTCCTCCCCATGATAATGAATTTAGCTGCGAATGTTTTCTCCACAAAAGTGATGCACATTGCCCATAAAATTCTCCATTGGATAATGTAGTGCCGAGAAAGCCCTCTTATCTTGAGGCACTTGAAAATGCGAAACTAGTCATGTATGATGCTTCATCGCTAGTAGGTGAAATATTTTCTCAATCAGAAGATATACCATGGTGTAGGTCATTATCTGAACCACCCCTAAGTCATGCATCCTCTAGTTTTATCAATTATTTCTCTACCAATCTTGTTGAATCCGATGAAGCAACAAGGAAACACCAACTCCGGTCAAATCGGGTTGAATAATCTTCATTTAATGATAAAGAGGAAATGATGAACATGAGAAAACAACTGGCGAAAGGTGAAGTGCCAGTCATGTTTTGGCCTCTGGCTGAATCTCAGTATGACATTCCATAGATGTTGACAGAAGATGGAATTCATGATATTCGTCTCAATATATGGAAAAATATTTTTCAGTTAAAAAAGAATGTATTATCTTATGATGAATATGAAAATCATCTTAAGATAATAGAAGGGTTACAACATCAGATTGACTCGGAATCTCTATCAGTATCTCGATATCCGAAGGCTGAAAAACAGCAGAGAGCCCTTCAACGTTCATGACTTAGCGCACTAAGAAAGTTGCGCCAGTTAATTTCCAATGCCCCATCTGGTATTCAAGTCAGAGGATGGGGTGTTCATGGAGCACTACATTTCATGGTGCTCTCCAATCAGCAAAGCCCGCCGAAAATGGTCTCATGCAATGTTATTTCCCATGGCCGGCCACGGATACCTGTCATTGTTTGTAATCAAAAGCTTCCCCAGAATAGGATTCAACTAGTTCCTCTAAACATCAAGAATAAAGAGAATAAGTTGTTGAATTACTCCTTCATCATGCAAACGAGAATATTGAACAATCCTCTCGTTTGGAGCAAGCACATCATCAAGTGAAAAAAGTGTCAGAAATCATCCAACGGTCTTTTGAACCGGGTGATAAAAGTGGATATCGATTGATGCATCCAGCTAATTTCCAAACCATGGTCCGCAAGATCAGGAGAGCTTTTAAGAAATTCTCAGACATAGCATTTCAAGAGCCACCCCAGCTCGCCAGACTGGGGACTCTTTTAAACCAACCCTCGGAATCAAAAAATAGATTTCGAGGAGTTGAGAAAAGAGAGCAGGAACTACCCCAGTCCACCAAAATGGGGACTTTTTTAAATCATCAATGCCCTCCTTAGAGAAATTTGGTCTTTTCTCATTTGGGGAAGAAGCCTCAAGAGGAATGAAGAGCCAAATTGTCAGGAGATTCCCTCCAAATTACAGTTCGTCAAGAAGTTCCTAAGGGATTTAATAAACAAAAGGAAATGTCTCATCAAAGACATGGAAGAAGACAATATCACAGAAATGCTGATAGAAAGTATGCGATGCGTTATGCATCAATTAATGTCATCAATGCCATTATTGCTGATCCACTATATGTGGCTCATTTAGAGGGATCAGATGAAGAGATTCCTGCTCAAGAAGTTGTACGCACAGACACAAATGAGGAAGGTGTGCGTACAAGAAATCAAAGGTTTACCCAAAATATGGGTGTTCCTTCAAATAACCCACTTCCCCCTCCGAAAGGGATCAAACAAGGGAAAGGGGAAGAATCAAGTTCCATATCCTCCCTCTAGAGAGAGCCAATCACTCTCACTAGAACAATGATTTGTGAAAATGGAGGAATAAATGAAGGATTTGAGGAGTTTGAATGCAGAGCTACTTCAGGGTAATCTTCTTCCTAAACATGCTGGAGTCAGTCAGCCAAGGGAGTTTTTTGAAGCTACTGAGATAGATCAAGAATATCCTCCTTTATCAGTACACCCTCATAGGTCTAATCCTATGGGTCTAGTGCAACAACAATTGACAGTGCTTCCATCGGTTGCAGTACCAGCCATCACATCTTTCCAAGCTCCAGTCATTGCACCTTCCCAAGTCCAAGTTCAACAAAATGTTTTTCAAAAGTTAATAACTACCATTGAATCATTAACAGCTTGGTTAGAGACTATGGAAGGGAAAGATACGCAGGTTTAACCGGAAAAGAAAGCTTACCCTGAAAGGGTAGATTAAATATCTCCCCCATCATGTTTTGGGAACCCTGTATTCCCAATTTTAAATGGATCAGAAGACCCTAAACATCATATGACGCATTACATGTCTTGTTGTGATCCTATGATAGGAACTTAGGAGCTGCAACAAGCAGTAAAACACAGATGCTTCATGAAAAACTTGCAAGGACCAGCTTTTTTCTGGTATACAAGCCTGAAATCCCATTCAATTACCAGATGGGAAGAACTCCGTCAATGATTTCTTCTTCAATTCAGCTCAACTTTGCCAAAGAAAAAAAGTTTTCGATCATACAAATTGTATGAAAAGAGAGAATGAATGAGTCTCTGATTTCATTGCTCGCTGGAAGGGATTAACATATTACCTAAGCTTAGCACTCCCTCAAGAGGAACTGTTGCCAATCTATGTGGCAATTTTGTGTGACCAATTACACACGCCGCTGATCCCTATGAAGTACACTGGAGGGTTTCGAGACCTTACCTGAATCGCTCAACAGATTGAAGATTCTATTATACAGACTAAGGCTAAATCTCATGTAATTCCATCAACTCTAGGAAGGATAATGGGTAAAGCATAGACTGCTACAGTTATGCTTAAACAAGCACATGTACCTTCTTCTACTTCAAAACCTTCATCTTCTCGAAGGGCTCCACCTCCTGAGTGCCAACAAAAAAGGCCGTTTCGTTAAGATGATCAAAGAAATCAAAGACGAAAACAATTTGAGGATCTGAAGAGAAAAACATACTATTTCTGAAATGAACAAGTTCCTGGTTACTTCATTTTAGATCTGGAGAATAATTTGGTTCAGCTGCCAAGGCCCAAGAGGCCAAACAAGGAAGGAGATGAAGACCGTCCCACTTATTGCCCATTTCATCAAATTTTGGGGCATCCCATCCAGGAGTGTTTTTTTTTCAAGGACCTCCTAAAAAAGATGGTCGGCTTGGGAAAAGTCAAATTCAAAGGTTTTTTCAGCTCAGGTAGCATGTGTTACAGTTACAGTTCCAGAGGAGGAAGGCGAGTGGCAAGAAGTAAAAAGAAAATATGCACAAAAATATGATTATTGGATTGGCAGAAATATGATCAACCTAACTCATGCTGTTTTGAAAATGCATTTAAGGAAACCAATTGTACCTTCTGTTATGAATGCCGCCGCAAAACCCACTTCATCAGAGGGAAAATCCTCAACAAAACGGCATGATTCAAAGAAAGAAAAAGAATCAGATGAAGATGAGTATGTGTCAAAGCCTAAGTTTTCTTTGACCTTGGCAGACTTCATGCCATCTACTTCAAATCAACGGGCACTATACCACTAAACGAAACAACCTAAACAGGCTAATCAAGTAGAATCTTCATCGGATAAAGAGTTGATTTTAGGTTCTATTAATATGATTCAATTAACAGATCCATTGCCAGTCGCAGTTTCGATTTCGATGAGCCTGAATTAACTATATCAAACAGAGGAATCAGAGGAAGTTATAGAGGCTCATGATACAGGGGAAGACAAGGATCTTTAAGAAGCCACTATTCCAATTCTACCCCTTCTATAACTGTGTACGCAGTAGAAACTCGTGGTAGAGCCCTTCATCGGTCTCAACAAGAACAGGCAAGTTCTTCCACCAATAGCAAATTTAGTCCTGGCACAGTTATTCTGGAAGACCGGTTGAAGGTTCCATCTTCTTCCTCTCAGTAAGTAAATGGATCTAATCGGTCTAATCTTCCAAAACCAGAAATATTTCCAACTCCTATTCCGATACAAGATGCATCAACTTCCAAAGAATCTGATTCCAAGGCACCTACTAAACCACATATTCTTGTTGGGAAACGCATAACTCTGGATCAAAAGTATGATGTATTAAAACACTTGTCCCAAGTACCAGTCAAGTTATCAATTCTGGATGCTTTGAATGTGTCAAAAGATCTTCAGGAAGCACTCATCGAGGCTTTGTCAAGTCCTTAGGTGTTTGAAACTGAAATTGATGCAGCTGAAGTCTATCACGTAGAGAATAATCCTGCAGAATGCCATGCAATAATATCTTTTACTGTTGTAGATGAAGATGATTTTGTGGATGGTCATATTAGACTTTTTTACTTATATGGCATGATCAATGGCATAGATGTCTGAAGAGCTTTCATTGGCAATGGTTCAAGAGTCAACCTCATGCCCATTCGTACACTTCATCGATTTGGCCTTAGGTAATTTGATTTATCTCCTTCTACCATAATGTTATAAGGATATGATAAAAATGAACAAGAACCACAGGGTAAAGTTACACTCTGAATTCAGTTTGGAGATCTTGTATCCAATTCATATTTCATGGTTGTTGATCAAGACTTAGCTTTCAACATCTTGCTTGGAAGACCCTGGCTACATCAACATGCGGCTATCCCTTCATCATACCATAAATGTCTCAAATATTTTTTCAATGGTTAATTTGGGACACTTTATGGTGATAAGGCCATGTTCAAGACATGTGAGTCTCAATACATTGAGCCAGAATTCTATCACATGAATGGATGGGAGAAATCCACAACAAAGGAGATTACCAAAGTTAATGCTCCATATGGTTTGGAGAAGATTCCAGTAAATCCATTTACACATGTGAGTACAAATTATGTGTTTCCTATCAGTCAAATTGATAAGATAGAACCAAATCAAAATACTCTTATGGAAAGATCCATAATGTCAATTACAACAATCGAGCCAGACAACATGGGAGAAATTGGTAACCCACCAAGCAGTGATGAAAGCACAAATGATGATGTCTTCATTTCATCTGCTGAAATCCAACCAGTCTATACTTCGCCAAGTAGTCTAGAAGAAGTTATAGCAATATCAGAGGTGAACAATGATGTTTGTTCTTAATCCATCATCTCCTCTTTATTTCCCAAAGAAGACCCTTCATCATCAATCGGGTCAGAAATGGAAGCTTCTTCTTTAAGATGTGCAAATTTTGAAATCTCTTCTGATCATGAAAATTCTGCTTCATCATCTACTATGCAAGTAGAAACGGAAGAAATAACACATGATGAAGAAGAAGAGGAAGATCTCAGAGATGATCCTCTAGCATTTGAATAGGGTATCTCTACCATTGTGGATGAACTCATAGAAATAAATCTGGGTACAAAAGAAGATCCACGCCCCACTTTAATCAGTGCGGCCATGACTCTTGAAGTGAAAGATATTTATATTTCATTTATAAATCTAAATAGGGATATATTTTCTTGGAACTATACAAAAATTCTTGGGCATGATCCTGATGTTTCTACTCATCATTTGGGTTTACCAGAAGAACATTGATGATTTAAGAAACTCGCGAGAAGATCACACCCAACTTATGCTTCCAAAATTGAAGCTAAAGTGGATAATCTGATCAAAGCTAACTTCGTTAGAGAAGTTCAATATCCCAATTGGTTGGCTAATATTGTCCCTATGAAGAAGAATAACAGACAAATTAGAGTTTGCATCGATTTCAGAGATCTTAATCAGAATTGTCCTAAGGATGATTTCCCAGTTCCGATTACAGTACTATTAATTGATGCAACAGCTGGATATGAAGAACTTTCCTTCGTGGATGGATATTCCGGATATAATCAAACCCGAATGGACCCAGAAGATGAGGAATCCACAACCTTCATATCCCCTCAGGGTGTGTTTTGCTACCAGGTAATGCCATTTGGCTTAAAGAATGTAGGTTCAACATATCAGTGTGCCATGCATCGTATCTTCAAACCCATTTTAGGGATGTTTTTTGAATGCTATGTAGACGATTTGGTGGTTAAATCCAAACAATGTTATAATCACTTGGATGATTTGGAATTCATATTCTGCAAGCTTTGACAACATAATTTGAAGATGAACCCCTTAAAATGTTCTTTTGGGGTAACCTTAGGAACATTTCTCGGCTTTGTTGTACGCCATCATGGTATTGAAGTCGATCCTGAGAAGACCAAGTCAATCCTTGGTATGTCACCTCCTCAAAATTTGAAAGAATTAAGAGGGCTGCAAGTACACTTAGCCTATATTCAGCGTTTCATCGCCAATTTGGCAGGAAAAAGTTTACCCTTCACCAAATTGATGAAGAAGGGAGTCACATACCAGTGGACTGAAGAATGTCAAGAAGCATTCGATATTCTCAAGAAATACCTCTTGAGTCCACCGGTACTCAAACCACCGGTTGAAGGAAGACCACTTATCCTCTACATGACAACTCTAGAGCGATCATTGGGTGCCTTTCTTGCTCAGAAGAATGATGCTGGGAATGAAAACAACCTCTACTACCTCAGTCAAACTATTATTGAAGAGGAAACCCGATATTCAAGTATTGAGAAGTGCTTCTTGGCATTAATATTTGCAGTTCAGAAGTTGAGAAACTACCTGCAACATCATGATGTCCAATTGGAATCTCGCAATAACCGGCTCAAATTCATCCTTAGTCGTCCAATGATTACAGGATGTCTGGTAAGGTGGATAGTTATTTTGCAGAAATTCGACATTCTGTATGTGTCTCAAAAGGCGATAAAGGTCCAAGATCTGGCTGATTTCTTGGCTGAACACCCTTCAGTGGAAGACACATCTTCATATATTGAACTCCCTGATGAGGAAGTCTTCTCTATTCAAGAAAGTCCTCAGGCATAGGAAATGTATTTTGATGGTGCTTCCAGAAGTCCAACAGGGAGGATAATGGAAAATCCTAAATTCAACAAAGATGGCTTAGGAATTGTGTCATTTCACCAGAGAAGGAAGTGTTACCTTATTCCTTCTTATTATGGGAAGGTTGTACCAATAATGAAGCAGAATACCAAGATCTCATCACAGGCTTGGAATTGGCACTTCAAGAACAAGTGAATCACTTAAAGGTGAAAGGTGATTTAGACCTAGTAATCAAACAAGTCAATGGGGATTTTGGCATCAAAAAAGAAGAACTAATCCCTTTGTATTATTACATCAGAGTGTTAATGGCAGAATTCCCTTCGGAACCGACATTTTATTATGTCCCAAGATCAAAAAATGCCCAAGCTGATGCACTGACTAATATAGCCACAGCTCTGGCAGATCCAAATCCGGATGAGACAACCATCAGTATTGCCCACCGTCATGCAATTTCACCTTATGTTCGAATCAGAATAGATGAAATTAATGGAATTAGTCCCATTCTTGAACCGTATGGTCATACTACAGGATGGATGTCACCTATCAGGGAATACCTTCAAAATGGAACACTTCCACCTGATAGAGCCGAGAAAGAACAAATCCGGCGACGTGTGGTCAATTTTACTTTTTATGATAGCCCAGATCACCTAGAGAAAATTCTCTACAAATGTGGTTTTGAGGGAGTTCTCTTCAGATGCATCGATGGTGAAGAGACAATGGTTGTCATGAAAGAAGTGCATGTAGGAATCTATGGTGCCCACCAGTCTGGACATAGACTGTCTGATCAGATTCGAAGGCCTGGATACTTTTGTCCTTCAATGATACAAGATTGTTTTGATTTCACAAAGAAGTGTCATTCATGCCAAGTACATGCCAACTTAATTCAGAAACCTCCATAGTTGCTTCATACAGCTAAATACTCTTGGCCATTTTCCACATGGGAAATGGATGTGGTGGGGCCTTACCCTTCAGCTACGGCCAAGCAGTTTAAGTATATTATTACTGCTTTTGATTCGTTTCCAAATGGGAAGAGGAAATACCTCATAAAAAAGTCAGTTCTAAATCAATTGTTAGCTTCATCGAGTCTAACATCATTACCAAATTTGGTGTCCCTCATACCATACTGACGGACAATGGCGCCAACTTCTGTTCATCCAAGGTGAAGAAATTGTATCAAGAATACAACATTAAATCCAACCATTTATCTCGGTATCATCCAACAGCCAATGGCTAGATTGAAGCCTTCTATAAGACTCTATCAAATATACTGCAAAAGATAGTGGATAAAGATAAGAAGTCATGGCATGATAAACTCTTTCATGCTTTATGGGCTTATCAGACTACCACCCGCACTGCAACGCGGTCAACTCCATATTCATTGGTATATGGAATGTAAGTAGTCTTGCCAATTGAAGTTCAACTACCTTCGCTCAGAGTTTCCATTTGTGATCAATCATCTATAGATGAACAATCTCAAAAGCGATTGAATGAATTGGAACAGTTATATGAGAAAAGATTGTGCACTTTGCACCACATGGAAGTCTATCAGAATCGAATAGCATGAGCTTTTAATAAAAAAGTTCGTCTTCATTCATTTAATCAGGGAGAATTGGTATTAGTTCTTAGAACTCCAATGATACCAAGAAATAAACCTCCCAATCTTGAGCCAAAATGGGAAGGACCTTACTCAATACATATGGTCTACTCCAATGTAGCTTATTCATTAATATCAACGGATGGAGAACTCATCACTACTCCAACCAATGCCATATTTTTGAAGAATTATTTTGTATAAACACAAAATACATCATCAATGGTCCGGTATGACCTTAAACTGCACCACCGTCCATCAAGACATTAAACTGCATCATTAATGGTCCGGTATGACCTTAAACTACACCACTATCCAGCATGACGTTAAACCGCATCATCAATGGTCCAGTATGACATTAAACTACATCACCATCCAACAAGACATTAAACTGCATCATCAATGGTCTGGTATGACCTTAAACTGCACCACCATCCAACAAGACATTAAATTGCATCATCAATGGTCTGGTATGACATTAAACTGCACCACCATCCAAAAAGACGTTAAATTGGATCATCAATGGTCCAGTATGACCTTAAACTATTTGTCCACCGTCTAGTAAGATGTTAAAATGCATCATCAATGGTCCGGTATGACCTTAAACTGTATCACTGTCTAGCAAGATGTTAAACTGCATCATCAATGGTCTGGTATGACCTTAAACTGCACCACCGTCCATCAAGATGTTAAACTGCATCATCAATGGTCCGGTATGACCTTAAACTGCACCACCGTCTAGCAAGACGTTAAAATGCATCATCAATGGTCCATGCATATGACCCTAAACTATTTTCAAGTCCCTTACGTCCAGCAAGACGTTAAACTGCATCATCCAGGGTCCATACATATGACCTTAAACTATTTGTATTAATTTTGTCCCACACGATGTTAAACTGTGAAAAAAAATCCCTAATTTGTCCTCACTGCATGACATTAAACTGCACAGTCCCCCTTTCGTCCAGTATGACGTTAAACTACACCATCCATGGTCTATCCATATGACCTTAAACTATTCACACTTTCGTCCAACATGATGCTAAATTGTATCGTCCCTTTTTCATCCAACATGAAGTTAAACTGTAAAAAAGTCCCTAATACGTCCAACATGACGTTAAATGGTGTACTCTTTTGTCCTTACTTCATGACATTAAATTGCATAGTCTTATTTTTGTCCAACATAACATTAAACTGTGTTGTCCCCATCGTCCTAACTACATGACGCTAAACTATACAAAAATCCCTTCTTTATGTCCTACATGACATTAAACTGTACTTTGTCCCTGTTACATGACACTAAACTGTGCAACACTTATAGTCCTAACTGCAAGACGTTAAGCTGCATAGTCCCTTCATATGTCCTACATGACATTAAACTGTGCATTGTTAGGGTTTTTCTACCTCATGTTTCTCACACCGAGTATGACTCACGTGATCTTAGAGAAAACTTCAACCATAACACTCTTTCTGGGCTACATACCATGTGTAAGTCCCAACACCATCATTGTTTAGGTCGTTTTCCCCAAGAACAACTTGATCATTAACTCATTATTTAATTGAACTACGCGGACTTTGATCCTTGCCTTCCAGGCTGGGTACATAGGCAACCTCCCATGGTTTAAGTCCAAAACCAATCTTTTCACATCGCTTCACCTCCATCTTATACGATGTTGATTCGTGAAACCGTCCTCTAGAATCAATGTCTTTACATTGGTTCAATTTCATCCTAGCTATACGACGTTAAACTATACAAAACTTTTGTCCAGTATGATAATAAACTACAATATTCTTTGATACCCTCACTTGAGAGGGAATCATTATTTACATTAATTTTCCATCATGTTTTATTCCAAAGAATATGTGCATACATGGCAATGCCTGAACCTTTTATCTTGGGTTAAACCATCATTGCACTAAAGTACCCTTTCACCCTTCACATGTACGAACCAAATCTGTATAGAGGGTATTTCTAGAACTATGTGGGCTTGATTACCATCCTTATGGTATACATAGGAACATTCGAGTGTCCCTCGAATCCATCCCCAAGTCTTTTGGGCCTAACCCCAAATTCCACTTCCAGTCCCTTGGCTGAAAAGTCACCATGAAAACACACACTGTGTATTTCTTACAATGGTACAAGGTCTATGACCCTAAACTAAGATCTCTAATCCTTTTTTCCCACACGACGTTAAACTGTAATTTAAGAACTACGTATGGCTTTATTCCCATCCTTATGGGATACGTAGTGGTGTACAACATTTCAATTCAGGACCCAGAACCAACATGATTATGGTTATAATTGATCTGTGTATCTTTGTATACATTAGACAGTACCCATAATTATGTGTCATAATCATAACCTTAAATATTTTCAGATCTTCATAACCATTTTCATGACTTTTAGTCACAAAAATGTCAAATTTCTAATAGTTATTTTACCTGACTATGCAGCACGTGCCCTTAGGCGGCCATGCATTAACAGACTACATAACAGACTTGTCAGCCAAAAGATACTATTATTTGACTATGCAGCTGATTCCCTTAGCTGGATCGGCATAATTCAACACCCTAACGGGTTTGTCGGATACTGGTAACATCATTCTTGGGAAGAAATCCTCTTCTGTCCTTATTGGTCTTAAATGATAGTATGTAGGGATCCGCAAAAATAGACATCCTTAACATATTTGTCCCATATCCTTTTTCATGATCTGAAAGTATCAATTCTATGGTTTATATTCTCCTTCCCTACGTTTGGGTCAGACCTTCATAAGAGTGATATCCATCTAGTTCTTCGATAATCTTGTTTGGAAATATCTTCTCCATTTTCAAGTACCTCTTTCCGTACATAAAAATCTATACTTTGGAAAATTTGAATCTCCATAAACCTTCACTGGCTTTTCAGCACTATGAATGTAAATTTCTGAGAGTTCTTTTTCCTGACTATGCAGCATGTGCCCTTAGGCGGCTTTGCATAAACAGTATACATAACAGACTTGTCACCCAAAAGATTCTATTTATTTGACTATGCAGCCAATGCCCTTAGGTGACCCTGCATAATTCAACCCCCTAACGGGATTGTTAAATAATGGCAACTTCATTCATGGGAACTACTTCTTCTAATGACTTTTACCTCTTTTTCATATCATTCCTTAGATCCAAATTTTCTTAAGTTATAGTTTACATATTTTCCCTCATACTTGAGTATGTTAATATGTTTTCAGATAAATTGTCAAAGAATTGAGTCATTTATAATTCATTCAGTCAAAGCTATTTCGACCTTAAACATTATCCTCTTTATGTCCGATGTGCATGACTTTATACTGCCCACAAAATACAAAGGAAATCTGAATAAAAGTCAATTTCTATCTCACTAAACATACATTTTGTATGATTTAGGTAATATTGAGCAATTAAAAGATTCAATGTTTGTAGGATTTCTTACACTAATCCTAGTAAAAATCAAACTATTCTTACTATGACCATTGGCTTAGGTAAAATCTAAAGCAGGTAGTAAAAGAATACAAACATAAATGATTGAAGATAAAAGTACTCTCCATTGATGCACAAGAATTATAGGGACATCCACAGATTGGAGCCTCTTCTCTTTTTTAAGAGATTATAAAAGACTGTCAATATACGTCTTCACTTGATGTACAACATCCCGAGCTTCATCAACAGCTACTTGAAGCTTGTGCACTCGACCAACATCACTCTTCTCAGCTTGATGGAGTGCCTTAATGGCATCTGCAATGGCTTTCATACCATTCGTTTGAGCTCCCCCAATGAATTATTGACCTGGTCAAGTTCCCCAGTAATAGCATCTAACTGTTGCTGGAGCTGAACCTACTGGATGACATTTTCTTTGGTGTTCTTATTTTCCTCAGAGTCAAATCCTTATTCTTTCGGATCCAACTCTGAGGGGGGACTTTTGTTGACGCTCCTTTTCTTCACATTGTCTTACAGAATGGAAAGGGAAATGAATTAACACAAATTGATTCATCCTTTAAAGAAAACCTCAAAAATCGACAAAGGCATGAACAAGGCTTCAAAAGCACATGTGTCGTGCAAGTTTCATCACTATCGCACAAGTATGCTTGCGCGCCACCTAATGGTCGCACAAGTGACTTGCACACCCTAAAGGATAACTACCCGGGGTCTTATCCAGCTTATAAATAGACCCTGTGGGCCACCCATTTCGAGGAGGAATTTTTTTTTCAGAATTCAGATTTAGAGCTCTGAACACCCAAGTATCTTCTTCATGTCTTCCGAACACTTATAAGGTAATTATTTACATAGAATGGAAGGTCTAAACAAGAGGAGTAAGGTCTAAGTGTTATAATTCACTGACACTTGCACGCCTAAGGTGTTTTACCCTTAAGGGAAATGAACATACTTGCGTGCCGCCCTACTTACTCTCCAAAACTTGCGCGCCTCTATTCTGGAAGTACCTCAGGATAATTATAAAGGCATTGGTCAAGGATCGCCCAAGTATTACCATGCTTGTTTACAAATGCGCAAGTTCCCATGTGTCGCGCAGGTATACCTGCGCAGCCAAAACTTGCATGCTCACGCAGTACTTGCGCGCCTGCCAGGACATGCGCGCCCCTACCTTTTTGGGTACATTTCTTGCCCATTTAACCCCTCTTATGCCATTCCACCTCTCCTATTCAAGATTCAGTCTTCAATACACTCTTCAAATCCATTTATGGCATTATTTATTGATTTGGATTCCTTAGCTGAAAGGAACTCCGTGAAACATCTCTCAAAATATAGTGATTCACACATATTTATGTCACAAAAGATTGAGATTTAATTCATTAAACCTCATCATTTAAGATGAGAGAACTTGTTTAACCTGGGACTCCTTTATAGGAGTAAGCCCCAGTCATAATTTCCAAATATGGGAATCCTCCTTAGGAGTAAGACCCAAGTCCTCATTAATTTGGTCATCCTTTTTAGGAGTAAGACCTAATCATAATTTCCCTAAATATGGGCCTCCTTTTCAAGAGTAATCCCTAGTCCCCTAATTTGGGCATCCTCCTCAGGAGTAAGCCCCAACCATAATTCTTGTAACCTGGGCCTCCTTTTCAGGAGTAAGCCCCAGTACCCTAATTTGGGAATCCTTTTCAGGTGTAAGCCCCAACCATAATTCTCTTATCCTGGGCCTCGTTTTCTAGAGTAAGCCCCAGTCTCAAATATGAGCATCCTCTTCAGGAGTAAGCCCCAAGTCCCTTAATTTTGAAAGTCCCTTAACCTGGGCCTCCTTCTCAAGAGTATTCCCTAGTCTGAATTTCTCCTAACCAGTCCTAATTTACCTTTGATATGGGATTCCTTATCAGGGGTAAAACCCAATCATAAGTCCTCTCCTAATTTGGGCCTCCTTTTCAGGAGTAATCCCCATGTTAGAGTATTAAAATCTCTATAAAGCACATATACCTCTACAGACCCTGTTCCTGGATTTCTTCCCTGAAGTAAATCCTAATCTTCATATATATGGGAAGTCATACATATATAAGCCCCACCTTATTTATTATGATTGCATATTTCATGGCACAATTATATGGTTTTTACCAATACCTATTGTTTCTCACACCGATCATGACTCACGTGAGCATAGAGTGTAAAAGTAATTATGACATCCTTCTTTGAGCCATATATCATAAACATCATACTCCCTTACTCGAACTAAATGGGTTATGATTCCTTTTCTAATCAAAGGATATATAGGTATCCCATCTGCGGGTTCGATCCCAACTCGGAAATAATCCGTGTCCTTCTGAATGACAACAAACGTCAAGTGCCCCACTGAATGGCTTTAAAACCAGAATGGTCATCATAATGACCAAGAGAGTTCTATATAAATGTGTCAAAGGATACCATTGAACAATAATTTCTAACAAATACAGATGATTCTTTATCGATGAAGAACCTCAAATAAATATAAAAGATTCTATAAATTTCCTACATATCAATCATTGATTTTCAGATCTTAAAGAAAGATCATTTTATACTTGGTAATGTAATAAGGATTCACGAACATAACTTAAATCTATAAAGAGAGTCTCAGAGTAGACAATAAATCCCCTCAAAAAGGTGTGATGAGTCCGACCTCCCATCATCTCGACCAATGAATATTCCTAATCCTCATTAGTCCACAACTAATGAGCGCCTACCTTTGGAAAGTAGGTTCAAATGGATATCAATTCATTGGATGTTTTCGGTTCTACGAACAAACCCGTTAGAAACCGCTTGGAATTTTAGAATCTTAAATCGATGAGATCCTCCCCGATTCTAGAGGGAAACAGTGTGTAGTTTGTTTATAGTTTCCAAAAACATCAATGGAAAATGTTTTTTATTTTTTATTGTAATTAAATATATGTATGATGGTTTATATATAAATAAATATATATTGAATGAATTAATTATCACTTACATGTTTTAAAATATTTCAAATTTTCATGAAATACTATTTTTTATTTTGTTTTTTATTTTTCCATAAATGAATATCTCTATTGGAAGAACTATATTGTTAATCAGCCTAATATAAACATGTAGAACAATATTATCAGAATTACATAGAATTATTTTTATATAAAAAATAATTGACCAATACCTTTATTTATTAGGTTACCTATAACATACTAAACTTTTTCCAATGAGCTATTACACATTCAACTATTCAAATATCCTAGATGATCATGTCCAAATAAGAATCTCTCATATCTATAGCATTCTTATTCATCCCTAACTTTTTCTACATGATATGATTTCACTGTTTCCCTTCTTTATGAGAGAGTGATACCATTTCGGTTGTGGTTCTTATGAGTGTGATATGAAATCCATATTTTATTATGATAAATATGGTGCTCTTAGATGGGGAGAATCGATCCATGGTCCATTTCTTCACTGTAATAATTAAATTAGTTACTCCCCATTCCATGAGTACCATAATTGCGAGAATAGAAGAATCAAATATATGTTTAAATTTAAGATATCATTTATGGAGATATGTCTATGAGTATATAATCAATGTCTACACTAGCCAAATGAAGGTCTCAATAAAGTTGATATGGCTGTTTCGAGATCATTGATTCATTTTAATATTTCATTAATTAATGCACTATTTTATAATGTGTGTTTCTTTATAGGATGGAAGGTTTTAAACCCCCAATAAAATTTCTATTACCACACATATTTTAGTAGTTATTTATTGTTTTGATATCATCCCTAGTACATTAATTCTTTTGAGACTCTTTTATTTAATGTAATTTTTTATTCTATTCAATGTAGTCATTGTGTTCATATCATGCATGTATGTTCCACCAAAATTAAATCACATTAAAATTATTACAATTTAATTCCAACATTTATTTCTTAAGAACATTAATCATGTTTTTATTTTTGTCTTATCCCATTATTTTTTTGAAAATAAAATGTCTTTAACTTATAAATCATATTCATCAATATAAACCACATGATCTGAATGATTCTTTTTCACTACCTCTAAATGAAACTTCTAAAAATTGGTACCAGGGACCTCCTATAGATCCCAATTTGTTCTTTTTTATTTTAGATACATTAATTAGATAAAATAAATGATCTTAACTTATAAATATTATTGATTTTTTACTTATATATCAAAATGTTTATTATAACGCTTTTTTGATCCATAAAAAACATCATTATTATGTTTAAAAATAGAGGATAAATTTCTTAAGTCATTTATGTATCAACTAATGTAATACATAATGCTAGTAACCATATGTTATCTTCATTATGTTATTAGATTCATTTTGATATTTTTTTGAGTGAACTTCTTTAGAAATATGGGATGTATTACAATGCTTTTAAATAACTCAAAAATTAATAGAAACATTGTATAATAAGATGAAATTATATAATTTTGATATGTGTCATGGAAATGAAAACATAGTATATATAGATGACATTAAAAAATATTTAGATCAAGAAAATATAGTGGTAAAGATAGGTGATACTAAATATGATACAATTCTGTTAACATCTCTGGTTAATACCTTTAGCACAATAAAAGGTTTTACAATATACCATCAAGATATTTTAATTCATGGTGAGGTAAAAAAATTTATGTTTTCCAATGAACATTATGTTTGATTAATTATTAAAATTGAGGAATAGTTATTTAATGTTATAGGAAGTATTGAATGTACGTGTAGGTGGATAGATAACTATTATTCTTATTATACTGAGTCTACTTCATTGAATAATGTGTAATGATTCATCAATTTTGGAAACCTATGATCATTAATTGTTAATCACCTAACATAAAAAACAATGATAAATATAATAATAATCCTACAATGTTTTATGACTATGATTTTGATATAGGTAATGTGCCTAATTTTTGGAATTTATTTAACGAGAGAGGGTGCTTCATTTAATTGAGAGAGTTAATGTTTTGTGATTTTTATTTTGCAAAAATAAAGACTTTTCTTATCATTGGTATCAATTATATTTCTTTATTACATTGTGATGGGATTATTAAAACTATACACAAGATTTGATGGGTTTTCAAATTAAGAAGACTAATTTTTTTAATTATTTATCCTAACTAAAATGGTAACACTATTTTTTTATAACATGGAAGCATAATAATTTCAAATAAAACCCTAAAATTAAGGAAATAATCTATATAAAATGCAATGTATGTGTTGTTTAGTAAAATTCAAAAAAATAAAACTACTAACTCTAATTTCATACTATCTAATATCACCATAATATGTTAATGATGACTTATAAATGTTATTTATAAGGACCTATATAAATAGAGTTATCAAGAGATTTGAAATTATATTATCCCAAATAGTCATCAATTTTATGAGTAATGAAATTTTGGTAAATTTTTGTTAGATTTTTTAAATAAGTCTATATAGAAACCTAGAAACCCCAATAGCATGCCCATCCATATGTGTGGGGACCACCTTTGAACACCTCATATGTTTACAGTTATTGAATAATTAATTTCATTGACGATTGCACATGGACTATCAAAATATATTTCATATAAATCTATTTGGATTCCATTTTGAGTTTTATAAAATATAAAGATAGAATTGAGGGCCAATTAGGAAGGAAGAAGAAGTATGATATGAATGGTGGTAACATAGATTGTAAATCTAATGAAGTAGTATATTTTAGTAACATTTATTTGATTCATAGACAATAAAATATTATACAGTACCCATAATATAATGGATTAGGTGATAATATAAGTAGTACTATCATACAAAGAGTGATATGATTTATCTCATACATATGTTCTACTCAGTCCTTTTGTGGAGATGATACCCCTATAATGGTTTGCCTAATTAATCACTATAGTTATACAACAAGATCTTTTAAAATTCCTAATGATCATTAGATAAGATATATCCTCATTTTAGACAACATTTTTTTTAGTTCCACAAATTATTCTTACACTATTAATGATAAATTTGAAATTATGTTTTAAAATATCATATTTTATTATTATTAAAATCATCTTATAGGAAATAGATTATGGACTCATTATTTTTATTACCAGAATTGGATAATTTTAATGATGTGTAATTTAATGAGTATACATACAATAATATATTTTTTCCATTGGAAAACACTACAACACCCCAAACACTGGGTGATGAGGTTCCCCTAGAGCCACCTGACATATAAGAAACTAAGTATGTCTCCAATAATCTACACCCTTAGACTCATAATCAGTCAAATTAAGATTCCTAGATATAAATTTAGTGATGTTATAATATCCCTAAATATTAGTTTAAGTGATATAGAGTTTGGTGTCTAATAAACCCATTACTAGTTATGTTAGGATACTGTGGATGATTATGAGTATTATATTTATAGGGAGATTAATATTTATTATCCAAAAACCACTAATGAATACATTAAATTCCTTGGAATCATGTAGTATTTTTTTACTATGATATATGAATTTAATTACCTTCTTAAAATATTGAACATGACCATTATAAATACATATATCAAAAATTTATTGTAATTGGTTGTATATATATTTTTAAATTAATGAAATAAAATAATAATGAAATGTTGTTTTATTTTAAAGACAACTTAGTTTCTTAATTGATTATCTAGTGTTATGGTATTGAAAATGATGATATCATTTCACTCTTATTGTGATTGTTTTATATTAGGATCCTGATATCTGTTTTACCTATTTTAATTTCTATATTGAATATTATGTTGATAAAACTTGTTTTTTAAATGGTACTCTATAAGAAATAATTTATATGAATCTGCTAGAGCGATTATGATATTTTTTACAAACTAATAAAATATTTCTTTTAAAAAATCACTAAATGGACATAACCAATAAATTTTATAATGATATAAATTGTTTTATTCCTTTATTATTGGAAGTAGTTATAACATAATATAAGTTGATAAATTTATTTATTTCATGATTGTTAATCATGAAATAATTTAGTTAATTTTATATGTATGTTAAATACTAATTATTTTTAAAATATGAGTCTCATCAAACATGTCTGGATCCACTATAAATATTTTTTCTAAAATGATTTATCTATGCAATAAAAAGAAAAATTTTTGAATGGGAATCACTATGAATTGTTAGTATAAGTCCCTTTTAATTTCATAACATGATTGTGTTATAAAGGTGTTGAATATGAATTTATTTTATCATCTTAAACTTATTATAATACCTATATGTTATTATTTTATAATATCCTATATTTATTCTTGTATGTATAAAACACCAGTAACTATTATGAATATGATTTTATATTCTAATATTGTAAGTATTATTATTTATGATATTATATTCTCCTGGATAAATATTTTCTCTATTTTTTTACTCATTATATATTTGTCTAGAATCTTGGGAAACTAAATTTCCATTCATTTAAATATATATATATATATATTTCAATATACGTAAACAATTATGTGTTCATATTGTATTAACACTATATATTCTGAATACGTGTCTGGATTTTTTGATTTTGACTATTCAATTAATGTTGTCAATCATAAATCAAATACTAAGTATTTTTTATTAATTATGAACAAACTTTGTAATAGAAATATATCATGATGTTATTTCTTCCAATTTCTACCTATGAGGTAGAATAAAAATTCAATCAATATATATAAGAGCATTTTTTTAAAATTTATTACTAAATGATTTGTACTTATCTACTACCAGTATTGAAATTCATTTTTATATTCATTCCTCCATTGATTATTAAAAAAATCATGACTCTCAAGGTAGATTGATGTTTATTAATAGTATAATAATGATTTTGAAAGAGATTAATGAGTCTTTAATGTTGCCTATTAATAAGATACCCACATTAGATAACCTATCCAATAGTTTGAATCAATTAATTCCATTTTATTTGATACACTATTATTTAGAATTCATTATTGTAGTCCATATATAATAACATAGGTTTCATTAATACTTTCATGAATAACCATTTTATCTAATGTCTTTATTTCAAATATATGTTCATTCATTCATGTGTTGTGATTGAAAATTCATAAGATAATTTTTATGTGTTGCTTTCATGCATGAACCATCCCTTACATTATGTCTCATTATGGATTTTAACAAATAAATTATATTTGGTTAGTGTTTTTTTGTTTCAAATAAAGAGGAGTCTTCTTTGGGAAGATTTTTACTATTGATTATGAAACATAATGTTGCAGCATATGCATAATGTTTTTTGTGACATTATTTTTAAATGTCCCTTAATGGATCTCAATGTGAATTTACGGAATATTTAATCACTTACTCACCAATATACCATAATTGTTTTGAATTAAATCATTTAGAGGATCTATAATATTTTTAATATCCATGCATTGATCATTCCACTTAGATTATTATCCTCCCATTTCTTCACCTATTTGATATGATTTCACTTTATCATTTTCATTTGAGGTAACTTTATTCTAGTATTTGGTTCATGTTGGTGATAGTGTAAATATATTGAAGGATGAGAGAAATTAATGAATTATTTGAGGAAGATCCTAACACAATGATTTACTTCTACACTAAAATGTTTTAAAAACAAATTATATATATCTAAAAAACTATTATAAATGACATTATACAATGTGACTATTTGTGCTGCTATATGAGCAAATATATTGAGTTAAATTTTGATCCAAATATTATTTGTATCTATATTCAAAACCAAATATGAACAAAAATTACTGGGATTTTTATGAAATTGGAAACATTTGCTATTCTATTTATGTATCCTTTATTCTTTCGATGAGTTTTTTTGGGCCCATCAGTGAATATCGGTGCTAACTAAATGTGATTATGTTCATCATAACCACTTATTTTATAATGTTCTTTTTTCTTAGATATATTCAATAATATTTTACTGATTTAGATTCTCTTATATTTGAATATTGTTTTATTAATAATGATAGGTAGAGATGAAGTTCTCATCATTAACATAGGTTCAATGAAAATAAAAATCAGGTTAAAACATGTGTTAGTTTATTTAATATTTTCTACTTTGATTCCCACTAATAATTAGTATTTTCTATTTTCTCAATAAATTTAAATGGTAGATTTATTAACCTCTATGATTTATAACAATAAAATTAAATCCTTATATGTTATCAACTCATGTTGAAATTCACCATATTTATCTTAATAGATTCCATCTTATCAGATTAGGACTCTATATATTGGTTTTTGGAAGAATATAGAGTTTTTCCCTTCATGTTATATTTTATTCATCATGGATCTAGGTATTATATTATGTATCATATAGTAACAAGATAACAATTGTTACAGAGGATTAATGAAAACATAATGGTCTAATTTCATTTAGTGGATATAAGACCATAGTATATAAGACATCCTTATTTCTAATGAGGTATCTCAAATATTTAAATACATTGATCATTATCCCCATATAAGAAAATATATTCACATATACCTGATGTAGTTCAATAATTAAACTCTAAGAAAATATACTTGATGAGTAGGGATGTCATTCTTGATGATGATTTTATAAACAAAAATCACATATTTTTAATCAATAAATTAAATTTAACCAAAAAAATTTCATTGTAAATTAAATTTCCATGTTTTTACTTCATAAACAAAATATATTACTTTCCTCTTGATATTGGAATCAAATCTGAAATCTAGTCATAGATGTTTATGAGAACAAGATGTGTAATTGATTATTTAATATGATATAGAACCATGAGTTATAAAATGTCTAAGATATAAGGTAGGGGAAACTACCACATTTAAAAAAAATGATTTATATTCATACAATTATATGGTGCACTATGATAAAGAAATAGATTTCAGCAATTTAATTTTTAATTTAATTTATATCATCTTAAAAAGGATTTCAAATGGATACTCAAATTAAATACTTAATGTAATACATATGGTATATGTGAATTTTATATTCATAATTATTTAGAAAAATTCTTTTGGTGGAAGAGACTATTTTTAATCATGGATCATAATAGTATCCTGATTTTTGGGATATCTTAATAAAATTGATATATTTTGGGGACAGAGTGCTTCCTCAGGTTCCTAGAAAAATATCATATCATTCATATGAAAATGGATATTTTAATGATTATGTCTATGGGGAACAATATTTTTTACATGGTTTGGGAGAAACCATATGAAACATTATTTTTTGGTTCATTTCTTTTTGAATTCTATTGTGCAATGAACATTTTCATTGTTATTGAATGGTTTGGGGTAAAACATGTTAGCCTATTTAGAAAATGTAGAATCTGGTAAGGGATATGTACATGATCCACTTTCTTAAAAGTGTTCTATAATAATAATGTTCCTTCATCCAAATGGGTCTGAAAATTTTGGTCACTATTATAACAACTTTTGTAAATATTGATGTTGTTCAATTTATGAATTTTTGGTTTTGGGGAATTTTGACTACAAATTTGGTGAATGGTTTGACAGTCCATGTAGAAAAATAATGTGTCTTGATAAAAATTGTTTCATAATTGGGAATTGATCAATATTCCTCATTAGTCTATCTAGTATCCCTTCAAACCCTCTTCTATTGTGCATTCATGGACTATGAGGTTTATCTCCCCTCTTTTTTCATTCCCCATTATATTCGTGGCATTTTAGGGGATATTTTTCAATATTTTTGGTGGGAATCCACTTAATCCTCTAACTCATTCTCCCTTTTCATATTTTACTACAATATTTTAATTCATATAATTATGTTTTGGATCTAATTCCGCTTGTTCATGGTGGAATCAGCTAAGGATGAAGGAGTATTCATGTGTTTTGGTTGGAGAACATCCCTAATCATTTTCCACACATGGTCACCATAACTTTTTTTGGTGTTATGTGATCATATGTTATATTCATATGTTTTCATGATAAGTTAACCACTTAGTATTTTGGTTATTTATATTCTAGTTTTTAAGGATTTTATAAAGGATTGTTATGTGATCTTGTCATGGACATTCAACAGGTAGTTG
The DNA here is from genome assembly GCA_963277665.1 of Viscum album. Lineage (NCBI taxonomy): Eukaryota > Viridiplantae > Streptophyta > Magnoliopsida > Santalales > Viscaceae > Viscum > Viscum album. The sequence continues at coordinate 412,989,818 of OY728136.1, forward strand.
GAATAGGTAATAGGGCTTGGAGGGAATTTACTAAATAAATGGATACCAATTAATATGTGGGGAATATTGGTTATTGTTTTGTAGTTATTCAATTAATATATATTTTTAGATAGTCAAATTACCATTTTTTCAATGATGTGAGTTATGAAAATGGGTTGTTTAGGATTGGATTTTTGGTCTCTGATGATTTTGATTGATCATTTTATAGGACATTATCTAAGTGAAAAAGTCATTTATATGTTATATTCTATAGGAAATTAATCCCCTAATCATGATATTTTTATTTAGGTTTATATTTAATGTGAGATACTAACAACCTTTTGACAATATGATTCATAATTAATAAAATATCATGCGCCTTAAATAGTTTTCATAGAACATCCATATATAATTTTGAGTTTGTTGGTTATTATGAGATGAATCATATGTCCATCCATGGGGTGTAAAAAATCCATTGTAGCAGTATGGTGGGTGTTTTAAAAGTTGAATTAGATGGTTTACTAGAATAGCCTTGCTATATTTTTGGGTTGGTATGATAGCTCAAATAAATGGCTACGTGGTATAATGTCAAAATAAATGTTTAATTACCCGTTAAGAGGGTCAAATTGAACATTTTTATGTGTTAAAAGTTTTTTATAATCATATGAGGATTTTATTGTTTTTTTTAAATATTTTAGTAGATTATGATTTGGTTATGGTTTTCAATGTGTGAAAACTGTATTTTAAATGGATATTTTTTTAAATGTGTTTTTTACATCATGAAATTTAAAAATGTATTTTTATAATTATATGATTTTTTTTCCAAATTATTATTTGGATTCGACTTTGGTAAAAATTACATAATAGTTTTTTTAATGGGTTTTACAGAAAAGAATGAATTTTAACATTTTTTGACCTTATAGATGAATACACATGTCAGGGGGTGACTATGAATATTTATTAATGAATGTGTGGTTTTCTATAATTTCCATAGACATTTCAGATTAGTTATTATGAAATATAAAAGGGAATGGAATTATAATCCCTATCATAGTATTAATGTATTATATTTACAATAGTAAATTATTTAATAGTTTAGGTTATTTGAGTGCCTATCTATATCGATGGATTATATATTAGACTGATGCTATCAGAACTAATAGTTTCTATTTTTTGGAATTTTGAATAATTCTATGAATCCATATGTTATGTTTCCAACCAATTAATTATGAAAAAATATAATTTAGTATGGTTTAATATATTAGACTGAAACTATACATCCATGATTATGGTTTGAAATTTGATATATATGAATCGATGATATTTAAAAATGTTATGGGTACCTTAGAATTATGCTTCATTTTAAAAATAATTGAACATTTAATAACACTCGTTTATTTTACATAAAATATGTATCACCATATTATTTATATCTCAGATGAATTCCTCTAGCTATTATGGATTGGGATGTATTCGATATGACTTTTGTTCCAAGGTTAACATATTAATTATTACACTTTATTTTTCAATTGTTTTATCATTTATTCCATTTAAATTTTCTATTGAATATATGAATAATTTTTTTAAATTAAGTTTTAATTATAATCCATTAGTGGTGGAATATTTAGTTTTACTCACACCTATCATGGACTACTATGAAACATTGGTACTCGAGAAGATGTTTCCTTTTTACAAGACTAGTAAAGGGTAAATGATCATTGTCTTAGTGATTGTTTGACAGTATAGGTACATCATAGGTGTTCAGGACTGTGTTGTGACCTTTGGAATTTGATTTTTAATTACTTATTTTTTTCATAATTTTTTATTTTTAGATGATATACGTATTACCAATCATGTATGTGTGATTTTCTTAAGCATTATTTATTTTTTGATTATTTGTAACTTTTATTTATGTGGTTCATATAGAATATTCTTATATATCATCCCTCTGAGATATTTATCTATTTTTCAATGTATTATTTATATTTTTCATAATTTATTTACTTGGATAAGTGGTTATAATCTTCACACCTTTTCACCTTTTACCCCATACTTATATTCTAAAGCGTCTAAAAAACGATGAGGTGAAACTATGGTATTGTAGACCAACATGTAAGGGATCCAGAGTAGCTACCCATTAAAGGCATTACAATGTGGTATCATATCCTTTTAATTTAGTGTTCCTCTTTTATAATACATGACATGATAATAATAATGTGTCGACCTATTTTATAGAGGTTTTCCCTAGGACAAGACACCACATGTATAAAGAAAGACCATAGTTCATGGTATATGATTTTATTGTGTTTTTATTTTACAATTTAGAAAATTTTACATCAAGTTATGTTCTCGATTATGATATAATGATTTATAGAATATTTTATCATTCTATAATATGGAAACAAAGGTTTAGTTCAGGGATCATAAGAGCCATGTGGCTTCACATGTTATTCAGATGATTTCTTATAATTACTTAATTTTTCATCTGACTGATGTATAGGGTAGGTTATTTAATTTTTATGGAATTATTTAATTATTTTTTTTTGTGTTTAATTATATAGTGTAATCACATTTCTATAATCCAAATAAAATATAAATTAATTTTGCTTCATTATTTTTGATTTACTTCTATGATGTGATGGCTAAATAAAATTACAATCAAAACATCAGGAAAACATCCACCTATATCTAGTAAATTATATCATCTATAACTAAGACATATTTGGTTAAACTTATGAGAATGGTTAATATTTAAAAATTAATTTTTATATATTTTTCATTCTTATATTTTGAGTTAACAAAATGAAATTTCATGTAAAAATAATAAAAATTTATCATCGTTGACATATAAGTTACATTTATTATATCAGAGTCTCACTTTGTGTATGACTGATCATGTCAATTTTATGGGGAAATATTTATAAAAAATGTTTATTAATAAGGGTTTAACCTATTGAGTAGTTGATGTAAACACTATGAATGGGTAGTTTCCCATGGACAGAGTGCGCTAATTATGTGGTATCTTGATGTTTTCAACCATATTTATGATGAGAACATGAACTAGGGTAGGTTAGGGTTTGTGAGTCTTGAACATGGATTTGGGGTGGAAGGCATAGAGAGAGACCCCTCCATTCTAGAAATATTTTTAGTGTGTTGTGACGACTTGAGATCATAATGGGGTGTGTGTGACCAATGAGTAGGTAGAGTGAACTAAGTTTTGTTATTTTTTGAGACCCTTTTATGGGTTCTTAACATGCGTGTTTTTAAGTATCCTTCGAATGGTGGTGTCAGTCAATCAAGAGATTATTACATTTGTGAGTTTTGATGTGTATCATCACAGGTTTAGATCCTAGTGATATTCTTGAAACTGACTGTTATTTTGGGATTTAGTTCCATGTGACTTATAATGGTGACTGCTGATAGGGATCAGTCGAGTTATAAGTGCCTTTATTGGTAAGGGAATTATGAGTATATTTTTTTCTTTTGAATTTGTAACAAAAGGGTGATTCTTAGTATAGGGTTTATGCGAGTTGGTATCGTTTTTACTTTTCAAACAAAATTTATGAATGTTATTGAGTCTTTTTGTTTGTTTCTATAAGGGTTATCTCATTTGGATACATAACCTCGATAATTGATATAAATAATATATTTTTCTAGTAATTATGATCTAGATCAAAATAAATTTTACTCTTGAGATTATGATTTTTTAGTGGTGCATGTTTTCCATGGGTTGTTACAATACATGCATGGTTGATTTTTTGTGTTTGAGGAGATATAATATTTTCTATTTTGATAATAATAGCTTAAAATATGTGTTCTATGTGAGGATTTTTTTAAATTTCATGTTATATTTATATAAAATAGAATTAAATTGTTTGAGACTGGGAAGAATTTCTTATTTTAAGGGGAATCACAACTTCTGATCTTTGATCTGTCAACTTGGGATGTATCTTCATTAATGTTGTAAGATTTTGTAAAAAACTATTAGTGCATTGGAATGAGACTTGGGTCGATTTTTTTTTGAATGTTGTTTGTTCATGGGGAGATTCCATTGGTTTTTGGATGTACTAAAGACTATCTAAACATGATGGCATAAGCATGGATGAAGGTAATTCCGAGTGTCTAGGGAATGTGAGCTATGTTTTATTGGGGAATTACTGACTATATTTTCAATAAGGATTTTTTTTGGTAAACATGAAAGCATGATATTATTAATTGGTAGTAGAATCATGGGGTCATGGACATGTGAGGATATTTTTTTACATTTTTTATAGACCATGAATTTTTGAATTAAGCACTCATGATGGTAGAACTATGTACGAATCCATGAGTTAGCATAAAAATATTGTGTCAAAGATGAGATTCTTGTGGGAATGGTGGTTTAAGTATCTATAATAATAATTTTGGTGTTCCATGACTGCGAAATAATATACCTAAGGATTGGATATGAAAAAACCTTTTATGGGGATAAAACATAATGAGATTGTCAAATATATATATATATATATATGTGTGTGTGTGTGTGTGAGGTAAAGAGGTGTGTTTGGGGATAAGAAAAACATGAGTTGTTTCTAGAACACCTATTAGAGAATACACTCTTATAAGTGGTTAAGGGTTATTAGAGTTCTGTAGAGTATAAAATTTATTGTTTTAATTTTAAAACATAACGTTTTTGACTCTCTTATGATGGTGAATATGAGTGACATCCATAATATCTATGATGTGTAGTTTGTTTCCTTTTAGAGAGACTATTAGGGGTGACTAGGACGAACGTGGTTTTCCATATTTTTTGGGGATGGATAGAGTGTGTTCCATGGGTATGGGATGTGGTTCTTGGATGTGATTAAATGGATCATATTATGATGGGAAAAGAGATATATTTCATGGTAATATGTTCCTTATAATAGGGATACAATAACTAAATTATTTGGATCTATATAATATCAATGCGGTGTTTTTTATGGTAGATTTATATGAGAAGAATACATTATGACACCTCATTTAATTAAAGGTACATACTATATTGATGACGTATCTGTGGTTGGAGTGATGGTCTTAGGACATAATGGATTTGAGTGACACAAAAAATGTGAGGATTATTTAGTAATATAACACATATTGTGGCATAGTGGTAGAAATGGAAAGAAGGTTGATAAATCATTTAATGAGACATGATTCCAGGTATGAACATCAGTGGAAATTTTTGCATGGTCACAAGAATCACATATAGAATAAAGGAATCATGATCTCAAGTTTTTGCGATGGAATAAGAGTAAGGGTTATACATTTGAAAATTATTTTACTGACGATGGTCAAACTTCTATTTTCTTAAGAAGATAGTGTGGTGAGTTTTAAACCATTTATGGAAAGTCATTTTGGAAATAGATGATATGTTTTAAAATCACATCACGATTTTCAAAAAAAATATATAATATATCTAACTAATGTGTATTTTAATGTTGTTAATCCACCCTTGATTATTTTTTTGGAAGTGAGGGTGGATTCAATAATTTTATTAACTTTCTTAGGGATACTCAAATAACATTTGTTAGGAACTACACTACGTGAATCACTGATACGCGGGGAAATTTATTAATTGGAAGGTAATATTGTGGAGGAAGTAAATCTTTGAAATTTTTGTGGTTGTGGGTAAGAACGTATTGTCGTGAATAACATCGCTCCATTTCATAATCAGTGATTTAAGATTTATAAAAAATGGTAAGCACAATCTGGGAGTTTATATATTGATTATTGGTGTTGGGCCCGGTTCTAGCTAGTTATGAACTTTGGGATGGTGGTAATTAATTGGATATGATTACAAGATTTTATAATTGAATGAGGTTTTACATTAAATTATATAAATGCATCTCAATGATACAAAATGGTCTACCACTATTACTTATTGGTGGTGTGATGATCTATGGTGGAAAGTTTATAAGAAAATATGTATGTAAGGAAATTTTATATTTTTAATGAGTTTTATGGTTTTCTTTTATAGATGTAATGGAATTTAAATTTTGGATCCAAATGGGACTCAAAATATTTTACTATTAGTCAATGATTTTTTTTATAAGATTTCATCATAGAGAGGTTCTTTAGGTTCCCATATAATGATTCACTACATTATGTTAAGTTTGATATATTTAGGATATATTTTCCAATGGAAAATAAATTTTTTCAAGGATTAGAATAAACATTGGATCATCTCAATTATGGGGAATCATTTTTTAAGGGTATTATATTTCACTATTGAGTTTCATAGTTTTTAGAAAACAATGAAAACATATGGGGAAACCATGTGAGGTGGTAGGTGAATAGGGTATATAGTACAATCTTCACATGATTATAGATGAACCACACATCTTTTTTTATGTTTCTTTTTTTATAACAACCAAGAAAATTTAACGTAAAATATCACTTTTGAATTAATTTAGTGTCATATTATGTAATAAGGTTATAGAAAACACATTAAAATACATGTATTTTATAACTAAATGGATTTAAAATTTCATTAATTTTTTTCCATTGATTATATAATCATTGAAAAATTATAACTAAATTAGTATAAATAGAGGGTCTAAACAAGTCCAATTATTTCATACCAATGAAGTGATGGACACAACCTATATAATTATACCATATAATGAACATTTATCAGAGATTCCATGATAGATAAAATCATAGGTTATTTTTCTCTATCCAACCAAAAAAATTCCTAAAATTATGGGAGAAGGTATCAAAAAAACTATGATGATACTCTATAATCTAACTCGAGTTTTGAATGGAATCCATTATTGGGATGAGTCTCCAAATCCCCATAAAATTGATCATGTTGGGATTGATTCCTTTATGCGAAAAAGTACTCTGACTTTAAACATACCATCTGATCCATTAATTGTGGAAAAAATGGATCAACTCTATCGATAAGGTCTTCTACATCCATCAAATTTTCTGAGGTAGAGATGGTTCCACAGGATATTTATCAGATAGAGGGTGAAGTTGACCAGTGGTGTACATAGATCAAGAATATGAATCCTGTGGAAAATATCAAAGAGATGTAATGAATGTAATTCCATAAAAATGAATTTCGATAAATATTTTCCTTATAATCTCCATATAAAAATTTAAAGTGACTTCCATATCATAAAAATTAAGTTGAATGTCTAGAGGAGTATGAGAAAACATCAAAAAAAATTAATGATCCTCTTTAATTAATATAATTAACAATGAATGAATGTTTTAACATATCATTGGTTGGATATAACATATTATAAAAAAATTCCTACCAATTTGATAATTTGATTGCTATGAGTGAATTATGTGAGGTGACCTCAAATTTGAAAATGAAATTAGAGGGAATCAAGGGTATCATGGGGATATTAATCATAAAGTGGAGATTATTTCATTATGTCTCATAGATAAATATAAAAATCCATGTAATTTAAGAATTCCCTTTCTCAAGGATGGGAAAGAAACACCACATAAATTTTTTAGGGGACCAAGGAAATTATTTAGGTATAGGAAATAAGGAAAAATATGTAATGCTTGTTGACAAGAGACAACAACAAATATAATAATGTAATGAAATGATTTTTCCAACCCTCATCACATTTTCAATTTAATCAACTACAATTAACCAAGGAACATTGATAATCAATTCACTAGGAAAAGGGTTTTCAAACACAACCAACAGCCTCACTGGAATCAAGGATGATCTTTTAGCATCACAACTTCTTAGGTGGATTCCAAAAACAATGTGGTGATAGGTAATCTATTTATTCATTTGTTAATAGTTATCATTTATATTGATTCTAGCTCTATGTATTCCATCACTACAAAAAGTTTATTAAAACTAGTTAAAGACCACAAAAAATCATTGAATTAGAGCTATTTGGGAAAATGGAAAATGGGGAAATTATTGAATCCCATGTACATATCCCATGCCCTTTCATAATTTGTGGGTTTAACTTCTCAAGGAACCATTTCATATTTCTTTTAGTGAAATATTATGAAATTATGTTCATCGTTTGTCTTTCCATATGTAATTCCATCATAAATTTACATGGGAATTAAATAACTCTATGTATTTCTAATAAAACTTTGATTATATACAAGTGAAATGGGGAGGATGAATTTTCATTATATCAAACATTTCAATAATGGATTTTTTTTCATCTTTAGAATGCATATCTAGATAAAATGATAGAGTTTATGGAAAATATCATTCTTGAAGTCATGCCCATTTTTATGAAATACGCTTATGTGTTTTCTGAGGAATTTTCTAGCCTTCCCTACAATAGATATGTTCAATTATAAATCAATCTTATACCTCAGGTGTGGAAATTATCCATGACATTATATAGACTGGATGTTGTAGAACATAAGGTGATGATGAAAGAACAACTAAAGAATCTGGTTAAAGGGTTCACACACCAATTTTGTTTACCATGGTGTAAACTAGTCTTCTTCATCAAGAAGAATTATGGGTTAATGTTCATTTTCATTGGTTATTACGTGCTCAAAAAGATAATGATAAAAAAACAATCCTATGACATGAAATTATTTCAAGTTTGATTTGTTACAAGGATCCCAATACTTCTCTAAGTTAGATATGTGGTCGAGATATTAACAAGTAAGGGTAAAGAGTGGGGATATCCCCATTACATTATTTCACACAATGTATGGACAACATGAGTTTATAGTAATTCAATTTGGACTCATTAATTCTCTATAAATCATTATATAATTTATGATGTGATTATTTAGAGATCATCTTACCAAATTTGGGGGAAGTCTATATAGATGATATTATAATATAGACCAAAATAAAAGAGGGGAATGAGCGGCTTTTGAGAACTATATAGAAGACCTTATATAAGTATGAACTTGATTCCAAGTATAAAAAATAGAGTTATGGTTTAGGGAAGTCTCATTTACAGGGAGGGTCATCTATAGAAATGGGATATATGGGGACTCCTCAATGACAAATGAAATTGATGCATGGATTATTCCAACATATGTAACAAATATCCATTGATTTTTGGGATTAGATGGGTATTATCAACAATTTGTGATAAATTTAGCATGATTTGAAACCCTCTAACCATGATAATTCAAAAGGGAGTCATCTTTTCTTTTAATGATTTATATTTATAGAGCTTCATGGAATTGAAAAATATTATTATCACTTCCCATGTGCTCACAAAATAACAATTCACAAAATCCAGACAATAATATTACATTCTTTTTGTGGGCTGATAAGTACATTATAGTTACACTTTCCTAAAGACCGTATTAGTATAATTCATATTCAAGATCGGTAAACAAATGTATTTTATTGTGGGATATTATCAATGATTCTCACAAATATAAATCCTTTTAAGTCCCCAACATAAAACCATTGATTATAACATTGGGAAAGGAAACATAATAAATATATGAGATCAAATCTTGAATATGGGAAAACAACAAAGATATGTAAGAATAAAATGAAAATAACTTTATAAAAACATGTGAATAATAATTCATGATAATGCAATGTATATCAAAATATAAGTTTCATGAGTTATGTTTTAATGAAATGTAGTTCATAAGACATGAATAATATTTAAATAATGTATATAATCCTTGAAATCGCAACATTGTAATCAGTCATTTAATTTGTGGTAGACACATAATCCTATAAAATTATTTCCATAGTATTCAAGGCCCCACTTCTAGGTCTATCATAGTAGTATATGTTCATTCCCCATACCATATAAGTTTTAGTGGTTCACTTCCATAGTCATCTTGGTAGTCATGGTTCCCTTCCATGACCATCTTTGGTATTCATCATTCACTTACAAAATTAAAATTGTAGTCGTGGTTCACACCCATGGTTATATTAGCATTCAAGGATCACTCCAAATACCATCTTAGTAAATCTAATAATATTTTAATCATTACTAAATACATTTGAGAGAGGTATATGTACCACACATCTCACAATGAAAACATACACACATGCACCATAAGATGATAACAAATAATATCATAACCAATGAGATGGTATGGGTGTCATAAAAAATTAATCGTATCAATGACTATAAAAAATCAAAAGGTTTCAAAATAAATTCATAAAAATAAAAAACAATGGGAAAAAGTTGGTCTCATAAACATCAGTCCATAAAAAATCCTTTTGTAGAAAATAATATGTATAGTATTTATGATCTATAACAAAGTATGTCATCTTAAAAGATGAAGGATTTTGAAAGATCACACGGACCATGAATATTTAATAAAATTAACATTTCAAAACAAAAATAATTTTAAAATCCTTATTCCTTGAATCCATTTTTAAAACATGTAAAGTAATCATGAAAAATTAAATAAAATAATTCCTCTAGAAAATACACTTTCTATATTAAAATCATTTTCTTTATATATAATACTAAATAATTTTGAATGAAAATATTTTATTTTAAAACAGCATTAAAATATTGTATGGTATGTATCATTTAACTAAGGATAAATGAAAGATAAAAATTAGTTTCATTACATATAATATAAAAAAACATTATTCATATACATTTTCTTTAAAAGTCAAAAGTACCTCATCAGGAAATTGAAAAGATATTATTTAAAAACTATTTAATAATAAAATACTTTTCTAAAAATTAATTTTAATAATTTTCGAATAATCTTAGAAATATAATATAGTAAATTTACAAAAAAATGTACATGGATCATAAATATGTCCCAATATATACTTATGAAAAGCAATCCCGATGATAATTAGATTGTAGAAGTAGACCTTACAACACTATAATCAGTAGAATTGTATTCCCATAGAAAAAAATGAAATTATATGTATATGGAAAGACAATAATTTTATGGTTATGAGTCATAAAATAAAATAAATTTATGTATATAAAACAGATAGAGGAAATAACTAGTCTATCATGCATGTGTCTCATAGAAGTAAAGGTGAGACAAACAAACTCTTACATAAGGTCTAATTCCCAATGTACATGTTCAAAACTCATGTATAGTGGTTATTAACATATTATTAAATTATTATAGATTAATAATAAAATTTATGATATCATATATGTTTCATTTTAGTCTTTATATTAACTAATTATAAACAATTCCATGTTAAATCTACGTTTCGGTTAATAACCGCTTTGTTTATCACATATGTTTTGAATTGTTGTTCATGATCCTATTACATAGATTTGATTTAAATACTTACAAATTGTAAATGATGATTTATATATCATATATTTTTATTATATGAAGATATATATAAAATATAGATAAAGGAAATGGAATACACCATCTTTGGAGACATTAAGTTGTTGTTACAGTTGAACGATGTTTATGTTTTTTTATCGTACTGAATAGAATATTGTAAATGAAATATATGTACATATATGTTATTAAATTAGAAATATTATGTCATGTATTTTTTATTTTCTCATTTTATACATTTTCATATTCATTTTTGTAATGGTTAACATGGAAGATGAATCTCATCGCATCCTAAAGATGGTAGGCCGTACATACACACGAGTGAAGATATCATTCATCTATAGGTAAAAGGGAGTGGAATTAGAAGATATATTAAAAATAACCCATATAATTTATTTTTAAAATTATATTTCCATTGTAACCATAATTCTACCAAACCAAATAATATTGTTATCAAAAATAGATTACACAAGAGTGTGGAGGTGGTAAGATGTACATATACACGTGTGGTCTTTCATTATTCATATGATGAATAAAAGATGGAATATGGTTTTTCATTAATCAAAATAAAATATAATAATTTTTATGTTTTTGGAGTTATTAATTTATAAATTAATCAATACATGTGGTTGAAGTATAAGAAGTCCCAATTTTGAAAGGGTTAATAAATAGAATTCATCTTCCTTGAAGATATGCCTCTAGATCATCTCTTAGGGACAAAAGATTTCATCTATTGATATGAACCAAAACTCTAAAATTATATTGATAGGTTTATAAGGGAAATTGGTAGGGTATTTAAAATATTCAAGGCTGAAGGAAGTGTGAGGAAGTGATGGAGGAGGTTCTTTTTTCTAAGAGAGCGGTGGGGTACTGTTGAATATTCCAAAATAGGAAAATTTATTAAAATTTATTATCGATTTAAAATAGATGAAATGTGAGTTATGTTTATGATAATATGTTTATGGGTCAAAATACTCTCAACAAATTGTTTTTAGACATTTTTGGTTAATGATATTTTTTTATCATTTGGGCTTAATAAGTAGTTAAACCATTTATATTTTACATTGAATCCATGGATTATTACACAGTGGGATTTATATAGTAGAAATAAAATGAAACAATATCAACAAATGGGTCAATGATTAAATTTTTATCTTTATAATATTTATTTGAAAGAATTTTAAATATTTATGAATTTTTTTCATTCAATAAAATAAAATTTATTTTAATGTATCATTTATGTCATTTTTGATACGATTAAATATTTACATATTTAAAATACCCTAACCACATGATAACATTTAAAAAAACATATATTATATCACCCACATAACATAGGTATCGATAAATTTATTGGATGTCTATAATTATTTTAATTGTTTTATTTTTAATATCATTTATTTGATATTAAAATTAACAAATTGAATACTCCGTCATCATTATGCAATAATTTAATTAAATAATTACATTTATAAAAATTAAATATAATTTATCATGATGAAGATAAGTTTATAAGATTTCATATGACTATTCGTAGATTAATTAATATTTTTTATGACCCCGTGTCGAAAATTATATACTAATAAAACATATAAGTATTAAAATTTTAACATATCTTTTAATAAAATATAATAACTTTTATATTACTTCACTATTAGATTAAGAAGATTATATTTTATTTATAAAGTTGAATTTTGTAGATACCCACTTATGTAATGAAATTATGCTAAGTGTTATGGTATGTTAATAATTCCAATAATAATAGTTTTACCCTTAATAACCTGATTTACCATTAACTGTGGTACAAAAAAAATACTAATTTTACTATATATAAAATTTTGATCCCATTTTAATATTAATATCATATATATATAATAACTCTATATGTCTGTTTTTTGAAATTTAATTTTCAGAAGTGAAAAAGTTATGTTTAATGATAATCCCACAACTTTGGAAAGATCGTGTGTAAAAAACATTCAAATGATAAATAAGTTTCAAAGCGTAATTTCAATATAAAAATAATTATAATAACATAAATTTGATCAATATATATAAATTATATTTTTTTAATTTTAAAACATCTTTAATATATATCAATTATTTTAACAAAAACTAATTTTTCAACAATAGTGCAGTATTTCTCAATATTCATTGCTAAATTAAACTTCTCAGAAAAATACTTAAAAATCAATATATTTAAATTTTTACCTTAGAAATAAAAAAATGGGATGAATTTTACCAAATTAAATTTCTATGACTGTCTAAAATTAATTGTAATACTGTTCAAAAAACGATATATAAATATTCTCTTTTATGAAAGATTCATTTGTAAACATATAAAGATATAACATAAAGTATATATTTCACAAATAAGTTCTATTTAGGGGAAATTTGTAAAAAAATCATTATTATTCATATAACTATGTTTAATGATTGTTTATAACTATATCATTTATATAATTATAATATTAAATTGGGGTTTAACAGAAACATGATGTCACATATAACACAATACAAGTCAGTGTAGTTTTTATTGAACACTTGACAAAGTTTTGTGTATATAATAATCAATACATTTTGATTTTTTTCTAATAAAAAAAATCTATATTCTCTATTTCATGAAGTGAACAAAATCAAAATGATCAAATTAATATTAAAAAAATATTCAAAAATTATCGTGCGGTTACATTCTACACCAATATATTTAATTTAGTCCTAGAAATATGTTTGTTTTACCAATGGTTTAATACTTTAATGTTTCATTAATAGAAACCAAAAATAGAAAAACTAATTCTAAAACAACCTATTAAAATGGAAAAGACTGAATATAACAGTTACCAAAGGTAAATAAAAAAAATGGTCTCTATGTAAGAGAACATAGGTGAGTATTTGGGCATGAAAGAAAAGAGTTAATTTTCATAAATATTGACAAATATCATTGATAAAAAAATGTAGGAGATCCAAATAAAATAAAAAATAAAAAACCATAAACTAAAAAATCATTAAAGAGGTCATTGATATCATCAAAAATGATGTTAATAGGACAAACATTTACATTATAATCCCTTTTATAAATGTTGTATAATTTTAATGATAAGATATATATACATTCTATGTGTAAAATATGACCCCTTTACTTGTCCTTGATTAATTTACACATCATATCTTTTTAATTTTAATGAAGCTAAATTTATCACCCCTAAAGCATAAGCAAATCAGGATATTCCTAAATAGAATGATATGTCATTCTATCTGTCATTATCTCATCAAATAGGGTAACACAAGTTATAATGTATGAATAATTCCATCTATATGGATATAATATATTAATATAAAAAACAACATCCAATATTTAACTTATACATTACATCAATGGTTAACCTTACAATCATTCTAAAAGCTAAAAATCGAAAACATATGAAATATGTGTACTATTTTAGATTAATATTTATCACCCAAATATTATAAATATTTTCATGGATGTCACATTACAATAATGTTAACACCTTATTAATTTATTCCCTAAAATATAGAGTAATAACTTAATTTAAAATAAAACCACAATGATAACATTCATTTTCAAAAAATTAACTAATTACTCATACCATAAATCTAATAATTCAAAAATATCTATACATGATATCATAACCCATATTTTCTACATATAGGTCTTGAGTTGATCAATACAATACCTTTTATAAAAAACATATTTTTATATAATTATCCTAATATCTAGCATATATTAAGGTTTATCCTTCCCTTAATCATGATTTTAAGAAAATATTAGCTTAAAACCTCAATAATTATTATTTTTTACCAGTAAAATTCAATGTATTCTCTCAATACCTTATGAAAAAAATACATTGGAACAATCTATTGAAGTTTCATTATTCCATAATATCATAAAATTACATCTAAAACATCTTTTATGAATTCCTTTACATAAATACCCAATAACAGCACCACTTTTTTTTCAAACTCTATATCACCAATATTGATCATATGAGATTTAACATTTCCTTTTTGTTTAAGAAGTTTATTGAATCAATCATCATTATAAACCATTATATTTTGGAACTATTTATCATAAATCCCATTTTCATTGTACATGATGCACTGATTGGTGGGAGGTAAAATCATTGGAGAATTCGTTTTATTCCAATCACTTAATTAGTAAAATGAATCAATGACATTTTTTACACACTTTAAACATTTATCTACCTCCTTCATAAATTTCCTCCATTATTCCCTCTCACACATTGATCATAAAGTAAATAAAATATTCTTCTTCCCCTAGTATTAGAGATTCCATTGAATTTTATAATTATATTCTTATCTTAACCATGAGATTGTTGGGTATCATAAATATCGCTTCTTTTTAGTATAATAAGATGAATCTACATACTAAAAATTATGTACTTCAACTAATCCCAATCCATGGATTCATTTTTATCTTATAGCCTCATATTCTTTTTAATGTTCCCCCACTATGTTTCTTTAATTTCCACGTGATAAGTGTCCAACTAAACGTTTTCACATTTTGAAGAGTGGAGAATAAAAAATATATTTTCAATGGAATATTTTTATTTCATAGAAACTAGTTGATAAATATTTCTATGAAATTAATATTGAAATTTCCATAAAAATGATTGTAGAAAATGTTGTTTCAAACATTTGTCATTTGGAATCTTAGCATGGTTCCTGGCTTGATATGTATTTGTAGTCATAGAAACAAGATTATAAATTTCATATCCCATAATATTACGTTTCTCCTAGGAAAATGATTTCATTTCCCACCACATACATCATTAACATGGTTGTATTGGGTTCTAATGATTGAATCAAACCATACAAAATAATGCGAGGAACACTGATCATGGTAAGAAAACACATAATCATGAAACAATACTGATATAATGTGTATATAATGAATCCTTCCTTAATATATGACACCATATCTTTATCCTATATTTTTCTTTGAAATATGATTTTTAGATCCTTCATGATAGGTTTTAAAGATATTTTGAATTCCCAAGGAACATCTCCCAAGATTGTAAACATAGATGTGCAGTAAATCCAATTATCATGTACCATCTTACGCTCAAGTATGTCCCGAAACACATGGATGGATTTTTTACACCTAGGTACATTTGTTCTAGATCCACATCCACTTGTACTATCCTGATAGGGATGTAATGCTAGGAAACCGCCCACTTCAACCTTTTCCAAAATACCAAGACATTTTCCCTAACATTGACTCATACATAGACTTAACATTAGAGACACCCTATACATATCAATAAAAATATCCATAGGTATCTCATAAATGTTTTATAATCTTATATTCTCTAGTTTTAGAAAACATTTGATCTTATACCAATTATAACAACCTAATAATTTCATAAAAGTGTACTACAACATTTTTTCATAATACATATACATTACACAAACACCCTACCAAAGACTATATTACATTAGTGTCCTAGGAAAAATGTAATAAAATCATCTATTTTTGTCTAATATCTTAAATGTTTCAAAAAAAAGAACATTTCCATTAGTACACATTCTTAAAAAAATTCATTTAATGCTTGGGAAATGAAATATATTAATAGAGAGGTATTGGATGTTCAGTAATGATAAACAAGGATGATATCTAAGAATAACATGAACATAATGGTATGAAAATGTTAGAATAATATTTGAATATCATACCATGCATATAAAAATGTCATATGCTTGAAACATGACATAATGTTTGATAGTTCAAAAGACAAAAATCATATGGAAATAAATTGCATAATTAATGAAAGAAAAACATAGTAATAAGGCCTGGAATTTGTGGAAGACATGTATACATAAAAAATAATTACCATAGTAGTCAAGTAATCACTTAAAAGTTCATCTTAGTCATATGGATTCACTCTATATTTTATCTTAGTATTCATGGTTAACTTCCATAACCATTATGGTATTCATAGTTCAATTCCCAAAGCATATTGATAGTAACTGTTCCCTACCATGGTCATTTTAGTCATCATGGATCACTCCCAAGACTATATTATTCTATCTCAAGATATTTATATCTTTACCAACTGAGTTTGAATGAGATTTGGGTCAATCCCATCTCAAAATAAATGCATAAAACCATGTTCAAGAACATTATAATAAATAATCTCATAACTATTGAAATGGAATGGGTTAAATAAACATGTAATCATATCTTACCCATTGTAAATGATATAAGATTAATAATCATCCCATCAAAAGAATAACCCATGAAGAGAAGTATGATTCTTAAACATCATGCCATCAAAAAATATATTATTCAGAGAAAGAATTGTAATGGTATTCTTGTACTATAACAAAGTATGTCATATTATATTGAGAAAGAATTTTAATGATCACTTGGAACATGAATATTGCATAAATATCACATTTTAAATGATAAAAAATTTTGAATATCATTTTCATTGAAAGCAATTTGAGCATATATAAAGGAATCAGGAAAGATCAATTAAAACATTTCTTAAGAGAAATATCCTTTCTTCATCGAAATCATTTTATTTTCATAAAAGAATTTGTGATTTTAAAATAACAAATTTTATTTGGAAATTACATTGAAATATTTTAAAATAATATTCATCTCACTAAGGAATCATAAAAGATTAAAAATCCTTTCATTCTGTATAATTTAAAAAAATTATTCTCATACATTTTTTCACGAAATTCTATAAAAACATTACATTAATAAAATGAAAATATATTCCTCACACACTATTTAATAAATATTCATACATGTGTAATAATGTCGTTAAAAAATTGTATAATAATATTAAAAATATTCAGTAATAAATTTAAACGAAATATGTACATGGATTATAAATAAGTCCTAATATATACTTATATATAAAAATTCTTGATAATTATGAGATTAGGGACATAACAATTAAAAAGTTATTATTAGTATAATTTAATGAACCTTGAATAAAAAAAATTATTTTTATATAAATATAATGAAAATAAAGTACATTTACGCTCATTACATACACCACATAAATGAAACAAGTTTTGTATGGTTCATGTGTCTCACAGAAGTAAAGGTGGAACCAAAAATCACATACACTGGGTTTTATTCCCTTTGTACATGTCTAAAAATCCAGAATAGATGTTATGAAAATATTATTAACTTATTAAAGAAAAATTATAATATTTAATATATCATCTATGATTCATTTATGACTTTATATTACCTTTTTATTAACAATTCCATGATAAAGTGTTGTTTTCAGTTAATAACTGGTTTATTTATCACACATGTATTAACATGTTATTTTTGATCCTATTAGTTAAATAATGATTTAAATACATACAAAATGTAATCAAGGATAATATGTTTTATATATCTAGTATAGAAATATACATTGAAGATATATAAATGAAATGGGATACACTATTCATAGAGATGATAATTAGTTCGTACACATGAACACTATTTTTGTTCTCTTATCATAATTACTAGAAATAAATAAAGGAAATATATATATGATGATATTAATACATTATAATTATTATTTAATATATATAATAATTTTTCATTATATAATTTTTTTATAATCATTTATGAAATTTATTATGTGGATGATGAATCACATCACATCGTTGAGATGATTAGATTTACATATATACGAGTGATAATATTATTATCTTAACATTAAAATGGTGAAAAATTATATCGTATATTAAAAATAATAAATATAATATAATATTTTTTTATTATCAATTATTACTATAATAAAACCCATTCAAATAATGTAGAGATGAAAATATATTACACTAAAATGTGGAGATAGTAAATCATATATAGGAATGTGTGGTACTATTGTTTTCCCTAGGATGAATAAAATACATAATATGGTTGTTAAATAATACTAATAAAATATCATCATATAAATGATTCATGTTTTATTTATTTATAAGGGAATCAAAAATGAATTTTAATTATAAGACTAAACAATTTTGAAAGAGTCTGTAATGAGATAACTTCTTCTTCGACAATCTCTCTCTAGATCAGTTCATAGAGAAACTACAGTTGGTATTGTGAGAAGACCATAAACACTATAGTGTTATTAGGTATACTTATTAAGGAAATTGTGAGGGGAGTAATTATATTTAAGTCTCAGGGATGTGTGATATGGTGAGGTAAGAGGTTCCTTTTTATAAGTGAGGGGAGGGATAATATTGAAACTCCAACGATTTTAAATTAAGATAAATTGATGTTAGATTAAAAATATATTAAAAGTGTGTAATTTAAAATATAATATGATTAGGAGTAGAAATCCTCTCATCCAAATATTTTTAAACATGTCAATGTCACAATATTAACCTTATCTATTGGCTTAAACCATTAGTTAAACCCTATAACTTTTTCCATGACAACATGAGTTTTTAATCATTATGGTAAATATAGTTACAATAAAATGAATAATAACTAAAATTGTATAATTGATGATATTTTTTACCATATTATATTTATTTTTACTTATTTCATATTTAATTATTTTTATATCACTTAATAATGTATAGTTTTTTATGAGTCATTTATGTAATTGTGATACTATTCATTATTTTCCTTTTTTAAAATATCCTAAAAACATGAAAAAATATAACCAAAACATATAATATGTCACTAAAATAACATTGTAATCTAAAAAATTTGGGAATTTCATTAATTTTGTTAAATTATATCTATTTTATAATTTCTAATCTCATTTATATGATATTTCCATGAAATAATCAATTACTAGAAAATCATTATATAAGCCTTTAATAAAATAATTTCATCTATAAAATATAAATTAATTTTGATGGTGAATATAAACTTATTTTATTTCAAATGAATATTTATAGTATAATTTATCATCTGTATAAACGAATATTAAAAATGATGTACTTAATAAAAATATATTTATGACATTTTTTACTAATATTTTAGTAAAATATAATAAATTCCATATTTTTAACCATGTGATTTAAAGGTTTATAATTTTAGTATAAGGATTATTATTTTCTAAATACACTTGTCTAGTTAAATTAATACAAGTGTTTGGGAATTTTGAAAATTCTTATAATATTATTTTTACGCTTAATTACCGGATTTTCCCTTTATAGTTGTAAAAAAATACTATTGATTGTACTTACAAAAAATTATTTTGATCCCATTAGATTATAAATATCATAATAATTACATAATTTTCTGTATTTCTTGGAATATTAAATTTACAGATGTAAAAAAATTATATTTATCTTCAATCCAATAAATGTCATGTAAATGATGGTAAAAAAATATTCAAAATGAAAAGATTTTTTATATATAATTTTAATTTAAAAATTAATAAAATAAAGTAAATTTGATTAATATATTTAAAATTTAACGATTTTTATTTTAAAAAAATATTTAAACATTTATATTAATTTAAACAAAAAGTAGTTTTTACAATAATTAAGTATTTGTCACTATTCATAAAAAATGAAACTTCTTAGAAATATATTCAAAAATATTCGAGGAAAATTTTGACAATCCGAATTTAAAAATGATGTCCATTTTTAAAAATGATTTTTTAGTGTACCTAAATTTAATTTTTTTATTATTCGCATAAGGATATAAAAATCAGTTCCTCTAAAAAAATATCCTTTCTAAAATTATGAATATTTTACAAAAAATTATAAATTTCATAAATATGTTTTATTTATCTGGAAAAAATAAGAATTATTTATGAAAAATCATATTAATTTGTTTAATGGAGAGTTTATAACTGTATCATTTTAATAATTATAATAGCAAAATTTTATTTCACTGAAACACTATGTTATGTGTAACAGAAGCCATGTCGGTGTTGCATATAGTGAAAGATTAACATTATGTTGAGTATAACATAATCTAACCACAATTATTTTTCTTAATAATGAAAATCTTGATTCACTATTTTTGGTTGTGAAAATAATAAAAAAGTATAAATTAACTAGAAAAAAAATAATTTACAAAAATCTCGGGGTGTTACACACACAACCCACAAGTCTAGAACTTTTCATAGTATTCAGAGATTATTCAAAGAATATATTGGGTGTTGTATTAATGATTAATGAAAAGTTCATAGACCATGGTTCATTAATTTTGAATGATCTTGAATAATACTACCCAATGTATTATCTGGAGTTTGTTTTACTGATCGTCTCATTGAAAACATTGCAACAATATCTCTTATTGGAGAAGAGTGAAATATATATGGATCAAAAAATCCACAATTATATATTCCATTATAATGTGATGAATATGCACCAATGAAGATGGTTGGTGTGGATAAAACAAATTAACTCTAATTTCTCTACAATCCTAGGAAATTGAAATATGTGTAGGATACTCTATGTAAAAATAAACTTGTAATTCTATCATTTATGATAATTGAGAGGTATCTAATCTTCTATGTTTTGGAATGTATGGACATATGAATCATAATATAAGGAACATAATCAATACATTCATTAATTATTACTCAACTTCTTCTCTTGGGGAGGTTAATGGATTCTCAAAGCATTTGTTGGTGAATTAATTAAAAAGTGGAAACTATAAGGAAAGTGAAATACATAGAATTCAATATTAATGAATAAATAGTTGTGATATTTGTGTCATGAATATCTGTATCATCAAATACTGAGTCAATGAAGAAAATTTTGGATTATTCTGTAGTATGACATTCAAAATTCATATAAAAAATACAAAGATGTGTTAAGATATCCGATAGCCCAATCGGTGGGACAATATGAAGAAGGAGATCAACGAATATACACTAATGTGCATGGTATATCCTCAAGTGAAATCCGAATGGCTAAATTATAGGGAGGTGATGAATTTATGACCCATTCCATCATTGAATTATTAAAAATCACAATGTAAATTTTCACTTGACAACCTCATACATCCATAAAAAAGAATCCCATATTGATTATGGAAGATGATCTTACAATGAGTACAAGCATGTCACGACCCGACCCTACCTAGGCTTGAGCCACAACTTCCCCAAGCCCGCCTCTATAGGCCAGTGGCTGGCGACCAGCGCCGAAGGCACAATAACTCGGGGAGGCCTTTTCCTAAGTACCTATACACACACATTCAACACACTCAATGCAAAAGTGAAGAGTAAAAGGGAGAACATGCAGAGTAAAAATAACAACTGCTATATGTATAAACAACAGATGTGCATCGACCTCTAAACTGTACAAAGTACAAGCTGAAAAGAAAAGGGAAAAACACGCGCCCAACCAAAAAGTTCCACAACCCGGACACGACCACCGCCCGTAGTCCAAGCTCCCAAGCTCTTAAGCTCCACTGAAGCCACGCTCTACCTGTCCATCGTCTGCAAGGGCACACCAAGTGTGGGAAAAGCCCAAGCAGGGGTGAGTATAAAAATGCTCAGTAGTATACCCTAAAGGATCGAGGGATCAAAAAAGGAGGTATCGAAGGGTGACCAGTAGAGAGAACAGGGAAAGTAAAGGATTCCAACTGAGGGTGCAGTAAAGAGTAACAGCGGAGAGTCTAGCTCAAACCAACAAGAGGAAAGAAGGTAGACTTTTCCAGACACCGGGAGCTGAAAACGGTGGGAAGATGAACTTCTCATCGAGTCTTCGTTTCCTATATCAGGAGAGTAGACTCATCCAACCAAGGAGTGGGTACTCGTACGAGGTATATACATATATATGCTCTCTTAAGAAGCCTGAAAAAGCTCGTAAGGGGATCTCTGTCCCGTATCTCAGCCCAAGAAAAGAGTAGCCTAAACCTAGAAGTAAACTCCATCGATTCCCAGCACCCCACACGTCTTCCCTAAACTGCAAGCCAATGGGATCAATCACCGCACCTCGACACTATCCGCTTTGGGCGGCACTGACTTGCCCACACGGTTTGAGATCACGTCACAATAACGTGTCTCGGTAAGGAATGCGCCCCTCAAACTTGAGAGTTCTAGGGAAAGTCAAACAACGCCTCGTCACTGCCCTGCAATCGAGAGGTATTCTCAAAGTCTAGCTGTCACAACACTTACCCATATAAACAAGGGTCCCTCTCTGGTAATCATGGAGGAAAGCCACAGACTAGCCAAGTCGAAAGGACTAAGTCTGGAATGCCAACAGGTGTCCCACTGCCCAGCCCTGCTGGAGGGTAATTCATAATATGATTTTGGGTGACCCACTGCCCAGCCCTGGTGGAGGGTAAACCATAATACATCATCCCGCGACCCACTGCCCAGCCCCGCTGGAGGGTAGAACTTAATACATCATCTGGCGACCCACTGCCCAGCCCTGCTGGAGGGTAGACCTTAATACATCATCAGGAGACCCACTGCCCAGCCCCGCTGGAGGGTAGACATGTAATAAGTCGACAGGCGACCCACTGCCCAGCCTTGCTGGAGGGTAGACCTGGAACTAGACGATAGGCGACCCACTGCCTAGCCCTACTTGAGGGTAGACCCTAAGAGGTCGTTGGGTGACCCACTGTCTAGTCTCTACTGTACGGCAGACCCTAAGTGCGTCGGGTGTCCCACTGCCCAGTCTCTGCTGGAGGGTAGACCCTAAGTGCTTCGGGTGACCCACTGCCCAGTATCTGCTGGAGGGTAGACCCTAATAGCGTAGGGTGACCCACTGCCCAGTCTCTGCTAGAGGGTAGACCGTAAAAGTCGATGAGTAACCCACTGCCCAGCCCCGCTGGAGGGTAAAACATAGAACTGCTCTGGCCATCTCTACTGGAGTGTACAACACTGGTCAACCGAACACGGAGTGGGTATCGCGCAAGCATCCGACTTCGGAACAAGACCAAGGGAAAACCCTCAACCCTACTGATCTAAACCATCGAGCACAGAGCTGAGGGAAAAACTCAACCCCACTGGTCGACAAACGAGACCCGAGGGACCCTCTACATCGCGAGAGGTCAAAGTACGCAAAGTAGAACACGAAACGCACATGGGACCCACACGACGTGTAGCCCCATGTCAAACCCATCCAAGTGCACGAACATCTCAGGTAAAAACCACACGTACCTCCAAGGGCTCTCGTATACTCCCAGAGCATACCACGTCTCCAGGACAAGGGCTATCGTGCACACAACACCCAATGTCAACTCGAAGGCATGATATAACATTTCCAACCTTCCACCTCAACGACTGGGGCACAACCATCCACACGTCTTTACTCACATGGGAGTGCACACGATCACACGCCAAGGGTTCTCTACAAATACGACGAGAAGAACCGCCATCAGAGCATCTTTCACATTTCCACATTTAATAAGATCGTGTAAGAGGCTCCGCACAACCAAACGGATCACACCGTTGTAATCCTCACAGAATAACACGCGCGATAGACTACTCCCTCGCCTCAAACAGATATCTAATGGAAAAGTCACCAACACTGCCCCACTCCCGAACAACGCCCCGTGATCCCGATCCTCAGGCCCGAAAATAGTCGGGCGCATCGCACCATTGCGATCCCCTCAGGAAAACACGTCAAAGGCACTACTCACTTGAGTGTGATGGATATCCGGAAAAAAGGTGCATCCCGGTGCACCGCACACAAGGAGCGCTGCATGGGACCCGCCTCTCGGTCCCGAAACTCAACGGACGGATCACACCATTGCGATCCTCTCGAAAAATTACACAAGTTCAACTAATCACTTGTCCAAAATGGACACCCGGTGATAAAGATGGAAATCACCGTCAACTCCTGAAACAGCCCTCGTAGGGCCCGCACCGTCGTGCCGAATTAGGGCGGCAGATTGCACCATTGAAATCCCCTCGAAAAAACACCCAAAATTGACTTCTCAAACACCCCAAACAGATGTTGGGTGAAAAAGTAGTATTTCACCATAATACATGCAAACTAGGCCCTGTGGGGCCCGCACCTAATCTCCAACCCGAACGCTTTGAAAAGCTCCTAAAATATTCTGCATGAGGACTGGGATCATGCTGCCGCTGATGGCGCGTCAATCAGACATCCCAAGCGGGAGTTCGGTCCGACGCAAGAATTATTAATTAATTAAATAAATAATTAATTAATTATTCACATTGTGTTTCATGACGTAGAGCAAAGAAACCAACCCGTGAAGGTTCCAAACCACATTGGATGGACCGTCTCAGCCTCAGGGCCATAGCGCCTCTGACGGCGCTTCAAACGGATGTTTGGCTCGCGATCCAGGTCCGTCGAAACTTTAATAGTAAATTAATATCATTAAATTAAAACTCTTGGGCCACTTGCCTTTGGGTGCATATCTGAAAAACCCCTAGAACCACTTTAAAGAGACATCCTTTTCAACACGGTCGCACAACCGTAGACGGTGTGTCAATCGAATGTGCTGTTTAAGAGTTACGGCCCACCGAATGCAAGGGGGCCTATCCGGGCCGATCCCCCCCGGCTGGCCCAGTCCGAGCCGCCGGCCCGCTGGCCGCGGCCTGCCTCAAACCGCCGGACCCAAGCGGGTCCGGCCCTCCCCAACGAACCAGCCAAATGGCCGGTCTCTAGTTGAAATGCAGGACCTGCCTCATGTGGGTCCTTGCCTTCTCCGAAACAGACTGGCCGAAGCCGGTCCTCGTTGACCCCAGGAAGACCCGCGCCGCGCGAGTCCTTTTTCCTCTGCGGAACGCGACCGGCGCACCGGCCTCCTCCACGGCACCCCGGCGCTCCCCTCAACCACAACCGCTCATTGTCTCCCCCGGCACCTGCGCTCGCCCGGTCCTCCGCCGAACTCCGGCGCCGCCGACCACTAGAGCCACCCGCGCGCCGCCGCCTCCACCGAGCCGGACCACCGCTCGAACCCGCCGGAACCCAAAAACCCGAAAACTTTGGCAGATGATTGCGGACACCACAGAGCTCGGAATTCGATTCCAAAAGAGGCGACAAAAAAAAAATTGTATACTAGACGTCCATGGGATTTGTTCGAAGGTTTAACAGCAAATCGATGCAGAAAATTGAACTCAATGTAGGTGTGGGAATAAAAATTGAAACCGCAACAATCCTACTTCGTGGGCATTTCCCTGAGCTTCGCTCGCCAAACCGCCGCCTTGCCGGAGCTTCCTCACCGGAGTGGATGAGGAGAGGATGGAAGAGGTTCCAATCGCCACTGTTTAGGCAAAGAAGAAGGAGAAACAGTGGGAGGGGGTGGGTTATGTGTTTAAATAGAAAACACTTAACCACCCGCCCGTCGGCCCAAACCCAAACTCCCAATGGGTTCGGGATTAAGCCTCCCCTAGGCCAAAAACCACACTCTGAACATAATGGCAGTCTCGGAATTTTAATCCGAGACCCCGTTCAAATGTTATTAACATCTGAAGTCACTAAATTACGAAAACACCACCGGGGCCATTTTTCACAGATGGGACGTGCCCGCAAAACTTATACCCCTCCTAGGGTAAACAACATGCTCCAAACTCAATGGTGCCCTCGATTTCCCAATCTGAGCCACCGTTTAAGAGATACTTTCTTTTAACCATTAAACGAAAAAATAATTAATTAATTAATCCGTTTAACGTTCCGGAAGTGAGCGAGGGGTCCAAACATCCCGCGCCGACATACATTATGTCGTTCCTAGGGTGAACACCACATTCCGGACCCATCCGTACACTCGGATCTTTGATCCGGAACTCCGTTTAGGAGTTATTCCATTTATTTAGCGTTTCCAGTGTGAATTCACTGAAAACTCAATTCCGGCCACACCGGGGCTCGGAATCACACGCCGTCTGCAGGCACTGCTTGGAATATCATCAAGAATATTCCAAAGTCTTCCGCAGTAAAAACTGGTTCATACATCATTCCCTCCTTCAAGCTTTTCATCCCTGAAAAGCAAAACTAGGGAGCAACACATGGTACTATGCCCACACCTAGATTTCCAATACCCAGAAGAACCCACACACAGCTCTGCGTCACCGCACACTGACCAGAGGATTGATCCGTTCATGCGATGTCGGCCCTTGCCGATGTCGTGCACCCACACCAGAATTTGGGGTTAGGGCAAGGTGGTAGGGTACCTCACCATCCCATTGCACGGTCTCAAACGGCCCGAAGGCCCTCGGGGGTATCTCACCTCCCCGGTCAAACCTCTACGTCGCACACCGCGACTAGAATCACCACCCGCACCTAGAATAAGGCCCGGTGATTCCCTCCTTCAGAATATCCATATGGTGGAATACCCATGGATATCTGGTCACGCAAGATTCCACAAACGAGGCTCTATTACATGCTCGAAAGGCATAGGAGTCGACACCATCGACTAGAGAAAAAGTTCTCATGCCTTTTACCTTACCAACACTGGGTTACACCGACGCCCCGTGCCACCCTGGTAACAAGTCAAACCAGGATCCAGAAGAAAAGCATTCCACACAAAGAGTCTCACAATTATACTACAAAAAGTAGAGGAGCCGCAAGGGGTACCTCTCATCATCCCCTGCTCTGCATGATCATATAAATCAAAGGCTCGCTGCTGTCCGCAGTCCCAACTGTCAGCTCCCGGAGCCTGACGTGGACCACCTAGTGGTGACGGGAAGATCTCATAAAACCGTCCCCCACCACCATATCCTCCCGCTCCTCTGCTATCACCACCTCACTGGGAGCTACTCCGATCATGATGCTTCATCTTCCGTGGTGGTGTGCCTGCTGCCTGCCCGAAGCTCTCAGCAACTCGGGTTGGGCAGTCTCGTGCCAAGTGACCACACCCGTCACAAGCACAACACCGACTCTCTCTGGGATGCACTGGTGCCCTCCGGCGCCATTGTGGTATACGACCACACCCTTATGTCCGGTTGTAAGAAAGACACCTGCATCGAGGTTCTGTCATCCGGTGCCTCCTAGCTATGGCAGATGTCTCAGCTCTGTTATGCCCACAACCACTACCAACCACAAGACGTGACAGAAGCTCTCTGTCACCAACGCCTGCTCTAGCACCCCAACATATGTTGAAATTCCCAGGGGTACTATGACAGCACAAATCTCTCGATAGAGACCCTGCTCAAACTTATGCGCTTGGATGTTGTCATTATGGACCAAGTCTGGGTAAAAGCATGCATGGTCTGCAAAACTAGCTGCGTACTTGGCCACCATCATCCCTCCCTGCAGAAACTACAAGAGCTCATGAATCAGAACGGAGTGAAAGTAGGAGGGGCAAAACTCCTCACGAAACAACAACTGAAAGTCGCCCCACGAAAGTGATGACTCGTCAAGAAACTGAGTCATCAGACTCCACCAACACCAAGCTGATCCACAAAAAGGGGTGGCTTCCAATGCCGCTCAGCATCTGCACAAGCTTGAAAAGGCTAACAACTACCTCTAGCCAACCCTCTTCTACCTGAGGGTCTGGCTCACCATTGAACCTCAGCGGTCTCTACCGCTGGAACTCACGGATTACACTCAACCTGCGCTCAAGCTCAGCCTGCTCTGCTGAAACTGCCTGCTGCTCAATAGGTGGGGGTGCTGCTACCGGCCCACCCGGAGAAAGGGGCTCGCATGATGGGTCCTGGACTGTGGCCTCGTAGCTCACATGGTCATCGTCACAAACCATAGATGATATCCTGGCTGGCTGTCTTCGCGGAGACATCGTGAATATTATCAAGGAGTTCCACAGTCAGATGAGCATATATGTATATACCGATAACAACGATGGGGAGCTGACTCAAGAAAAAAAAGTCAAACACTCAATCCTATGTGATGCACAAAAAAAGTTTCCCTACAACAAGTTTCTCAGCATGCCGAGTCGACATGAGGGTTATCAAGGTCCTAGTAAATGGATACGTCAGCCGCCACACCATCACTGGACTCCTTGGCCTGAGAGACGCTCTCGAGACACGTTGACACTGTTTCCCTAAATCCCAACCAATTCCTCTTATTTTAGGGACGTCCGAATAGCGTCCCAAGGAACGAACCACCTCTGATACCACTTTGTCACGACCCGACCCTACCTGGGCTTGAGCCGCAACAACCCCAAGCTCGCCTCCATAGGCCAGGGGCTGGTGACCAGCGCCAAAGGCACAATAACTCGGGGCGGCCTTTGCCTAAGTACCTGTACACACACACGCAACACACTCAATGAAAAAGTGCAGAGTAATAGGAAGAACAAGCTGAGTAAAAAAGAAAAACTACTGTATGTATAAACCACAGATGTGCATCGACCTCTAAACAGTACAAAGTACAAACTGAAAAGAAAAGGGGGAAAACACGCGCCCAACCAAAAAGTGCCACAACCCAGCAACAGGTAAAAAAAAGAAACAGCTGACGGGTCTCCCACATGGAACCCGACCACGACCACCGCACGCGGTCTAAGATCCCAAGCTCCTACGCTCCATTGAATCCACGCTCCACCTGTCCGTCGTCTGCAAGGGCACACCAAGTGCATGCAAATCCCAACTAGGGGTGAGTATAAAAATACTCAATAGGATACCCCGAAGGCTCGAGGGAGAAACAAAGGAGGTACCGAAGGGTGAGAAGTAGAGCGAACATGGAATGTAAAGCAGTCCAACTGAGGGTGCAGTAAAGAGTGACAACAAGGAGTCCAGCTAAACCCAACAAGAGGAAAGAAGGTAGAATCGTCCAGAAACAAGGAGCTGGAAACGGTGAGAATATGAACTTCTCATCGAGTCTTCGCTACCTATAGCAGGAGAGTAGACACGTCCAACTACGAGAAGCTAGACACGGAAATCACGTGACATACCCCGTCCGTCTTCACCTCTCCTGGAAGGAGAGTAGCCAAAACCCAAGGAGTGGGTACTCGTATGAAGTATATACATATTTATGCTCTGTCAAGAATCCTGAACAAGATCGTAAGGGGATCTCTGTCCCGTAGCTCAACCCATGAAAAGAGTAGCCAAAAACCAGAAGTAAAATCCATAGATGCCCAGCATCCCACACATCTACCCCGAACCACAAGACAAGGGGCTCACTCACTGCGCCTAGACACTATCAACTTTGGGCGGCACTAACTTTCCCGTACGGGTTTAGATCATGTCACAAGAACGCGTCTCGGTGGGGAAAGTGCCCCTCGAACTTGAGAGTTCTAGGGAAAGTCAAACCACGCCTCGTCACTGCCCTACAGTCGAGAGGTCTTCTCAAAGTCAAACCGTCACAACACTGACCCGTATAACCAAGGGTCCCACTCCAGTAATCACGGAGGAAAGCCACAGACTAGCCTAGTCAAAAGGACTGAGTCTGGAATGCCAACATGTTTCCAACTGCCCAGCCCTGTTGGAGGGTAATTCATAATATGATATCGGGTGACCCACTGCCCAGCCCTGCTAGGGGGTAAACCATAATACATCATCCGGCGACCCACTGCCCAGCCCCGCTGGAGGGTAGACATTAATACATCATCAGGCGACCCACTGCCCAGCCACGCTGGAGGGTAGACCTTAATACATCATCAGGCGACCCACTGCCCAGCCCCGTTGGAGGGAAGACCTGGAATAAGTCGACAGGCGACCCACTGCCCAGCTGTGCTAGAGGGTAGACCTAGAACTAGACGACAGGTGACCCACTGCCCAGCCCTGCTGGAGGGTAGACCCTAAGAGGTCATCGAGTGACCCACTACCCATTCTCTACTGGAGGGTAGACCCTAAGTGCGTCGGGTGACCCACTTCCTAGTCTCTACTAGAGGGTAGACCCTATGTGCGTCGGGTGACCCACTACCCAGTCTCTGCTGGAGGGTAGACCCTAATAGCATTAGGTGACCCATTGCCCAGTTTCTGCTGGAGGGTAGACCCTAAAAGTCGATGAGTAACCCACTGGCTAGCCTTGCTGGAGGGTAAAACTCAGAACCGCTCTGGCCATCTCTACTGGAGGGTACAACACTGGCCAACCGAACACGGAGTGGGTATCGTGCAACCAACCGACTCCGGAACAAGACAAGGGGAAAACACTCAACCCTGCCGATCTAAACCATCGAGCACAGATCCAGGGGAAAAACTCAACCTCACTGTTCATCAAACGAGACCCGAGGGACCCTCTACGTCGCGAGAGGTCAAAGTACGCAAAGCAGAACACAGTACGCACATGGGGCCCACACGACGTGTGGCCCCAAGTCAACCCCAACAAAGCGCACAAACGTCTCAGGTACAAACCACACGTACATCCAAGCGCTCTCGTATTCTCCCAGAGTATACCATGTCTCCAGCCCAAGGGCTATCGTGCACACGACACCCAATGTCAACGCGAAGGTGTGATGTAACCTTTCCAACTTGCCACCTCAAGGACTGGCGCACAACCATCCACACGTCTTCACTCACACGGGAGTGCACGTGATCACATGCCAAGGAATATCTTCAAACACGGCGAGAAGAACAACCATCAGAGCGTCTTTCACATTTCCACATTTAACAATATCGCTCAAGAGGCTCCGCACAACCAAAAGGATCGCACCGTTGTAATCCTCGTGAAAAAACACGTGAGATAGAATACTCCCTCGCCTCAAACGGATATTCGATTGAAAAACCCCCAACACCGCCCCACTCCCGAACGACGCCCCGTGATCCCGAGTCTCAGCCCCGAAAACATTCGGGCGCATCGCACCATTGCGATCCCCTCGGGAAAACACGTCAAACTTACTACTCACTTGAGTGCGATGGATATCCAGAGAAAAAGGTGCATCCCAGTGCACCGCACACGAGCGGCGCTGCGTGGGACCTGCCTCCCGGTCCTGAAACTCAATGGATGGATCACACCGTTGCGATCCTCTAGAATAAGTACACAAGTTCAACTAATCACTTGTCCGAAATAGACACCCGATGATAAATATGGAAATCACCGTCAACTCCCGAAACGGCCCTCGTGGGGCCCGCACCATCATGCCGAATTAGGGCAGGCAGATTGCACCATTGCATCCCCTCGGAAAAACACCCAAAATCGACTCCTCAAACACCCCAAACGGATGTCGGGTGAAAAAGTAGTGTTTCAACGTAATACGTGCGAACAAGGCCACGTGGGGCCCGCACCTCGTCTCCAACCCGAACGCTTTGGAAAGCTCCTCAAAAAGTCCGCACGAGGACTGGGATCATGCTACGGCTGACGACGTGTCAATCGAACATCCCAAGCGGGAGTTCGGTCCGACACAAGAATAATTAATTAATTATTCACATTGTGTTTCGTGCCGCAGAGCAATGAAACCAACCCGCAAAGTTTCCTAACCACATTGGAAGGACCGTCTCAGCCTCAGGGCCACAGTGCCTCTGAAGGTGCTTCAAACGGACATCTGGCTCACGAGCCAGGTCCGTCGCAACTTTAATAATAAATTAATATCATTAAATTAAAACTCTCGGGTCACCCGCCTTCGGGTGCATATCCGAAAAACCCATAGAACCATTTTAAAGGGACCACCTTGTCAACACGGTCACACAGCCGTAGACGGTATGTCAATAAGATGTGTCGTTTAAGAGTTACGGCCCCCTGAATGCAAGGGGGCCTATCCGGGCCGGTCCACCCCTGCCGGCCTGGTCTGAGCCGCGGGCCCACTGGCCGCGGCCCACCTCAAACCGCCGGACCCGAGTGGGTTCAGCCCTCCTCAAACGACCGGTAAAATGGCCGGTCTCCTGTTTCAACATAGGACCCACCTCATGCGGGTCCTTGCCTTCTCCGAAACAGACCGGTCGAAGCCGGTCCTCGTTGACCCCAGGAAGACCCGCACGACATGGGTCCTTCCTCCTCCACCAAACGCGACCGGCGCGCCGGCCACCTCCGCAGCACCCTGGCGCTCCCCTCACCCGCGACAGCTCACTGTCGCCCCCAGCACCAGCGCTCGCCCGGTCCTCCGCCGAACCCCCGCACCGCCGACCACTGGAGCCACCCACGCGCCGCCGCCTCCGCCGAGCTGCACTGCCGCTCGAACCCTCCAGAACCCAAAAACCCATGAACTTCGGCGGATGATTTCGGATGCCAGGGAGCTTGGAATTTGATTCCAAAAGAAGAAAAGGAAAGAAAAAATTGTATACTACACGTCCATGGGATTTGTTCGAAGGTTTAACAGAAAATCAATGCATAAAATTGAACTCAAAGTTGGTGCGGGAATAAAAATTGAAACCGCAACAATCCTACTTCGTGGGCGTTGCCCGAAGCTTCGCTCGCCGAACCACCACCTTTCCGGAGCTGCCTCCCCAGAGTGGAGGAGGAGAGGATGGAGGAGGTGCCGCCCGCCACTGTCTAGGAGAAGAAGAAGGCGAAACAGAGGGAGGGGGTGGGTTAAGTGTTTAAATAGAAAACACTTAACCACCCACCCATCGGCCCGAACCCGAACTCCCGACGGGGTCGGGATTAAGCATCCCCTAGGCCAAAAACCATGCTTTGAACACAACGACAGCCTTTGAATTTTAATCCGAGACCCCGTTCAAATGTTATTAACGCCTGAACCCGCTAAATTATGAAAACGCCCCCAGGGCCATTTTTCACAGACGGGTTGCGCCTGCAAAACTTATACCCCTCTTAGGGTAAAAGGCATGTTCCAAACTCAACGGTGCGCTCAATTTTCTAATATGAGACACCGTTTAAGTGATACTTGCGTTTAACCATTAAACGAATAAATTAATTAATTAATTTATCCGTTTAACGTTCTGGAAGCGAGCGAGGGGTACAAACATCTCACGCCGACATACTTTATGCCGTTCCTAGGGTGAACACCCCATTCTAGACCCATCTGTACACTCGGATATCTGATCCGGAACTCTGTTTAAGAGTTATCCCATTTATTTGGCGTTTCCAGTGTGAACGCACTAAAAACTCAATTCTGGAAACACCGGGGCTCCGAATCGCAAACCGTCTGAAGGCGCTGCTCTGGAATATCATCAAGAATATTCCAAAGTCTTCCGCAATAAAAACTGGGTTCTTACAAATCATCATTATTATTCGAGAGTATTTATAACTAGATAAAAATTCCTGGATTTAATGAGAGAGGTGCTAAGGGTGCATGGATTTCATCTTTTGATTAAACCTAATCCATATCCAATATTCACCACTATGTTCTGGAAAAGTCTCCAACATTCAACAAACAATCAGTAGAGCATCAATACGATCTATTTTCCAAAAATTGATGGCTAATCTCATTGGCCTATTCAGACACTTGATGATATGTTTAGAGAATTCTCATTTCACATTAAAGGATAATGGGACCAACATCGCCCTTTGGTTTAGTTTTCATACAACCACCATTTTCACATTGGATTAGAAATAGATCCATATGTAGCTATTTATAGGTTGAGATGAAGAAAACCTGTACGTTGGGGGGGAAACATCTAGGACTTGAAATGCACTATGAAATGGTGGGAAAGGTTAGGAATGTTAACTAGTACATCAAGAAAACCCAGATTCTTCACTAGATCAATTATTACAATCCTTAATGAGACATAGAGTTTGATGTTGGATTCATTGTATTTCTCTACATATATTTATCAAAGAAAATGGTGAGATTTTTAAAGAATGTAAATATTATAGATATATATGTTGACACTTTGAGATCCTTGATATTATTGGAGTGGTGGACTACTGACATTCACTCCCTACTTACCTATCTAAACTACATGATGTATTTTATGTATCCCTCTTGAGAAAGTACACAACAGACCCCTTACATGAACTCAATCCAACAGTGGTACCATTAGAGAATGACATATCCTATGAAAAGTAGTTGATTAAGATCTTAGATAGAATATAAAATTTTCCACACAATAAGAAAGTTCACTAGGTTAAATTTCTATAGAGAAACCACATGTTTTAATAAGGGGTGTGAAAATTGGGCTAAATGATGAAAAATAGTTTCCCTCAACGTTTCACATGTGTGAAATGAATTTTTTTTTTGTTTTTAAATTTCATATTGGGGAATATTGTAATGACCATAACTATTATAAATAAAATTATACTTTTAATTAATAAAACGAATTATTATTTAAAATGGTTATAGAATAAAAATACACTTATTTTTTTATTATATAAAATTGGAATTAAATAAAATTACGTATCTTTACTATTTATATTATAGTAGTTGAGTAGTGATCAGATGATTAGTATAAATATATTGTATAAATTAAATGAAAATGGAAAAATTATGTGATGGACTAAACCAGTAAGATCGTACAGTATGAATATCATTTATTGAATCTTAAGAGGGAGATAGAACCAATAATTATTTCAATTTTACAAGCCAACGATATGATCCACCAACATAAAAATGAGAGAAACCATTTATAGGATAAATCCATTCTCATTGAGATCACTGCCCAATCCATATATGTCGGAACACCTATTTAAGGTCCCACTATTACAAACCTTATCTTTAGGGAGTGTTCTATTGTATTTGAAGGATATGTATCAATACCATATTAGTATAATTTTTTTTCATTATTTTATAGAGAATAGTGAATATATTTTCTTTTAATTAATGTAAATATATATATA
Source organism: Viscum album (assembly GCA_963277665.1). NCBI lineage: Eukaryota > Viridiplantae > Streptophyta > Magnoliopsida > Santalales > Viscaceae > Viscum > Viscum album. The sequence goes on from OY728136.1 coordinate 413,025,479, forward strand.
TATATATTTGTTTTACTTCAAAACAAAAAATATAGTTTTTGAAAAAATTATAATTCATTTTGAGAACTTATATTGATTAATTAATGATTTTTTTGTAAAAAAATAAATTTTATAAAATATTATTATTAAATAGTTTTTATTTAATATAAATGATCATATAGTTTTTATGAAGTCAAATACAATATTTATAAGGTTTTGAAACCATTATGGAAAAAATACAACATTTCATAATAAATGAATTTTTTTTTCATATTAAAGGTTAACATATTTATAAAATTAAATAGATAATATTAATATCATTTTTTTGAATCAGAATTTTTGAATTTTTCAATGGTTATTTTTTCATAATATTCCATGATAGTTGAATATTTAGATAAAAATTAAATACAGTATAAATATACATTATGTATAATGAAATCATAAGGACACAGAAATATTTATTAAATATAATAAATGTTATCCTTGACCAAAAATATTTTTTACATTTAAACTAATTTTATTTTATGTTTATTTTATTAATTTTATAAATCCCATATGAATCCTCAAAATTCCTTATAATATATAAATGTTTTAAAACCATTTCAATAAATGTAGGACTCTCATCCACATTAGGAAGGTAATTATTTTATTATGTTAGAACCATGCACAAAAAAATAATTATAACCACTCTAATTTGTTGAATCATTTGGAAAAAACCAAGGTATGCTTTATGTTTTTGGTTATTATATTATGTAGTTTCCAAATCCATAATAATAAATTAATCCACCAATTTTTTATATAAAAACCTATGCATTCCAAAATTTAACATCCGTAAAACTCCACATATAAGGTCCATACCTTTCCATACACTCTCTATAGATCTCTCAAGTTTTCCCCAAGCTATCAAGAATCTCCTACCAATCATTTTGAGTCACAGAAAAAAAGTAAGGTATTTTTTTATTCTAATTTCCATTCATGCACTAATTTTTTGTGATGTATCTTAAAATACATTTTCATATGATGGGAAATGTTCTCACATATCTCTCTTATTATCCATTTAATGTATAAATTATTCTATCTACCTTTCACTCTGATTAATTATCATGTGAACTGTTATGTACTCATGTTACCATACTGAAATATATATAAGATTGTTTTCTTCATTCATGTTTCTTCATTGACTAATTCCTTCTATTTCCAATTTATAAAATTGGTATATTTTTTAAATTTCACTACTACATCCAATTTTTTTTAATAAAATATAGGAGACCATATTCACTCTCATGATATAATTTTTTTGAACCTTTTAGTGACACCATCATGATACTGAAATTTATGAGTGATTTTCAATGAAAAAAATTGTGTTGTGGATACCATAACCATTTCCTATCAAATTTGTTCAAATGTATGAAAATATAATTTTTTATTAGAGGGGTTAAAATATCAATTCTTCCCTCATTGATCATGAAATAAATTATCATGATGAATAAATCCTTGTTCTATGATACATGTGTCACATTTAAGAATTATAATGAAATGAAAGTGATGGGTGTGCTCAAAATTATATTAATCTATAATAAATTAGGTAATGTTTACATTCCTGAGACATTATTTTAAGACATGTAGTCAACCTGGTTCATTTTCCGAAATTTTCCTCTTTAATTTATTGGTGGGTATACCTTGACTAATGATTATGATGTCATTTTTTATGTACCTTTGACATTAATGATGTTATTATTATCATTCTATAACATGTTTCATTGTTTATGTTTACAATTACTACCATATTTATTCCACAATTGATATTCCAATTTTCTAACATTTATTATTCTCATTATGTCATTCCTTTTTTATTCCCTTGGATTTTTAGCTAACCCATTTCTTAGGGTTTTCACCAGGTTATCCAAAGCGATTTTAAAATCCATGGAATTTTAAAATATAGTTGGTGATGATTTCATTAATGATTTTGTATACCTTGTTCAAGATGTTATTATATGTACATATCTCACTAAGACACTACAATCATCGATCCCTAGAATATTAGTAAGTATAATATTATATATTATATCATGTAATAATGTGCAATAATTAAAATATTTGTTATGTTTTGTATGGTTAGTGAACATTTACTAAAAAATTATGCCAAACCATGAGGGTGTTATTGGTTTTGTGTGGAGACTATCACACAATTCGGATATGATTTTGAAAATAGTGTAGTCTAAAAGGTTGGCATCATAGGTTGGGTTAAAAAAATTTGTAGGAACTAAAATTCTCCTCATGCATCATAGATCCCCTCCCATCTTCCTCCCCTATACATGTACAAATATTGAGGGTCTCCAAATCTTTTTTCTAGTATTTTTACCCCTTGATCGATGTTGTTTTTGGTGAAATTTCTTATCATACAAGTGTATTTTTATCTTCTTCCTCATTAAATTTCACCCTACCCAATCATTATTGTCGAAGATGTTTTTGTTTTGGCTTTTGGTTGTAATTCTACTGAATAATGGTGAAATATTCAAATAATGAATGGGATTTGGATTTGTGTGGTATGAGGATGTTGTGATAAAGTATCTACACTTGTCCTCTAGATGTTTAATTGGATGTATGTTTCGAATTGAGTTTTTCGAGTGTTTATACATTTTCGTGTCTTTTATTTTGGTGTTAGTTCACACTGGTATGGATACATAACATTTTATCATCAAGAAAATATAATGAACCATCAAAGAGTGGTTTATCTCATATTTAGTTTGATGGGGGGACCTGGGAATAAAAGAGCTTCTTATTACTATGTTTGTGATCATGGGAAATTATTTATATTTTGTCAATTTTTTTATATGTTTTTACATTGGATTATGTTTTTTTATGTTTATGAGTACCATGGATGGTTTATGATTATATTTTTTTTCTTTAGCGAGCTTGAGAAATAGGATTATAGGATAGTGTTAAATAGAAAAAATTATAAATAAGTTAGTTTTCAATTTCATTCATCCTGTATTTATTATATAATATTTTCTATTATTGTATAATATGAGATAGAACCATTTCTATGAATCGTTTATTACATTATTATGAAAAAAAATAATCCATAAATTGTTGTCTTAGACCTTCCACATATACTTTTAGGTCTGTTGGTTATTGTGATTCTAATCATACATCAACCCATTGGGTTTATCAAATTTATGGTACTGGTAATTAGGGGGTTTCAATGGAAGATTTTTTTGTTTTAGGAAGATATCCCATTTTGAAATTGTGGTTGAAATGATTGAATTGAAGTAGGGAAACATAGTATAACAAGAAAATAAATGATTTATAATATGTTAAGAGGATAAAATGGAATATTTTATGAATTAAATATTTTGAAATTCCTATTATCATTGTTTAATTTTTTTTAATTATGTTCACTGTATTATGGTTAGGGTTACATTTTCAAAGAGATAAAATAATTATTTATTGTTTTTTTTAAATTAGGTGATGATTTTAGTTTTTTAAAAAAATATTTTTAATAAAATTTTATATGCTTATTTAAAATGTGGGCGTGGTTATTTTATTTGAGAAAATTAATTACATCTCATTCATGTGTGTTGAAGAAAAAAAGGTCTTTGGTATTACTTTGGACATCTATGTGAGATACCCATGTTCCATGGTGGTTTAAATTACATTATGTTGTGCATAACATATAGTAGTAATGAAATTGTTTTTAATGGTGTTTTAATAAATATGAATGGTCATTGAAATATAGGAAATTTCATAGTGATAAAGGCCCATTTAGACCCTGATAAATGATAGAATGATTTTGGTAGTTTTAATTTAACTCTGTATCCAAGTATTACATGTTAGAATAATTTTATTTCCATGAAAATTTTTCTATATATTTTGAGTTGTTGGACTAATTCATTCATCAATGGTTTTGGTGTAAGACTGGTGTTCTGAGTGCTAGTTTATTTCTATATTGTTTAGGATGTTGGAATAATTCTCTTCATCCATGGAATATGTGTCAAATTGATAAAATCAGATCCAAGGATAATTATATATGGCATGAGAATCATTTTATGATGCTTTTATTGGATTTATTTTCATAAAATAACCTATTTATGAATTTATTACATTTATATATGATTATTTAAAAATTAAAAACATATTATTACATAATTATAATTTAATTACAAAAAATTATTTGTCATATTGTAATTGGGTTTTCATCAAATTGATGTTTTCATAGCATCTCACCACTATTATGATAACCTTGAATTGTTATTATGATATTTGTAAATATATTGCTTCGTTTATATAATGTTCTATGACAAAAAAAACTGAATGTGAATGTTAGTTATGAGTAGTCATAAGTTTATGTGGTTTCATCCAATGGTGTTCAAACTTTTTAATCATAAATAAAGAGGTTATAGAAATTGACATTTCATTAAGAATTGCACGTGTTTTCTTGTAATTAGATATTACGATCTTCACATCTAGGTAATGGTCCGTAGACATTAAGCTTATCAAAGATATATGTCATGAATCACACACATATATTTACTAATTAAAAAGGTCATGAAATTTGTTTCCTTGATGTAGTGTACCTTTGTGTTCATCAAAAATTAGGTTTTATTAATGGACATTTTGGGGAAATATTTTTCCATTATATCTTTATGCATTCTTATATCTTAGACAATTGATTATTATAGAACCACCACATTGGATTCAACAGAAATGGTGCAATTGTGTTGTTTTTTTGGATATTCAATGAATAATGAATCAAAAAATAGGATGATAACACATATGTGTAAATAACATGATGAGATATTATGACAAGGGGATTATGTTTCATATTTAGAGCTCATATGTGGTTTTCATCATAACAAAATAAAATTATTTCTCTGAGGATCCTTGACCCATTTTTGGATAGTAATTATTATCATGCAACTATCAATATTAATTCCAATTTGAATGAATCATATAAGGCTACAAACTATGTGTTTACATTTATGTAAATTAAATTATTCTTGAATTTAAACAATTTAATAAATATTACTCTCCTTATGGAGGAATAATTCCACACAAATTTTATTGATCATAATTATTTAAGGATGGATAAAATATTTAATATATGTATTATGGTGTTCAATAAAAGACATAATATTTCAAATGAACCAATATTTTGAATAGATAGAAATATCAATTAATAAAATAGATAATTAATAATTGTTATTTCATAAGTTAACACACAATCCAAAAAATAATATTATTATTATTATTATAATTGGTATGGTGATGAATAAATATTGTTATATTATATGAGGGTTGACATTAAATTCAATAATAATTTAATCTATAATAATTCTATAGAAATTTATGGTTATGTATTAATTATATTGTCAAAGAAGATATAGACAATCCTTTCAATAAATAGTCTTTTCAACTCCACTTTCTCATTCATCCATAAGAACAGAAAAACATGAGTTCTTCATTAGTCCAAGTTCTATAGAGACCTAAAGCTTGACGTACATAGACATTACAATACTATTGCAGAATACTTAATACATGACAAAAATAGACACCCAAAGATCGTATTAGTTTAGTGTCTTTTGAAACATGAAACATAATCTTCTATTCATGGTGAAAGATCTTCGACTTCTCCCATAAAGATCTTCCCCTTTGGTTTTCTTACCTAAAACCTTTCTTTATATTCTGGGTAAAAGAAAAATAAAAATGGGTTATATCAAATTCTTAGTAAGGGTAAACATGGAGAGCATAAAATAATTCCTAAACATTTGAATGTAAGGACATGAAGATAAAACATCAAAATCATGAGTAATGACATAAATCTTGGTAGTGCATAAGGCATAGATCCAAAAAGAAAATTAATCATGATAAAATAGCATGGGGAATAAAACATGTAATTATATAAAAACATTAAGAACATGATTTTATTTCCATAGTAGCCAAGGCATTACTGCCAAGAACAACATAGTAGACAAAGTCCCTTACTTAATCGAGTTCACTCCTCGTTCCAGTCCTGTATCACTGAAATTGATTAACTAGTCATTCCATCCATGTCTATCTCATGAGATATTAATCTTTACCCAATGAATTATAGGGAGATATAAGTCCCACCCATCTCATAATGAAATCATTCTTACCTGTGCCACAAAATAAACATAAATCATTTATCATAACCCAAAAAAGAAAATGGGTTCCATAAACATCATCCCATCATAACACAATCCATATAAAACAAATGGATATAATTTCTTCATAAGAAATCAAATCATGTAAATTATAGAGACATTATACTTGAAATATAATCATACAAAATAAATTCATCTTATATGGAAAATAGTTTTGACAAAACACTTGAAATGAATTCTTGAGGAAAATATCATTTCTTCTTCAAAATCACATTTTTTTAAAAAATTACATTTAATTTTAAAAGAAAAAGATTTTTTTGAAAACATTCATGAAATCATGTATATTAATTTTCATAAAAATAAGGCGTTATGAAACCATAAAAACCCATTCACGCCGTATAAGTTTAAAAAACATTGTCCTCATACTTTTAAAGGAAACGTCAAAAAGTACCATGTTTGGTAAACAAAAGCAAGATTCCTTCCATAACACAAAGTAAAAGTCAAGAGGGGTAAAATGAAATTAAAGATACATGTAAGAATACTAAACACATTATGAAAAACATTTTTATGGACATGGATGAAAAATATAACCCCAGTAAATACTTACGTATAAGCAATCTCGGATAAAAATGTGATTGCAAAATTATCCCTTACATTAGGTCCAATTTCTTCTGTACGTGTCCGAAACTCCTGTATAGTAGTTTTAAACTTATTATTAATATAAAAAAACATAATAATATTTATTATATCATATATGACTCAATTATGACTTTATATTACCCGTTCTTTTGTCAATTCTATGTTAAAGCGGCATTTTGGGTAACATTGTTTCATTTATCGTACATGTTTGGACTTGTTGTTCTTAATATTATTAATTATATCATGATTAAATTAATTCCAGAATGTATAACATGATTTATATATAACATATATATTCAGAATATAAATATATATGGTAGATAAATAAATGGATTGAAATACACCATTCATGGAGACGGTAGGTCGTACGTACGCATGAACTCTATATTCGTTTCCTTAATGAATTGAATGGAATTAAGTAAATGAAACATATATGTACATAAATAAAGTATAATTATTATGTAATATATTTCCTGATTATTTATTATATATACTTTATAATCATTCGTGAATGGTTAACCTGGAGAATTAATCTCATCACGTCGTGGAGACGGTAATCTGTACCTATGCACGAGTGATGATATCATTACCATAATTATTGAATGGAATTGGATTGGATGATATAATATCTCAGAATCATTATGATGTTATAATAAACATATATAGTTATTCTTTATACCATTATACCCATCCATATAATGTGGTGGTGGAAAAACAGATTACACAATGGCGTGGAGACAGTATTTCGTACTTACGCACATGCGGTGATTTTGTTTTCCATAGGATTGGATGGAAGGTTAAATATTGTAGTTTCATATATATAATAAAATATCAATATATTAGTGATATTTATGTTATTAATTTATACTGAAACAAATAAATATGAGTAATTAGAAGAAGAAAGAAACATGAATGAATCGGTAGAAGAGATTACCTCTTCCTCGACATGACTCTTTTAAACTTCCACTTATGACACTAGAGTTGTCTTTTGAGAATCCCAGAACCTGTATTATATAACTAGAGAAGTTTATAAGAGAAATGTATAGGGGTTGGCCGATCTTGAAGGCATAAAAATTGTGTGTGGATGAGAGGGAGGAGGTACCCTTTTATAAGGGAGGAAAGACGCACCTTTGGAAACATAAGAAATATTAATTTATAATAAATTAAAACCCACATAAAAACCTCCAAACATGACTCAATTAAATTATGAGATGATATAAGGCTGTAATATAATCAACCAATAAAATTTAGACATGTTTTGAATTTATTTTAAACCTTATCAGACTGTTTTATCCTTATTTAATCTACTTAATTTTATTTTTGGTAATAATATTCTAAATTTTAAATTGTTATAAAAAATTAATTATGTGTTTTGAATTGTCCATAATTTGATAATTTATAAAATTTTAGACCATATAAATTTTAATTTTTAATTTTTAAATATTTTTGTTATTTTTAGACAATTTTATAATATGTTATTTTTCTAAAATAACAATAGTGTCAATTTTAAAACTATTCATTTATTTGAATTAAAATAAAATCTACACAAAGGATATATTAAAAAAAATATTTACTAGATTGATAATATGTTATATTCATCTATAAAATTCGTGGATCACATTAAATAGTCCATATAATATTTATCTTAATATTTTTAAAACCATTTATTTGATATTTCAATCAATAAACTAATTTCAACGTCACTTTTGTGTCATCATTAATTATAATTATTTAATATATAAAAATAATAAATAAATTAACATGATGTAGATAATTTTTTTATAATCTTATAGACTATTCAGGTTCGATGTTTTATGACGTTTATCACTAAATTAAAATTGTTACACTTATAAGATATAAGAGAGTGACATTTTGTCACTTTCTTTGGTTTTAATTACAATTTAATCATTTTCATTGTCAATAGTCCATGAAAAGAATATATTATGACCCTTAGGTTATATGGGTCAACTTTTATTAATCCAATAGAATTTTGGAAGGTGTTAGGGTAATTTTATAATCTTATTTTTCCTATTAATTACTTGATTTACCTTTAGCTGGAGTAAATAAAAATTACCGTAGTTACTATTCATAATGATAAAAAAATAAAAGTAACCATTTAACATAATTTGGACCCACTGAATCGAAATATTGAATCCATTTTTCAAAATTCAAAACAAATAATTTTCAGTAATTATTTTAATATCAATCCCATTGTTATGAAAATAGGTTTTGAAAGTTAAAACATTGTCAAAGATTGAAATGTTTTTACCTATGAATTCAATATAAAATTAATGGTAATGACATGAATTATATTAAATGGTAAAAATATATTCTATTAATTCTTTAAAACCATTTAATATTATAATTTAACCATATAAATTATCTCGATGAAAAAGTTGTTTTTAATTCAAATTTAGCGTATTTTTACTATTCATAAAAATAAGAAATTTATCAGAAAAATATCAAAAATTTATCCAAAGTAAGTTTTTATATCTTGATTTAAAAGAAGAATTATATTTTGTCAAATTGAATTTATAAACATTTCAAAAACTATATTTAACATGGGTTAACCATCAAAAGCCGACAAAACTGTATTTTTTGAAAAATACTCATTTTACCTGAAAAAATTATTTTGTTCCCATACCATGTTCTATAAAATGTTTAAGATGAATTATAATGTAATAAAATTAAAATTTTAGTTACTAATATTCATAATGGATATTTCATAATAAAATTATAACAATATATCGTTGTTTAGTGAAACCCGGTATTACTTACTACACATGATATCGAGGAAGGTCATGATTGCATGTAATACAAGCCAATTCAGGGCTTCGTGTAGTGCAATATACCTTTGGAGTTGTATATAACATAATAAAAACTTATTTCATTTATACATTAAAAAAATCTATACTTAATGTTGCATATAATAATTTCCACAAAACGAACTTCAAATTGTGTGTAACACAAGCCAAGAATAGTGTTACGTATACTGCAAGCTAATATAGTGTTGCCTAGAGTACAATCTAATAATGGTGTAGTGTACAATAGAAGACATAAAAGAAAATAAATTAAAAAGAATATATCTCATAAAATCTCAGGGTGTTACATTCTAACCCCCTAAAAATGAATTTCTCCCTCGAAATTCGTCGGGGTTATAAATAATTTACTACTTGAAAGTTTCATTCATAGAATCCCACATCATATAAATGAATACCAAAACTTAATTTTAAATAGTGAAGTATGAAACATAATTGTTACCCAAATTAACACATCATTGGGTTTCCACATAGGAGAAAATAGGTGAAAATATGGATATGAAAGAGAAATATAACCATCAATTTCTGATGAAGAGCTATAGAGGAAATGGATATGAAAAACTCAACAATCATAAAGCCATAAATTTTTGATGATCTATGGTACCATCTCATTCATCGAATATGAGGGTATTAGGACACCATTTTTTGTTTTCAAGATCATTTCCCTAATGTAGAAGAATTAAATGAAATACTTACTTGATTTTTGTACAATCTCACTGTTGATTGTTAATTGAACAACTTCCACTTCATCTCTTAAAGAAATGAAGTTAATTTTGTCTTCTGTGAAGTGTTAGCAGATCATGTGATAGAATGATAGGTAATTTCATCTGTCTCAAACATAAGGTCAACAAAATTTATATACATAAGTCCATATTATGGTGATATTAACTGTATATGAGTCCAAAAATGGACTTATACTTCAACTATCATATTGCTTAACAAATAAAACCAATTTCTACCAACAATGTACTTCCTAAAGGCCAATGGATGGCGATAAATGCCTATCACACTTCGGTTGTGGGTTTGATTCCTGCATCCTTGTCCGATGTGATGGGTTGTCACCCATCTTATGGGTTTTCCTTTTTCTAAAAATATTCCATTAAAACATTCTAGAAATAATATGAAAAATTTCTAGCCTTAAAAAAAACTATCCGATGTCCAACTAAATGCATTACAACCTTTAGGCTTATCAAAAATACTTCTGTCCAATCTCATAGTATACAGAAAATGACTACTAGAAAGGTCATCTACCAAGAAGGTGAATACCATAATTTATCCCCCATATATCATAATATATATCTTGTTGGTCACATTCCAAACATTTAAATTCTTTAATCATGTATTCTCTTGAAAAATTAATACCCATTGAACCTTAGTGAAAACATGAATGCTGTCAAAAGTTAACTCTTTTGACATAAAAAAATCGCAAAATTTCATTATACTCAATCCATGATATCACTTTGTCCATATATCAGTAATGAGCTCATTAATAATATCCAAAATATTGTATTCTCCTTATCCATTCATTATGGTCATATCATCTTCTTTCCAAAAATATATGAATAAACATTCATGGTTACCGGTACCATTCAACATATACTTTCAAATACTTTAGAAAAAACAATATTTTAACAATCCTTAGATTTTTCATTATTCCATAGTACCATTAACATAACTCTTGGTAAACATACAGTCATTCCACTACCTTCTTAAAACATTGACCGATCTTCATAATTTTATCCCTCAACACTTATTTCATCTCATATATCATTTTTTATTTCATTATCATCTTCAACATAAATACTACTCATACGAACATGCTGATTCTCTTCAAGAGATTTTCAATTAGGGAATTGGTTTGCATAATTCCCATACATTCCATATTTAAAACATTTAATCATTATTTATGTCATAGAAATAAAATTGTCCTTTTTTATGGTGTTAACTGGACCTTTTCCTTTGCACTTACTCACTTTGTGTCCTTCTTTTCTACACCCAAACCATCATCCAGTTCCTTTGAAACATTCCCCATGATGCCTCTTCCCACATGATTTACCTGAGGGAAATTGACCATTATTTCCTCTATGATCATCATGAAACTCCATCATTCTATTATTAGCCGATTCAGGAAACATACCAAATTTGATATTATTGTTCATATTATGAGATTTCTGATTTGGCATAATAATGATGTTTTGCCTTCCAAATCCCCTTTAATTTGGATTCTCATGAATAATATCATTCCATTGTCCATTGTATTCTCTATTAACATGAATATTACTCTTTCCTGCCATTTTATAAAAACAAAAAAGAATAGTGTGAGAGGAAAAAAGCATGCTAGGAAAATAACTTAATAAGGGGGTGTACATTGAAACTCTAACATCCTAGGTTTAATCCTATGTTATTCATGATTGTTATCATAATTCTACGGTAGTAACCTATACTTATACATACCCTTAAGGACATCCCTATACATACCTTAGAAATATATCTAGGGATCTCACTTAATGTTTTCGCATCCTAGTTTCCAAAGGATGACTAAACCTTCACTCTGATACCAACTGTAGAGACCCAATTATTGACGTACATAGACATTATAATAATTTTTCACAATAATTAATACATGACAAAAAAATATGCCGAAAGACCGTATTAGTTTAGTGTCTTTGGAAACTCTGAACATGATCTTCTAATCATGGTGAAAGATCTTCAACTTCTCCCATAATGATCTTCCCCTTTGGTTTTCTTACCTAAAACTTTTCTTTATATCCAAGGGAAAAGAAAAAATAGAAAGGGGTGAGAAAAAATTCTCATTAAGGGTAAACATAGAGAACATAAAATAATCCGTAAACATTTCAACGTAAGGACATGAACATAAAACATTAAAATCATGAGTAATTACATAAATCTAGAAAGTTCATAAGGCATAGATCAAAAAAGAACATTAATCATGATAAAATATCTTTCGGAATAAAACATGTAATTTTTTAAAACCATTAAGGAAATGATATGATTTCTATAGTAGCCAAATAATTGCTTCCATGACCATCATAGTTGACAAAGTCCCTTACTGAATCGAGTTCACTCCTCGTTCCTGTCCTGTATCACAGAAACAAATTAACTTTCCATTCTAGCCATGTCTATCTCATGAGATATATATCTTTACCCAATTCATTATAGAGAGATTTAGGTCCCACCCATCTCTTAAAGTAATCATTCTTACTTGTGCCACAAAATAAACATAAATCATTCTTCATAACCCAAAGAATAAAATTGTTTTCATAAATATCATCCCATCATAACGTAATACATATAAAACAAATTGATATAATTTCATCATAAGAAATAAAAACATTTAAATAATTGAGATATTATACTTGAAATATAATCATAAAAAATAATTTCATCTTATATGGAAAATAGTTTTGACAGGACACTTGAAATGAATTCTGGAGGAAAATATCATTTCTTCATCAAAATCAATTTCTTTTCAGAAAATGCCATTCAATTTTAAAGGAAAAGTAATTTTTTGAAAATAATAAAGAAATATTGTATAGGAAGATTCATGAAAATAAGGCGTTATAAAACCGTAAAATTTTTTTCACACCGTATAAGTTAATAAAACATTCTCCTCTTACTTTTAAAGGAAAAGTCAAAAAGTACCACATATGGTAAACAAAAGAGAGATTCCTTCCATAACACAAAGTAAAAGTCAAGAGGGGTAAACATGACTTTAAAAATACATTGAAGAATATTAAGCACTTTAGGAAACACATTTTTATGTATATGGATGAAAAATATTACTCTAGTAAATACTTATGTATAAGCAATCTCAGATAAAAATGGGATTGCAAAATTATCCCTTACCTTAGGTCCGATTTCTTCTGTATGTGTCCGAAATTCCTGTATAGTGGTTTTAAACATATTATTAAGTTATAAAAAACCATAATAATATTTATGATATCATATATGATTCACTTATGACTTTATATTACCGTTCTTTTGTCAATTCCATGTTAATGCGGCATTTTGGTTAAAATCTTTTTATTTATCGTACGTGTTTGGACTTGTTGTTCTTGATATTATTACTTATATACTGATTTAATTAATTCCAGAATTTAAAACATGATTTATATATAACATATATATTCATAATATAAATATATATGCTAGATCAAGAAATGGAATGAAATACACTGTTCATAGAGACGGTAGGCTGTATGTACCCATGAACGCTGTATTTGCTTCCTTATTGAATTGAATGGAATTAAGTATATGAAACATATATATACATAAATAAAGTATAATTATTATTTCATATATTTAATGATTATTTATTATATATATTTTATAATTATTCTTGAATGGTTAACATGGAGAATGAATCTCATCACGTTGTGGAGACGGTAATCCGTACGTAAGCACAAGTGATGATATCGATCCCATAATTATTGAATGGAATTGGAGTGTATGATATAATAACTCAGAATCTGTATGATGTTAAAATAACCATATATAGTTACTATTTACACCATTATACCAATCCCAGTAAGGTGGTGGTGGAAAAACAGATCACACCACGGCTTGGAGATGGTATTCCGTACGTACGCACACGCGGTGATTTTGTTTTCCGTAGGATGGTTAGAAGGTGAAATAGGGTTGTTTCATATTTATAATAAAATATCTGTATATTAGTGATACTGATGTTATTACTTTATAATTAAACAAATAAATAATAGGAAGTAGATGAAGAAAGAAACATGAAAAAATTTGTAGAAGAGATTACATCTTCCTCGATGTGCCTCTTTTAAACTTCCTCTTAGGGAACAAGGCTTGGTCTATTGAGAATAAAATAACCTCTATGATATAACTAGAGATTTTGAGAAGAGATATTGGCAGGGTTTGTCCGAGCATGAAGGCTCAAAATTGTGTGTGGAGGAGAGGGAGGTGGTGCCTTTTTAGAAGGAGGGAAAGAGGCACCTTTGGAAACATAAGTAATATTCATTTATAATAAATTCCAACCCCACTTATGAACCACCCAATATGACTCAATTAGAATATGAGATGTGATAGGGTTGTATTCACATCAACCAATAATATTTATACATGTTGTGAATTTATTTTAAACCTTATCAGACTTATTTATCTTTATTTAATCTATTTAATTTTATTTGTTGTAATAATATTATAAATTTTAAATTGTTATAAATAATTACTTATGTGTTGTGAATTATCCATAATTGGATACTTTATGAGATTATAGACCATATAAATTTAAATTTATAAGTTTTAATTTTTTTTTTGATTTTTAAACAATTTTATACGATGTTATTTTTATAAAATAACAATAGTGTCAATTTTGACACAATTCATTTATTTGAATTTAAATAAAATCTACACAGAGGATATATTCAAAAAAAATATTTAACAAATTCCTAATATGGAATATTCTACTATAGAATTCATGGATCATATTAAATATTTCATTTAATATTTATTTTAATAGTTACAAAAAAAATTATTTGATATTTCAATCAATAACCTAATTTTAACATCACTATTGTGTCATCATTAATGATTATTATTTAATCCCTAAAAATTCTACATAAATTAAAATGATGTATATAATTTTATTATATTTTTGGAGTCTATTACTGTTCTATTTTTTATGAAGTGTATCACTAAATTAAAATTATTACACTTATAAGATATAAGAGAGTGACATGTTGTCACATTCTTTGGTTTTAATTAAAATTATATCTTTTTTATCATCAATAGTCCATGAAAAGAACATATTATGACCCTTAGGTTATATTGATCAACGTTTATTTATCCAATAGAATTTTGGCAGGTTTTAGGGTAATTTTATAATCTTATTTTTACCCTTAATTAAACGATTTACCTTTAGCTATAGTAAATAATAATTACTGTAGTTACTATGAATAAATTCACAAAAATAAAAGTTACCTATTAACATAATTTTGAGCAAATGAATCCAAATATGGAATCCATTTTTCAAAATTCAAAACACAGAAGTTGCAGTAAATAATTTTAAATAATCTCATTGTTAAGAAAACGGGTTTAAAAAGTTAAAACATTTTCAAAGATTGAAATGTTTTTACCTATGAATTCAATATAAAATTAATGGTAATGACATGAATTATATATAATGGTAAAAATAAATTATATTTATACTTTAATGCCATTCAATATTATAATTTAACCATATAAATTATCTCGATGAAAGAAACTATTTTTAATTAAAATTTAGCATATTTTTACTAGTAATCAAAATAAGAATGTTATGAGAAAAACATCAAAAATTTATCATAAGTAAATTTTTATATCCTCATTCCAAAGAAGAATTTTATATTGTCAAATTGAACTTATAAACATGTAAAAAAATAGATTTAATGTGGGTGCGCCATCAAAAGGTGACAAAACTGCATTTTTTTAAAATACACATTTTACCTGAAAAAAATTAGTTTGTTCTCATATGATGTTCTATAAAATGTGTAAGATGAATTATAATGTCCTAAAATTCAAAATTTATTTAATAATATACATAATTTCTAGGTCATAATAATATTATAACAATATTTCTTTGTTTAGTGAAACCCAGTATTGTATACTACACACGCTATCGAGGAAGGTCGCGATTGCGTGTAATGCACGCCATGTTAGGGTTGAGTGTAGTGAAAGCTCCCTTTGGTGTTGCATATAAAATAATCACAACTTATTTCATTTATAAATTAAACAAAATCTATACGTAATGTTCTGTATAATAATTTCCATGAAACGAACTTCAAATTTTGTGTAACACGAGCCAAGAATAGTGTTGTATATACTACAAGCTAATATGGTGGTGCGTATAGGACAAGATAATCTTGGTGTAGTTTACAATAGAATACATCAAAGAAAAGAAATTAAAAATAATATATGTTATAAAATTGTCTGGAGTTACAAGTTCTCTACCATTTGAATCCCATGATATATAGAGGTTTGTGATGTAGTTCTTGTTTCAATAATTTGGTTGCATGATGTGAAAAAAGCTGATTTTTGTGAATGAGAGAATCGACACTCGAATCATTGAGTTCTTCCTAAAACTGTTGAGTTTTTACTAAATTCATTTTTATTTTGGTTGTGATGCTTAACATACCTTGTGTAATGCATGTTTTCGTTGTGTTGCATGACCCTATGGGTTTGTGTGAAATGCCTTTTTTATGTCTACTCATATATACATAGAGTGTATACATTTTACGACTCCTTTATCATTTAAATCAGTTTCATGACTAAGATTTTGTTTCTCAAACATTAAAAATGTTGTGCACAATTCCATATTTTTTTCCAGAATCACCTCGGCTAGCCATTATAAGAAGTCCATCTTTCGACTTTCATAAAATTTTATCTATAAGAATTTGGAGTTACTCAACCAAATAAAATGAATCCTAATGAATGGAATATTATATTATATGATGTCAATCATCATTTAGTCCTTTCATGGATGCATTTTTTAAATTACAACATATACCTTACCCTTAGGGGATATGTTCTCATTATAAGGGGTATTGTATCTCGAACATAGTAGTATAAAAAATTAAAATTTCATATTAACCATGAGATAATGGTTACTATATTTTTTATTATTATTTTATATTTGGAACTGTAACATAAAATGAATATGAGAAAAAAAATTTGAGTACAAATAAAACAAAACCATTTTTAAAGAAAATTTATCACTATAATTTAAAATCACATTTATGAAAAATTCAATAATTTAAAATAATAAATATTTTCTTCACATGTTCTTATAAAATAATATTTAAATTAATATGAATTATAATATTATTTTTCAATGCCCCTAAATTATCTCAAAGTGGTTTGAAATTTAAATAAGTCATAAAAACAAGTAATTTTTAAAAAATAATATGTATTTATTAAAATAAAATTTACATTCGTTTACTAAATGAATTAGAAAAAATAAATATCATTTTTGAAATTATCATGTCAAAAGTAGTGACTATAGATCTTTTCATAATATTCAGGGATAGTTCATCTTTTTAGTATAAAATAAATATGGTATAAATTTATATTAACTATTATATCATCTTAATGACATAGAAGGGATGAAAAAAATAATATATAGGACAATGTATCCCATTAAAATGATTATACATTTAAAATATATTTTTATTTTATAACATTTATATTCACAATAGATAAATAATATTTCAAATTTCAAAATATATGATAATGGTTTTTAAAAATATTTATTTAAAATAATCACTTACACCTCCAAAAAAACAATACTAAACAAATTTCTGTATTTATTCTTATAAACTCTAAACAAATTACACCCCATTACATGAACCACATTCATAAATAATGTTAAGGGAAATTGGTTTTCATTTCTTGTTAACTGAATGTATAAGACCAATGTTTACAATATAATAACTAATTCCCCGTATTTTGTTACAAATATCATCCCGTTATCTCATTCCTTTTCAATCGAATGACATAGACAACACATTACATTTATTTTCTCTGTAAATATCCTTATTTATGATTTTATATGATTCTATGGTGATCTACACAGTATTTATGGATAAACATCTCAAGTGATTGGGTTATATACCACCTATTTTCCCATTGAGAATATTTATTATAATAATCCTTTTTATTCGCAGTGGATTGTGGTTACATAAATTTAGGATAATTCATTTATATTTCTAATGACACATAAATATTGATACACCACATTCCACTATCATTAATCTCATCGAAAATATTTTATGTATACCTTACTTTTAAACCAATTTATCACTTGATTTCGCATTCCATATGTTTTTGAAAACTCAAAAAATATTATTCATTGCTATTAAAAAATATATAACCATCCTTCCTTTATTTGGTACATCCATTTATGAAACCCAAATTATATAAACATCTATTTTAAATAGTATAAAATGTTATAATGTTATATTATCAATTATTCATATATATGTTTAGAAATGGAATTTTTAACCCTGATAAAACTCCAATGAGATGGTTATTGTTTTGGTCTCATTATATAACATTTATTGATTATGGGATAAAATATTATAAAACTATGATATAATTTCATGGAAGTTATCCTCAAATTATTCTTATGATTTAATGTTTTATTCAAATTTTAAATTCAATTTAGTCCATGATCTTATGATATGTTTTTTTATTATATTATTCCATTATATTATTATCTTTTATTTCATAATTATATTACTTTTTTCTCATATATATCATTAAAAAACTAATTATTCCATTATTGTTATTTATAACTCTCCAATTTTATATATATGATTTTTTGATATGTTATGCCATATTAGGAGTGTAATGAATTAGAAAACAACACTATAGAGATTTGAAATAATAATTAAATTTTTATATAGATGGTGTATGTATTAATTTAATCAATTAAATTGGACCCCAAGAATCTATGTATTGTATTATATTGATATTTATATTAATAATCATGAAATATGAATTATTTTAAATATGGGTCGCAATAATTGGTATCAATGAATGATTTGATTAATCTTGAAAAATTAATACTGCCAAAATTTATTTAAACTACTTTAATCTATATAAATTTAAAACAACCTCTTAATGTTTTGTGAAATATAGATAACTAGGTTTTTTATATCCTTTATTATGGAAATTATTTGTGAATAAGGGGGAAGGGATTGTGTATGGATATGAGATGTATCCATTGATCAAGAAAACATTGAGGTGTTTCCTAAATAAATTCAAAGAACACCCTTAAAAAGGGATAATGAATTACAAATTTTACCCATTCTTATATCCAAAACATATAAGAAATTCCACAAATAGAATAGATAACATGAAGTAAGTGAAATTAATGAGACAATTGAACCATATTCATGAAAAGAGTATTATTTTAATGAGTGTGTATAATTGGGGATAAACAAATATATTTTTAAAGATTAATGACATATGAAATTGGAAATTCATTGATTACATAGAACATAATTGGATTATAATATAAATAAGTTCTATATTCCACTTATTGATGATATATTCGACCAGATTCATGTGAATCAATTCTTAACCTAAAATTTCCTTTTACAGGGTTAACTTCAAAATATTGTGATGAAAGGGGACTTGATACAGACCACATTCTAAATAATATGTGGACATCAGATGTTTTTAATTTACTTTTTCATTAATATAGTCACATTTTTACAAATTTTGGATGAGATTATTTTTAAGTAATATGTTGAATAAATTATTAAGGTCCTTAATATTTCAATTATGAAATATTACAAAATTTTAGAGGACCATTGGGATCATCTAAGAGTCATATTAAAAAATCCATTAAAGGAAATATTTTTGATAAATGAAAATAATGTCACTTTTATTTTCCATAAGAATATTTGTTGTGATACATTATGAAGAGTGTAGGAAAATAAATTTATCCCAAAATAATTATAGTCATAGTGGTTTGTACTCTACATAGAGAAATGTTTGATATTCTTAAATTCCATAATCTATAATTAATCAATTTATAGACTGTAAAAATTTTAATTTATTTCAAATCCACTAACCATGTTGACCTGAATGTGATTTAAATTTATCATAACTTATGATTGTGAAGAAATATTCAAAGAGACGAAGAATAATATTGTTATTTTAGAAATTGCAATAATTTCATCAGGTTCATAATGATTCCAATTTTATTATGTTGTAACCTTGAATGGAATTGGATGTGTTCCTATGTAATACGAATAGGTAATTTATTATGTATTGTGAAAATTTAAGCCTACTTAATAAAATTATCAAACCCATGATATTTAATTATCTATTTCTATATTTACAAAAAGATATGTAGACATTATTTTTTTGGGAGATATGTGATATATACACTAATATCTAATATCATATCTATATTTTAACAAAAATTTTATTGAACATTTGGTAATTTAGATGGTTCTATATTTTTAAGAAATATGATTGATTTAATAATTATTACCGAGGACAATAAACCAATTTAATTCATGCAATGGTTATGAAGAACATGGTATATAATGACATGGAATTCAAAACAAATGGAGAAGAAATAATATTATCCCATATAATTTTCCAACCAAAATTACAAGAGTACATTATCAACGGTTAAAGATTGGATTATATGTTATGAAAAAATATAAAAGATAGGGAAAATGGGTATTTTTTATGATATATCATTAACTATGAGTACACATGTTTAAAAAAAGATTTTATATTCCATAAATATTACAGTTAAGGAAATTGATTGTGGATAAAGAGCATTGCTCTATGTTATCTATATAACATTGAAGAAATGAATGTATAAAGATATGTTGGATCATTATTGGTGCTAAAAAATGAAAATATATATTCATTATTATACATCATGAGTTTTTGTTTTTTATCATTTGATGGTGGAATGACAATTCTCCATAAGAGTGTTAAAACTAAAACCCATATATATATATAGGAGTGTAATAACATCACCATGGACCATCATTTTATAAATCCTAAGAAATAAAAGGGAATAAATTTCTATGTGGTTAATAATTTATGTAATAATAACTTATTACAATTTTATCCTTCTAGAATATAATTTTTCCCTTGATCATCTTACCCACATATATATTATATAATTCATGAGACTTATTACAAAACCCTCGTCAATTATTTTAAACATTTATATGTGTTTAATGGGTATAATGTCTTGTATCCATAACAATGATATGTAAACTAATGTATGTATTAGAACTACCTAACATAAAAAACCTCATAGGAATTCTAACAGGACTATTCAAAAAATCCAATAACTATTATGAGCATTCTCAATTTATTTTCAATGGATTTGAGAAATATATTTCTTTTATTGAAATAACCATAAAAAATTAATCCACATTTGTATTCAAATGGAACATTATGACAAACTCTACAAAAAATTATGGATAAATCCAACATGCATGGATGAATATGGGGAATAAAAGATGTTTGGATGAATAATTGTGAAACATAACATTCATAACCTATATATAATCCCAAATCGTATGATTATTTCTAAACAAAAACAATAGAGTAATGACAGAAATAGAAATAATGTCATATATTTTCTGGTTGGGGATTATATATTCCTAATCAAATATCTATGGAATGGATCTATGAGATTCATAATTAATAGAGAACTAAATCAACAATACTTCTTTCAAATTGTGGTTCTAGAAAATATTTGAGATGTTCTAAATCTGATAAAAATTATAAATTACCATTAAAATATATATTAAGTTTTAAACATGTACTTATATTAATTTATTCTTTTATAAGTGAAGGTCATACCTGAAAAAATTCATATTGAGCTAGAATTTGACATGTCATATAATGATTAACATATAATGATTATTGATGAAATTTAAAAAGGGTTTATAAGAAGGAAAATTTTAATGTTTTATGTTAGTAGGATTAATAAATTTAATAATGATGTATCCTATGATATTGAAGTAGAAATTAATGAGAGATATGCCCATTTAATTTTAGACAGGACATAAATTTTGCGGTTTGAATTTTATAAGGGAGGAATTTTTTTGAAAACTTCATTATATTTATAATGAATGAATAATTATTTCATATTGAATATATAATTATATTTCGAAATAGAGTAACATATAGATAATAAAAATATCAAAATAAAATTTCACATAATGTAATAATATTGATGAGTATAGTGATAAAAAATATAGGTAGAGAAACCACAATGAATAATGTTATAAATAATGATCTGCCACAGATTCTATAATTCCCCTATAAAGATCACTAAAACTAAACAAATAGTAAAATTAAACAGTTGAATTTTTTATTATGATTAATAATATCATGTTAGATGTTTAAATTTTTATTTTATGTGTATAATTAAAAACTATAATAATAATATTGTAAATATTGGGCGTAAAGTGTAATGTAACCATTAGGATATTACTATTTTTTTATAATATTAACTTATAATTATGACCAATAGAAATAATGATGTTTGGTGAAATATAAATATTAATTAAACCATTTTATTTTTTAATATATGGTAATGATGATATACAATTTATGCATATACGCGTAATGATATACTCAACATGTAGGGTTCTTTCCTTATGAAGAAGAAACATTATTACATGGGGAGTCAAAATCATTGATAAAATTTTTTATGACTAATAACTAAGAAGATAATAATTAACTTTGACTTTGGAAGAATTTATTATGGGAGTAAATTATGACTATTGAAATAATTAATAAATCCATATTTTTCAAACTACTCTATGAAAGCACTATAATCGTAGACAATACCATTATGGTGTATGATACTATAAAAATAGGTAATATATCTAGACCATAGTAAGAAAATTATTTAATTTTTTTTAAAATGAGAATGTTGTTAAATCAATGACATTATAGTAATTATTTAAAATCCACTCGAATATAATAAAAAATAATATAATTATATTTTTGTTTCGAATTAGAAAATCATTTTTCAAAATTAAATGATTGAATTTAATGTAATGTTTTATGAAATCTGAAAAAATAGAAGTATAATATATTTCTCTAAAGTGGAGTATTAATACACTATTAAATTGAATATTTTTTGATAATATAATTTTTAGTTGACCAAAGTAGTTTTTAGAATGTCAAAAAAGTTTATTATTACATAAAATCTAATATTTTAATATAAATAATATTATTTATCTTAAATTTTGATTTCCCATGTTTAGAATTTTTAAAAAAATATAATTTTATTTTTTAAATAAATATTTCAAAAACAATCCAACTAATTTGTATTCATAATTTTTTGAGACAATTATTTTTTTTTGGGAAAATATAATATGGTATAATTTCATAATAGTCACACCTCATAAGATACATTGTATGGTGAATCAGTGGTTATCCTAGTACACTCTTTAATGATGTCCTGGTTATTATCCATCACATATAGTTATTATTTCATGTTTACGTGTAATCCACATTCATAGAAATCCAAGATCATTTGATATTTTCTATTACATGTCATGTTTATATGATATTTTTGTCTTCTATGAGCTCATGATATGACTTTCTCACAATATGTATCATTATTAATCCAATAGATCCCTTACGATTATTTATTAAACAACCCCTTTCATGTAAATTTTCTCCTATTACTGTATGCAATATTAGGTGTAGAATGGATTCTATCTATAGATTATTAATATTTGAAATTCTAATTTTTTTAAAAACATTATTTGATTGTTTATGTATCTTTTTTTAAAGAACACTCAGTTTTTAGTTTCTAATTATGTTATTTTGTGGATATTAATATTAAATACTATAAAATAACATTTATTATAAATAGGAGTGGTTAAATTTACCCTATAATGTGAACACATATAATAATTATATGTATATGTTTGTCCATATTGGAGAATGTTGTTGAATTTTATTCCATGACTCTACACTAATCCATATTAATTAGACTGAAAACATCCACTCCAAAAATTTTACACTTTTAGAATTATAAATGTGATATTTATAAATAAATGTGTAGTTGAGTACCCTTCCCATGTAAGAATCATGTTAATTTGATCCACTAATTTTATCACCTTCTTAATGAAATGTGTTACCACTACATGATATCTTCCATTGATTAAGATTTAATCTTTATTTGGTTCAGCATGTGATGAAAAAAATTATATAAGTTATATTCATAGGCATTAACCAGACTAGTGGATAAATATTC
Organism: Viscum album; assembly: GCA_963277665.1. Classification (NCBI taxonomy): domain Eukaryota; kingdom Viridiplantae; phylum Streptophyta; class Magnoliopsida; order Santalales; family Viscaceae; genus Viscum; species Viscum album. The sequence goes on from OY728136.1 coordinate 413,049,832, forward strand.
CATCAACTCTTGATTATGGTCCATATCATGGATGAATTCCTTTTTTATAAATTAATCTGATTTAATTGGTTTTATATAAATTTATTAATCACCATAAATTTTTTTTGTTAAATATATTTTTGGGTAAATTATAGAAAACTGATTAAAGATTAGTACTCCAACTCATTTTTGGTTATATTTAATATATGGGATAAATATTATGAACCATCTTCACTCAATAATTAATGATCACCCTAAAAAACCACATAAAGGTTTTGGGTTCTCCAACCTGTCTCAATTAGGTTTCATAATACATCATCCAAATTGGTTTTCCAAATTTCAGAGGTTTAGTCAACAAATATGATTTCACAAAATAAGTTTTATTTTTCTAGGAGTAATTTTATTCTTGTTTGGTGGGCTTCTATAGTGTTACCAATTTTAAATTAAAGGATTTTAAAAAATTTATATATAGCATTAGATTCTTCTTATTACTTGTTGGTTATTTAGTAAAGTATTGGAGCAAGGGGTATCTTTCCTTATTGATTCCCCAATACAGTTTTGGGGACTAGGGTTATTCAATAAAAAATTTATTCCTATAAAATCATGAAAAATCTATAGTGATACTATTTTTATGATGCGAAAAATTGAAATCAATGCCATGGAGAAGATATTGTTGATGCATTGAACATGTATGTTTATTTGATTATATAATAGTGATTATGTATCAAGAAATCATTATTTATCATTGATAGAATCCAAATATAATTGAGAGTTGCTATCATTTAGAAGAATTTTTTTATTGAATGTTTAAGAATTTATGTGAGTCAATATAAATACCATGTTAGTGACATATCAGGGGATAATATTTATTTTCATTCACTATCATTAAATTCAAAAATAAATTATGTCTTGTTCAATAATTTTTTTTCTTTTTTATTATTCAACATATTTTTTGGTCTTTATTTTGGAGAAAGAAGTGGGATACTATGAATATTGGGTTTTACATTCTAATCCTGACATGATCGGAGGTCTAATCATTTCAAAAATAGACATATCATCTCATCTAGGACTCTCTTAGATATTTAACTCATGATTAGAAAAGTACTTATTTGTAACATACAATATGATTTAATGTTAAAAAGATCCATTATGATGTGAGTTCATATGATATAAGGGATCAATGGAAACTACATAACTTATATTATATTCCATTTATGGTGAGGATAATAACATTGTTATTTCATGAGAATATTTTAACAAGTGATTCTATTATAGTTTAAAACATTGTATTTTAGAACACTTGAATATAACACTATATATGGAGGCATGATGAGGATAAAAAGTAGTATAAATCCATGTTTTAATGAATGAGGTTTATTCCATGATTTATATATAAATGATATTGTTTGGAGTTTATATATTAGATTAGTTATATATTGAAATATACAAAGTATATATAGAACAATAATTATATTTGGGAAGAGAGGACAGGATTGATGTGTATCATCATCATTCAAATTAATCATAATTTAATGGCCCCTCATCAAATAATATTATTGTTATACTTATTCCATGTACCTTATAAAAAGTGGAATGGTCATTTTTCTATTGCTAATCCATCTAGAAGAAATATGTTTTATATTAAATTTATGTTCAATATTGTAATGGTATTATTTTTAGATTGATGAATAAGGACTCACATGATCACTAATGTATATAAAATTGAATTGGGATATCCAGAACTTGAATTTATGTTATAATAGGGTTTCCAACCCCTAAAAAGTTAAAATGGTTAATTTGAATTTTCCTTTCATCATGAAAGGTGGAATATTACAAAAAAGTGTATGGATATTCAAAATTCACAAAGGGTAGCATTAATTTTTTCTATCAATATAGAAGAATAATATTATTATTGGGATTAAGGACCACTATGGTAACTAAAATATACACTATTTTCTACAATTTTCCTCTAATATCAATGATTTTTTTGTAGTTTAATGTCATTAGAGAATAAATTTGTTATAATAGATTAATTTTTTCAATAATAATAGAAAATGTGTTTATGATGATTTTTTAGGTCCCCTCAGTATATATAACTAGTAATATGAATTTAATTCGTCTATAGAATATTTAATTGTGATATTTTAGTTTATGTAAATCCAAGATGACATAATGGTTAACATTTATTTTTTTTCAATTTAGGAATTGTAATTATTTTATATTGATTTTGAGGTCCCTAGGAATTCATAATTGTTCTTCTACATTATTATGGTATCTTTGAAGTTGAATTGGGATGAATGAGGGATGTATATGGTTCCATGAAGATGGTATTGACCTTGGAAAAAGATTTATACAAATACCATATGGAGGAATGAAGACACATGCTGATCATAGTCATAGTTTTAATCAAAATGAAAAAGTATAGATCTCATAATGGTATAATACTTATGGAAATTTTACAACCTGAAATATTATACACTATAAATATTTGAATTATATGAAAACTTTTTTGAATCCATTTTTTACTTCAAAATGCAATGATATAATATTTTTTAATTTCAAGGTCATGTGATGGGGACAAATGATAATTTTTTAATATCATTAAATAAGGAATGATGAATATATTAAATTATGTTTATATATATTTGACCATTGGGAAATTGATCCGATATATTTTATATTCTTGTGACATACAGATGTGTGGTATTAAAAATTCACAATACTGATTTAAATATGTAAATTTATTATAATTTTACTATCAAAGTAAACCACTAGATAATTTCGAGCCGTACAAAATTAATGATAAAAGGAATAACATAACCATGAAGATGAATACCGCATAATGTGTGGTAGCAAATACACCATAAAGACCTTAGAATAAGTAAATTTATCATCCTATAAAGGTGTGATACTTATGTTATGAAATGCATTTTATACAATATTATATCCCAATGTGTTTGGAGTGACAACATGAGGTGAAAGTATGTGAGGTGGAAAGAATGTGAATGGTATTTATACAAAATATTCATAGTTTGTATGATTGAATAAGAATAAATTTATGGTCGTTAACAAGAATGATGACTAAATCCTATAATACGAGTGAGGAATATATAAAATCATTATAGAGTTATAATTCCCATTGATGTAATTTTATGAGGTAGATGAACTCCCTAATTTAATATAATAATACACATTATTTAGTAGGGTATAGATATGTTTACAATATATCACATGGAGAAATTGAGTCCTTTTATAGTAAAGTGTTATTAAAATGAATTTAATTTAGCACTTACGTACACACATACCTCAATGTTCAGTACATATATTCACTGTCTATGTTTACTTTCTAAAAAATCTTTTTACACAAGAATTATAGATTCCATTATTCGTAAGATATAAATTAATGAATGGAATTGTTCTTCTAGTAATTTCTTATTGTGGGTCTCATATAGGATCATGTGATGAAATAGTCCCCAGATCCCAATATTGTTGGTTTTCCCCACGCATAAGGATTAAATTTTAAAACACCAATATTATATTCGACCATATATATCATATTTAGAATATATGGGAGTTTAATTACTTTATATTAAGAATTATATATTTTTTATATAAGAATAGGTTTTAGTAAATAGATAATCTTTTTTACAAAGGGGTTTCACATAAGCGGTTGTATAAAAGTAAAATCCTATGTGATTTCATACTTAAATTCCTTCTATAAAAGTGGTAAAAATATAAAAATACGAGCATAATGAGAAATTATTTGTAGATATTAGACATTAATAAATCCTAAAAAGTGTGAGAATATGTAATTATCCAATAATGATTTTTACAAAACCAATTATTTTTTCATATAAGTGATCGCACTCCACTGACATTATTGATGGTTATGTATAAGGTAATTCTATAAGATTCATGAATTGTGAATTATTATTTGTTTTATATATTGAAATGTGACATTTATATAACAATTAATATTTATTTATTATTTTATATGTTGTCACAAAATTAATTATCACATTCATAAATACTCAATATTTTCTAACGGGTTGATGTGTCAAGTTTTTTATATACGTTAATCTATGGATTATTATGAATAAAACATAATTTTCCACATAACCCTTAACATTTTTTTATATTCCATGATTTTTATTATTATGAAATTTTTCTTGGATTACATAGAAAATTATTTAATATTTTATCATTGTACAATATTATACTAGATAATTTTTCAGAAAAAGTGGTGTATACCCCAATTATTGTACAATATAACATTACTTTATAATAATCAATGTGTAAATAACTAAATAGATCAATGTATTATCTATTTGAGGAAAAATAAAATATTCAATGAAATAATGTGTTTTTTTTTCAATTTTATCTATTCTCAAGTGATATTATTTTATGTTTTCATAAAATCAATAAAATATATTATTAGTAAGCATAATTCAGAGTGGACTGAATTTCTAGTATAGTTGACTACATATAAAACCCATCTAAAGTATTCTTTGCACTAATTTCCCAACATCATCAAAATATTGTTTACATCATGTATTCATGGGAGTATTACTCACATTGTGTTATCTATTTCTAATGCACCCCACACCTATGCATTTTTATCTAGTTCATAATCTCAATAAAAAGGATGTTGTTACTAATACAGACCAAAAACACATTGTGTTGTATATTGGAATAAATATATGTTGTTGGATCATTCATCAAGGGATATTTATGTCCTATGCGAGACACTCTTCAATAACGAAGATGCATTCATAAATCCTTACAAAAAAGAATACTAGTTACACATAATATATTTAATTACAAACAATGATAATTATATATGAAACTACAAATAATTATTATATTATATCTAATTTGATTAATTTATTTTTTCACTCAAAATCATAATTCTATATGTGTAGTAAAGATTGATATTGTCATCATTAAATGACTATATGGGAACCTATGAAAGGATTCACTAGGTTTGGATGTTATTGGTTCATAACCATGGTAGGGGATTCCAATGTGTCTTTGTGAATAGATTTATTTCCCATGATGATTAGTAGAACATTGTAATGGCCCGAACCTCTCTGGTCCATTACTTTGTGAAAATATGGTGTTTGAGGTGTTCTGGGTGGTCAAGATAACTTATCCCTGTTAATTCTTCCAAATTTAGAATTATGTGAATAGTTCCTTTAGTGCACAGTTCTTTCAGTAACCTCTAATGGTATCCTCTCTTTCCTTTTCCAACTTTCCAATTCTGTGAATGGTTTGATTAGTGAACAATGTTCTATCAGAAAGGTTCATTGAATAGTGTTCTATCAGTGAGGATTCGGTGAACAATGTTCTATCAGTGAGGATTTAGTGAACAATGTCCTATTGGTGAGGTTCAGTGAACAATGTTCTATCAGTGAGGATTCAGTGAACAGTGTTCTATTAGTGAGGATTTAGTGAACATTGTTCTATAGGTGTGGTTTAGTGAACAGTGTTCTATCAGTGAGAATTTAGTGAACAATGTTCTATTAGTGAGGATTCAGTGAACAATGTTCTATCAGTGAGGTTCAGTGAACACTATTCTATTAGTGAGGATTCAATGAATAGTGTTCTATCCGTGAGGATTCAGTGATCAATGTTATATTGGTGATGTTCAGTGAATAGTGTTCTATCTGTGAGGATTCAGTGAACTGTGTTCTATCCATGAGGATTTAGTTAACAGTGTTCTATCGGTGAGGTTTAGTGAACACTGTTCTATCCGTGAGGTTTTAGCGAACAATGTTCCATCAGTGAGGATTCAATGAACAGTGTTCTATCTTTGATGTTTAGTGAACAATGTTCTATCCGTGAGGTTCTGTGAACAATGTTCTATCAGCGAGGATTCAGTGAACATTGTTCTATCAGTGAGGTTCAGTGAAAAGTGTTCTTTCAGTGAGGTTTTGTGAACAATTCTATCAGTGAGGCTTCATGAACAGTGTTTCCAGAATGGTGAGGACTATTGGTAACCTCAATCTGTAACCTCAAATGGTAGGTGTACAATAATGGTAGGTGTACAATAATGGTAAGTGTATAGTGTTTCCAGCTTCCTAAAAATTCGCTCCTTTGACGTTTCCATTGAGGAAAAATACATTTAAAACTTTATTTTATGGACACATAAGGCCGATTCAAAGGCCATAAATCCTATATTAATTATTCTTATGGCTTGATATGTTTTTACTTGGTCAAACCACGTGGGTTAATGTGATACGATTTTAACAGGGAATTAATTGTATCATAAATCGTCGCCCCATTAAATATTCAAAAGGGACATAATATCATCCTCTATTTATTTCCTCTTTATACTCAGCTATGAGATGCTAGATCCTTCCAATCCTTCCCATAGGACTTTCACAATTAAACTTTACTCCTCGGATTGGTTCCGCTCTATTTTCATGCAACCGAGCTATATCGGTCAATCTTTGATATAAGGTATGTTTTATTATCGTTCCTTTGGGGATCTTCTCTTCCTGTTTCTCCTTTCCATGTTTTATCATGTAATCTCTATTCATATAATGGGGTTTTTCTTGGGGATTGTTTGGTGCTGTCGTATCGTGGCATCCTCGAGTGGATGCAGTTTTTGAAAGATAGGGATCATGACCTGTTGTGTGGATAAAGAATGTGAGGAACTGTTTGAGGTAGGGGATTCATTGCTTCTCTTTTCTTTTATGTATAACTGTATTGTTAGCATGTTTAATCCAACTTTATGAAAATGAAATTGACATAATAAATATTTTAATCGGATAAATAAATTGACATCAATTTTATGTTAATTCCTATTGTTTTGCATGATATTATGATATCTATGCTTTCTTTGCTAAGCTGTTTGTTCTTGATGGAAATAGGTAAAGAACATAAACCAGGATTAATTGATAATTGTTGGCTAAAGATAAAGGGGCATGAAAACGAATCTGGTTCTTGTTTTTAATCAAATTGGTGCAGTAGCATGTTTAATTATTTGTGATAGCTGACTATTAGGTTTCCCGAATATAAAACCAATAAATAATAAATCAGTTAACCCAAGATGGATTAAAGAATTGGTTGTTGTTAAAATATAATTTCTTGTAAGGTTTTGAGTTACCCTCTTGTTTTTTAAGGGCTAATATCCCAATTATGAAGATGTTTGTTTTACTACTTGTTGTGTTTTAATGTTAGCCTAGATGGTTGTGGTAATAAGTGGAGTTATGGAGGCCCTTTTGGTTGCGGTAGCAGATGACTCCTAGAGTGGTGAGATGCATCAGTTTATGCATGTGGGTATCGGGGAGGACACTTGGGATGATGGAATGGGATGGATGTGATTGTTGGATTCCTAGTAATTTTGATTGGTTGTTTCCCTACTTTACTTTTCCCCAGTGCTCAAGGATGCTGGTCTTAATTACCCTTCTTCCGAAAGAGGCAAAGACACGCTGAATATGCCATATGACTTCCATGTTTATATTCTCAAGGAAGGATGGGTATATGCTCTTGCTATAAGTGGAACAGTCTTGGAGAGTAGTACATCTACTCACCGTGTTTCCCCCCCTTATGTTTAGTATATAATGTTTTTCTTGAATGTTTGGAAATGTTGGAACATATTACCATAATGAATAATTTAATAAAAGGTGTTAACCCATGGGGCTGGAGATGCTGGAACATAATGATGAGGTTGTAATTTTTGAAAAAACAGTATCCTTTGGGTGTGATGTTAATGAAATTTAATATGGTATTGTTCCTGGTTAATTAATGTTTTATGAATTAATTAATGTATAGTGGAACTGATAAAAAGGGAATGAAGTAATCTAATAAAGCTCTTTAAATTTTTGTTTGCTTATATGATACCTAGTCTTAGATGTAGCAGCCCAGAGTCTAAGAGATGTTATCTGCAATTGTGTCTAAGACTAGGTAATGCATATAGTGTGGTTGTGAGATATAATATATCATGTACTTTTTCTGTTTCAATACACTACTCGGCCTTGTCTGTAAGGGAAAATGACACACTGGGGATTCTAAGCCTTGGGAGTGTGTTTTCCCCAACATTCCAATGGGAGGATGGATGGCTAACTACCCCCTTTGGCACCGCTCTCTTCTCATGGTAGTTAATGGCGCTGGCTAGCACATTGGTTAGTTTTCCCCATATATGTGTGTAGAGGGTTGTAATGGATTGTGGTTATTAACACACATATATTCTGAAAATAGTATTCTATGGACTACTATTGGTGTAACCTGTATAGATTGTGATGGCATGAGGATACTTACTCAGTGTATGGGCTGTATTGGCTTAAGGTATAATACCCGACATATGATACACTTTATGCGAGCTGTGGTGGCTCCCAGAAACGACCAGGTTACTTTGGTGTGTGGACGTGGTGGTTTTTTTGCACGAGGTGCATATTGTGGTGCTTTTCCCAGGTGTCTGTGGGAAATCCTTTTTGGAGAGAGATGCTCAGGACGTGCGACATTGGGGAAAAGAGGCAAACCAGTGGGGAAGTAGTGGTGGGGTACCCTTGATATTCATTATTATATGACATATTATTATATGTGTTACTTGGTCAGAGTAGCCATGGTGAGGTTGGGAACTTAGTATACATGTTTAGATAATGAGTTAGCTTCACATGTTGTTCAATGTGCTTTAGCATGCTTTATTTACCATTGCACGAGAGGCTTCTGGGAGGATCCTAAGGAGTATACTATCATACTCGCCCAATGTATATATAACTATTTTTCAGGACACTTGAAGCATGTTTGATATTAAGAAGGTTTCTACTAGCTTATGGTTGCTGGAGGTGATCAGGCTTGTGGTTGCTGCTGTTTTTACATTCTTTTGGGTACTTGCAGTTTTTCCCTTCATTTTGTAGTATGTTTACATGACATTTCATATATGCAATGGGGTTTCTTTTATATTCCAGTTCTGAGTTGGATTTTATTGGTGTCTATTTTATCTCTCTCTCCCATATGTGTTCTCTTATAGGGTAATGCCTCCCATTTGTGGGTTTACTATACCCTCAGTACTAGTTTCCAACCTGGGGCCTACTAAAGGCGGGACTCTGGGGTCATTATCTTCCTTATCACACAACCGACCTAGGAGGGGTACACTTTGTGGGGAGGGGGTCATGATAGAGTGGTATCGAAGGTCTGGATGAGGGATATGATGAAGTTTGGAGTTAGGAACAAGTGAGGTTTCATGGGTTGGTAGGGAAACTGTGTCATTCATGTTTAGAAAGTGAGGTAAACACTAGAGACTGGCTGAGAAATAGGTGTTTAGGGCCCCCTATGATCTGATGTACAGACCTTTAAGTTTACAATGGCTACTAAAAAAGGTGATACAAGTTTCTGGGCAGAGGCTTAGGAAAGGATCATGCATCATTCTTTTTTGTGCATGTGTTTGAATGGGTATACCTTGGGATTGAATAACCTAAAATTAATAAAAGATAAGAATTAATTAATTAATCTTGAGTCTTCTATATTCCAGGTCTAGGAACTCTAATAGTTGTTATTTTATAGGTATGGCTGCAGGTCAACATCCTCGACAGGTTTTCACAGAAAATGTCTAGCAGGATATTCCAGTAGATCACCGTAGGGTATAGGTTGAAAATGATGACACTTTGAGGAAGAAACTCTGAGACATTCAGTGCCAAAGTCTGTATAAGTATGAGGGAAATTTTTTAGAAGCAGTTACAAAAGACTGGTTAGAGGAGGTCAATATTGGATTCAGTTTGATTCGTGCTCGTATGTAGCACTGGGTGTCATCAGTTGTGATGATGCTACGTAGAGCAACAAGGCAGTGGTGGTTCTTGTTCGTTGAGGTTCATGAGGAGTCAACGATCTCATGGGAGGAGTTCCGAGACAAGTCTAGAGTCGAGTTTCTTTCATAAACTGTGAAGGTGTCTAGTCACTAGGATCTTCTTACCCTTCGATAGTGGAGCTCCAGTGTTCGATAGTTTGGAATCCATTTCAGGAACCTTTTATGATAGGCTTCATACTTGCTGCCAGATGAGGAGGCCAGGGTGATGCATTTTGAGGAGGCATTGCATCCAGAGATCCAGTTCCAGGTCACCACATTTATGTAGAAAACATATCTTGAGGTGCTAGAAAGGATAGAGGTTGTTGAATGGACTTTTTCCAGGACCAGATCATCATGAGGGGGAATTGTCATGATTCTTCATGAAGAAGAGCTATGTTCTAGGGTTCTCGGTTTCCAGGGAAGAAGAGTTTCCATTCAGCCGGGGGTAGGTCCCAGCCCTTCAGATCTCATTTCTCTAGAGGCAACAACTCTTAGGCCTATTCCAAGGGATCATGCACTTGTTTTAATTGTGGTGTTCATGGTCATCAATAGCGGTAGTGATCAACCTTTCAGAGCGATCATCATGCACTGGGCACTACGCTCCAGGTTCCTCCATTGAGGAAGTTATAGCTGAGGCAGCAGCAGCCAGTTTCAGTAGCTTTAGATCAGAAGATTGTATATGGGGATGGTAGATGATATCCCCATGATGCTCCATATCCACAAAGAGAAGAGCACGACCATGGTGGTGGTCGTCATTAGGGTCAGAGAGGCCGTGGAGGAGGTCATGGTCACCTTCATGCTCTAGCATTTCCATCTCCATGTGAGTCAAACGTCGTTCAAGGTACCATTTTATTGTTTTCTACCTTGGTGTATTCCTTGATTGATTCAAGAGAGACACACTCTTTCATATCACATACCCTTTTCCATGCTTTGGGACTTGAGTTAGAGAGGCTTCCAGTGCCGTTGGCATTGACTATTCCAGTTGGAGGTCGAGCAGACTTGTTTGAAGTATGTAGAGACTGTGAGCTAGTGTTTGGACAACACCTCTCTTTAGGATATTTCTTATGTTTAGGAATAAAACCATATGATATCATCCTTGGCATGGATTTGTTGTATTTAGTGTAGGCTATCATGGATTGCTTCAGGAGGATGGTCGTTTTCATTGGTGGAGATGGAGAGAAATCGGTGTTTGTTGGTGAGCGAGACCCTCAGATGGGTCATAGTCACTTTCCATCCTTATCATCCAAGATGGATGAGATGGTGTGGAGTTCTTCATAGGTTCAGAAGTTGTCATTTTCTAGGGTCGCAAAGGAGTACCTTGATGTCTTTCTAGAAGATGTTGTAGCAATATCCCCTCGACGAGAAATTGAGTTTAGGATCGAGCTACATCCAGGAGATACTACTATCTCTATGTCTCCATATAGGATGGCCCCTTCTGAGTTACGAGAGCTACGTATACATCATGATGGTTTGTTACAGTGCGGTTTTTTTGTCCAATTGTGTCACCGTGGGGTGCACCAGTTTTTTTCGTGAAGAAGGCCAACGACAGTTTGCAGTTGTGTATCGACTATCATCACTTAAAAAAAGTGACAATAAAGAATAGCTATCCTCTTCTGCATATTGACGATTTATTTTATCAACTATAGGGTGCGAGTTGGTTCTCAATGATCGACTTGCGGTCAGTATATCATCAGATGCGTGTGAAGGATGAGGATAACCCAAAGACCTCATTCCATTGTCGTCATGGGCATTTTGAGTTCATTGTAATGACATTTGGCATGATGAATTCTCCTTCTGTATTCATGGGATTGATGAAATCCTTTTTCCGTGAGTTGCTGGACAAGTTCGTGGTAGTTTTCATCGATGACATCCTTGTGTACTCCACATATAAAGAGGTGCATGCAGAGCATCTACAAGACGTTTTGGGAGTTCTTCCCCCACATTAGCTATTCAGGAAGTTATTAAATTCTGAGTTTTGGGCTTGATAAGTCCGTTTCATGGGGCATGTTGTGTCCCAACAGGGAGTAGCTGTGGATCCATCAAAGATAGAACCAGATGTGTCATGGAAAGCCCCCAATATAGTGTCAGAGGTGTAAAGTTTCCTTGGTATCACATGCTACTACAGAAGGATCATAGCCAATTTCTCATGGGTTGTGACTCTGCTGACATCTTTGACTAAGAAAGATCATACATTCATATGGACTGATCAGTGTCAGGTAGTATTCGATTATCTAAAGGAGAAGTTAGTAAGTGCTCCAATCCTTTTCCATCCAGCTGAGGGAGTTTATTTTGATTTTTTCTATGATGCTTCACATCTGGGGTTAGGCTGTGTTCTCTTGTAGCAGAGGTCAGTTGCTTATTATGGGTATCGGTTATTGCTTCCCCATGAATGCAACTATGCCACCCATGATCTTGATTTGGTAGCCGTGGTGTTTGCTTTGAAGTTGTGGAGACATTACCTCATTGTTGAGCGATCTGTGGTTTTCACTGATCTTAAGAGTTTGAGGTATGTTTTCTCCCTACGTGACTTGAACTTACGACTATGTCGGTGGATGGTGTTATTGTAGGAATACAACTTCGAAAGATAATATACACCTAGAAAAGGGAATATTGTACCTGATACGCTGAGTTTAAAGTCACGTAGTAATGCAGTGCATGAATCCGATGATTCCTAAAGAGTAATGGAAGAACTGTCAGCATTGTATCGTGAAATGAAAGAAGATGGGGGTAGATGTTGTCTTTTTCAAATGATGGTACAGTAATCCCTGATACAGAAGGTGGAAGAGTCCTAGTTGGTAGATCTAGAGGTGGAGTTTTGGAGAGACCGATTTGCTTGAGGTAAGGCCCCTAATGGTTGGTAGGAGGAAGAAAAACACTGATTGTTGTGTCATGGAAGGCTTTTTATACCCTTGATGATGTGAAGGATGGTTCTCAGATAGTTCCATAGTTCTCATTTATTAGTACATAATAGAGTGAAAAATATGCACCGATCCTTGAGGAGTCAGTTTTGGTGGCTTGGGCTGAAGCGTGCGGTTGTAGAGTTTGTGTCTCGATGTTTAGTCAGCCAGAAGGTGAAGGCTGAACACTGTGTTCAGGTGGTCTTCTCCATCCATTAGTGATTCCTTAGTGGAAGTGGGAGGACATCTCAATGTAATTTTTTACTAGTTTACCTTGAGCTCCAGGAGGACATTATGTTATTTGGGGGTTAGTGGATCGTTTAACAAAATTAGCCCACTTCATAGTAAGAAAAGAGTCAAGCACAGTGGCTGTTTTATCAAGGCAGTATCTAGAGGAGGTGTTGAGACTTCATGGAGTCCCTAGGATGATCATTTCTGATTGAGATTCTCATTATTCCTCTAGGGTGTCGAGAGGTCTCCAATATTATTTTGGATCTCAACTATGCCTTAGCACTACTTTTCATCCTCAAATGGAAGGTTAGATACAACAAACCATCAAGACTCTTGAAGACATGTTATGCTCTTGTGTTCTTGATTTTGGAGGGTCATGGGTAAGGCACTTACCCTTAGTGGATTTCTCTTACATCAATATTTTTCACTCCACCATTGGTATAGAAACTTTTGAATCCTTGTATGGTCAACCATGTTGATCACCGTTGGGCTGGCCTGGGGTCAGAGAGTCAGCAATTATCATACCGGAACTAGTACAGAATACAAAAGAGATGGTTCAGGTGATTCGTGAGAGGATGAATATAGTGCAAGATCGTCCGAAATCATGTAATAATCAAATAAGGAGGCCCTTAGAGTTTAATGTTGGGGATCATGTGTTTTTAAATGTGAATACCCATCATGGGTAGAGAATGTTTGGTCGTGGTAGTAAGGTTTCTCCCCAATTTGTTGAGCCTTTCGAGGTGATAGCTCGTGTTGTAGTTTAGGCGTATCGAGTAGCACATCCCCCATAGATGAGTCAGATACATGATGTTTTCCATGTATCATAGATCTGTCATTATCATCATGATGACTCTCACATCATCCATTGGGGAGAGATCGATGTTGACGAGGATGCAACTTTTGAGGAGTGACCTGTGGAGATCCAAGACCACAAGCATAGGGTGTTGCGCGGGCGTTCTATCCCCTTAGTTCATGTCTTGTGCCGATAGGGTGGAATGTAGGAGAGTACCTGGGAACATGAATCACAGATATGTGCTCAGTACTCAGAGTTGATTGATGTTTAACTCTTTTCATGTAATGATGTTCCCTTTGTTGTTAGACCTTTCATGTTTTATTTATGATTTTTCTTTTTTTTTGTGGCTTGATATCTTTTGAGAGGTTTCTCGATCGGTGGATGATCGGACCCCATTTATTTTTTTGTCTCTTTAGGTTGGTTTTGAATTCTCGAGGAAGAGAATGTTTTGAAAGGTATCTGATGTAATGTCCCGGACCTCTCCGGTACATTACTTTGTAAGAATATGGTGTTTGTGGTGTTACAGGATGTCATGGTGACTTATCCCCAGTAATTATTCCAAATTTACAATTATGTGAATAGTTACATTAGTGAACAGTTGTATCGGTAACCTCAAACGGTAACCTCCCTTTCCTTTCCCAAATTTCTAATTCTGTGAACAGTTATATCTGTGAACAATGTTATATTAGTAAGGATTACTGAACACTGTTCTATCAGCGAGGATTCAGTGAATAGTGTTCTATCAGTGAGGATTCAGTGAACATTGTTCTATCGGTGAGGTTCAGTGAACATTGTTCTATTAGTGAAGATTCAGTGAACATTGTTCTATCAGTGAGGATTCAGTGAAAAGAGTTTTATCGGTGAAGATTTAGTTAATAATGTTCTATCAGTGTGGATTCATTGAATAGGGTTCTATCAGTGAGGTTTAGTGAACAGTGGTCTATCAGTGAGGATTCAGTGAAAGATGTTCTATCAGGAATGATTCAGTGAACAATGTTCTATCGGTGAGGTGTAGTGAACAGTGTTCTATTAGTGAGGATTCAGTGAATAGTGTTCTATCAGTGAGGATTCAGTGAACAATGTTCTATCGGTGAGGTTCAATGAAAAATGTTCTATCATTGAGGATTCAGTGAACATTGTTCTATCCGTGAGGATTCACTGAACAATGCTCTATCGGTGAGGTTCAGTGAACAATGTTCTATCAGTGAGGTTTCAGTGAACAATGTTCTATTGGTAAGGTTCATTGAACAGTGTTCTATCAGTGAGGTTCAGTGAAAACTGTTCTATCGGTGAGGTTCATTGAACATTGTTCTATCAGTGAGGTTTAATGAACAATGTTTCCAGAATGGTGAGCTCTATCATTAACCTCTATCAATAACCTCTAACACTTAGTGTATAATAATCGTAGCTGTACAGTAACAGTTGGTGTACAATGTTTCCATCTTCCTACAAATTTGCTCCTTTGACGTTTACTTTGACGTAAAATACATTTAAGGCCTTATTTTAAGGACTTTTATGACCTATTGAAAGGCTATAAATCCTTTATTAATTATTCCTATGGCTCATGATGTTTTTACTTGGTCAATCCGCATAGGTTAATGTGACCCACTTTTAATGGGGGAATTAAGCGTATCTTAAACAGTCGCCCAATTAAATCTTGAAAAGGGATAAGACATAATCCCCCCTTGTTCTTCCACTTTGTTCTTGGATATGATATGCTAGAACCTTTCAATCCTTCTCATAGGAGTTGCACAATCAAACTTTACTCCTCGGATTAGTTCCAATCTATTTTGATGCAACCGAGCTATATCGATCATTCTTAGATATAAGGTATGTTTTATCGTCATTCCTTTGGGGATCATCTCCTCCTATTTCTCATTTCCATGTTATAGCATGTAATCTCCATTCTTCTAATGGGGTTTTTCTTGGGGATTGGTTGGTGATGTCATACCGTGGCATCCTCGGGTGGATGCAGTTGTTCCGAGAGGAGGATTGTTACCCGTTATGTGGATA
This sequence comes from Viscum album, assembly GCA_963277665.1. Lineage (NCBI taxonomy): Eukaryota > Viridiplantae > Streptophyta > Magnoliopsida > Santalales > Viscaceae > Viscum > Viscum album. The sequence goes on from OY728136.1 coordinate 413,065,535, forward strand.
AAGAACGTGAGGAACTATTTGAGGTAGGGGATTCATTTCTTCTATTTTCTTTTACATGAAATTGTATTTTTAGCTTGTTTAATTCCAATGGATGACAATGGAAAAGAAATAATAAATAATTTAACCAAATAAATAAATTTATATTGATCGTATGTTATTGCCTCTTGTTTTTTTAGATATTGTGATATCTATGCTTTCTTTGCTTAGCTATTTTTTCTGGATGGAAATCGATAAAGAACGTAAACTAGGATTAATTGATAATTGTTGGCTAATGATAAAGAGGCATGAAAACGAATCTAGTTCATGTTGCTATTAAAATTTGTGAAGTAAGCATGTTTATTTATTTGTGATAGATGACTATTAGGTTTCCTGAATTTAGAACCATTGAATAATAAATCGGTAAACCCAAGATGGATTAAAGAACTAGTGGTTGTTAAAATATAATTTCTTGTATGGTTCTGAGTTACCCTCTTGTTTGTTTAAGGTCCAAGAGCCCAATTGTGAAGATGTTTGTTTTATTTCTTCATGTGTTTTAATGTGATCCTGGATGGTTGTGGTAATATGTGGAGGCATGGAGGCCCTTTTGGTTGTGGTAGTAGATGATGCCTAGAGTGGTGAGATGCATCGGTTTATGCATGTGGGTGTTGGGGAGGAAACCAGAGATGATGGAATGGGATGGATGTGATTGTTGGATGATTGGTAATTTTTATTGGTCATTTATCTGCTTTACTTTTCCCCACTGATCAATGTAGATGCTCTTACATACCCTTATTTAGAAAGAGGTGAAGACATGCGGGGTATGCCACGTGCTTTTTGTGTTAATTTTCTCAAGGAAAGATTAGTATATACTGTTTTTATAAGTGGAAAAGACTTGACAGGTAGTACATCTACACCCCATGTTGATCCCCCATGGGTTTAGTAGCATATAATGTTTTTATATAATTCCTTGGATTGTGGGAAAGTATTTATATAATGAATAATTGAATAAATTTTGTTTTCCCATGGGGGTGGAGATGTTGGAACATAATGATGAGGTTGTAATTTTTGAAGGAACAATTGACTTTGGGTGTGATGCTAATGAAATTTAATGTGGGATTATTCATGGTAAATTATTTTTTATAGAATTAATTAACATATAGTAGAACTGATAAAAGGGAATTAATTAATATGATAAATCTCTTTAAATGTTTGTGTGCTTATAGGTGCCTAGTCTTAGAAGTAGGAGCCCGCAGTCTGAGATAAATTTGCTACAGTTATGTCTAATACTAGGTAATGCCTATAGTGTGGTTGTGAGATATAATATATCCTATAATTTTTGGGTTTTTATACACTACTCTACCCTATCAGTAAGCGAAACTAACACCCTGGTGATTCTGCGCCCTGAGGGGTGTTTTCACCAACATTCTGGTTGGAGGATGGATGGCTAAATAACCCCTTTGGACTCGCTCTCTTCTCTTGGTAGCTACTAGTGTTAGAAGGCACATTAGATAGTTTTCCCCACATATTTGTGTAGAGGGTGGTAATGGATTGTGGTTATTCACACACATATTCTGGGTATAGTTATATATGGACTACTATAGGTGTAACGTGTATAGGATGTGATGGATTGAGGATCCTTACTCGTTGTATGGGTTGTAATGGCTTGAGGTATAATACCCAATGTATGATACATGTTATGCGAGCTGTGTTGGATCCAAAAAAAACCTCATTACTTTGGTATGTGGATGTGGTGGTTTTGTTGCACGAGGTGCATATTGTAGTGCTTTGCCCAGGTGTCTACCAGCAAGCCTTTTTTGGAGAGAGATGATCAGGATGTGTGATGTTGGGGAAAAGTGGTAAACCAGTGGGGAAGTAGTAGGAGGGTACCTTTGATATTCTTTATTATATGATATATTCTTTTATGCGTTACATGATGAGAAAATCCATGGTGAGGTTGGGAACATATTATACCTGTTTAGGTGACGAGTTAGTTTCACTTTTTGTTCACTGTGCTTTACCATGATTTCTTTACCTTTTCACGAGAGGCTTCAGGGAAGATCCTTCTAAGTATACTATTATAATCACCCTATGTATATATAAACTGTTTTTCCAGTCACTTGGAGCAGGTTGGGGATCTTACTAGTTTCTACTAGCATGTGGTTGCAAGAGCTGTTTGGGCTTGTGGTTTCTACTGTTTTTACATTCTTTTGGGTACTTGCAGTTTTTCCCTTCAAGTTGTAGTACTTTTTCAAGAAATTTCATATATTCACTTGGGTTTCTTTTATATTCTAGTTTTGAGTTGGAGTTGATTGCTGTCTATCTTATCTCTATCTTCTACATGTGTTCTCTTAGAGGTTAATGCCTCCCATTTGTGTGTTTACTATACCCTCAGTGGTAGTCACCAACTCAGGGCCTACTAGAGGTAGAACTCGGGGGTCATTATCTCCCTTCTCACATTGTTGACCTTGGAGGGGTACACTTTATGGGGAGGGGGTTGTGATACACATAACATGACACATCACATGAAATCTGAGCATTTGGCAAGGATCATAATGGTGATATTAATGATCCTAAATTCATAATAATTCCAAAAAGAATAAATTCTATAGGATAACACTATTTTCTATATATTTTTATGATAGTGAACTAATACTACATAGTTAATAGTTCAGGATATTGGTTTGTGTGGGAAAAAAGTTTTTAGTGGCCTTTTCTTGTTTAGTATAGAAATTAAAAATGATGAAGCTATTTTATTGAAATCCATAAAATGGATATATGGTCATTTGAATTAATGAGACCAAGGGATGAATATAAACACAAATAATACGAGTAATCAAGAAGAAAATGATGACTCAAGGAATATAGGGAAAATTAGTGGATAATCCTGACATAAGGAATATATGGAAACAGATAACAGAATATTGACTAAATTCTTATAATGATACATGTAAGGTAATCTCAACCAAATAAATATAATGAAACCAAATTATAGGGAATATAATTATAAAAAAGTGAATAAACATGAATCAGGGAACATAATAAGACATTGAAAATAATAATGTGTAATAGAATTTATGGAAACCAAGCTGAGATTTTCAACTCATTGTATATAAGGAAAAAATTAAGAGTAACTCAATGAAAGGAATTAATTAGGGGACTAAAAATAACCAAATCATATGAAAAAATATTTATAATAAGGACTTATACTAAATCCAATCATATCTGGAGGTAACGTTTTTCAATGGAAAAATCATGTGGTACAAAATTATAGCATCCCATTTATGATTAAGAATTTCTAAAAGGATGTGTTTCTATAAATATATGATTTTAAACTCAAAATAAAATCATTAAGTATTTGTATAACAATATCTAGATTATAATGCAAATGTATACCATTAGAAATAGGGTAGATCTGAATTTATGAAAAGTAATATTCATATAATATTGGTGATCGTTCTATATGGGTACTCTTTTATAAAAAAATGGGGTTTAAAGGTTCTTATTTTTGAATTTATTTCACGTACAACCTACTAGTGTGTAGTTTCTATGGATTCATTTTTAATGGTCACTATTTTGGAGAAAATATTTACATCATATGTTAGATGAGAAGTAAAATGAATATCTTTTTTTACACCCTCTCTCTCCTAATTTAAATTAGACATATATTCATTCATTTTAATGAAGGATAATGTAATTAGATTCTTTGAAAATTATAATAGTCTTCCCTTACACTTCTTATCCTCCCAAAAAATTCCCACATGATTTATTTGGATTCCCTCTCACATTAATTTTTTTTCAAGAGTTTATAGATGTGTCATTTAAATACATTCTATAATCAGACCTAAAAAGGGAATACATGACCTTGAAGAATGAAATAATTAGGGTAAAATATAACAACCTAAAATTTAAGGGAATTCTTATTTGAATTATATAATCTTACCAACCAAAAATAATAGATATCCTTGTGATTTTAATATGGATATTATGGATTATATATAAATTTAATGATTATTATTATCAATCATGAAATATGTTTCGTGATCATTAATGATTAAAAAATGAAATAAACTATTATATTCCCATTCATTAACATATAATATTGTTTTAATGTATCATTTACATGGTATTACAAAAATATTTATAGCTTCAATTGTGTTAAATAGTAATAAGTAATTATTGTCATTATTCCTCAAACCAATATGATATGTTGTTATAATGAATAATCATTGAGGTTCCAATAGTGTATTGTATTTCATATCATAAACATATGTGAAGGATTATGTTTTTTAGGATTCTTTAAATTATGAATTAATGTAATTCCATAAAATATTCCATTTTTATGGATATTTGATTTCCATATATTCATTTTTCTAAAAAAAAATTTAGATTAAAATAGAGATAACATTTGATCTGTACGCATGTTTCACACCATGTGTTATTAAATAGAATCATTTAAGATGAATTGAAAATTTTAAAATATTATTTCACAAAAATAGGTATTTAATAATACCCATGTCACTTAAAAAAATAAAAAATTTCATTCATAGTTTATAATATGTTTTTCATCAATATACAAAAAATTTAAAATAGTCACAGTGGATGTGTCTCTTAAACATATCCCTAGGAATGTAAAAATTATTTTGGAATCTTCATCCATCAATATGTGAGGTATTATTTAGAAAACGTATATCCCATTTACTTTTTCATCATGCACATAGATAATTTTTGTATAATATAAGAAATGTGTTATCTTAGGGAGGAATGTATGATAGGACATGTGAAAAGTTTTTTGGTATAATGATTTTAATTACAAAAAAATACATCCCCTTAAATTTATATTTTTTTAAAAAATTAATTAATTTGAATATAAGGTAATATATATAAATTTTTGGAATTATGAGAATTCCATGAAGGTTTATAAAGGTGAAACACCAATTAGGAAACTTTCACTTGTATAAGAGAATCATCTAATTGAAATCTCGATCCAAATTAAGAAACATTACATATGGTGTTTGGGTCCATAAGTAGAGGATCATGGCCTAAGGCATTTGTTTTTTCAAGTTGAAAAAGTCAAGTCATTAATTTTAGCATTTATGAATTGGGACATTAGAGGAAAACCTAATAATAAATTGAAGGCCCACATACTATTAATATTTATGGAACTAAATTAAAGTGTTCTTTGTATTTGTATTCTAGATAGGATACCTCGACAAAACAACTTATTTGATTTGAAAATGAATCAAACTACATGTAGTTAATAAAACATGAATTTTCATTCTTCTGTGGAATACATGAATGATGTATCCTCATTATTATATCTAGGGTGGTAGATATGGGATTATATTTAGTGTTTAATTATATTTTACTAATGTAAAACACCCACCATGAACATGAAGACCATATATTGTTAGGGTTCAAAATTTTTGAAAATTTATGAATGCGTTTTTGATAAATGATCTAATATAAACTAAGTATCTTATATGATTGTAAATTCAGAAATATATATATCATTAAAAGTAAATTTTCAATCTCATATGGGATCTTATTCTAAATATTTTCAATGGTTATAAAAATGATTGGATATTTTTTTATCCGTATATAGTTTTTAGTGTATGGATTATATAGTAAAATGAAGATGAATAAGGATAACATACAATGAGAGACATTAGATGAAATTTCGATTTTTGGTTTATTCTGTGACAAGTGATCCAAACACCACTATGTATCCTATATTAATTTAAATCATGAAAGACATTTTTTTAGAGTATAGTATCAATATCAATCAATATAAAATATAATATATAATAAAAAGGGATTATCCTAGTTCAGTTTTTGTTATCAAAAACATCATTTTGAATAGAAAAAAATACATAATGAAATCATAAAAAAATATATATTATACATTAGTTGGATAGTTAATATAGAATAAAAAAATATATGTTAATTACTTTTGTAAATTGTTTACCATTGAGTTATGTTGTTTGAGGTCAAGTGATCATGACCATATCCCCTTTGGTAATTATCTAAGAGGTGAATATCAATAGTTGGATTTGATGTTTCTTGCATGAGTATCTCAAAACAAGGAATTTGAGACGAAAGTATGAGTATATTGACATAATAAATTTTTTATTCATAGAATATACATACATATATATGAACTGGTAAAATAATTAGTGGTTATAGTTTTACGTTGACAATGTGTACAACACATGTATGAGTAAGATTGAGGGTGTTGGAATCAATTTGAAAAGTTGTGTTATATGAAGTGTAAATGAAATCATAATAATTAATTAGTGAATGGAGATATAATAGTGTCATTTATTCATTATTAATAGACATACCACCATCACTCTATCAGGAAATTAGATATGTGGTCAGAGAGTAATTTTCGTGGGAAGAAGACAATCCATCTTTTGAAAATATAGATAAGTGAAATATATTTTATTACCAAGAAGTTGCATTATTTTTTTAATTGGATACATTTATTTCTAATTCATATATATTGTTAAAATTATAGGACACTTTCACGGTTGTTGGAATCTTATGTAGATAATCTCTACTAATGTGTTTTTGTTTTTGATGAATTATACATCAATTTTTTAATTTATTTTCATATTCAAAATTATATTCACGAAGTTTTAAATAAAATTAAATGGCTGAACACTATATATTATATTCATTCATTATATTTAATGTGATAAAACATTAATTTTCTTGAGTACATTATCTTCTAAAAGGGACCACACTCTATATGTGAAAATGTTGCATTTCTATGCATAATCTTGTAAACATTTCATAGTTTAATCTAATTTTCATGTGGAAGAGAAGATCACAAATAACTACATCCTAGAACAACTTTTATAATTAAAATATATTTTAGTTTTATGAACCCTAAAATAATTTTATATTTTCTATTTGTTTATTAATATTTACCTAATCCATCTGAAGGAATTGATTTGTGAGCCATGATTTTTGATTTTATCAAGATTCAATTTTTTCATTTTCAGCCTTGAATGTTATTTTTCTATATATATCATTACTATACCCAATAATTTTCATATTCCATGAATGGGTAATTCTTATTGAGTGAATAAATTACAATTATTCAATCCTCCCATTACATGTATTCAACCTAATAATTTTGTATATCTCTTTTAATTTTTATTTAATTCCTTTAAATATCATCAATTTTGGGCTGAAGATATCCATCATATAACATTATAAAATTCTGAATTATTCTTGAGGTGATATAAGTAACGACATAAGAAAATTTGTGTAACCTAAATTAGGTAATTAGTACTGGATATGGAAAACCATCAAAATTATCAACAAATAGAATATCTACTCGTAACATTAGTTTTTTCATGGGAGATTCACATATCAAGTATTTTTATAAATCAAGTGGGTTATCTCAAATCATATTATCTAGTTTAAATAAAATTCATACCCAAATAGTATTTTATAGAACAATAACTTATCATAATCCATCAATTAAATTGGTTATGTATCATGAATATAAGAAAAAGGGTAGTTTAATCCAATTGATTAATTAGGTTATTGAATAATTATGTCGTATAATATGAATATGGGTGTCACATGAAAATGGTGACAAGTCATAATAAGATAACAAGTAGTAATATAGGGGATAAAACTACATCATTAAAAAAATATGGGGTTATGTGAGACATTTAAATCAGATGAATATATCCATATTGTGGAAAATATAGATATACATCTCATATTTTATTATAACGAAGAAGTTTAATTTCAAATAAAAAATCACCATATTTCAATTCTCATTGAATTAGGGAAATAATAGTAGAAAGATATGTTTTTTTATTTTTATGAAGAAAATTAGGACTCAATACACTGCCATGATGATAGCATAGAATTCAAATGTTTATACTGTATTTAGAGAGAAGTAAATGTTTATGATGTGTTTGATATCCATAAATTTTAGTCCCTCGTGTATTGAAAATTTTTTGAATGTGAAGGTATTTCACCTAAAATTTCATTGATTTATAGTCACATAGATGATTTTTATTCACAGTGTGTTGTGCAAGTCTTATTGTGAATGATTATATGCTATTATATTGGTCTGACCACATTGGTGGGGATATATATGATTCTCTAAAAAGGTTTCATCTATTAGTGTATTTTTTTAAAGAAGAACATGATGATTTCATGGGATTATTTGTAGTTACAAAATGATTGATTTTATATTATTTTACACTTAATTTGTTTTTAATACATAAAATTATATAGTTTTATTGAGAAATATATACGATTTTTCACATTCAACTCATTTTGGTTTATTATCCTAATTTAATTTATTATATTATTTTCTTTTAAATGATTTAATTTTAAATATAGTATTTACATTTAATCCTTATAAATTAAAAACTCAATTATTTCCATATATTTCAATTATATGTTTTCATCATACCGATTATTATGTAAGTATTATTTGGTTGTTTATGGGATTGTGTTCCCAAATAGTAAAGATGATGACTATGGTTGGATGGATTTGGATATGTAGTATTGAGTATTAAGATCATAAAACTATGAAAATATGTTGTATTAGTATATATAGAATCAGGGAAAAGGAAATATTGACATGAATTTAGGGATTGATTATAATATATACCACCTCAAAGTCTAGTGAACAGATTTTATGTTAATGATTCCAGGATTAAATTGGTGGTTTGTTTTAGGATATCATACCTAGGAATCATTATATATCCAAATAAGTAGGAATTAATCCAAAAATAGTTCTACAATTAAATATTATATTTTAATATAGAGAATAATAAATAAATACATGATTATAATGATTGATTATACACGGGTATGGTTGTTTGATAGTGATTGACTAATAAATGAGCTCAAAATAAGAATATTTGAATCACATGAAAAACCCAAACACTAGGATTGACTATAGAGTTTTATGGAAATGATATTTTATGCACCGAAGTACAAGATACGATTTATATGTGACAATACTAATCTTTTGGTATCATGAATCCATCCATATGCAATTCTTAGTAATATCTATGAAAATATATCCTAAGTACTAGAGAAAATGATTAGGATTCATTATACTGTTTGGATATAGTTGTAGGCATTACATGAATGGGAAAATTATTAGATCTAGAATTATAAATACTAAATTTTATATCTATAAATAAATAAGGATGATCATGAATCAATATATATATATTAACCATATATGAATCAATCCACATGATGTTATTGTATCAATGAAAAACTAGACCCCACATGAAAGACACGTAATGTGATAGAATATTATCATCATGTAATATAGGAATAAGCCTAATGTGAATGAGGTACTAGAAACAATATAAATTAAAATGGTTCCATTACAATTTATGTATGTAGGATGAATAGATTTGGGATACTGTAGGTATCATCATTAAGGATGTAAAAGACATGTAAATAGAATCTATGATTGTTTTTTGTACGAGATATCCATACATAAATATATATGTATTACTTATAGTAATCATGTTATATGATTTTTTAGTAAATGTAATTCTTATATTTGGTGGATTATGATTGGCATCAGGGAAGGATGGTATTGTCTTAGCAGTCAGAAATCATATAAAAGTGTATTCATAATTATATTGATATCTTATATATGTTTTAATTTTATCATATGATGTTAAAGCCACTGGAAAACTATATATAATTTATGTTCTTTCAGGATAAACTCCCCTAAATAGTGAAATGTAATGTTGGATTTTCTTTTTATCAATGCACTTGTGGTTATATATTATAGAACATGTTTCATGTATTTTTTTGTCAATAACTAAGACCTTATTTCATGCAGCCTAATGTATTCTAATAATTACTTGATGGAATTTATATTAGGTCATTAAAAATTGGATCTATGATGATTTATAGTGTATATTCATAATAATTTTACAAATATTCAATTCAATTAATACTGATTTTACATTAATAATTCTCAATAGTTCTTATAATGAATATGATCATAAAATTAAAATATATTTCAGATCACCCTAATCATTATTGATGTAGATAATGTATATAATTTATTCAGTTTTTCTAATTATGTAAAATTGAATTTTTAAAGTATCAAATATTTTTACAAATAGTAACAGATAAAAAACCACCACATCATTAGAAAATAACACTTGGGTCTAGAGAGTCATCTCTTTAGGTATAAAAAATACTATTTATAGTTGGTTGATTACAAAACATAGTTAACATTAACATGAAGAGGTGTATTTTTATAACTGGAAACATTTGTATCCTATTTTTTTAAAATATGAAACCAAGAGGATACAATCATTGTTATTGGTATTCTAAAAACAAAAACATAACTCAATTGTATTGGCTTTGAAGAAGAGTATCTAATTGAGGAATTTTTTAGGATTATGTTAAATTATAAAAAAATATCAGAAGTTGGTTGGTTTGATTATGAGTTATCTAAATACATTTTGGAACACTATGATTATACCATTATGTGTGGGATGTCTATTTAACAATATAGAATATACACTAATAAATAGGTGAAAAATTAAATCTCATAGAAAATAATATAATGTATAAATCTGTAATTGGTACATCTAGATCATTTTTTATTTAAAAATTATCACTTGTTATATAGATAATTGATGTCAATTTTTTTTTTCAATCCTCATAAATAAAATAAGATATGAATATAAAGAATGAATAATTATGTAATATACTGGAATGAAGTTAAATCTCATCTATTCATATGAACCTAGTAAACTTTAATGTCATATTGGATGGACATTTCACCATATAATATATCATTATTTGGCAGAGACCTTATATCATGATGTTTTGTGTCATGTGATAAGGAACATTCAATATAATGGTTAGATTCATCTAGCCTATAATTGCGTATTAGATGTGCATTATATAAAAATAAACTTCAATATATGATATCTAATAAATAAATTATGTAAAATTCGTTATGTGATTCTTTTAAACTATCAATACTTCATATATATTCTTCTAGAGACAATAAAAAAATCAACATTTTTAACATAATATAAAATTTAGTTCATTTGAAAATAACTTTTATAATCATTAATAAATACATCCCTAGGTCTCTTCATCATTCGGAGCTCAATATGATAGTTCTTAAATAAAAATTTTATATCAGCTGTATTAAATTCTCATAACCACAATCCCGAATCACATGTCTAAATCATATACATTACATTTCCAGTACGGATGTTGATAACTGTGACAATAATGATTCTTCTAAAATTTACATTATCAACTGGAAAACATGGATCAATTATAAGTATATAGACCTTTTATGATTATTTTATATTGAATTAATACTAACACATAACAACTTGGATACATAAGTAACGTTTTCATAAAGAAAAACATTAACTCCATTTATACCCATCTTCTCTTATTTCCCATCAGGTCATCAACATCATTTATGTGAAATAGTTCTTTGAAATAAATAATCCAACCACATTATCTATTTTCTGGGAAATGGGAAACAAAATAAGGGTGATCTCAAATCCTTAGTATGGGTAAAAATAAGAATTAAAAATTGAATGTCGTTAATGTTCATAAGAATTGTTATGTTTTTGATAACATAATTAAAGTGCATGAGAAAATCCAAAAATAACACAAAATCATAAATCCATATATCATTAAATATAAATGACGGAAATGGAAAGAGTCATCATAATCAATAATTATGTTCCATGTTTTATCAATATCAATTATAAAAAGCATTACAAATCAAAAAAATACAATAATGAAAACAATAATGTAACTTATGACATACTTTCTACAGCAGTATTTCAATCACCCTAACAAAAATAACAGCCATACAATATACAGACATACCAAGTTAATTAGTGGGATATCACAAACCCACCCATCCATTGTTTATCTGGTTACCACCATTCGTCAGCCTATCTTTTCGCTACCCATCAAATCGTTATAATGTAACCACCCATTATTGGATTATCACAGAATCAGAAATCATTAGTTTATAATGTAAAATCACACCAAAAGTATCGGTATCATTTTAAAAAATAACCCATAAAATCTTTCCTTTCATCATAAACTCAATGTAAAAACCATTATCACTTTCATAAATTGATTATCTAATAGAAAAAAATTATATAAGAATATATTTGAATGATGAGTAACACATGGAAAAGAATCAAGTTCTATAAAAAACACTTGAAAAAAGTTGTAATCCATCCTAAATATAATTATTATGGAAATAGTAAAAAATACCCACAGGGTAGGATACGTAAAAGAAGGTTTCTTTTCATTTATTAATATAAATTCCTTTAAAATATCATTTAATGTTTTTTGTGGTAACTTTCTTTTTAATTTGAAAATATATTTTTTAAAATAATGAAAACTAAAAATGATTTTCATCAAAATGAACTTAGCAAACATATAATGGTATATTTTAAAACTGTATAATTAATTTATTGTATAAAATATCCTCTCATAACTAAAAATTCCATTTTAATAAAAACTTTTATATAGTTATTAAAACCAAGGTTTTGAAAGAACAATAATTTTAGATCGATGGGAGAAATGATATCATATTTTCTTAAACAAAATATTCAGAAACTTTATGTACCAAATAGCGAGGATATGGTAAAATTACATGTGAATATCAAGAGTAAAAACATAATAATTTAATTTTTGATAATTATAATATTTGAACATTGAAGACATAATCTTATAGAATCTTGATAAATTATGATATTGTGAAGAAATTCACATACCACATTGGTATATTTGAATCGCAATCCCCAAGTAATAAGAGAATTAAATAAATCTTATAATATGATGAAAATAATGAGGTTCATGATAAATGTAACATTCATAACTAAGTTCCACAGATCATTTCCAAATTCCATATGGTCACATGACCTTAGGCACACATCCTCATTTTCCATAGGTAGCTGACTAGTAGCGAGTTAATAATATAGATCATTGAAAAACAATAACCTATTTTGAAATATATTACAACCTTTTAAATAAATAAACAATATACGAACAACATAATAATAAATAGACCAATCTAGTATCTCATGATTACCAAAACATGAAATAAAATATCCATACTAAATATTAGATATTTCATGCCCAATTCTTGTCAAGTGTCAATATGAGAAACCCAAATTATAAAATATATTTAAAAATCCCAAGTTGGTATAGACATTAAGTTTGGTTCCATTATATATTATCATCCCAATTAAATCATCTAACATAAGACCTTTTGCCTTATTCATTCTTCAAACCTGAAATTAATTCATGTACCAATCAACTATCCCAAGTATGGTGTGATTACAACTCAGTAGGCCACCACCAATTGAAACTAAAACAATATCCACTCACTAAATCTGTATGAAGTTTTATAAATAATAATGTACAATCCAAAAGTATATAGTTTTCACGACCCGCCTTCACCAAAAGGAGGGATGTGTCAGCAGATTGCCAGGCCCTTCTTTCTTTAAGTTGAAGGAGAGATAATGGCCCTTGAAACCTGCCCTCAATAGGTCCCGGAGTGGCGACTAGCACCAAGGGTATAGAATCACACACTAAATGGAAGCAATTAACCTTTTTCTTTTAATAGGATCGGGAGATAAGATGGTAAATCCCAACAACACCAAATGAGGAAAATTAAAGTAATGCCAAGAACCATTCCCAATGCATGTTACAGAAGTAAAAGCCACAAAGTACAAAGTGAATATAATGGTAAAGTACCAAAGAAAGAAAAAAAACATCAAGTGCAACTGCCCCAAAGGTCCGAGCTAGTATGGTCCCACGCGATCCCCGAAGTCCTCCGCGAAACCTGAAAACAGTTTTATATATGTTGGGTGAGAAAACAATTATAATCAGTAGGGAAAAACAAAGACTCTCATGCACTAGTGGGGGAACGTACTAAAGTCCCATGAGAAAAAGAGTTAACCAAACACCTATCAAGGTAAACTATCCACCCAAGTATCACCAAGGAACACTCCCAAAACAACGCAATTCAAGTAATATATATAATAACACATCGATGTTTGGGTACCCTGTGCCACTTTCCCACTGGTTATTGAAGACATCCTATGCATCGAACCAATCCCGCCATTCTCACCGTAGTCCCACTACCACACCTCGCACGCACACACCTGAGCCATAACCGCACGCTGTCACACTGCCGAATCCCGCCCGTGAACACCTGGGCCACAACTGTCACACGTAACCATGCCTGCAAACACCAAGTCCAGAACAACCACCACCACACCCGAAGACACCTGGGTAAGAAGATCCACTGCCACGCCCGAAGATACCTGGGCCTCATCCCGAAGATACTTGGGAAACTACCTTCCCGCACACACCTAGGCCATAACCACCACACTACCCCTCCCGAAGGTTCTTGGGATAATAATGGACCATAGGCCATCACAGACTACCCAAAGATACTTGGGATATTCAAGAAAGGGAGCAGAAAAGGAGCAAATAACCAGCCAATGACAATAGTGTTGGGAAAAACACCCTCCCCCATGAAATGGGGGTGTTCGACGCTAAGTTCTCTACTTGGGTGGGGAACGAATAAGAAACACAAAACTACAAGTATATATATATAACAAGCACTATCCCAAGATTAGGTTTTTCAGCCAGCCTAAGGAACACAAATAACACTCAAGTACGAGTCACAAATATTTTCAACAAAACCCATTTGTCCCATTCGTTTTCATGTTCAGTAGTGATGTTTTATTAAGTTCTGAACCTACTTGGGAAACTAGTAAGCATAGCCACATGTCCAGGAAAGCAAAAAATCAAGCATTAACTACAACATCCACACCTGGTTCTATCGTAAATTCACAACAACGAAAGAAAACCCCATGATACAGCCCCATGTAAAATATCCAGGAGCCAAAAGGTTTCTCAACAACAGAGGATCCCACCCCAATCCGTGATATAAATAAGGTAACCACTCGTTAATAAAATTCAGAACCACTGAATCCATAACAACAGGGGATCCCATCCCCACCCACATCACCCAGAAAAAGGCCTGTGTAGTAAAAACAACCAAACCACTACCACTAAGAAGGCCCATTTCAGTATTTTCAGAATTATAATATTTAACACACTCCATGATTTTAATTTCCATGTGCTTTAACCGGGGTTATCACAGAAAGGATTGATCCTGTTTCCTCAATTTATTCTGTCGGATATACGTGATTAACCAATTTTTTTTCATAGCACGAGTTCACAACTACCAAAAAATCCATTTAAAACATCACCAGGTGTTAATTAGTGCACAGATAAAGACCACCAATAGCCATGGTTTTTAGTAGGCGTATGCCCACACAATTCAGAAAAGAAGATCATAAAACAGAGCAGCATTATCAATCACAGCCCCCCCTTAGTTCTTTATAGAATCTGTTCATTATCTTTATTTAGGGTTGGTTCATCCAATTATATTGAATCAAAATCATGACCACCCAGCATGATACACAAAAAAGGGATATATTAAAGAGAAATTCCCTACTTGTTGATCAATGATCGACGCTGATCCTGGGCGCGGAACTCAACGGATAGCGATGCGGATCGCCTGAACAAAAAGCGGTTCGTCTGAATGAAGGGTACTACTAGAATAGGGTGATTGAGAAAAGAAGAAACCCATGGAGATCCTTTTAGTTTATAAGGTCTGGGGACAGTTGGGATAACAATGTGGAACCGCGTAAGGAGAGGGGGACGTGGGTTGACCATGTGGCCCCACACGTTATTAAAGGGTCGAGCAGTTTAAACCGACGAACACACCAGGTTAATTCATTAAATAATTAATTAAAATATTTATGGACATTACCGGGCTTTAAAACATGCTTAAACGGGTCAAAATATGGTTAAAAACCCAATTTGTGCAAAAATGAGTGCTATTGGAAAAAACCCCCCGGGGGGGGGGGGGGTAGGCGAGAGCCACCGGTAGACCGAGAGCTACCAGTGGCTGACATAGATCGGTATCCGAGATACCAGAAGGCTTCATCTACCAATAAACCGAGCTACCGGTAGACCGAGCTACCAGTACACGGGAGCTACCGGTAGACCGAGCTACTTGTAGATAGAGCTACCGGTAGCTGTAGCTGCCGATAGACCGAGCTACCAGTAGACAGAGATACCGGTAGGCTGCGGCTACTGGTAGACAGAGCTACCGGTAGGCCTGCTACCGGTAGGCTAAGGCTACTGGTAGGGCTACCGTTAAGCCAAACTTCAACGAGATTCCCAGACCAGAAAACCCAACTTGAGATTTTCACAAAGTAATGGACACCAAAAACCCGGGCTATTACATCAGATACCTCTTAAACGATTCTCACCCTCAAGAATCAAAACAACCCATAAGGAAAGAGAGAGTCCGAACAATCACCTTGAAAGATAACTCTCAGAGTGAACCTCATTTTTAACTAAGAACGCCTTTCTGTCATGAACCAAGCAACATACCATGTCAAACTACCCAGCCAAGTGGGTTGGGGAGTCTCCTTCCCCATGTCCAGATACTATCCTCTTTGGGCAGCACTGACTCGCCCACACGGTTTTAATCGCATCGGCCTTAATGCATCTTGATTAGGGTTCGGGTCCTCCCCTCCACATATCCAGGACTTTTCACACACATTCAGAGGAAAGAAAACCAGTATTTCATAGCCAAAAGGTAAAACGTTTTACCAAAACATCTATAAACCGAACAGTACAAAACTCAAAACAACTCTGGGTACTGGGCACACATCTGTGCTTCCCTCTCCCATGTACTCTCCTCAATCCCACCATGTCTCCATAACACACGAAACAAGGGGATGGTTCACCAACGGAGCACCTTCTCCTCACGATCCTCTATCACCACTGGTCTTTCCACAAAAGTCACGTCATCCTCAATGTCTAGCTCTCCCCAATCAAAGAAGTGTGAATCATCATGCAGGTAATGACGAAGCTGGACACATGGAATAAATTATGTATCCTCAGTAGCGGCGGTGGTAGTGCTAGCTGATAAGCCACTTCACCAACCCGCCAAAACACTTCGAAGAGTCTGATGAACCTTGGAGAAAGCTTACTCCCTTTACCAAACCTCTGTTGTCCACGCCAAGGGGAGACCTTCAAGAACACGTGGTCTCTAACCTCAAACTCCAAGGGCCTCCTCCTGGTATCAGCATACATCTTCTGTCGGTCCTGGGCCTCCTTCATCATTTCCCATACGAGCTAAACCTTCTCTATCATGTTCTGCACCTCCTTCGGGATAAGGATTCCTGCCTCTCCTACTTCGGTCCCACACACAGGTGAACGACATGGCCTCCCGTACAAGGATTCAAATAGGGCCATACCAATGGTAGAGTGATAGCTATTATTGTAGGAAAACTCTACCAGAGGCAAGTATCGCACCAACGATCCTCCTGAGTCCAGAACACATGCCCACAACATATCCTCCAAGGTCTAGATGGTGCGCTCTGTCTGTCCATCTGTCTGAGGATGGAAAGCAGTGATAAGGCACAACTGGGTGCCAAAAGCATGTTGCAATCCTCTCCAGACTTGCGAGGTAAACTGTGCATCTCTATCCGAGACTATAGACCTCAGAACTCCATGAAACTGCACTACCTCATCCACGTACTTTCGTGCCAACGCATCCATTGCACTTAACACTTTGATTGCCAGAAAGTGAGCTGATTTCCTTAACCGGTCCACTACCACCCAGATGGCGTCATATCCCCCTTGGACCTTGGGTAGTCCCGTGACAAAATCCATTGAGATGTTTTCCCACTTCCATTCGGGGACATCTATAGACTGCAGTAGGCCACCTGGAACTCGGTGTTCAACCTTCACTTGCTGACACACTAAGCACATGGCCACAAAATCTGCCACTGCTTGCTTCACTCCAGGCCACCAAAATTATCTCTTCAGTCCCTGGTACATCTTTGACAGTCTAGGGTGTACTTGTAGGGGTGAGTTATGGAACTCACTGAGAACCATTCCACACATCACCTCTGGAACAAACAGCCTTCCCTGGAAAAGCATCCGGTTTTGGCCATCCTCCGTCCATCCTTCTGAAGCATTGCCCTGGTCAACTCGGTCGCGCATCACTTCGCACTCTAGGTCTCCCCACTGAGATTCCTCCACTTTCTGAAATAGAGATGACTATACTTCCATCTGATAAAGGCATCCTCTACCACTATCCATCCTCACATCCAGGTGTAAGGCAGCCAAATCCTTCATTGCCTTCCAGGTGTCTGTCGACTCTTGGACCGCATCCTTCCGTGATCTCATGCTCCAGGCATCAGCCACTAAATTCCCCTTCCCTAAAGTGTAGGAGATCTCTAAGTCGTAATCCTGGAGGAACTCCATCCACCTCCACTACTGCATGTTTAGGTCCTACTGGGAGAAGTTATACCTCAAGCGTTTGTGATCTATGAAGACCACAAAGCATTCATTGATGAGGTAGTGCCGCCATAACTTTAGTGCAAAAACGACCGCTGCAAGCTCTAGGTCATGGGTGGCATAATTACACTCATGAGGGCGTATCTTCCTAGACCCATAGAGATCATCCCTTGCCGCTACATTAACACACATCCCAGTCCTTGTCCTGAAGCACCACAAAACACCTCATACGCTGCCCCTTCTTTTGGTAATCTCATCACTGAGGAACTAACCAACCTCTCCTTCAGATAGCTGAAGGATAAATCACACTGCTCACTCCACATGAGGACTTGGTCTTTCATGGTCAGGGCTGTAAAAGGGGCTACAAATCAGGAGAAGTTGGGTATGAACCTCTGATAGTAACCTGCTAGTCTGAGGAAACTATGATCTTCTTCCACATTCTTGGCTTCTACCTAATAAACAACTGCCTCAACCTTTGATGGGTCCACCGCTACCCCCTGCTCGGACACCATGTCCTCGAGTAAGTTCACTTCTTGTGTCTATTATTTTCATTTTGACATCTTCCCATAGAGCTGGTGCTATCGGAGGACCTCCAAAACTGTCCTCAGGTGCTCCTCATGGTCCTCCTATTATCTCAAATAGATCAGGATGTCATCGATGAACACAACCATGAACCGATCCAGGTACTTCCGGAAGATGGAGTTCATAAGCCCCATGAACACAGTCGGGGCGTTCATAACACCGAAAGGCATGACTATGAACTCTAAGTGTCCATATATGCACCTGAATTCCATATTCATGATGTCACCCTCCTTCAATCTCAACTGGTGGTACCCAGACCGCAGGTCGATCATCGAGAACCATCTAGCCCCTTTGAGCTGGTCAAAAAGATTGTCTATCCTCGGAAGAGGGTAGTGATTCTTGATCATCACCTGATTCAGCCTCCTATAGTCTATGAAAAACCTAATACCACCATCTTCCTTCTTTGATAATGAGACTGGAGCACCCCACGGTGACACACTCGATCAAACATAACCCCTCTTCATCAAATCGTCAATCTGAATCCATAACTTCCATAGCACCGATGGTGCCATCTGGTCAGGAGCCATCAAGATTGGTCGAGCACCAGACTGAAAGTATATCCAAAACACAATATTTCGTCGAGGGGATAGAGTCTTCACCTCCTCAGGAAAGACGTCCATAAACTCACGGACGATCTCTAGAACCTCCACCACCTCAACATCTACTGACTCTGCTGACAGCTCAGTTAACAAGGAGAGGAGGGGTTCCTCTCGCCTGCTACCCTTCTGATTGCTCCGCTCGCCAGTGAAAGTAACATGCCGGCCACCCGTGTCTGAGAACACAACCCTTCCTCAAAAGTAGTCAACGACGAAGCAGATAGAGAATAGCCAGTCGATGCATAGGATGACATCGTACGGTTGTATCTGTAGCAGAAGAAGATTCCTAACCGACTGATGTGGCCCTATCATCAGTCTGCATCCTCGACAAACAAATAACAAGTCGGTCTAACCTCCGGCTAGTGTGCTCAGCACCAGGGGAACTAGAAGTCTCTTGGCATCTAGATCCAAGGTACAGGATAGACTGGGTGCAACAAAGGAGTGAGAACCTCTAGTATCAAACAAGGCATAAGAAAAGGCACTGAAAAAACTGATCGTACCTTGAACAACCTCCGTCCTTGCTAGAATTGATGCCTCCGCGGTGTTTAACTGTCCACGCCTAGATCCTCTTCCCCTCGGCTATCGGTCACCTCCCCGACCATGCCCCGGTCGAGGTCCCTGAGGTGTTCCCTAAGGTTAGCCTCCTCCTCCTATGTCTGCCCTCGGAGGAGCGGGAGCTCGATGTCCGTGCTACTGCTGCTGGAAAGGTCTGGCTGGAAGCTACTGATGGGGTGGGTGTTGGGGATGTCCGCCACCACATTACTATACACGGTCCAGGAACTGACATCGTATATGTCCATGGCTCCCACAGATGATGCACCGTGGTCCCAGGCCCGATGGAAAAGGGCGAGGACCAGGGGACCGGAACTGGAACTGTTGCGGCCTGCTCCCTGCTGGTCAGAACCTGGAGGGTCCTGATGCTGGAGGCCTGGTGTTGATGGCCTTCCCCTTCGAGGGTCCCAGCTAGATCCCCTCTCGTGACATACCTCCTAGAGCGTTCATCCTCTCCACCACTTCGGCCTTTTTCTGGACCTCCAAGTACGTCGGTAGGGTAAAGGGTGTAACAAAATACTAGAGGGAAGGTGAGAGCGCCTCCTCTAAACATCTTTCCTGAGACTCCACGTCGGGAAAGAGGTCTGGAGAAAAATGTACGAGGTCCTTGAACTTGATTCATAGCTCCCTCACTGACATAATCCCCTGCTGGAGGGAGAGTAGCTACTGTCTCTTTTCCGCCTTCTTCATCGAAGAGAGGAATTCCCCCTGGAACTCCCTCTCGAAACCAGCCCATGCCACCTCAGCCTCTCTCCTCTTCCCCAGGTATAGCGTCCACCACTGATGCACCGCTTTCCGCATTTGGCTAATGGACAGAGGAACCCAGTACTCGGTCAGAGCCCAGATCAAGATGAAGGCTATCACTAGCTCCTCTAGCTAGCCCTCCGTCTTCATATCAGAGGTGCTTCCCTCATACTTCTCGAGGGTCTGTCACTGGAAGGCACAAAGTGTCTTCTGACACTGGTCATCCTCCTCCTCTCGATCAGCCCTCTAATGATCGGCCAAGGTAGTCTCCGGGGCCTCGATCACCTACACCAAACGTGGTCACCTTCCAGGTGCCATGGCTGCAAGTTAAAGAAGGAATGCCTAATCCCAAGTAGTGCAGAATATTGTTCTTAAAACTTCGTAAACTTTTTATTTATTCTTAATTCCCAAGACACTTCTGAAACACAAGAACACAAGTCATTATAATTCAGGTACCTTTCCTAAGGTCTCTACCATGAAATCAGCGTGGCCTCACTTGGTCATTCGGTAGGTCCAGAGTCCTTGCATCGGATCACGGGGGGCCCTAAAATCCCATGTCCTAGCCGTTCTTCCCTGGCATAATTCATGCACCAAGGTCACCCAACACTTTTTCACTACCATCCCATGAAATCATCACTATGCCTAACTCTAGACTCCATCCTATCTCTCAACCTCGCTCTGATACCATTCTGTCATGACCCACCTTCACCAAAAGGAGGGAAGGGTTTGTAAATTGCAATGACCTTCCTTCCTTAAGTTGAAGGAGAGATAATGACCACTGAAACCCACCCTTAATAGGTCTCGCAGTGGTGACTAGCACCAAGGGTATAGAATCACATGCTAAATGGAAGGAATTACCATCATTCTTTTAATAGGATTAGGAGATAAGATGGTAAATCCCAACAACACCAAAAGAGGAAAGCAAAAGTAAAGCCAAGAACCATTCCCAATGCATGTTACAAAAGTAAAAACCACAAAGTACATAGTGAATACAAGGGAAAAGTACCAAAGAAACAAAAAAATAGCAACTGCAACTGCCCCAAAGGTCCGAGCTAGTATGGTCATGTGCGATCCCCGAAGTCCTCCATGAAACCTGAAAGCAGTTTTATAAACGTAGGGTGATCATACAAGTATAAATAGTAGGGAAAACCAAAGACTCTCGTGCACAAGTGGGGGAACGTACTAAAGTCCCATGAGAAAAAGAGTAAACCAAACACATAACAAGGTAAACTATCCACCCAAGGCTCACCAAGTCACACTTCAAAAATAACGCAAGTCAAGTAATATATATAATAACACATCGTTGTTTGGGTACCCCACGCCACTTTCCCACTGGTTATTCAAGAGATCCTATGAATCGAACCAATCCCACAATTCTCACCACAGTCGCACTGCCACACCCCGCCCGCACACACCTGGGCCATAACCGCATGCAGTCCCACTGCCGAATCCCACCCGAAAACACCTGGGCCCCAAATATCACACGTAACCACGCCTGCAAACACCTTAGCCAGAACAAACACCGCTACACCCGAAGACACCTGGGCTAGAAGATCC
This sequence comes from Viscum album, assembly GCA_963277665.1. NCBI lineage: Eukaryota > Viridiplantae > Streptophyta > Magnoliopsida > Santalales > Viscaceae > Viscum > Viscum album. The sequence goes on from OY728136.1 coordinate 413,087,968, forward strand.
ACTACCTCGCCCAAAGACAACTGGGCCTCATCCCGAAGATACTTGGGAAACTACCTGCCCGCACACACCTGGGCCATAACCACCACACTACCCCGCCCGAAGGTTCTTGGGCTAATAATGGACCTCAGGCCATCACAGCCTACCCAAAGATACTTGGGCTATCCGGGAAAGGGAGCATAAAAGGAGCTAATAACCAGCCACTAATAATAGTGTTGGGGAAAACACCCTCCCCCAGGAAATGGGGGTGTTCGGCACTAAGTTATCAACTTGGATGGGGCACGAATAAGAAACACAAAACTACAAGTATATATATAGGTAACAATCACTCTCCCAAGTTTAGGTTTTTTAGCCAGCCTAAGGAACACAAACAACACTCAAGTCCGAGTCACAACTGTCGCCAACAAAACCCATTTATCCCATTCGTTTTCATTTTCAGTAGTGATGTTTAATTATGTTCTTCACCTACTTGGGAAACTAGTAAGCATTGGCACAAGTACAGGAAAGAAAATAGTCAAGCAATAACTACAACATCCACACCCGGTTCTCTCATAAATCCACAACAACAAAAGAAAACCCCAAGATACATCCCCATGTCCAATATCCATGAGCCAAAAGGTTTCTCAACAACACAAGATTCCACCCCAATCCATGATATAAACAAGGTAACCACCCGGTCAAAAAATTGACAACCACTGAATCCATAACAACAGGGTATCCCATCCCCACCCACATCACCCAGCAAAGGGCCCATGAATTAAAAACAACCAAACCAACACCACTAAGCAGGCCCATGATTGTATTTTTAGTATTATAATATTTAACACACTCCATGATTTCAATTTTCGTGTGCTTTAATCGGGGTTATCACAGAAAGGATTGATCCTGATGGATCAATTTATTCATCCAGATATACGTGATTAACCAATTTCCTTTTCACAAAACGAGTTCACAACTACAAAACAAGACATTTAAAACATCACCTGGGGTTCATTAGTGCACAGAGAAAGACCACCAACGACCATGGGTTTTTGTAGGTGTAAGCCCACACAATTCAGAAAATAAGATCAATTAATAGAGCAGCATCATCAATCATAGCCCCCACCTAGTTCTTTATAGAATCCATTAATTATATTTATTTAGGTTTGGATCATCCAATTCTATAGAATCAAAATCCTGCTGTCACGACCCGCCCTCGGGGCCCGTGCCGTGACTACCCCAAGCCCGCCTTCCATAGGCCAGGGGCTGGCGACTAGCACCAAGGCGTAAAATCCCAGTAAAAAGGGAAGGCATTGCCTTAATAAAGTAAACAAGCACCTCAGTGTAACAAGCGGAAGTAAAGCAGTACACAAAACTAGAACAACTGTGCTGAAGTAAAGGGGCCGGAAATACAAGCCCAACTGTAAAGTAAAGTACAACCCGAAAGGGAAAACAGCAACTGAAGTACAAGCGGCTCCTGGGATGTCCTCCTCGATTCCTACCTGAAGGGTAGGTACAGATGGCTCAGCTCCTGGATCGTCCACCACGGATCCTACCTGAAGGGTAGGTACAGATAGCTCCACAACTCCTCGGGTCCAACTGTCCGCTCCGAGCACATCCCGCCCAGTGGTCCTCCTCCGGGTACCGACCTACTCCGTAAGCCTCAACCGCAGTCAGCGCTGTCTGTCGTCTGCAACCAACACAACGAAGTGCGGGCATAGCCCGTGCAGGGGTGAGTATAAGATACTCAGTAGGGACCCCGAGACCCCCCGAAGGTCTCCTGAAATCCACAAAGGATAAACCACAAGAAGATACAATCACAAAGTAACATCCAGTATTGATTAGGTATATGCCCATACATATACCTAAGTTATCAAGCGAACCATCTCAATCATGAGGAAACACAAAGATCATTGACTCAGCTCAAACCAGGATTTTTATTATCGAAACCGTAGCTGCTGAAGAGCCCCAACTCTGAAGTGTACAGTGGTCCTGTCATGACTCCGAGGTACTGCTCACTAACCTAAGACTGCTGAAGTACTCCTCCTGTCGAGTACCGCGGGTCTGCTGCCAACTACCGGGCGCTCCATCCGCTGAGGGTCTGCTGCCAAATACCGGGCGCTCACCCAGATAGCCTACTGAGGTACTCCTCCTGTCGAGTACCGCGGGTTTGCTGCCAACTACCAGGCGCTCCGTCCGCCGTGGGTCTGCTGCCAACTACTGGGTGCTCCGTCCACTGGGCTAGTCGACTCACTCCAAGTCGAGTCGGTCAAGCAGTCATCAGGTCTTAGTCGGCTACACGGTCTCCGTACTCCGCATGCACGTCTCCACCGTCGCGGGTCTGTCGCTACAACCAAGCACACACACTCCGTAGAGTATCGCGGGTCCGCCGCTACAACCAAGCGCTCCACCGCCAAGGGTCTGCTGCTGCATCCAAGCGCACCACCACTGTCAAGTACCACGGGTCCGCCGCTACACCCAAGTGCTCCCCCGCCCGCTCGTCTCCGGGAGGGTCCACTCCACGAGCTACTGGTCGATACTCCAAGTATCTCAAAGTCCAACGAAGAAGTGCCACATACGTCCGCTTCTTCAAAGGAGTCTCAACGCAATAGACGGCGCGTCAATCGGACGCCCGGTCTGTGAGTTATTAACCTTTTCGTCCCGAGGGCCCGGTTGGTTTCGTGAGCGAACCAAACCCGGCCATATCTCAACTGTATCCAAAACTCGGGCGGAGTATGTCAAAAGTTCCGTTCCACTTAGAGGATTCCATCAAAGTCGACGACACGTCATTCGGACGTCCGGAACTCAAGATATGAGCGTTTCCGCTCCGAGGGCCCGGTTGGTTTCGTGAACGAACCAACCCGGCCGTACTCCACCTGCGTCCAAACCTCGGGCGGAGTATACCAAAAGATCCGTCTCACTAAGAGGAACTTATCAGAACTGACGGCACGCCGTTCGGACGTCCGTAGCTCAAGATATGAGCGTTTCCGCTCCGAGGGCCCGGTTGGTTTCGTGAACGAACCAACCCGGCCGAACTCAAAGTAATCCGAAACCTTGAGTGCGATATATCTAAACGACCGTCTCGATCCAAGGATCGCGTTGCCGCAGACAGTTCATCAATCGGAGGTCCGAGGCTCAAGGTATGGCCAAAAGACCGAATCTGGTTCGAAACGGGGGGGTCCGGGTCCGGGCCGACCCGGCCCGACCCCCCCTTGGGCGGCGGCGGCGGGCGGAGGCGGCGCGCGGCGGCGCGCGGCGGTGTGCTGAGGCGGCGCGCTGGGGCGGCGCGGCGGCGCGCTGGTGAGACCCCCGCCTCCCCGTTTTTCCCCTGGCGGCGCGGCACGTGCCGCGCCGGTTTTAAGGAAATACCGCCCCCTCACATGAGGGGGCCTGCTTTTGAGCGGAACCGGGGGGGCCGGCTGCCCCCCTCCTTCAAAGAACCGCCCCCCTCTTTAAGAGGGGGGTTTTTATGGGTTGGCCGGGGGATTAATTCCCCCGGTTTTTAAGACATCCGGCCGGCCAGCTAGCCGGCCGGTTTTCTCAAACGGGACCGGAAATTCCGGTCCCCCCCTTCGGCTTCCGACGCCGGCGGCCCGGCCGCCGGTCTTCTCTTCCGCCGCGGCCCAGAACCGGCCGCGGTCTCCTCGTCCCGCCGCGGCCCGGAACCGGCCGCGGCGTTCGTCATCCGGCGCGGTGCGACGGCACCGCGCCCCTTCGCCGTGTCTTGATTCCATTCAACGCGGCGCGACGGCGTCGCGTTCTTGAAGATTCTACCTCGGCGTGGCGCGACGACGCCGCGTAAAATAAAAGTACGATCATCCGCGTGGTGCGACGGCACCACGCCACTTGCTTCCATCCGCAAAAATAAACAAGAACGATGGAGGGGGTTTCGGCCGTGTTCGTGCGGTCCGGCCCCCCTCGCGTTAACAAAAACACTTATATAAAATATTCAAAAGCCTCACGTAGACATGCGATCCACGAGCAAGAAATGGAATAAATTAACAATATTCAACAACCCCTACATCGAAGGAAATTCGCGGAGCTCGTCAACGATCCGCGAAGGACGAGCGTCGCGGAGATCGGACATCACGGAGGTCGGTCGTCACGGAAGAAGACGTCGTCGGCATCGCGGTAGACGGACGCGGGTTCGCCGCGAGAGGCACGTCGCGGAAAGTGCGTTGCGGCGTCGGACGTAGGTTCGCCGCGGAAAGTACGTCGCGGAGAGGATGCGTTGCGGCATCGTGGAGGAAAACCAACGCGTTGTAGTCCGACGTCGTGGAAGAAGGACGCCGCGTTCTTCGTGAAGTTGAGTGTTCTTCGTGATGTTGAGCGTTCTTCGTAATCTTCGTCAGAGATGAAGAAGAGGAAGAAAATGCTCTCCACCTCTCAAGGAACAAAGGGACTAACCCAAAAAAAAAATTAAGCTCATACTTAATTTATTAACACAACACCAACCTTTGAAATTCAAGAGTTTGAATTTCAAAACTTTAATTAAACTCACTTATTAATGACATAAGTTATAACCTAAGTTTACATCATTAATTGTGAGTTGGGGAGGGTTAGAGAATATGAAGGGGTGGGGTTCGTGTGGGCCCCACCACCCTCTTAACCTCCCAAGGGAAGTTGGGTTGTCACCCAACTTCCACCCAAAGGATAAAAACACTTAAGGAAGATAAAAATAAAAATTGAAGTTAAATTTTTATTTTAACATTCACAATTTTATTTTTTTACAACTCCCCTCATGTAAACGCAACTTCGAGAACGGTCTCCTTAAGCGAATATCGGCGCTGCGAGTTCATCGGTGCCCTCGGATTTCAATTCCGAGCACCGGATCAAAAGTTAGGAAATCTCGCTCGTTCATTCACTGAACGTACCTGAGCCAAACTTCGGAAATTGATTCCGGGCACTCCGGGCCTCGGAATCAGGTGCCGTCTGAAACCGCGCTCTTGTAAAATTCCAAAGAAAATTAAGAAAAAATTTCCCTTGAATTTTACGGGTCTTTACATTACTCCCACCTCAGGGCTTTACGTCCCCGTAAAGCTTCAACTCACACTTAAGGGAAAACAAGGTAGTACTGAGCACGCAACTGAGCTTTACGCTCCCATATGCTCACCTGAAGATCTCGTGCTACCCGAGAAGCACCCCATAGGAAGCAACCGTTCACGTAGATCCTGCTCCTGTCGATCCTCGATCTCTACTAGAACCTCTGTGCTTGTCGCCCTGTCATCGACGTCCAACTCCCCGGGGTCGATGACGTGTGAAGAAACATACACGTATCTCCACAGTTGAGACACGTGGTGGACATTATGCACCCGGTGCGACTGAGGTGGTAGGGTCAAGCGGTAAACCTCTTCGCCTACCCTGCTGAAGATCAAAAGGGTCCATCGAACTTCGGAGATAACATGCCGCCTCGGCCACATCTCCGAAACCTCATCGGGTTGAGACCGTATAAGAACGTGTTCGTCACCCTCGAAATCAAGAGGTTTCCCTTTTTAGGTTAGAACTGAAACTCAAAACTCCTGCTGCCACAAGGGTAGGGTTGACCAACTCAAGAGTGATCGGCCACACCCTCTTATGCCTGAGTTTAACATGTGCTGCCCAGGGTTTCCTTTTCGCCGACCAAGGAAAACCCATTCCGACGTTTGCCTAAAACAGTCAACCGGGGTATGATTTGTGAATCAAAACCATACCCAAATCAACGTCGTAAGGCCTCTACGCTGCCACCAAGAGATTCCAAACGAAACTCTCGCCTCGAGGTCAAATCACACCGTCGGCGTAAGCGTGATTATCGAGTCTCCTCCCAAAGGTATCTCCAGACGTGAGGGTCAAGTCTACGGCTTACCCGGAACCTCTAGGTCTGGGACATGATTCGTGGAAGGGTAGAATGATTGGTTCCTATGTCTATAGATATGGCAGCTCGTAGTAGACATAATTCGTACCCCGAATCATTCTTAGAGCTCCTGGGTCACACTCCTTGACCGCAATGCAGCTACTCTCCTCCCCAGCCCTCCTGCTCCCTGAGCCTGGCGGGGACTACTAAGTCGGGTGGTCGTAACATGTCGAAATGTACACCACCACATGCTGCTCTCCAAGCTCCGCTTCCACGTCTGCTACCCTGCAGATTCATCTGTCCTTAGCACTTCCTCCTCCTGAAACATTTTACACGCCCGAGTCTCTGAGACTGGCGCTAGTTTCCTGCCTTTCACTGCTAACGTTCACAACCACAAAGGTTCTCTCTAGCATCCTAACATAGGTAGGAATGCATGGAGGAAAATAAATGGTTCGGATCTCCTTTAGACACACTTCGCTCAGAAGTTCGAGTCTAAGAACTAATCACAACGCAACTAACGAGTACCAAGATTGATTGGTAATCCACGTTGAGTGCTCTGCTTCCGACTTGTCGTACTGTCGAAGCTGTATTAGCTCCAGAAAACTCACAACCACCTCCTCAAGCCAGTCCTCTGCCGCCTACGAGTCAGGCTCACCTCGAAACTTGAGGGATATCTGGTTCTAAAACATATGTAAGGCACTAAGCCTGTGAGTCTCTGCTACCGGTACCGCCGGAAGTGTATGCTGACCAACAGGTAGTGACATAGCTGGCTCACTACCCGTAGGTACTATCCCAGGTATCGGTTCGCGTACCGAAGCCTCATTACTATAAGGAGCAACCTCATGGTCACTCACTGGAAACAACAGGAGCTAAGATCATCATCTTCTCTACTAGTATCCAAGCTAGGCGTAGAACTCTAGCAACCGCCTCCATCCAGTCCACTGCTGCCTGGGAAATCTGTCTCGCCTCGTATCCTCAGAGGCCTCTACTGCTGAATCTCGTGCATCGCGCTCTGCTAGCATGCACCGTCAGCTAGTGGCATCTGCTGCCTAACGGGTGGTGGTGCTGCTGGTACACCACCCGAAGGTGCCAACACTGAAAAAGGGGCCCTGCACCGGAGTCTCACTGCTCGGTGGGCCATCATCGAGAACTCTCTCGGAACTCCAGCTAACTATCTGCATGGTGACATCCTGAACAGTTGTGTCACGGTCAACGATTTATACCTGGTGAGCTGACCTGGTTTGAGCTGACTTTAAACTTTTTGGGAAACACACACGCAATCAGTGTTTTCGTGCATTAAGTCGGAAATCAGAAGTCAGGGTCCTGGTGTACGGATACGTCGGCCGCCGCACCAACACTGGACTCCCTGGACTGATAACCACACTCAATACACTAAACACTATTGCTTCACATAGAAGAAAGATCAGATTCTGCGGTAGAACCGACCGCCTCTGATACCAATTTGTCACGACCCGCCCTCGGGGCCCGTGCCGTGACTACCCCAAGCCCGCCTTCCATAGGCCAGGGGCTGGCGACGAGCACCAAGGCGTAAAATCCCAGTAAAAAGGGAAGGCATTGCCTTAATAAAGTAAACAAGCACCTCAGAGTAACAAGCGGAAGTAAAGCAGTACACAAAACTAGAACAACTGTGCTGAAGTAAAGGGGCCGGAAATACAAGCCCAATTGTAAAGTAAAGTACAACCCGAAAGGGAAAATAGCAACTGAAGTACAAGCGGCTCCTGGGACGTCCTCCTCGATTCCTACCTGAAGGGTAGGTACAGATGGCTCAGCTCCTGGATCGTCCACCACGGATCCTACCTGAAGGGTAGGTACAGATAGCTCCACAACTCCTCGGGTCCAACTGTCCGCTCCGAGCACGTCCCGCCCAGTGGTCCTCCTCCGGGTACCGACCTACTCCGTAAGCCTCAACCGCAGTCAGCGCTGTCCATCGTCTGCAACCAACACAACGAAGTGCGGGCATAGCCTGTGCAGGGGTGAGTATAAGATACTCAGTAGGGACCCCGAGACCCCCCGAAGGTCTCCTGAAATCCACAAAGGATAAACCACAAGAAGATACAATCACAAAGTAACATCCAGTATTGATTAGGTATATGCCCATACATATACCTAAGTTATCAAGCGACCCATCTCAATCATGAGGAAACACAAAGATCATTGACTCAGCTCAAACCAAGATTTTTATTATCGAAACCGTAGCTGCTGAAGAGCCCCAACTCTGAAGTGTATAGTGGTCCTGTCACGACTCCGAGGTACTGCTCACTAACCTAAGACTGCTGAAGTACTCCTCCTGTCGAGTACCGTGGGTCTGCTGCCAACTACCGGGCGCTCCATCCGCTGAGGGTCTGCTGCCAAATACCGGGCGCTCACCCAGATAGCCCACTGAGGTACTCCTCCTGTCGAGTACCGCGGGTTTGCTGCCAACTACCAGGCGCTCCGTCCGCCGTGGGTCTGCTGCCAACTACTGGGCGCTCCGTCCACTGGGCTAGTCGACTCACTCAAAGTCGAGTCGGTCAAGCAGTCTTCAGGTCTCAGTCGGCTACACGGTCTCCGTACTCCGCACGCACGTCTCCACCGTCGCGGGTCTGTCGCTAAAACCAAGCACACACACTCCGTAGAGTATCGCGGGTCCGCCGCTACAACCAAGCGCTCCACCGCCAAGCGTCTGCTGCTGCATCCAAGCGCACCACCACTGTCAAGTACCACGGGTCCGCCGCTACACCCAAGCGCTCCCCCGCCCGCTCGTCTCCGGGAGGGTCCACTCCACGAGCTACTGGTCGATACTCCAAGTATCTCAAAGTCCAACGAAGAAGTGCCACATACGTCCGCTTCGTCAAAGGAGTCTCAACGCAACAGACGGCGCGTCAATCGGACGCCCGGTCTGTGAGTTATTAACCTTTTCGTCCCGAGGGCCCGGTTGGTTTCGTGAGCGAACCAAACCCGGCCATATCTCAACTGTATCCAAAACTCGGGCGGAGTATGTCAAAAGTTCCGTTCCACTTAGAGGATTCCATCAAAGTCGACGGCACGTCATTCGGACGTCCGGAACTCAAGATATGAGCGTTTCCGCTCCGAGGGCCCGGTTGGTTTCGTGAACGAACCAACCCGGCCGTACTCCACCTGCATCCAAACCTCGGGCGGAGTATACCAAAAGATCCGTCTCACTAAGAGGAACTTATCAGAACTGACGGCACGCCGTTCGGACGTCCGTAGCTCAAGATATGAGAGTTTCCGCTCCGAGGGCCCGGTTGGTTTCGTGAACGAACCAACCCGGCCGAACTCAAAGTAATCCGAAACCTTGAGTGCGATATATCGAAACGACCGTCTCGATCCAAGGATCGCATTGCCGCAGACGGTTCGTCAATCGGTGGTCCGAGGCTCAAGGTATGGCCAAAAGACCGAATCTGGTTCGAAACGGGGGGGTCCGGGTCCGGGCCGACCCGGCCCGACCCCCCCTGGGCGGCGGCGGCGGCCGGCGGCGGCGCGGCGGCGCGCGGAGGCGGCGCGGCGGCGCGCGGAGGCGGCGCGGCGGCGCGCTGGGGCGGCGCGGCGACGCGCTGGTGAGACCCCCGCCTCCCCATTTTTCCCCTGGCGGCGCGACATGTGCCGCGCCAGTTTTAAGGAAATACCGCCCCCTCACATGAGGGGGCCTGCTTTTGAGCGGAACCGGGGGGGGGGGCCGGCTGCCCCCCTCCTTCAAAGAACCGCCCCCCTCTTTAAGAGGGGGGTTTTTATGGGTTGGCCGGGGGATTAATTCCCCCGATTTTTAAGACATCCGGCCGGCCAGCTGGCCGGCCGGTTTTCTCAAACGGGACCGGAAATTCCGGTCCCCCCCTTCGGCTTCCGACGCCGGCGGCCCGGCCGCCGGTCTTCTCTTCCGCCGCGGCCCGGAACCGACCGCGGTCTCCTCGTCCCGCCGCGGCCCGGAACCGGCCGCGACGTTCGTCATCCGGCGCGGTGCGACGACACCGCGCCCCTTCGCCGTGTCTTGATTCCATTCAACGCGGCGCGACGGCGTCGTGTTCTTGAAGATTCTACCTCGGCATGGCGCGACGGCGCCACGTAAAATAAAAGTACGATCATCCGCGTGGTGCGACGGCACCACGCCACTTGCTTCCATCCGCAAAAATAAACAAGAACGATGGAGGGGGTTTCAGCCGTGTTCGTGCGGTCCGGTCCCCCTCGCGTTAACAAAAACACTTATATAAAATATTCAAAAGCCTCACGTAGACATGCGATCCACGAGCAAGAAATGGAATAAATTAACAATATTCAACAACCCCTACATCGAAGGAAATTCGCGGAGCTCGTCAACGATCTGCGAAGGACGACCGTTGCGGAGATCGGACATCACGGAGGTCGGTCGTCACGGAAGAAGACGTCGTCGGCATCGCGGTAGACGGACGCGGGTTCGCCGCGAGAGGCACGTCGCGGAAAGTGCGTTGCGGCGTCGGACCTAGGTTCGCCACGGAAAGCACGTCGCGGAGAGGATGCGTTGCGGCGTCGTGGAGGAAAACCAACGCGTTGCAGTCCGACGTCGTGGAAGAAGGACGCCGCGTTCTTCGTGAAGTTGAGTGTTCTTCGTGATGTTGAGCGTTCTTCGTGATCTTCGTCAGAGATGAAGAAGAAGAAGAAAATGCTCTCCACCTCTCAAGGAATAAAGGGACTAACCCAAAAAAAAATAGATTAAGCTCATACTTAATTTATTAACACAACACCAACCTTTGAAATTCAAGAGTTTGAATTTCAAAACTTTAATTAAACTCACTTATTAATGACATAAGTTATAACCTAAGTTTACATCATTAATTGTGAGTTGGGGAGGGTTAGAGAATATGAAGGGGTGGGGTTCGTGTGGGCCCCACCACCCTCTTAACCTCCCAAGGGAAGTTGGGTTGTCACCCAACTTCCACCCAAAGGATAAAAACACTTAAGGAAGATAAAAATAAAAATTGAAGTTAAATTTTTATTTTAACATTCACAATTTTATTTTTTTACAACTCCCCTCATGTAAACGCAACTTCGGGAATGGTCTCCTTAAGCGAATATCGGCGCTGCGAGTTCATCGGTGCCCTCGGATTTCAATTCCGAGCACCGGATCAAAAGTTAGGAAATCCCGCTCGTTCATTCACTGAACGTACCCGAGCCAAACTTCGGAAATTGATTCCGGGCACTCCGGGCCTCGGAATCAGGTGCCGTCTGAAACCGCGCTCTTGTAAAATTCCAAAGAAAATTAAGAAAAAATTTCCCTTGAATTTTACGGGTCTTTACACCTGCCCACCCCGCATGATACACAAAAAAGGGAGAGACAAAGGAGAAATTCCCTACTTGTTGATCAACGATCGACGCTGAACCTATGAGCGGAACTCCACGGATAGCAAGGCGGCTCGCCTGAATGAAAAGTGGTTCGCCTGAACGAAGGGTAATACTAGCACATGGTGATCGAGAAAAGAAGAAACCCACAACGAACCCTTTATTTTATAAGGGCCGGGGACGGTTGAGATAACAACGTGGAACCGCGGAAGGAGTGGGGTTCGTGGGTTGACCACGTGGCCCCACATGTTACTAAAGGTTAGGGTGGTTTAAACCGAAGAACACACCAGGTTAATTCATTAAATATTTAATTAAAACATTTATGGGCATTATCATGCTTTAAAACACGCTTAAAGGGGTCAAAATAGGGTTTAAACCCCAATTTGCGCAAAAAGGAGCGCTATTGGAAAAACCCTGTGGGGGTAGGCGAGAGCCACCGGTTGCTGAGAGCTATCAGTAGGCTGCAGCTACCGGTAGACCGAGCAACCGTTACACTACAGCTACCGATAGACCGAGCTATCGGTAGACAGAGCTACCAGTAGCTGCAGCTACCAGTAGACCAGGCTACAATAGTTATCATATTTCAATAATTCATTAATTAAACCCCACCCCCCACTCTCGTGATCCCAAGGACATTGGATAATTTAATATGAAATCATCTTGTGTCAGAGTATAAACCATTTCACATATTCATGTATGGATTTAATAGAATACATGGTCCTTCATTATTGAATTCATTTAATTCTTAGACATATTATGGACAATTATAACCATTTTACAATGATGTCAATTAAACACTAAATCATATTTCCTAGGACCTCATGAGTATTATAAGTAGTAGTTTTTCAACCATAACTCTTTTATAAATCTATAAGACAAGTTTCTTTATTAAAGAATTACTATGTGTCCAACACTCAATTATCAAACAATAACACATGTTTTATTTTGAAGCATAATTCTATGTCCCACTCTCATTTATCTATATGGGATTTTATTACAGATGAACATGTCCCACACACGTTTATCAACTAATTCATCACTAATGGATATTGATGTAGCACACCATGTATCACACATGTCAATCAATCAATTATTACATATAGTATTTTAATATAGCAGACCATGTAAGACACATATATCACATATATCATAATATTAAATATATACCAATATCACACAAATGACATTAATCTTTGTTTATTAACATTATCCCTCTTATAAAATGTTCATATAAATCATTGTTTAGAAACCATCAATACATATCAATTATTAATTAATTTATGAAAAAATTAATTAACAAATCAAGTAATTCACTGATTAATAATGAAATTAATTAATTCTATACAAAAATAAAAACAATCCATTTATAAAAAAAAAATTATTTAAAGAAATTCCACAATCACAACAACACATTAATTAATTCAAAAATTGAATAATTTAATTCCACAATTATAACAACCAATTAATTGATACAAAAAATACATATTCCAATTCAATAAAATTACACAATCCAAATATCCAATAATGTAATTCGAAAATTAATTAACTCAAATATAATTTTTTAATCAATCCAATTTCTATTAATTAATTTAAAAAGTAATTAATTTAACTCCATCAATCAATTCCCCCAATTTAACCAGAATTGTTAAAATATGGAAATTAAAACAAATCATTTGAATGATCAATAAAATTTTCCAATCATGGAAATTAATATTTGGAAAATTACATATAGATAATTAGAATAAGACTAAGGGATTCAAATTTATACCATTTTCCTCAAAATCATTGACATGTAATCGCATAATCGAATTTCTTGAAATTGAAACAGATAGGTAAATCCCAAAATTAGAAATTAAATATTGAATGAAATCATAGAAACATGATTAAAGGGATTATGATCCATAAAACACATACTTTGATGAAAATCGAAATTGTGAAAATAACAATTAAAATGATTTGAGAATAATAGGACTGTGGGAGGAAACCACACATTTTAAGAATCTATTACAGAGAGATGTGATGGTATTAAATATATTCTTGGAATCGACATTATAGGAGGTTATAAGTTCATGTAATCCATTCAAGATCCTCCAAGAAAATTCTAAAATTATTAGTTTTGTTTTATAGTTTATTTTGAATATTTTTGGGGGTTCGGGTAATCTAAACTCTTATTTTTTTTCTTAATTAAAATGGTGTGCATAGCTTCCTTTGCAGTGGTGCACAGTTTTCCAAATCAAAATCCTTAACTATGAAACTCTTCATGGTGGTAATTATTACTACTTATAGGGTTAAATTTTTGAGAAACATTGTTATAGCCAAGTGAATCCCCTATTTTTTATTTTCACAGGTTGTTGGGCTAGCTATAGGGTTAGGGAAAATTGTTCTCTATCCATGTAAAACCATTCATCCTTAAACAATTATCATATATTGACCACAAAAATATCAATGTAAAACCTATCAAATATATAATAATAAAAATAAAAATAATACCATAAAAAATTATAAGACATCTCCAGAAAATGGCAAGATCATACAATATTCCAACATTATAAAAGCTCATCCTCGATATGTACCACCTTGCATCTCTAAGATTCCATGTCAAAAAGTTCATTCAACTAATCCAACAAATATTCTTCTCTATCCCATGTTTCCCCATCAATTGGGATTAGTTTCCAAAATACATGAACTACCAACATAATATTTTACCACAACACATTTTCACAGTGATCAAACACACATATCATATGCTCCTCAAAGGACACATGAATATATAGATCAATATCATCCACATCGATCACATGAGAAGGGTCAGGTTGGTACTTATAATATTGTGACACATGAAAATATCATGCAATGGAAAGTACGTCTCTAGAATATCGAATAGGTATCACAAGCCAGATTCTCTCCATAACCTCAGACAGTCCAAATTTATTGAGGTCAGCTTTCCCTGTCATCATGTCCTATGATGACCCATTATTTTTGACACCCAAAGGAATATAATATCACCCTTTAAAAAATCAATAGGTCTTCTATATCTATTATAATTCGAAATCTATCTACATTGATCCATCAACATGTGCTTACAAATCCACTAAAACCTACACTGATTCCTCTTACATGATACTCTATCACAACAACTCTGACTTGCCTACCTCCATCAAACTGAGAGGTAGATGTCCTGGCCTACCATAGAGTTCCACATATGGTTCCATAAAAATAGTTTATAGATAATTGATTCTCTAGTATAACTCCTAAGTCATGTGCTTATCAAAATACCCACTAATGTTTAGTACACAAGACCAATGAATATCTTCGAGAACTTGTAGCATATGATCTTATATCCCATCTTTCGGCGGGAGGAAATCTGTACTCAATAGAATCTATTTCCCAAGAACCATATTCAATACCTAGTATAAGAGTGAAGTAATAAATGATTCATGGTCTGAAACAGTACTCCATGGAACCCCATTTGTTTGGAAAATATCTCGCACAAACATATCTCCCAAATGATACAATAATTTAGACTCTGATATTGAAGGAAATGCGATACCTTTGTCAGCTGATCCACAACCACACAAATAGCATTATTATTTTAAGGCCTCCTGAGGAGAACCACTTCAAATTCCTATTAATATCATCCTAAAACCATTGAAAAATGAGACCCCAATATATTAAATCACCAGGACAATGATACTCAGCCTTCACCGGTTGATATTTTTAGCAACTGCTCATGATCCATAATATATAATTTTTCATATACGGACACAAAATTATCATTCTTGGTCACATTACATTTTGATCACACCTAGATGCACTGACCACTTTGAGTAATGAAATTCATGCATCAAATAATCCTTCATACTCATTGGAACAACATATATATTCCTATCATATATGATTACATCCTCATCTATGGTCTAATTAGACGGTGTCTCCCCACCTTAATGAAAATTTCATAGGGACAAATATTTAGGATCATCACACCACATGTCTCGAATCCAACACAAATGTATATTATGCACTAAAAATGATATGAGAGTTATCTAATTCATGCTCTCATGAACCAAAATATTAAAATCATCGAGCACGTCCATCATCTTCCATTCAGTAGTAGACTACTGAGATGATTATGTATAAATTTTCTTTCTTATGGTGTCATATAATATTTCCATTTCATTATGTGTATTCAATATTAACATAAAATGACTGAATATAGTAAAACAATATCCCCTCATAGAGATTAAAATCATACTCTGAAAATATATACTTTAAGATCAATTGATCTGTTTACCCAATAAGTATGTCTCCAAATAGATAAAGAATCCAAAACATCAAATTTTAAACTTGTTCAGATTACTTGAGGTCACATGTAGGTTATT
Source organism: Viscum album (assembly GCA_963277665.1). NCBI lineage: Eukaryota > Viridiplantae > Streptophyta > Magnoliopsida > Santalales > Viscaceae > Viscum > Viscum album. The sequence goes on from OY728136.1 coordinate 413,103,484, forward strand.
TTTATTAATGTTGCCTAAAATTCCAAGAGCAATACCCTATAACTTAGTCTCCATACATACACTTCTCCATGCTTGATCCCAAAAGATTCCAAAAACAAATTATACTACCCACCTAGCTCAGGTAAGAACAATATTGTGTTTGATGTCTAGTACTTCTTGAAATACTCGACGTCATTATCACATGCTTCTGACTACTGAAGCATTATCCAATGAAGGGTCAATCTTGAAATAGGACCTTACAAATAGAAATTGTGCTGGATGAAATTCCAATTTTATCTATCCATTCTGATAAATCAATGGATATTGAAATAATTATTGGGATACACACAATAAACAACTACCTACACTTTCTCTATATCCGTAGACAAAGCGTTATATGATTTTATGTGACTAGGGAATTTTACAAGATTGATCCAAAAATTAATCTTATAGAAAATTACATATATCATTTGATTACATAGTGTTCTAAATATTACGTAACAATTTTGGTCACGACTATCTTGAGCCTTAGAGTACAGAAATATTTCATCCATAAAAAGAAGCACAAACTAATCCATTAATTGATGGAAGATTTTGTTAAAAATGTTCATAAAAAATGATGGGGAGTTTGTGATCTCAAATAGAATTTTGAAAAACTAATAACTATTTTACCTATTTTTAAAATTAGTCCATAGTATATAAGAAGGATGAAATGTCAATTAATTTTACTCTAATCTCATGTTAATCATAAATAATTAATAATATCCCCTCAGTTGGTCAAATATTTCATCGATGTTTGTAAGGGAATACCAGTTCTTTATTATCATCAGTTCTCTCAGAATTATCCAACATCATCCTTATTTTTCACAATTGGTTCATCAAGATCCATATCTGTATGTTCATTCCAATCCATAACCCTCGGTCTCTTCCTCAACAAGCATCGTGGAGGCATATATCTACAAAGACAAACACATGTATTACGTATCATAACACAACCTTGCAACATTTACGTAATAGGAGAAACTTACAAAACACGTTTCAAAATGAAAGTTTCCCCCTTTTTCTCACCACGCAGTCAACATTGAGGCATTTATCTATCCTTAACCATCATACTCCTATTTCATGGTTGACAAGGGTAAATCTATTCTCATTAATTAGTTTAACCATTAGTTAATCACAATATACCAAATTAATTAAACTAACAAATAATTAATTAATTATACTCAATCATAAATCAAGGATCTCATTAGGCACCCATTTATTTTTATTTTTCATCATTATTTTAATCACACATCAAGGAAAAATAGATCACGCTCAACAACATACCCATAACCCGTTTTCCCATGAGTACCTAGAATGAAGCATGTCACAACAAAATTGTGTGCCTAGAATGTTCCATGTAGACTCAAATATCATGTATCTTTAGGCCATAAATCCAAATTCAATAATTTTCCAAACAAATATCACATCACACCACAAGTTCATAACCCAAAGTGAAATAACATTCAACAGTTACAAATACAGAAATCACTACAATCCCACCCTGCTTACTCAGATTTCCCCTCCATACATGGGTTTTCAACTCCCATAAACATGTTCATTACTATGCCTTGACTATTAAAAGTCTTCTGTCTAGAATTTCCCAAAATTTTAAGTAAAAAAAAGATGAAATTTAAGTAACTTCTATGATACCACGTTTTCAAGTCCCGACCTGGGAGCCACTGAACGGTGCCTCAAGCCAGTTGGCCATATTCCTTCAATCACGCCTTCCTGTATGCAAAATGGTGTGGACTAGAAGTGAGGTTCTGGAAAGTCAGTGTTAGGGAAACTATACCCACTTTTACCAGAATAAAAACACCAATGTATGAAAATAAAAATAACCAAGTGTAGATACTTATAAATAACCAGAATAATTAAAATTCCTAAGATAGTAAAAACTAGAAAATACAATACTATTCTGAAATATAAAACATTATATGTCAAAGAAGGGGTCAAGTGTATGTAATAAAACAAAATGTCAAGATAAAACAACCCCCAAGTGGATCCTGAACCACATATTATTCCCTCTCTCATTCTCTAATCCCAAACAACAAACAATCTAATGGCCATGTCCCTTATCCTGTCCTGTAACAACAAAGTCTGCTTTGGTGCAGATCAGGAGACCCAAATAGGGAATGAATACTACGTATTTGGCCACCAACAATGATATATAAAATGAGTCTAGTAATAATAAAGTTCATGTAGTATAATAAATCAATAAATACAATTCAAATTTCAAATTGTTATCACATTGTAATTTAATCAATAATCATCCCTTTTGGCCTAGTTTCAATTCATATTTCCCATTTCAATCGTCATTCATTATTATCATTATTTTTTTGATCTTCAGGTCAAACACCACAATATCATTCAAATAATAATTCATCTTTATTAATCATTTGGTGTAGGATGTCATGACTAGCACCCACAATCTCATTAAGTATAGGTCCCCATGCATATCACCCCAAATATCATTAAGTGTAAGTCGCCATGCCTATCACTCTATAATATCATTGATTGTTGGTCATCATGCATTGAACTCCTTTTCACATTTGGTTTAGGTTGTCATGACTATAACCCCATAATGTCATGCTTAGATATCAATTGGGTAGAAACTCAATGTCTATGTCCCATCTTTTAATCGGTCTAGAACGCCATGTCTAGAACCACAAAAATATCTTCCATTTAATCATTCAATAATTCATAAAAATTTTCCGCAATGTTTCATTTATAATATAATTATTATATAAAAATTTAAAATTCCAAAATATAACTTAATAATTAAATAATCGCATTAACCATTAATTAATTCAATAATTAATTAACAAATCAACACAATTATTTTTCCATAATTAACTCATCACAATTAATTACCTATATCAAATCTCAATGTTTGATAATTAATTATCACAATGAATTATCATTGATAAAAATCATGGCACAAAATTAATTCTCAAAATTAATTATATTTGGTCATCATCATGGCTCATAATTAATTCTCACAATTTATTATCTTTCATCTACACCATAGCACATAATTTATTCTAACGGCTAATTGTCATACAAATATAATCAACATTTCATAATTAATTCCCCTAATTAATCATCCATACACAACCTAATCGATATATAATTACAATTTCACAAACCATAACCAATCTCCCAAAAAATATCAATTCGGGAAACCCCCTTTTTTGATCAATGATTCAACTACCAATTAATCTCCATTGAATATCACAAGTCAACCCACTTTCAAAATTACTCTAATTTGGGAAGTCAATTATCAAGGGAAGACTATAAATAATAAAATCACACTCAAATATCATAAATCACTACTATAAGAGTTTTATTTAGACCACCTACCTCAGTTTATTGATGGTTGTTATCCCAATGAAAATACCTAAAATCCGAGTGACACAAAGACATCGATCAGTCTTCGGATCTAAATCCCCAAACCAAAATTATGATAAAATGAATCAATACTTTGAAAATATAGATAAAAATACATAATCTAGGATGTAAATTTCATCTCTTGTGATTAGATACATGAAAACGGTGAAGATATACAATGAAAATATCTATGAAAGATAAGACAATGAAAGGTAGAAACATCAAGATGAAATATAAATATAGGAACAATAATGGATCTTCAATCCAAGATTTAGGATTGCCTTGGAGTCCCTACATAAGGCTCTGAGATCACCCAGAAATTTTTATTCCTGACCCTAGGTCAAATTTGAGTGGTTTCATTTGTTTAGGAGGCTTTAAAAGAACATTGGATTAAATTTCCATCTCCACACTATTTCACATGAGAGTCCACACAGTTTGACCTAAGCATGTGCCAACCATGTAGTTTTCCACTACCCTTATGGATTGATGGATCACGGTTAGAAAACCAAGCACCATCAATGCCAACCACCACATTTTTCATTGTTATCTTGTGCTTGATTGGGCCAAACAATGTGCAAACCAATCACAACCCCTATCTTCCCAGGTTCCATAAAAGCATCACCCAATCATACCCTATGACACTACTCAAAATCAAAGGTACTTAAATTATTAAAAAAGTACCTAAAAACATGTGTGAGATGACTATAGAAAAGAACTGGATCTGATAATTATGGTACATTATTATACATAATTAAAATGTAAATCCAAATGTTTAAAATATATTATTTAATAAATATCTATCCCTAAAATACTTCAAAAATTTTATAACTAAGTTAAAATCCCAAGAATAAGAAGGATTTGATCATATATTCTTCTAGGATTTGTCAAAAAAATTCAATGAATGAAATACAAAATAATTTAGAAATGAAAATAATATTTACCTTTAAGATTTAATAAAAAACAGGGAAACTAGCCAAGAAGTGGTATGAGATACACACATGTCACCCTTAAATTTTTGTTTCAATAACGGTAACCTTCCCATATGTGATAGATGATAAACCAACCTTCAATTTTTAAATTTCTCTTTTTAAACATGACAAATTAATTCATTTATATATAACACATCATGTTGACATAAGGTGTTATAAATACACTAATCCAACAATCCATAATCACATTAAAATAACCAAACTTCAAAACTCAATGGGGGTGTCTATGTATTTTAACTTATGATCATGACGAGACTTATATATCTATGATCGTATCCATATTACTTAAGTATATATCTCATGAAAATATCATAATATAAAATTTTATTAAAAGTATATCATTTATTTAAACTATAATATCCCAGGACCTACACTCTTAGATCCCACATTGAAATCATAGACATCAATTTTATGGATTGAATAAAATAAATGTGACCCAACTTTTTGATAAAAATATTATAATTTCAAAATGAAAAAAGGATCACTTAAAAATTGAAAAGCTTATATGATTATAGTTTTATAGAATATGGACCAACATATAACAACTTGGACTCATAATCAATTGGTTCATTATGATGATAATCATCTGGTATTATAGCTATATTTTCTTATTTAAAAACAAGTCATCATTAAGATACATGAAAAATATGTTATCTACCGAAATCATTAAACCATGTTCTTAATAACCAACATAAAATGGAATCATTATTAGGGAGATATAATATGACCTGTAAAGATAAATATAACCATTAACAATTGAATTTCATCAATGAGAATAAAAGTGTAAAGGGTATGATGACACAATCAATGTGAATGGGAGAGTCATAAATGAAATCAAACACATAAAAATGAAATATTATAGTAAGGAAATTGTAAGACTTATCATTTTCAACATTCAATATCCATTTGAGATCAATATTGATCATAATAATCATAATAATCTCATATCTAGAGAAAAAACATGAACATAACATGTGACATCATTTTCACTTTAATAGTACAACCACTATTCAAAATGAAATTAAAATACTATCAAATTCTATACCCACAAGATTAGAGGTCTATTAAGAACCCACCCATGCATGTATTATCATCAACCAAGCCGTCATTTTTCTATCATGGTACCTACCATCGTTTTTTTATAACACAAAAGCATGTCAAATGTCAAAGTATCATTAAAAAATAACAACAGATATGATATTTTATTTCATTGTAATCTCATAGGAATAACCATTATCTATTTCATAATTATATCAACACATAGAGTGTAAATAGTTTCTATATAAATCTCCTTAAAAAATGATTAACCCATGGAAAAGAACAAGGTTCCATAATAATTTCATGAAAATAATATAAATCCATTGATAAAATAACAAGGATGGTATCAATAAATAATATCCTTATGTAAGAATAACTAATTTTTTTTTATTTTCTTGAATTTAAATAATCTTATAATTTCATTAAAAACATTTTCATGAAAAAAACATTTTCTAAATCACTTTTCCTAAAACATAAACAACATTCAAATTATAATAATTGAAAAAACCATAGAAACATATAAATAAATATTTAAAAAACACAAATCATTTAATCAGAAAAATATATTTTATCTTTTAAAATTTTATTTTAAAATTTTATTAAAATATATTTATAAAAAATATTTTTTATTGGACACATATTTCGAACCAAGGAGATAAATAAATTCAGTTTTTAAATAAATAACTCATTATAAACATTTTTAGGGACTATAAAATGTCAAAAATGTAACATTACTTTAAAATATAATTAATAACAACAGTATATGATAAATAAAAATATTTATAATATTTGAACATCAGAGACATAATCATATACAATATCAATAAATTATGATATTGTAACAAAAGACTATTACCACATTGGTAACATTGAATCACAATCCCCGTGAAATAATATCAATAAATAAAACATATAATATCATTAAAATAAGGATATTCATGATATTATATTTAAATGTGGGTTTATATGTAAATCATAATAGAAGATTGGTGTATTCCATAACAAACCCCTCGAAGAAGGAAAATTATGAAATAACACTTACTCTATTGGCAACATTGAAACCGTGAAATCAATTTAATAGATATTAATAGAATGAGATGAAAAACCACATAAATTTTATAATTTAAATAATTAAAAACTTTTATCTGAAATATATAAACCATAGAAAAATGGATAATATGACATGAATCTTATGTAAATAAAACTGAGAAGAGAAAACCCATTATTACTTAATTAACATTTGAATCAAGATGTATGTACAATAATAATATCTATTGATACTTATAATATCATGAAATCAATTACATTAGTTACATAAAATTTTATAGGGATTTGTATACTCCACAAAACAAAAATGATAGGTGAATATGGAATAAGTCTCATATGAAAAGAAGTGTGACTATAAATGATATTAATTTATGTCTTGAATCACATTGTACTAATTCAAAATTCTTATATAATAAATTTTTGTTTTTATACAAATATTATGGAACCATATTCATATATATCATAACATATATTATTTTATTATGAGTTTATATTACATCGTCATTACAGTTCATCTTTAAAATTATGTTATGTTTAATAACTTCATTGTGTTTCATATATGATTTTACTTGTTATCTTTAGTCCTCCTATATTGGTCATGATTTCCTCATTTCAATATTTTAATAAATGATATCAATAACTTATATATTTGGTATATATGTTATATAATGATCAATAAAAGATATAAATAAGAAATGAAATTTCCCTTTCATGGAGACAATAAGCCATATATATATGCAAGGAAATTATTTCCAATTTCATTTTTTATTTAACTAAAGAAAACAAAATGATATATATATTATTCTAAAATAAATATTGTTCCTTGTATACCAAAGATATCTTCTAAACCTATCATAAATACATTCCATGTAATGCTTGAACAAATGACATCACTTTGTGATGTGGTAGTAAGCATTACATTAGAGTGACATTATAGTATTATTAAATAATAGAAATAAAGATGTTATGTGTGTATAATAATTATACAAGCCAATATAAATAATAAATTTCATATATATATATATATATGAAATGTAAATGTAAGGTCCATAGTTATGTAAAACTGGGAGATGTGGTATTGGAGGAAATAACGACATTGGTATGCTAGACAGTAGTCCTCCATAGACATGAATGCTTATTATATATCCTATCAGGTGGATGGTTCTGACGTTTTAAGATATAAACAAAACATAAAACATATTTCAATAGTTTTATTCTGTGGTTATCATAGAATTAGTATATAAAAAGAGTTGAAGAGGTTTGTGGAATAAATAAAACAAAAACGTTCATTGATTACTGTTACCTCATCATTGGGTAAATACTTTTGGATTTAGATTCAGTACATCATTTGATTTGTTTATTAAAAAGTTAAGGATTTTAGGATGAGAGTAGGTATGTTGGGATTTTATTTGGACTATGTTTTTTTGATTGAAATGTCTTGATATTTGTGAAAAAGTAGAGATATTGAGTTCCTTTTATAGTGGTAGTGGAGTGGTGTTCTTATAAATATGAAAAGGTAAACACTATTGAGAAGTATTCCATGAATCTTATTCTTATAAAAAATAACCTATTTATATACATTTAATTATTGGGTCTAAATATTAAAATAAAATGGTGTTTGGACCTATTTCTAGGTTATTTGACCCCTTAATATTAATGTTAAACAACTATGTAAACTCATTTATTCATTAATATTTGTAATTAATGTTAATTTCTGGCACTAATTTTTTGGGTAAAAAATTTACCATTGAGTTAATAAAATTTGAAAACAATTATTGTTTAAAATATGTAATTCAAATTTAATAATACCTACCACATAAGTGGTAGATTTTATTATAAACTAATCTCATAGTGGGGACCCTAAAGTGTGATTTAAATGTTAAAGTGTACAAAAGTCTACTATATATTTAAATATAACATCAACATAAAACTGAATCCAATTACCTAAATTTTATAAATATATATATATAATTGATATAATTATAATTTAAAACAATGTAATGTATAATTTAACTATATATAAAATTGATCAAAATGGAACATTTCAATTAAAATCTAGTAATTTTCACTATTAATCAAAAAATGGAACTTCTCAAAAAAATATTCACAAAAATATATTTTCGAAATTAAAAAATAAAAGAATATTATTTTTTAAAATAAAATTTATAATATTGTCAAAATTTAATTTTAAAAAATTTATTCCATTAAAAGGCTGAAAAACTCTTTTATGAAAAAATCATATTCTTATTCTTACAGATATATTTGTTATTATCATATACTTATCAAATATATTGAATGAATGTTATCATTTTTTATGGAATATAAATAATATTAATATAATTAATAACTTTCTATAATAATGATTATTTTATTTAATTATGCTAAAATTCTATTGTGGGCATAAAAATGGTTTTTCCAAAAAAACAGATCCCTTATATTCAAATGGTTTTTATTTTTATTTTTTATTGATTGGAAAATAAATGACTAATTTTATAAAAATTTGTAAAATATATATTCTTATTTTAGTAAATTTTATTCATTCTCACTTTTCCAATGGATAGGGGATAACAATATTAACTATAATAGTATATTTTTTGACTTGTAAGACATGGCTTTATGTGTAAAACAAGATATGTGAGAAACATGACACTACATTCAACACAGTATAATCGTGGAGTTCATTGTAATTCAAAATAAAATATTAATTCCATGTAGAAAAATGTACTAAATATTTTCAATTAAATTGAAATAAGATATTTCAATAAATATTAGAATGTTATAAGTACCAAAATACTTAAGCATAAATAAATAATTTTTTTTACAATCATCATGTAACAGATGACCCAAATTATTTTACACACATTTCATGTACATATTAGGTAAATATCAAGGATAATGCCGACATTCATATATTGTAGGAATATTCATCCCCTCATCTAACTACATAATATCAATTTTATTCCCTAACAATAGATGATAAAGAAATAAATTAATATAATCTCTCGAATCTACCAAATCATTCCTCTAAATTCCCTAAGGATTAGAAAATAATTTCAACAATATAGTGGAAATTTTTAAATCCCTAATATTTTAGAGTGTATTTTCTAATTAAACAAATATTATGTTGTTATTATCTTGATATACATACAATACTGAACTAAAAAACCATAATAAACAGTATTGAGGGAAAAAATTACAAAATGTTTTTAACATTAATATATAATGAAAATAATATTTAAATATTGATATAGAAAATTCCATCTATAGTAAAACATCATGTTAATAAAAAACTATAAATATAAGATATTTATTCCCATCATTTTCTATAAAGATCATAACCATGAATAAAACTATAGTAACAATGAAGTGATGTCTATATATAATAAACATATCGATAGAGGGAGAGAATTATATGAATATGAAGAATTATTTTAGTATTTTATTAAATTACATAGGGTTGAATGAAATTTCAGTGTTATATATGTGTTCATTGGATGTATTTTTGTATCAAATATGGTCATTGGAAACATAATTTTTAGATATATGATTATTTAGTATGATGTTATAATATATGTAATATGATGTTGTCTAAATTTTTGTAACAAAGTAAAAAATAATAATTCAAGAATATATCACAATAATAATATTAAATAATGATGTAGTACATAACACAAATATTCTAAAAAATATCTAAATTTTTAGGGGAAACATATTATTATTAGTAAAATTATTATAATATAATTTATATATGAAGCTATAATTGTTCACAATTTTTTTTCACATTATTTATATATAATTTGTTGAATAATAATATATGGTGGTTTAGTAATAAAAATTAATTTATTATGACTTGGAGATATTGAGGAGAAAAAACTTCTTTTTCCGTGGAAATAATATCAAATTATTGTTCAAGATGGAAGACGAAAAATTAATCATTCGGTTGTTTTCAATGCTTTTTATCTAGACTAATTAATTTGGATGATTGTAATTGATAATATTTTCATCTTTAAATTAATTCAAATATACCTTCTAAAAACTCATTTATAAAAATATTTAGTTTTTTGGTACTTTTATTTGGAAAATGAATTTGGAATATTTTGAAGAAATCATAGAGCATTTAATATTACATGTCTTCTGATAATGTCCCCTAATATCGTTTATGAAATCTAGATTATGTTTCCTATTGAAGAACTGATTGAATAGTTCCTCATTATAGTTCTCAATTATCTATTATTAGTGTTGTTTATTATATTTTTTATTGTATATACATTATTAAAAGTATGAATAAAGGAATAAACTTTTATGTCAAATCAGGATATATATTTTTTGGGTAATAATCATAAATGGGATCGTTGCTATTTGTCTATATTATAAATTTTAGAAATGAAATTCCAATCCCAATTTGTAATATATCATCAAATATAAAAAATCATTGATTATAACTTATACAAGTTATCTCATTTAGAGAATAATAAAAATATGAAACACATATGTAGAATGAGTATAGAATTATATATACCATGGCTTCTTTACCGGTGTTTAATATATTTGAAACAACTTATAGGATAAACATATCTTCCAATATTTTATATTTTTAAAGGAATTATCTAAGATTATTCACGAATTATATGAAATTCTAAATTTGGATGCAAAAACTTTTTGGAGATATTAAATGTTACTTGAAACATTAGTATCTCAATGTTTATCATTAATCATCATCTAGTTATACATTACAAAACCTAGTGTCCTATCTGGATCTAAACGAAAAAGGGAATCTATATTGACAACTCTCTCATAGTGAAATATATTTCTTTATAAATATATTGGTTATGGAATCTGAATCAAAGAACATGTACTGTGGTGTTATTGATAATACACCAATGAAACATATGGAAACCATAATACAATAAATTAATCTAAATTATATGATTCAAATAAGAAACATGAAAAATGTATTTAAAAGTAATCAACATTTATATGTTAAATAACTCCTAGGTTTTACATCGATGGGGAACCCCTAATTAGATTGTTGTTGTGTAGCCTTCTCAGACTGCATGTGAAATGTTGTTTGAACAATTTTCAAAATTGGTTTCCACTAGCTTTCCTATGACTGAAGAAACTATTGATGCGATCTGGACAATGCATCTCATGATCGAAAAAGGGATAGTGGAAACAGTTTAATGAATACAACTCAATTTGAACTGTTTAAGCTATCATGAATAGACTCTGGTTTCACTAATTTTACCTTTCACTAGAGTATAGAATATTTTTTCATGATAACAATTCATTAAATTTTTACTCATTAATACAATTTGGGAATTAAATTAATTTTCAAAATATATTTCATATTAATTGGTTGATTTTAATTAAAATATTTTAATTGAGTTAGTTCTATAGTATTTGAATATCATATAGGTGGATGTTGTCTGTAAAACCCTATATTTTAGACTTATGTAACATTACTTTTTTATTGAATTGAGTTTATTATTATTTTAATTAATTACATTTTTTTAATTTTAATGAATAATTTAAATATTTGGATTATTCAATAAAATACTATAAAAATATATATTTTAAAATGTATATTTAGATAATGAATAATAAATATTAAGGAGTTATCAATTAAATTATTTAATGTAAATAGTGATAAAATTTAATGAATAGTTTATAATGTGATGTTAATTTTTATATTAATAAATGTAATTTATCACATTTAAATGATGAATATAAGGTAATAATATAGTGTATAAAAATATATTGAAACATATTAATTTAGATATTTTGGTCAATAATATTTTTAAATTGCAATGTATAAAAAGTCTATATTCTGCAAAAACTTTTATTCAATATATATTTTACATTCCATTGTAAGTAAAATTTATAATATTTAAAAATTGATTGTATTAATTGGTGTAAAAAAATTTAATCATAATTTTACAATTACATAATAAATTAGATATAAATATTAAGTATTATTATTTCTTAATAGGTATAAATTGATTTATCGGGGTAAAGGAAATTAATGGAAAACTAGTGGTAAAATATATACTAAAGACATAAAATACAATGAATATTTATCTCTAAATTTTTTAGATTATGAAATACATAATCCTACTCAATTGTTTCACAATTCAAATACTCTTTTTAATAAAAATGACACACTTATACTTTAATGAATAAATATTCACAACAATTCTAATCAAAACACACATATATTAGGACCCATCCTCTACCTCTCCAAAAGAACTCTTTTCCATCAGTTATATCATTAATCTGATCACATGTTCCCTCTATCAAAGACATTTTAGATGTCTGCAAAATTTATAAACTCTATAGAAGTGGAAATCCTTTATTCCAAAGTAATAAAATTTTAATACAATAGATTGTATCAAAGTAAAAAAACCCCTTTATTCTTCATATTTTTGAAATATGTTATCATATAAATCATCTGAAAATATAATTCTCAACTATAATGATCCTGTATAAAAATAAATATTATTCCATTTTGTGGATATTTCTATTAAACTACTATATTCTATTACAAAATTATTAGTACAACATGGTCTTCTTTGGGTCTATTCAACTTCATAGACAAAAGATGATATACCATCTTGACAATTAACAGATTAAAAGAGAATCTTAACATGAATATAGGTAATATATTATTTTTAAGTGTAATTTTTTTATTGATATGTTTTTCATGGGTGTCACAAAAATAAATTATCTATAAAATGTAACATATTATTATAAATAAATTAAATGAATTTTATATTTAATGAATTTTATTCTCATGAAATATATAAAAAATATGAAATGCATAGGTAAATAAATGAATTATTAAATTGTGGGTACACCGTGTAGCTTGATTATTAGTATCTGGAGCATGAATCATATCCTACACATAGATAGAGGAAATCATGCAACAAACGGGTGAAGGATTCCACAGATTGGTCATTACATTTTTTATGGTATATACATGATTTTCCAAACCATGTGGAAAATCATTTCTTAGTTACCTTCTTCTGTAGTATGGATTACATAGTTTTTGTAATGTTTTTGAAATTGTTCATCCAAACCATGTTTCTTTCCCAGGATATTAAAGTTGTTAAATTGTTCTTTTCCCCTTAAAATGTTTAACCCGATTTCTTAATATCACTTTATTTTTCAACCAAGGCACGCAAGGGGACTTCCTTAAACCACTCTCCCTTACTCCACATCCTCCATGGATTCTTCTTGGTGTTTTGTATTAATTTTTAATTTGAGTTTTGGAATATTTCCTCTTATCCATTCCTTAATTCTTAGCTCATTTGTTTCACATGGTGGGGTTTTTCCTCTTGGATTAATCGTTACGATTATGGTTGACGTGTGGTTCGATTAATTTGTTATTATGGTCTGTGGATTTTCTCTTGGGTGTATACTTGCACCTAATGATGTTTTTTAGCATTCTCATATTGTTGATCTCATTGTTATTATCCATTTTTAGGCACACAATATTGATGCTTGATGTAATGGCCCAGACCTCTCTAGTCCATTAATTTGTGGAAATGTGGTGTTAGAGGTGTTCCGGGAGGTCAAGGTATCTTATCCCCAACACTTTTCCAAAATATTCCATTTTGATAAACCGTTTCAACGGTAGACAGTTGTGAACTGTAACATCATGTTACATCTTCAGGTCCTTTTGATGTTTCTATCTACCCCTATTTTGGAGTACTGACTTGGGATGCATTGGGTGAATATTTAAGGAAAATTAAAGGGAAGCAGCTTTCGCACGGGCAGCGTACAATTTTTCTAAACTGTGCAGCCATATTGTGCATAGTTAATGTTGGAGGCAATGGATAATGCACGGTTAGTACATGGTTTGTCTAACTGTGCGGCCTACCTGTGCGGGGAGTGTTTGAAAAGGACTTAGTGACCGCAATTTTAACGCACAATTTGTGTAACTGTGTAAGAAAACTGTGCGGGAACTTAAACAAGATCCTAAAATTGTGGATCTCAACCGTTTCGCCTCTAACTAGATCATTTAAGCTCATATGCATCCATAACTTGGGATTACCCTCCCTTGAAGGTAGGTGAACCTCTCCCAAGTGTTTAGGAGGTGATCCAAAGGCTTATCTTGGTGAATCGAAGCCAGTTTCTTTAGGTATGTTATCGTTATTCTTCATTCTTCTTCGTTCTTGATCGGTTTCTTAGATCCTCTTGGATCTACATCCCCTCTTCCCTCGCTTTCTTAGATCTACATCCATTAGGGGTAGATCAATGTCTTTCAATGCCAAATATGATCAGTTTTGGTCTTGGTTGTGTTATGCGAAGCGATCTATGTTGGATTCTTAGAGAATCAACCCAGCTTTCTTGTGAGTTATTCATTTGTGGGGGTTTTCATCAAACACCCAGGAGGTAGGGGATTCGCTGCTTCTCTTTCTTTTACATGCAATTGTATTGTTATCATGTTTAATCCCACTGGATGAAAATTGAATTGACATAATAAATATTTTGAACCGGATTAAGAAATTGTTATCGATCGTATGTTGTTGCCTTTTGTTTTTCTAGATAGTGTGATATCGACGCTTGCTTCTCTTAGCTGTTTTCTCCTGATGAAAGTCAGTAAACAATGTAAATCGGGATATATTGATAATTGTTTGGCTAAGGAAAAAGAGGCATGAAAACGAATCTGGTTCTTGTTGTAACTTGATTCTAATCATATATGAGTAGTAAGCATGTTTAATCATTTGTTATAGCTTACTATTTTGGTTTCCTGATGTTGGAACCAACGATTTATAAACCCGTCAATTCATGATGTATTAAATAATTTGATTGTTTTATAATTCTAGGAAGGGTTCTGACTTACCTTCTTGTTTGTTAAAAGGCCATAGCCCAATTGATGCGATGGTTGTTTTTCCTACTGCTTGTGTTGAGACGTGACCCTGGAGGGGTGTTGTGATATGTTGGGGCATAGAGGCCTTTTGGTTGTGGTAGTAGATGATGACTAGAATGGAGAGATACATCAGTTTATGCATGTGGATGTCGGGGAGGTCACCAGGGTTGATGGAATGGGATGGATTTGATTGTTGGATTCTTGCAGATTTTTGATTGGATGATTATCTACTTTACTTTTCCCCACTACTCAAGGTAGCTGGTCTTGCTTACCCTTCTTCCAAAAGAGGTGAAGACACATGGGGTATGCCACGTGCTTTCCGTGTTTAGCTTCTCAAGGGGGAATGGGTATACACTCTTGCTATAGGTGGAAAAGACTCGACGGGTAGTATATCTACTCACCCTATTGTGCCCCTTTGTGTTAGTATCATAGAATTATTTTCTAGAATTCCTGGTAATATGGGAAAGTGTTTCTGTAATGAATTTTTGAATAAATGGTGTTAACCCTTGGGGTTGGAGTTCACTCGAACATAATGATGAGGTTGTAATTTTTGAAGGAAAAGTTGACTTTGGGTGTGATGCTAATGAAGTATAATGTGGAATGGTTCATGGTTAGTTAATGTTTAATGAATTAATTAATGTAAATTGGAAATGAAAAGAAAAAGGGAATTAAGTAATATAATAATGTTCTTTAAATGGTTGTATGCTTATAGGATACCTAGTCTTAGAAGTAGCAACCCGGAGTCTGAGAGATGTTAGCTGCAGTGGTCTCTACGACTAGTTTATTCCCATAGTGTGGTTGTGAGATATATTATATTCTGTACTTTTTGTGTTTCTATACACTACTCCACCCTTTTAGTAAGGGAAACCGACAACCGGGGGATTCTGAGCCCTGGGGGTTTTTTCCCCAATATTCCGTTGGGAGGGTGAATGTATGACAACCCACTTTGGCCCCACTCTCTCCTCTTGTAAAATACTTGTGTTGGTAGGCATGATGATTAGTTTCCCCATATATTTGTGTAGAGGGCTATAATGGCTTCTGGTTATTCACACACATATATTTTGGATATAGTATCATATGGACTGTTATATGTGTAACGTGTATAGGCTGTGATGGCTTGAGTATCCCAACTCGGTGTATGGGTTGTAATGGCTTGAGGTATAATACATGATGTATGATACATGTTATGTGAGGTGTGGTGGCACCCAGAATCTACCTAGTTACTTTTGGTTGTGATGATGGTGTAGTGATTCACCCAGGTGTCTGCAGGCAGTAATTTGTGTTGCATGAGGTGCATATTGTGGTGCTTCGCCGTGGTGTCTGTGGGCAAGCCTTTTTGGAGAGATATGACCAGGACGTATGAAGTTGGGGAAAAGTGGAAAACCAAGGGGGAATTAGTAGCTGGGTACCGTTGATATTCTTTGCCATATTCGAAATTCTTGTATGTGTTACTTAGTGAGAGTAGCCCTAGTGAGTTTGGGAACTTAATATACCTTCTTAGGTAACGAGTTAGTTTCACTTGTAGCTCACTATGATTTAGCATTCTCTCTTTACTTTTGCATTCTTTGGGGAGGATCCTACTGAGTATACTCCTATACCCACCCTATGTATCTATAAACTGTTTTTCAGGTCACTTGGAGAAGGTTGGAGGTCAGGTTGGTGTTTACTAGCTTGGGGTCGCAGGAGCTGTCCGGGCTTCTGGTTTCTGTTGTTTTACTTTCTTTTGGGTACTTGTAGTATTTCCCGTCCAGTAGCAGTACTTTTGCATGAAATTTCATTTACGCACTTAGGTTTCTTTTATATTCTAGTTATTAGTTGTAGTCTATTGGTTTCTATCTTATCTCACTCTTCCGCATGTGTTCTCCTAGAGGGTAATGCCTCCCATTTGTGTGTTTACAGTACCCTCGATGCTAGTTGCCAACCTAGGGTCTACTAGAGGTGGGACATGGGGGTAATTATCTCCCTTCTCACATTGTCAGCCCAGGAGGGGCACAGTTTGTAGGGAGGGGGTCGTGATAGAGTGGTATCAGAGGTCTGGTTGAGGGATATGTTGCAGTTTGGAGTTAGGAACATGCGAGGTTGCATGGGTTGGTAGGGAAACAATGTCATTCATGTTTAGAAAGTGAGGTAAACACTATATACCGGCTGATAAATTGTCATTTAGGGCCCCCTATGATCTGATGTATGGACCTTTAAGTTTAAAATGGCTACTAAAAAAGGTGATACTAGTTGAAGGGTAGAGACCTAGGAAAGGATCATGTATCATTCTTCATTTTGCATGTGTTTTAATGGGAAGGACTTGAGATTGGTTAACCTAAAACGAATAAAAGAAAATAATTAACTAATTAATGTTGAGTCTTCTTTATTCCAAGTTTAGGAGCTCTAACAGTTTATTATTTTACAGGTATGGCTCTAGGTCGACGTCCTCATCAGGTTTGGGCAGAAAATGTCAAGTAGGCTTTTCCAGTGGGATGTCGCAGGGTAGAGGATAACGATGACGACACATGGAGGAAGACACTAAAATAGTTTCACCGCCAAAGTCTGTAGAAGTATGATAGATCTTTTTCAAATGAAGTCACAGAATACTAGTTGGAGGAGGTCAAGATAGGCTTCAGTTCGATCCATTCTCAAAAAGAGCACTGGGTGTCCTTAGCTGGGATGATACTTCGTGGAGCAGCATGGCAGTGGTGGTTCTTGTACCTCAGTAATCATGAAGAGTCAGCGATCTCAAGGGAGGAGTTCCAAGACATGTTAATAGTCTAGTTCCTTTCTTCGACTACAAAGGTGTCCAGTCGTCAAGAGCTTCTTACCCTTTGACAAAAGATCTCTACTAGTTGAGACTTTGGAATCCATTTCAGGAACCTTTTACGATATGCTTCAGACCTGTTACCAGATGGGGAGGCTAGGGCGAGGCATTTCGAGGAGGCTTTGCATCCAGAGATCCAGTTCCAGGTCACCCCATTTATGCTGAAGGCATATCTTGAGGTGCTAGGAAGGGTATAGGTTTTTAAGAGGAATTTATCCTGGACCAGATCATCATGATCCCTCATGAAGCAGAGCTGTGGTCCGGGGTTACCATTTTTCAGGGAAGAAATGTTTTCATTCAACCGGGGGTAGGTCACAGCCCTTCACATCTCGTTTCTCCAGAGGTAGAAACTCTCAGGATTATTCCAAGGGAACATGCACATATTTTTATTGTGGTGGTCTTGGCCATCAGTAGCGGGAGTGCTCGAACATTCAGAGTGTCCATTGTGCACCGGGCGTTACGCTCCAGGTTCCTCCGTTGAGGCAGTTCCAGCCGAGGCATCAGTAGCCAGTTGCACCAGCTTTAGATCAGCAGACGGTATATAGGTCAGGTAGAGGACACCCCCATGACGTTCCCCATCCTCAGAGTGAAGAGTGCGGCCGTGGTGGTGGTCGTCACTAGGGTCATAGAGACCATGGATGAGGTCATGGCCAGCTTTATGGTCTAGCATTTTCAGCACTAGGCGAGCCAGATGTCGTTCCAGGTACCATTTGCTTGTTTTCTACCTCGGTGTATGCCTTGTTTGATTCACGAGCCACACATTCTTTCATATCACCTACCCTTGTCCATGCATTGGGACATGAGGTAATGAGGCTTCCAGCGCCCTTGGCATTGAATATGATAGCTGGAGGTCGAGCATACTTGTATGATGTATGTAAAGACTATCAGCTAGTGTTGGTGAAACACCGCTCTTGGGGATATTTCTTATGTTTATGAATACAACCATATGATGTCATCCTCAGCATGGATTGGTTGTATTCGGTGAAGGATTTCGTGGATTGCATCAGGAAAAGGGTTGTCTTCATTGGTGTGTATGGAGATAAAGTGGTGTTTTTTGGTGAGCGAGACCCTTATATGGGTCATAGGCGCGTTCTATATTTATCATCTATGATGGCTAAGATGATGTTGAGTTCTTCATAGGTTCAACAGTTGGCATTTTCTTGGGTCGTAGAGAAGTACCCTGATTTTTTTATAGAAGAGGTCTTATCATTTCCCCCTCGACAAGAGATTGAGTTTGGGATTGAGCTACAACCAAGAGCGTCTCCCATCTCTATGTCTCCATATAGGATATCCCCTTCTAAGTTACGAGAGATATGTATAATGCTTGACGGTCTATTACAGTTCAGTTTTGTTTTACCGAGTGTGTCACCGTGGGGTGCACCGGTTTTGTTCGTGAAGAAGGCTGATGACAGTTTGCAGTTGTGTTTTGATTATCGTCGCATAAACAAAGTGACTATAATGAATCGCTATCATCTTCCATGAATTTATGACTTATTCTATCAACTAAATTGTACAAGTTGGTTCTCAAAGATCGACTTGCTGTTAGGATATAATCAGATACGTGTGAAGGATAAGGATATCCTGAAGACTTCTTCCTGTTGTCGTCATGGGCATTATGAGTTTGTTGTAATGTCTTTTGGTGTGACAAATTATCCATCTGTATTCATGGGATTGATGAATACTATTTTCCAAGAGTTCTTGGACATGTTTGTTTTAGTTTTCATCAACGACATCATTGTGTACTCCACATCGGAAGAGGAGCATGCAGAGCATCTACAAGCCATTTTGGGTGTCCTTCATCAACATCAGCTATTTGGAAAGTTGACTAAGTGTGAGTTTTGGGATTCAGAAGTCCTTTTCTTGGGGAATGTTGTGTCCCAACAGGGTGTAGCTGTAGATCCATTTAATATTGATGTAGTTTTGTCTTGGGAATCCCCCAAGACATTGTCAGAGTTGAGAAGTTTCCTTGGTTTTGTAGGCTACTACATGCGGTTTGTAGCAAATTTCTCTCGAGTTGTGACCCCTATAATAGCTTTGACTAGGAAGAATTAGGCATTCATATGGACTGATCAGTGTCAGGAATCTTTCATGTATCAAATGGAGAAGTTAGTAAGTGCTCCAGTCCTTTGTCTTCCAGCTGAAGGTGTTCAGTTTGATGTTTTTTGCGATGCTTCACATCTGGGGTTAGGCTGTTTTCTCATTCAGCAGAGGTTATTTGTTTCTAATGGGTCTCGGCAGTTACGTCCCCATGAATGCAACTATGCCACCAATGATCTTGATTTGGTAGTCGTGGTGTTTTCTCTGACCTTGTGGAGACATTACCACCTTGGTAAGCGCTTTGTGGTTTTCACCTATCATAAGTGTTTGAGGTATGTTTTCTCCCAGCATGACATGAACATACAACAACATCGATGAATGGAGTTTTTGCATTAATACGACTTAGAAATATCATATACACCTAGAAAGGGGAATGTTGTAACTGATGTGGTGAGCCGAAAGTCACGCAGTGATGCTGTGCATGAATCCGGTGATTCTTGGAGAGTAATGGAAGAACTGTCACCAGTACATCTTGATATTGGAGAAGTTGGGGGTAGAGTCGGTCTTTTTCATATGGCGGTAAAGTCATCCCTGATGCAGAATGTAGAAGACTCCGAATTGGGAGATATAGAGTTTGAGTTCTGGAGTGACTGAGTTGTTTGTTGTGAGGCCCATGATGGTTGAAGTGAAGACTAAAAAGACTGAGTGTTGTATCATGGAAGGATTTTGGTTCCCTTGATGATGCATGAGACAGTTATTAGAGAGTTCCATAGTTCTCCATTTTTGGTACATCCTAGCATGAAAAAGATGTACTAAGCCTTGGGGAGTCAATTTTGGTGGCCTTGGCTGAAGCGTGTGCTTGCGGAGGAGTGTCTTGATATTTAGTCTGCCAGAAGGTGAAGGATGAACACCGTGTTCCGGGTTGTCTTCTCCAGCCATTTGAGATTCCCCAGTGGAAGTGTGGGGAAATTTAAATGGACTTTGTTACTAGTTTACCTCATCCTCCGGGAGGACATGATGCTAATTGGGTGGTAGTGGATCATTTAACAAAATCATCCCGCTTCATAGCAATCAAGGAGTAAAGCTTAGTGGAAGTTTTGTTGAGGCAGTATCTAGAGGAGGTGGTGAGACTTCATGGAGTCCCAAGGATTATCAATTCTAGTCGAGATCCTCATTCTACCTACAGGGTGTGGAGAGATCTCCAACATGATTTTTATTCTCAACTATGCCTTAGCACTTCATTTCATCCTCAAACAGATGGTCAGACAGAGCAAATCATCCAGACTCTTGAAGACATGTTACAATCATGCGTTCTTGACTTCAGAGGTTCATGGATGAGGGAATTACCCTTGGTAGTGTTCACTTACAATAATATTTTTCACTCCACCATAGGTATGGAACCATTTACAGCCTTGTTTGGACGATGTTTCCATTCTTCATTCTGCTGGATTGGGGTCAGTGAGTCAGCAATTCTTCGACCAGAACTAGTGAAATATACAATAGAGACGGTCCAGGTGATTCATGAGAGGATGAAGACAAGGCAATATCGTCAGAAACTATAGGCTGATCAAAGGATGAGACCCTTAGAGTTTAATTTTGGGGATCATGTCTTTCTGAAGGAGACTCCATATCGTGGGAATCAAAGGTTTGGTCATGGAAGTAAGCTTTATCCCCAGTTTGTTGAGCCTTTAGAGGTGTTAGATCGTGTTGGAGTAGTGACTTATCGAGTAGCACTTCCCCAACATATGAGTCAGATACATGATGTTTTCCATGTATCACAGCTCCATCGTTATCTTCATGACGACTCTCACATCATCGATTGGAGAGAGATCGTTGATGATGATGATGGAACCTTTTAGGAGTGACCAATAAAGATCCAATACCACAAGGATAAGGTGTTGTGCGGTCGTTCTATTCCTTTAGTTCATGTATAGTGGCGACACGGTGGCTTGGATGAGATTACCTAGGAACGTGAGTCACAGAGATGTGATTAGTACCCAGAGTTGTTTGATGTTTAACTCTTTTAATGTACCGATTTAGATTTTTTGGTTATGAAACATTCTTATTTATGAGGTGGCTCCCTTTGTTGTTTTTGGTGGCGTGCTCTCTTTTGAAAGGTATCTCGGTGGGTGGTTTTTCAGACCCAATTTCGTTTTCTCTTTATATAGGTTTTGGATTCTCAAGGAAGAGAATGTTTTGAGAGTTATCTGAAGTAATGGACCGGACCTCTCTGGTCCATTACTTTTTGGAAATGGGTTGTCATAGGTGTTCTAGGAGGTCATGGTAACTTATCCCCAATGCTTTCCCAAAAACATCCTCTTCGATGAACCGTTTCGATGGTAGAAAGTTGTGAATTGTAACATCACGTTACATCTTTAGGTACTTTTGATGTTTCTAACAACCCTTGTTTTGGAGTAGTGACTTGGCGTGCGTTGGGTGAATCATTAATGAAAATTAAAGGGTAGTAGCTTTCATAGGGTCTACGGATGGTTTGTCTAAACCATGCGGCCATACTGTGTGAAGTTAATGTTGGAGGTAGTGTATAACGCATGGTTTTTCTAATCGTATGGCCTAACCATGTGAGGATATTTTGACGTGGCAGTATTGACCACAGGATTAGCGCACAATTTGTATAACTGTGCAGGAAAACCATGTAGGCACTTAAACTAGATCCTAAAATTATGGATCTCAACTATTTTTCCTCTAACATGCTTGTATAAGCTCCTATGTGGCCATAACTCGGGATTACCCTCCCTTGAAGGCAGCAGAACCTCTCCCATACATTTTGGAGGTGATCCGAAGGCTTCTCTTGATGAATCGAATCTGGTTTTTTTGAGGTATTTGATCGTTCTTCTTCATTCTTCTTCATTCTTTATCGGTTTCTTAGATCCACTTAGATCTACTTCCCCTCTTCCCTCGGTTTCTTTGATCTATGTCCGTTATGGGTAGATCTAAGTGTGTCGATGCCAAATATGACGAGTTTTGGTCCTGGTTGTGTTAGGAGAAGAGATCTAAGGAGGATTCTTAGAGAATCAACCTGGATTTCTTGTGTGTTCTTCGTTTGGTGGGTTTTTTTTTCAAAAAACCATGAGGTAGGGGATTCTTTCATTCTCTTTCTTTTACGTGAAATTGTATTGCTAGCATGTTTAATCCCACTAGATGAATATTGAATTGACATAATAAATACTTTGAATCGGATTAAGAAATTGTAATCGATCATATGTTATTACCTCTTTTTTTCTTGATAGATTGATATCTATGCTTGCTATGCTTAGTTGTTTGTTCATGATGGAAATTGGTAAAGAATGTAAACCAGAATTAATTGAAATTTTTTTGGATACAGATAGAAAGGCATGAAAACGAATCTGGTTCTTCTTAAAATTTGATGTTAATCATATTGGCATATTATGCATGTTTAATCATTTGTGGTAGCTTACTGGTTCAGTTTCCCGACATTGGAATTAACAATTTATAAACCTATTAATTCAAGATAGATTAAAAAATTTGATTGTTTTATAATTCCTTGAAGGGTTCTTAGTTACTCTCTTGTTTGTTAAAAGGCCATAGCCTAATTGATGTGATGGTTGTTTTTCCTACTACTTGTGTTGATACGTGACCCTAGAGGGGTATTGTGATGTGTAGGGGCATATAGGCATTTTGGTTGTGGCAGTGGATGGCACCTAGAGTGGTGATATGCATCGGTTTATGCATGTGGGTGTCAAGGTGGACACTAGTGTTGATGGAATGGGATGGATTTGATTGATGGATGCTTGTTTATTTTTGAGTGGTTAATTATATGCTTTACTTTTACCCACTACTCAAGGCAGCAGGTCCTGCTTACCCATCTTCCAAAAGAGGCGAAGACACGTGGGGTATGCCACATGCTTTCCTTGTTTAGCTTCTCAAGGGTGAATGGGTCTACACTCTTGTTATAGGTGGCAAAGACTCGCCTGGTAGTGCATCTATTAACTGTGTTGAGCCCCTTTGTGTTAGTAGCATAGAATGCGTTTCTAGAATGCCTAGGAATATGGGAAAGTGTTTCTGTAATGAATTATTGGATAAATGGTGTTAACCCTTGGGGTTGGATTTCACTGGAACATAATGATAAGTTTGTAATTTTTCAAGGAATATTTGACTTTGGGTGTGATGGTAATGAAGTCTAATGTGGAATGGTTAATGGTTAGTTAATGTTTAACGAATTAATTAACATAAATTTGAACTAAAAAGAAAAAGGTAATGGAGTAATCTAATAATGTTCTTTACATGTTTGTATACTTATAGGATACCTTGTCTTAGATGTAGCAGCAAGGAGTCTAAGAGACGTTAGCTACAGTGGTGTCTAAGACAAGGTTATTCCCATAGTGTGGTTGTGAGATATAGTATATTTTCAACATTTTGTTTTTCTATAGGATACTTTACCCTGTCAGTAAGGGCAACTGTCACCCATGGGATTCTGAGCCCTTGGAGGTGTTTTCCCCAACATTCCGATTGTAGGGTGAATGGCTGACTACCGTCTTTGACCCCACTCTCTTCTCTTGGTAGATACTTGTGTTGGTTGTCACAACGGTTAGCTTCCCCATAGATGTGTGTAGAGGGATATTATGTCTTGTGGTTATTCACACACTTATATTCAGGATATATTATCCTATGGACTACTATAGGTGTAATGTATATAGGTTGTGATCTTTTGATGATATGTACTCGGTGTATGGGCAATAATGGCTTGAGGTATAATACCTGATGTATGATACATGTTATGTGAGCTGTGGTGGCTCTCAGAATCTACCTGGTTACTTTTGGCTGTGTTAATGGTGTAGTGTCTCTCCCAGGTGTCTGTGGTCAAGAATTTTTGTTGCACAAGGTGCACATTGTGGTGCTTCTTCCAGGTGTCTACGATCTAGTCTTTTTGGAGAGAGATGTTCAGGACTTGCGACGTTGTGGAATAGAGGAAAACTTGTGGGGAAGTTGTAGTGGGGTACCCTTGATATTCATTACGATATTCTATATTCTTGTATGCATCACATGATGAGAGTATCCATAGTGAGGATGGGAACTTATTATACCTACTTAGGAAAAGATTTAGTTTCACTTGTTTCTCATTTTGCTTTATCATGATCTCTTTACTTTTTCATGTGAATCTTTGGGGAGGATCCTACTAAGTATACTGTTATACTCACCCTATGTATATATAATCGTTTTTAGGTCACTTGGAGAAGGTTGGAGGTCCGGCTGATGTTTACTAGATTGGGGATGCTGGATCTATTCGGGCATGTAGTTACTATCGTTTTACTTTCTTTTGTGTACTTGCAGTTTTCCCTTCTAGTTGTAGTACTTTTTCAAGACATTTCATATATGCACATGGGTTTCTTTTCTATTCTAGTTCTGAGTTGGGGTTGATTGGTGTCTATCTTATCTCTCTCTTCCGCATGTGTTCTCTAAGAGGGTAATGCCTCCCATTTGTGTGTTTACTATACACTCATAGCTAGTTGCCAACCCGGGGCCTACTAGAGGCGGGACTCGGGGGTCATTATCTCCCTTCTCACATTGCCAGCCTAGGAGGGGTACACATTGTGGGTAGGGGGTCGTGACACTTGACCTTTCATTGAATGATTTCAAAATGTTATAATCTTTCATTCAATGTGTTATTATAAAATATTTTTGCAATTTCATGATGAGAAATGGGTGAAACTGTGTTTAAAAGGGTTTCATTAATTACTCCTTTGTGTAAATGCATACAATGTGTTTGAAAATATTTAAATTGATATTTTAATGTGATGTTGGCTATTTTGGGTGGTTATCTAAATTTGTGATGTTCCAGTAATTTGGTTGGACTGTGAATTGAATTTTTTATATTGAAATGTGTTACATTTATATTATGTATTTTATTTTTGGATTGTTGTGTGTGTTTTTATGTAAGTGATGTTTCTTTAAAACTATTTTTTTGAGATTTAATAGATACATGAAGAGTGTTATTGAATATACATATTAGTTTTTCATAAATGAATTTATTATAGTTTTAAGATTTGAAAATTATGTCTTAGATTATTATGGATGCCTATGGGTTTTTAATGTTTTCTTAAGGCCCATTTTGCACCTTTACAAAAAAAAATTCATTCATGATGCATGGTTTTCCAAAGGATTCTTTTATCTTCATATTAATGTTTCCAAAATGTTTTCTTGATTTTAAAATTGGTTGTCTATGATTTATGATACAATAAAAGTGGTTTAACTATTTTTTCTAGTAGAATTCAAATTTTGATTTTTGAGGTATGGTTTGGTGAAGAGTTGCTATAACTGATTTTCTGTCATCATCATTGTAAATATTTATTATGAAAGAATGTTTTACAGCTGGACGGGGAAAAAAGAACCAAAAAAACAACAATTCATGGGATATAATATTGTAATAAAGGCCTTGTTCATCATCTATAATGAGATTAACCCCTATGGATTTAATAAAATGCTGATTGGAAAGCATGTGACACCGGGGCCCGAATTCGTAACATACATGGAAATGAGATGGTCTGCTACCCTTTTTCCCTCATCCCTTGTATAGAACACTAGAATATTGTTTAAAAAGATGAATCTACATTTATGATGATTTAAGATATTGACCAGTGAATGGAGTCTTTTCCAATAATAGAGTCATGACAGATCATTGAATTTGTTTCAACATTGGAAAGAGTTATATTCATTAGGCCACAAAGTTGAAGCCCTTTAAGAATTGCATTAGATTATTCATGGATCAAGATCCCATGTCCATATTAATAAGTAACATTCAGTAGGATGTTGCCCCAATATTCTCGAACAACACATCAACCTTTCTTGAACCCCTCTATGCAGGAGCCATCTACATTGAGTTTCAAACTTGAAATAGGCATTTTCCACAACACCCATTTCCCTCAAACCCTAGTTCTGATAGAAATACCTGAATATACACTAACTTATAGATATCTCAGGGAGGTCGCATAATTCAAGTAATTTATAACACTTAACCCATTGATAATGATGGATCCTGTTCTCATGGTGTTGGGTCTTCTTGTGGATGAAATACCCTCATACCTAGGCATATTCATGGATTTCCAAATTCACCATTAGCCTACATTCAAAATGATATATATTACAAGTTTTTGGAATCCTGTAGAATTCACACCATGAAACCATCACTCCAATAATTTGAATTCAAGAAGGCCATAGTAGAATAGAGTAGTGAATTGCCCTATGAAATTAGACACTACCATAGCCCAGTCTCTCTTAAAGTAGATTTGGTTCATGGTTTCCTCTCTAAGGGTATTGAAGTACTCGAATCTAAATGAATGGATGACACCCATGTTTTTATTATTTTCATCATTTTTAACATAATGATTTCTTATCCTCCATGTTAGGAAGTTATACATTTTTGGGATTTTATTACACAAAATCATGCTATTCTAGAAATCCCAATGATCCTGGAGAATAATAATTCTTCAGATTTCAATTAATGTAAAGGATTATAAGTTAGAGGGGGAAACACTCGTTTTTCTGGTTCCGAATTGATGCCAATGAGATCATATACCTAATACTGTTCCTTATTAAGAACATATTCTTTAAATAGATGTTTTATAATTTCCTCTTTAAAGGAAATAAAAGGACTAAGGCTCCCTTGGAAGCCAAACATGGAACCCACCCAGTTGTTGTTCTATATGTGAATGTTCCCTTTCCCACAATCCACCATGAGTGATGATGAAGTGTTGGGATCAGTGGGGTAGTCATGGACTATAAGGGAGATTCATGGGAACTTCCATTATCCAAATACCTATCACCATTATAAGACATGACCTTGCTCTAATGTTTCCACTCTTCCATTATCTACCATGTGTGTTTTGAATGCATGTCATTAATAGAATCTGCCAGGTTTTTCACATTAATCCCACCTTCATGAATATGCCTCTCCATACATTACGCTCATGATCAGTGACGTTTACATTCATACATTTCATCCCAAATGAATCTAGACAATATTTTATTAATGGTAGAGAATACCGACCTATAGAACCTTGTTATATGAGTGAGAATTTATTTTTATCTTTGTAAGTACACTATTGATAAAGGTGCTTTGGCCCCAAAAATATAGATAGTGATTTTTCAAGGATAACACAATGATCGTTATCTTGTTGAAGATGCAATCGTATTCATGAAATCAGGTTCTGACTAAGGAGGTTTGGGTGATGAGATACTCAAATAGAAAAGAACCTTTCTTCATGTCCATGTCGTTGCATAGGGAAGACACATTCATGGAGCCACATTGGTTGGAGATATATAGGTTTCTATTTGATTTTTTGATCACCTAGATAATGCAGTGGTTATATTAGTCAATAATTTTTCTGATTAAAAATATCCATCTCTTTCTATAATTAAAAGTATGTGGTGTGAATGGATTGATTATATCTTTTTGGGTTTTTTAATGTGTTCATTATAGTTTGGGAATGGTTTTTTATTTTAATATTATAGTCCAATTTAGAAATTTTCATATGATGTTTTTGTTTTATATTGAATTCAAAAAATCTATTGTAGTGTCTTTGTAAATGTATTTGAATTGGAAATGTCAATGATCTGGTTGGCGCATTGTATTGTCTATGAAAATTTTGTTTTGACTTAATGTGATGTGAAGAACCAATTTTTTTCTTGTGATGTTTTGGGGTTTGGTTTGGGATATCATGAAAATTATGGGCCCATTATGCATTTTTAATGTTTTAAAAATTAATTGAAGGGTAATGTTTAGGTAAGGTTTCAATTTAAATATATATGGGATAGTGGGTTTTAAAACTCAATTGATTTAGTGACCCGATTGGTGCTGGTGAATGAAATGGATTTTCATGTGTTTATTAGACGACTTGGATTTTGTTTGGATTCCACTATAAAATTTGATGGGTTATCATCTATTTTATAGAGAAATATATCACTTTTGGATTTGAATTATGTTTGGGAGACTCTAGACCTTGGGATGTGTTTCCCTCCATTATCTTGTGAACTACGATGATGTGAGTTATTATTGCTTTATATTATTCAAAAAAAAACATTTGTCCGGGTATAAATGTGAGTCAACTTATGGTTTGAGTGACTAATTCTTTTCTACTCAGATTAGGTGGGTTTTACCCATATGATTTTCAAATAAGGATTGTGTGACGTGCCACAACATTGGCTAGTTTAGAGTTTTCTATTGGTTAATGGCTTTAGATTATCCCCACATGTATCTAGGTGACTCTGAACTGAGTATGTCTAGGAATTACCCTTAGATATGGATAGGGAATTCCCATTATTATCTATTTGTATATTTGTTTCTCTTTATGTACATGATGTTTATTATCCATTATAGTTTATATCTACTTTTTTTGTTTCCTATAGTTTCAACATAGTTTACTTTGGGTGATTTGGTTTTGGTTTGTGGTTGGATATTGTGTCTGAATGTGGGTTTCAAAGGAATGCAAAACTGTTTTTTAGTAGTTTGTGTGTTTTTGAAAATGGAATTTTTCATATTCTGTGTTTGGATTCATAATATGACTTAAATACTATATTATATATGTATTTTATTCTGATATTTATGAACTATTAAATGAATGGAAATGAATTCACTCTATGGTTATTACCGATTAATTTTTTTAAGCTCACACCCTACTTATTCCATGCAGCATTGGTAAACCAGAGCTATTTATCAATTTTCAAGATTCAGTATGGGTTCTTATTAGATCTTGTTGGTCTTATAGTTATTGTTGACCAAGAGGTCAGATGGAGATTGTGTCAGTATGTATTGGTTATAATTTTTAATTAATTGTTTTGCTTTGTTAATCTATTGTATCTAGATTTGGAGGTATATTTATTGATGTTTTATTGTGTGTGGATTTTTTTGCTATTTTATTTACATTATTGTTGTTTTCAGTAAAATAAATCATTCAATTATAGATTATTTTGATTTAAAGAACTATTTTATGGCCAAGGGGAATGAAATTCCATTTGGGACTTGTCTCATACCGAGTTGGGTGTTATAAATGGATGGCATCACAATAGGGTTTATGAAAAAATGTTATCATAGGTGGCCCCTATAATTTTAGGGTGTCATATAGAGTAATGATTAAGACTTTGAGGACATTATAAGATGTTATATAATTTAAATACCAAACCCTTTGTTTTTAAAAATCATGATTTCGTAGGGTATTCTATGATTTCAGTTTTTTGTAATAGTTTTTCTATTATGGATGAGGAGAGACTATGGTGGGGACATTGTGTCTTTTTTGTGATCTAACATGGATTAGTTACCAATTGGATGTTTGAGTGCATGGCATGAGGACCTATTAGTTATTAATTATTATATATTTCATTCCTCACAAATAATTTTTGTGGGTTATTCATGACAACTATTTCCAGTTATATTGTGTTTAGTGTGAGTTTTTTGTGGGTTTGGTTTTGGCTGATTTGATTTTTGTCTTTGGTTGTTTTATTCTTGTGGGTATTGATCTTGAATATAGAAATGCGTTTTGGAAAATTAGATTTTTTATGGTAAATTTATCATTGGAAATTAATTTTTATAATAGTGAAATATAGTTTTTATTTTGGATTGGAAAATGGTTTTTTGAATTTGGAATGTGGGCTTGAAAGAAGCTGTTTTTTGGGAATTTGAAATTAAATAATTGTTTTTTTAAAAGAAGTATTTAGGTTTTATGTGTGTTTTCTATCTTATGAGTCATTTGTTATTTTTTCATGGATGCAATATTGGTTTTTTTGGTAGATAATGATTTTTGTTATTTTTTTCTCTTTTATGTATTATGTCACTTTTAATGGACCCCATAATTTCTAGAGGGTTTATTCTTGTTTTCTATTTTCCAATACTCCTAATGGAGTTGGATAGTGTAGTTATTCCATACTGATTCCTTTCAATCATGGTGATCATGGGACGTTGTATTAATATATATGGATTTATAATTCTAAGAGTGTGTTTAGATCATTTGTAAAGATCAATTCTTTTAGAGACTGTGCTATTCTAAGATTGTTTGAGGGTCCTTACATTGATATGTAGCAGATGATTATACATGAACCACTATAAGATAGAATGGCTTCGTAGAGTTTGATAGATATTTAATCCAATGGTTCGTTCCTAAGGTGGTGAATAAGAGGAAGTTGGAATAACTGTTATGTTTTTAATTGGGCCAGTGGATGATGACAGCTTATTTTGACCCTGTTAAAGTGTTGGTTTATTTCTCTCTAGATATAGCCTTATATGAGAAACTAAATTCTCCTCTATGATTTTTTGGTCTTAGACCAAAGATTATGTAGTTATTTCTATTATAAAGTGAAATAGGTTTCGAGATATTGGAAGATGAGGAATTATTATCTGAGTTAGTTCAAGGGGTGTAGTCAGTGGTGGATGATGAATCAATTTTTCTTATCACCCATAAAGATTTCCCATATAGGGAGAGCTGTGTGGCCTAGGATAATATTTTTGAGAAGTATCTTTTATTGGGTACAACCTAGAATTTTACATATTTTTCACTCATATGATTCATGTGTGGATTTTTTGAGAAAGAAAAATCATCTTATCATAGTTCTCTAATGGTTTATCATCATTGAATCTATAGTTTTCATGTAGATATGTATTTGAAGGTTGTGTTTCTCATTGAGAAACCCAAGATAAGATGGAGCCATATCCTAAATAAAGGGAATCATATTTTTTATTTCATCTGTATACAGTCATATTCCTTAGATTTAATATTTTCACATGGTCAAAAATTCACGTGGGTTCATGGAATATTGGTCACTTATTAGTCTCTATATTTAGAGTGGAGATGATTAAATATTTTCTATATTAATTTTTGTTGCTTTTCTGAGTCAAACTTTATTATCAAAATAGTGTTGTTTTTTATTTTTAAATTATATTTGGTGGTTCATTTTTCAATTAGATTTTTTAATTTTTAGTTATTTCTTTAATTGTTCATATCCTTTTGGTGACATCTTCTAGTTCCCAGTAATGGACATTTTTAATACTTATCATTCTTTTAGATTTGATGAATTTAGGTTTTTTTTGTATTCTGATTAAAGTTCCATTCATGGTCTTCCCTTTTTGATGGGTGTTATGAATATATGAGGAATTATAAGTTTTGTAGGTCGTGTTTTTTAACTTTTTTTATAAATTTTGCATATGAGTTTGGAGTTTCCATGTCTATGAAACTATTTTGGTAGTTTATGTGTTGGAGGTGGTAGTCAGTTTCTTGTGTTTGAGAGAACCCTCTTGTGTTCCCCAATTTTTCTTTCATGTTTCTATTTTTTATAAGTATTTCCAGGTTTGACTTTTGCTTGAAGGGTGTCATTGTGAACCATTAAATAATTCATTATCATTTTATTTAAATAATGAAAATTTCCCTCATGTTTTTGTGTCAAATACAAGGGGTTGAATGTATTTTTGTTGGAATAATTATGACCCCAAGACTATAGAATAATTTTTATTATTATTTAATTTTCAATGAATTTATTTGATGTTAGGGTTGTGTTCCATTTTAAAATCATAAATATTGGATGTTTTTCATGAGATCTTTTATTATTTACATTTAAAGAGTACAATTTATGGTTTTTTATTGTAGCCTATTAATGCAGAAAATTATTCTAGTAAAATTTCTTCTTATATGTTTTGATTTTCATAATTTAATAATTGAATGGGAAAGCCATGTGAGGTTAGGGGTAGACTCTATGGTTTGAAGATTTGTATCTGGGGAATGGATCATATCCTATGCACAGTTAGAGGAAGCAAAGAATCCTGAGTTTGGTTGGATTCTCTAGATTAGAATTTGGTATTTTATATTTTGGCACATGGCTTCCAAAACCATGTATCCAAACTATGTAGGCTTCCCCTCTTCTCTAGTGGGGTGTGCATAGTTTGTGAAAATTTTGATAAATTGTGTATCCAAAACATGTAAGTATCCAATGTCATTAAATGTGTGAAACTGCACTTTTTCCCATATTTTCTTTTAACCCCATATTGGAATTTCCCTACCTTGTTCAACCTATTCACACCGTGGGGCCCTAGAAAACCGCTATCCCTTTCTTATATTTATCCATGGATGACTCTTGATGGTCCCTAGGTATGATATTAGAAATGTTGTTCCGTTTCCTCTACTCATCTTCCCTCTTTCAGGGTATCATTATTGCTATTCGTGGGGTTTTTCATCTAGGATGAATAATAAAGGTTATAATGGATTTTTGGTTTTAATTAATTCATTCTAGGGTATGAAAATTGTATATTGGTATGTATTAATATTCCTTGTAATATTTTTTCTCATTAATATATCCTTAAGGTAGGTATTTACATTAATTTTGTCTTTGGAAAATTCCATTGATGCTAGAGTTTTCCATGAATTCATTATCAATTTTATAAACTTTTCAGTGATGTACTGGTATATATTATTTTAGTATTTTCCTGAGTGGTAATTTATTCGAATTTTTTTCATAGGGATTATTTATATATGTCTTTGTGTATATTCAAAAAATGTATTTGATAAAATTTCAACTAATCTTTTAATGTGAAATTCATTGTTTTGTATTGTTATTTATATTGGATATATTTGTTGTATTCTTGAATTATGAAATGGATGTTTTATATGTATTTTTAAACTTTTATGGTGTGAAACATATATGTGTCTTGTTTTTTTGGTTTAAATTTAAATAATGATTCCACAAAAACGATTTTTAGGTTATTTCATGGTTATATAATGAGTTTCATTGAATTTCATTTAGGAGTATTATTAAATGGATTCTTAAGTGTTCCTATATTTTTAAATTATTTGTTTGATTATTATTTTAAATGTGTGGGTTCATAATGAATTCATGAGTCCCTTTTTTTACCATAATAAAATTTTCATTTCCTTGAATCGTGGTTTTGAAAATTATTATCTCCATTCTCTCTTTATTTTCCCAAAATGGTTCCATATTTATAATTAGTGTTTTGTTTATTTATGTGACTGAAAATGTTGTTTAAAATTTTTTTTCCAAAATATTTGTACATTTTTTCATTTATCATAAATTTTATGGCGTATAATTATTATAAAGTCCCATTTGGAACATTAAGACATCTGTTGTAACTAGGAGAAGTAAAAGGATTTTTTTGTAATTTTTTGTGTTGAATAATGTTTACACATTATTAAGGGAATAGTTTTAAATTATAAATATATTTACTTATTCTCCATTGTGTAAATTAAGGTGTTGTATATATTGATATCATAAATGGTGCATAAGTGGCATTTAAATTGAATTTTAATTGTAAATTTTGATTTCCTAGTTGGAACACTATGTTTTCTTTGAAATGTTGGTTATAATGTGATGTTATCTTTGGGCCTGATTGGTACCTTTTGATGTTTTGGGATTTGGATTTGAATAAAATGTGATGTAAAGTAGGATTTTATAATTTGGGATGTTTTTATGAATGGATCGAATGAATGGGTAACCTGAAGTCTTAGTTCCCTTTTAAAAATATTTGGTAAAACAGGTTTTGAATATAAGGACCCAACCTTAAACATTACAAAATCAAGATATTTAAAACATATTTAAATTATTTACATTCCAAATGATATTTTTTATTTATTGTATTATAATTTTAGGGAATAATTATACATATCATCACTAATTCATTAAATGTTGGTACTACTAAAATAGTATCCATTTCATCAAAAACATAAAATTTATAACCCAAAACAATAACATGATTTCTTTGAAAAATCATCATAACATTTCACATGACTTATTTATTTCACATACCCATCATAATAAACTATGTAATACATTTAAAAACATGGTATTATTTTAAAAATATCAGCATGTTTTATTAAAATCAGTAAATAATCCATTAGTCATTGAATTCTTATAATCATGTGAAATCATTTTCATAAAATACATACTTCTCAACAATATATACATACATTATGAATAATGATATTTCCATAAAAATTGGATAAAATATATAATTCCATAAAGGTATATTTAGGATTTAATTACTTATATTGTAACCCTTGTGGCTACCATATGATTTGTAACCCTCATGACTACCTTATAGTGTAACCCTCACGGCTACCTTATGGTGTAACCATCATAGTTACAATTGGATTTACTATAAATTAAACCCCCCAACACACACATACCCAATGAATTTATGGAAGATATATGTACCACCATTCAATATAAAAAATTCCAAGTAATAATAATATAATCATAAAATATTATTAATTTCATGAAAGCATTTCTATTGGAATTTGTAAAAAATAATTTTAAAAGATAATTTCTAAAGAAATGCCAGTTAAAATATCATATAATTTAAGTGATAATTGAGATAATTAATGGAATATGTTTATAAAATATAAGTAAAAAATTATATAAATTAAATTAATTAAAAAAATAATCCTATTTCAAAATAATTATTAATATACAAGGTTCACCGAAAGAATGAAAACTTGGATAAGAATTCCCATAAATCAGGTTCGTCGTAATTTAATATTTTTAAAACTCTTGTATAATGTTTATTATCATATTATTAATATTTTAAAAAAACATATTAATTTTTATAACACTTTATATTATAATTTTATAACATCATTTGAACCATTTATTAATAATATATTTTTATTTTCAATGATTCTGGTGCATTGTTTACGTGGCGTCCATGGTCAGTTTGTAAAGGATTTTCCTGTCGAATGAATGCCAAACTACCAAAGTTGAATGTGTTTTTTGTTATTATGTCTCCAAAATAATTAATTATTCCATAAATAATGTTTTTATATGGTTTGATGTTGAAAAATTCGATAAATTATTAGTGATAGTCATTTAGATCATTTTGCTGATTCTATGAAAATCATGAACTTGTTTCATCATATACCTTTACTAATAATCATATAAGTTAATTATATAAAATATTAGAGGATATATAATAAACATTATAGTCTTATTAAACCATAAAAAGGGTTTTACAACTATATTTTAATAATGTAATTGAAATTGAAGATGCTTTGTCCATGATGTCTGCAAATCGACACATCATAGATAATGTTTTTATTTATTTAATAATAGGAGTAGTGGAGGAAGAATGATGATGAATTTTCCATAAGCATGATAAAAATAAATAAAATATTTAATAATATATATTAAATTACTCTTCTAAAAGTTTATGTTAATATATTATAATAAAATAAAATAATTAAAAAAACACAAGAAAATTAAAGAGTATCTTTACTTCTTGATCTCTTCGCATTGAGATCATCCTTAAGGCCTTTGGTTTTGGCCTTTTGGTGAGACCAGTAGGTATTGGACGTGGGGATGATCTTTGGTAATGTGATTTGGAATAATTTATACAATTCTCAATGCTTGAGAGGTGTGATAGGATGAAGGATTTGATTGTGGTATTTGTAGTGGATGTAATGTAGTTTTAAATTAATTTCAAAGGACACCTCATTTGATGTATTGGAAAAACCAAGGGTTTACCATTAATTTATCATTTTATTGGCCACTTGGGACACCAAATATCAATTTTCAATTACTTATAATTTCAATTATAATTATTGCATCATTGTGATGTCATTAATCACATGATAAGATAAACTATTTTTTAACTATTCACAGAACATACAACAATCTAAGAAAATTACCAAAAAAACACCATATGCTTCTATTATGTGTACAATTAAAAAATGAACTCAAATTTTTGAAAATAATTTTCTAAATATGTAAAAATTATTTTTCTTACTAAAATGATAATTTATTCAAAAAATAACAATTTTTAAAATATATCTCATTATATATCACCTTGAAAAATTAATCAAGATATCATTATGTTATAAAGATAAGAAAATAAATAAATATTATTATTTAACATTCATATGGGTCATATTAATATTATTTTTTAAATTTATAAGGGTATGCTACTATTTAATGAAAATTTTTTGGTTCTATATGACTCTAAATAACTTATCGATCACAACAATAAATGACCATGTTTTGAAAATAAAATAATAGAGCCTGAAAAATTATGTTTAACTGCTAGTTTGTAACTATCTAAATAAAGAAAAAAAGTTTGTATTTAAAGTTATATTTAATGCATATGGATGTTATATTGAAACTCAAATTATTTAATAGAAAATTTGAAACTTGTGAAAAAAATTGACTTTCATGTTTATTTGTGATGAATTATCTTATTTTTGTGGACCAATAGACCATGGGATGGGATCCACTAAATTGGATAATCCCCATGAATTCTATTGGTTATGGTTTTTTTGGGATCCAGTTGACCTTGGGATGAAATCTTATCTAGTGGCTTCTGCGTGATAATGTTTTTGGTTATGGTTTCTATATCATGTTTTCCAGAGTAATATTTCCATGGGATTCCTGGGAATCGTCTAGTTGGATGTGTGATGGTTTCTTATCGACCTCTATTAGATGGGTATTACCCCTTTATTTTGTGAGAGTCCTCAAAGGGAATTCCAATTTATTTAATAGTTTAGTGCATCTAGTTATTTATTGATTAGAGTGATGCAACATATACCTTTAGGTGACTTCAAACTGAGTACATCCATATATTTATTATTAAGATGTTTTAGGACTTAAAATAATTATTTAAATATATGAGTTGTTTTTCTTAACATGCGTATTGTTTATAATACCTTGTAGTATATAACTTCATGTTTTTCCATTATATTGT
This sequence comes from Viscum album, assembly GCA_963277665.1. Classification (NCBI taxonomy): domain Eukaryota; kingdom Viridiplantae; phylum Streptophyta; class Magnoliopsida; order Santalales; family Viscaceae; genus Viscum; species Viscum album. The sequence goes on from OY728136.1 coordinate 413,141,379, forward strand.
GCATACTTTAATTTGGTTGAAATGGATATGATTTTATAGCTTGATATGGGATTTGAAATTGGATTTTTTGATAAATGAATGCTTTGTGAGGGGTTTTAAAATGTTAATTGATTTATTTTTTTGGTTAAAATTATTTAAATACTATTTTTTATGTATTTTAATTGTTTATTTTTGTAGTGTTTTGAGATTGTAAATTCATGAAATCTATGATGATTACCTACTAAGATGTTTATGATCTCGCCATATGTGTGTCAGATGACATAGATAGACCTAAGATATATCCACAGGATCAAGATTCTTCTTTTATTTTTATTTAATGGATAATTCTTTTATGGATTAGGGTGACCATGAGGTCACCCTGAGATCGTGTTAGGGTGGTTTGGATTTATTTTTTAATTTATTTTGACTCTTATTCTACTATTGTATGTAGATTGGTTGGTTAATTTATTAATCATCTATTTTTTATTGTAATATGTTCTATATTTTATTATTTTACTTAGGATGTAATTGGGATAAATAGTTCCATCTAGTTTAATTTGATTCCTGACAATAGTATGAATCCCACGGTAATAGGGAATTCTCTTCATACCTTATATAATATTGGTTGGGTGTCAGAAATCGATGAAAATATGGCTTTATTCATCATAGATATCTAATAAATAATGATATTCATATTTAATTTATTCACATAATAAAATATTCATTCATTATATTTTGGACATACATGTATTTAATACATCATTACTTTGACATGTTCAGATATTATTGACTGGAACTTCCAAACTACCAATAATAATTATTTAAAACAATTACTCTGGTGAACCTTTATGGTTTGTTATACAAGTTTTATTAGGTGTGATTATCTTATTTCATATCTAGGACACTTTATTTTATTCACATGCATAGATTTTAATCATATGCTCACTTATGATCTTATATTTGTTTAAAATAAAAATACCCTTCTTGAGAATCATTTTTCCCTCATTAGTTATTCATTCAATACTTTCATGAATGTGAATATTATAATATTTGATATTTCACGATGGATATCATTTGTAGAGAATTTACGGTGAAATATTAGATATTAGCTTCAAATTATAATATCATATAGATGGTCTCTATTGATATTAATCCTATAGGATATGTGGTTTGATTTTATATGATATTTGAGTAATAGTATTGTAAAACAATGTAATATATAGGTATTTTATAATAAAACTGCCTTAGTTTTTATCAAAGTGGGGTTTAAATATATTTTGAAGTGGTGATTTATAGTATGAGCATATATCCTATAACAAACTTTGATGAATTAAAAGTGATATATGGTAAACCAAAAATGGCATGGTTTAAAAATAATGATTTCACAATCCAAGACAAATAAGAAATTATTTCCCATAATAAATTATTTTATAATATAGTTATTATATCATACAACTCAATCCTACCATTTTATATTTAGAATGGGATAAAATCATAGTATAATAATGATTTAATCTCAGATATATAACTCTTATCTAATTTAAGATTGGGAGATTTTTTTTTAAAATTAAATTATTCTCCATTTCAACAAATATTATGTGAGTTGAGGAATTAACCAACATTCTCAACATAAAGATCAAATTAATTGGTTTCATATATATGTGTCATTCTATATCTCAATTCAACAAACGATATTATTTTGATATATGGATGAATATAATCTCCCTAAGTAAATTACAACAATTATACAGGTCTGAATACCAAATAATGTGTGACATATATCTCAAATGGATGGGGGAAATCATAATATTCTTTGTACATATATTTTTTCAGAATATGTTGATCTATTTTTTGAATAGTTTCCTAGAATTCAAAAATATTTTGATGTTATTTTTTAAATATAAATCATATATGAGGTTAAGAGTATATCAAATAATCTATAGATAATGTCTTTTAATGAGTTCAAACAAATAAAGTTTAAACTATTAGAAAATACAGATATAGTATTCAATCATCCATGTGATTAATCTTGTGGTGACATTGGATGTAATATTAAAGGAATCCTTTTTATATGTTACAGAATCTAAGACTATAAGGGTATTAAATTGATAATTAAAAATTACCCAGCTATCTTCCGAGATCTAAATAATAGACTCTATAAGATTTACTTTGGTCAATTTTTGGTAGTCTTCATTGATGAAATTCTCATTTATTACTAATTTAATGAAGATCATGGTGATAATCTGGGAATTTTTCAATAAACCCTAAGAAATTGGAAGTTGAAATCTGAACATATAAAGTAAGAATCATTGAAGTAAAAAAGTGTCAATCCTAGATCATTTGAACATTTTAGAGGTTATTTTTTATTGGATCCCTTAAATATAGAGGTGACTAAAAATTGGTTAAGATTGAAAACTATAATATAATTCATTAATTTTCACAAATTTAATACAAAATAACAAATCATTTTAGAAATATAATGTAACTATAAAATTCAATAACCTTGTTAACTCATGATGATGTTAGGCTATTTTTAGTGAATACATTTGATGAAAATATCTAGAAGATCAAAAAAAAATTCATCCCTACATCCATAATAAAATTATCATTCTATGAAAATTAGATTATGATATATTTTGGATAATAAAACAATGGATTTAGATTTTTATTGTATAAAATTATATGGTTTTAGCTTATTACTCACTTTAATAACTAGTTTATGATAATAATTACTCAATTAAAAATTTAGAACATAAAACCTTAAAATTTTGATTAAATAATTAGATTCATTGTAATTATAGTGAAATTATTAGAATATATATCAATATGAATATAATAAATTTTATATTCTCAAAAAAGTAGTTGAACATGTGTCAAATTTTATTGTATGAATTAATCAACGAATATATTTTCTTAATAAATTACTACCCATTGATGGAAAACAAGGTGTTTATATCTATGAGCAAGAAAGGTCATAATAAATTATTCATGAGGATAAATAAAGGATACCTAATAGTTAAGGATTTTAAATGGATAGATATAGAAATTCTAACTTAATAGGTGTATTTTTATGTTTCCTGAATTACTATTTTAAATATGTCCATATGAAAATCAATGAGGCGCTAACATAGGATATGTAGTGATAGAAAATGACATGGAATAATTTTATGATCATATTTATGATAATAGTATTAAAATATTTGGGGATTGAATATGAGTCCAGTAAAAACATAAATTAATGAAGAATATAATGTATCATCAGTGTTCCTCATAATTCACTATCCATTAATATATATATGTATACAGATCACAGTAATAGTTTCTTGTTGGAAACTCGACATATAATAAAAATGTACTTTTCTCAATGATTATTAGGCTAGTGTTTAGGGAATAATTGTATATGTGTAAGGGGAATATGAGAAAATTACCATACCTATAAGGAAATAGTTTATCATCACCATGGATTTCTTTGTAGGACTTCCCAATACTTGTGAGAAAATAATAATGTACAGGTTATAGTTGATCACCTAATGCAGTCGACTCATTTAATTCATATTCATGTTAATTTCATACTCAATCAAATTTCTAGAAAATTCAGAAAGGTAGTGGTAATAAATAATGGTGTACCACTTTACGATTTATTTGATCATGAAATGAGGTTAATCTAGATTTTTTATGGAAGCCTTAAATGAGTATTTTCTATATAATTTTTCGTTACATGTTTTTAACATCCTATTATGGATGGTAAATCTAACATGATAGTTCAATACATTTCTCAAATATTAATTATATATTTTTTTAATATTTTTATGAGTTTGGGGTCAACACCATCACCAGGTAGTGTTCTAATAAAATAAAAATTCATACTACTGTATTGAAAATGAACCATATGCGCCACAAAATGTGAACAAATAAAAAACATCAACATGTTGTAATATAGTTGTAGCGCATAACGATTTGGAACTATATCAATAAAAATAGATAATATATAAAAAACATTTAATTTTATATGAAAACTGGAATCAAATTGATAATGGTCCATGGTTATAATAATCAATGATATTATTTTATATATTGATAGTGATTATTCATTCAATTATAACCATGGAAGAGGGTTATGAGATTTGTGGAAAGGGTATTGTGTAACCCTAGATACATCAACCACTTTTAGATACTCGATTATGGGGGGATGATAGTTTATTATATTTCACATCTAAAAAACCACTCTAATGTGCATGACAAGTTCCATGATTCACTATTGTGAAAAAAATTATAAAAAAATAAATCTACTTTTTTATAAGGTATTATAGATGGAATAAAACCTATTTTACAAGTAATAACTACTAAAAATATCATATTTATTTTTCTAAAAAATCATGACATGCAGGATAACATTCAAGAAGAAATATCATGAATGTGGATGCTACAAGGGAACCCAAATATTCAATGGAGAAGAATATAAATCATTTGATTTTATCATTATAATCAAATTTCAAGAGTGAAATTCTAATAAGGTTGTAGATTTAAACACCCAGATATTCTATTATATATCCACCTTTTAAATAAATATTATTTGTTGGATATCTTATAAAACACAGAACACCATACATAGATTAATAGATACACATTTTTTTCTGATAAAATTTTTACATGAAAGTAATAATTTTTACATTATCATAATTTAATATAGAACATCAATAAAAAAAATTAATAGAAGAAGTAACTAAAAATTTCATGATCATAAAACACTTATGCTCATATATTTTTTGTGATAGTCATAAATCTAATTTAATCTATTGAAATAAAGAAAATAATTATAAATATAATAAATATTTTTTAGAGATGTAAATGAATATAATGAATTATTTTAGTGATTTAAGAAATGTTGTACATATACCAAGGAAATAAATCCCATTATAAAATATTTGTTTATTGGAGAAATGGTCATTGGATATGTGGTCCATGTGTATGATGATATCAAATAGGTTTATTGATGTTATTTAATTTTTTGATAAAAACTAAAAGTATTATAATTTAAAAATGATAAATTATTCAATAATTAAATATATATATAATAATAATAAACATAATTTTAATAAAAATATATGTTCATTTGGTTCATGATATTATTATTATTTTGGATCGTTTTGATATGTTTATAAAACATAATCAAACTTTATTATACCCTACATGATATAATTTATTTTTTTCAAAGGAAAGTTGTAACGCCCCGACCCCAGCTACCCAGAGTCGGTGCATTAATTACATAACATTGGCATGATCACAAGAAAGATCAAATCCCGAAAGACCGATTGGTTTAGTAGCCTTGGAAACACTAGATATAATCATAAAGTTTTACATTACATTTCAAAGTGAAAAACTACTACAACAACAAAGTCTTCATATCCACACTATTAACCCCTCATAATATCCCTGCAAGTCAATCATAATTTACTTCTTCACTACCTGGGAAAAATAAAACATAGAAAAGGGGTGAGCTCAAATGCCCAGTAAGGATAACAATAAAGTGGAAACTTTCATAAATAAGAATAAACATTTAAGGCAATGTATAACTAAAACAAAAGCCTTTTAAATACGAACTTTCAACATGGTATGGCATAAATAAAATGAAATAATTCCATTTACATATTCACATGGATATTCTACTAAATGAATAATCACATGCAAAAATCAATAACCACTTTCATAATGTTGGAATGCATAATGCCAGACTATCATAACCACATAGCCAAGGCCTCGTGCCAAGACTACAAATAAGATTTTGTCAAGGCCTTGTGCCAAGACACTAGTTTGTCTCATGAGACCTACCGATGCATCGAGGAGCTATAGCGGGCTCCACCCGTCACTTATTAAGTCCAATGCATTCCCATATGAAAAGGTTTAAACATAACATAAACATTCGTATTAAAACTAGCATACGAAATGTCAATACTTTCACAATAAACTATGAATGGTATAAAAATAGCACATCCACAGTCAAACATGTCACAAAACCTTCAATACAATATAGAAGTTTTGTATCATAATAAATCAACTTCAAATAATCTTAAAATCCATCAAAGGATGTTGACATAGATGAAATCAAAATTCTTTTTAAAGAAATATCTCCTTTTATTTTGAAATCATTTAAGATCCATATAAAATAAAACATTTTCTTTGAAAATATTCTTATAAGCTTGTAAGGAAAGCTTTGAAGATTTTATAACGGCGTAAAATAACCGCACCCGCCGTATAAGTTAAAAAAAACATTCTTACCTCAATTCCGTCGAAAAGGTTAAAAAGGACCTTGTTTTGAAAACGACAGAAAGATTCCTTTATAAACCTCTTATAAAAAGTCAAAAAAGGGTATAAATGACTTTAACCCATATTCTTGTAAATAGTAAAAATGTTTTGAAATACATTTTTAAGAAACATGGATATGGATGATAAAGAGATCCCAGTAGATTATTACATATAAACAACCTCGGATAATGAAGAGATTGTGAAATAACCCTTACCTTGTACTTTTCCTTGGTTGGGGTAGGTTAACCTCCTGTATAATGGTGAAATAATTGTTATTAAATTATACAAGAATCATATATATTAACATGATATCATATATGATCTTTTAACATTGATTTATTAATAATATCTTAGAATTATCATCGTTTCGGGTGTTAACTTACTCATTTTCTTTTATATGTTTTGTTACATAAGCCATGTTTGTTGTATCTTATTCATATCCAGAATGATATCAAGTCCTTAAACATCATTTTTAAATCATAAAATGATAATTATACTTGAATGGATACGATGGAGAATGAATCTCATCGCGTTCGTGGAGACGGTAGTCCGTACGTACGCACGAGCGACAATATCATTCTTTTGATATTAAAATAGTATATAAATGAATGGTATATCATATATACAGAATCATTAACATGTTATATTTATTATTTACATGAGTTACACATCATTATTATACCCATCCAAATAATATTATATTGAATAACAATTACACCACGACGTGGAGACGGTAAGCCGTACATACGCACGTATGGTGACATGTTATTCAAAGGGTGGATAGAATACTGAGTATGGTTGTACCATACTTATAATAACATCACAGTATATGTGAGATACTGGAGTTATTATTTTATAATGGTAAGAACAAAGGAAGAAGAAGTGGAAGAAGAAATGAACTTAGAAAAGGGTGGTGAAATCATTACCTCTTCTTCGGGTTCTTCCTTTTGATTTGATCAAAAGGGCTCCTTAGGTTGGCTTTATGATCAAACTAAGGCCTCTAGGTTGTAGTGAGGGATGTTGGGAGAGTATTTGGGCAGAGTTTGGCCGAACCAAAAGGCTTTGAAGGTGTGAAGAAATGAGAAGGAGGAGTGCCCTTTTTATAAGAGGGGTGAGGGGCACCTTTGGAAAAGCTAGAAATATTAATTTATAATAAATTCATATTCGGTTTCTAATGGCTCCAAAGCTTATTATTCAAAGGTTAAGGTGGGGATAGGTCTAACAACACTCAACCAATAGAATTTAGACAGGTTTGGGTACTTATATTAACCTTATCTTTAAGTATTAACTCTAAGTTAATTAGTTTCACTTTTACAATGTCTCTTTGTATTTTTATATAATATGGTTAATAAACTTACTATATACATCCAAGCGACCACCAAGTGGTCCATTAATGATTAAACTATCATAATATAAGTCTCTTGGACGAACCCTAGATTTTTAGGAATTTAAAATCAATTAATAATATAATATTTGTTTTAAGAACTCTTTTATGTCAATTTTGACAGTATTCAATAGTTGATTTTTGTGAAACTCATAACAGATTGATTACTTCGAAAAAAGTCCATTAAATCAATCCTAATATATCATATTAGCCTAGAAAATTAGTTTAATTCATTAAAAGTTTCATATTATATTTATTTGGGTATTTATAATATCAATTATTTTAATTTTTCACTATTATAGTAATTACTGCATCATCATTGTGTCATAAATAAAATAAATTATTTAATGTCTAAAAATCATAAATAAAATATCATTATGTAGGAAATCTTTTTAGCTTTCTAATTAATATTTATAATCTAAAAGCCAACATATATAACCCTATGTAAAAATTGTTGTTCTAAAAGATATATGCTTGTGTCATTTTTGTATTCATTTTAACTAAATTAAAATAAAGTGTCATTATCACTTACAAGTGGATCCATGGGGTCCCAAAATTGATACAAATATGCCCATGGTCGACCATCTATCAACCAATAGGGTTAAGACACGTTTTTAGGGTAATTTAGTATTATTATAATATTATTTTTTTAACCCTTATTTACCGGATTTACCCTTAACCATGGTAAATAAAATATTTACCGCAGTAATTATTCAAAATGTCTAAAAATAAAAGTTACCTATTTATACAATTTGAACATCCTGATTACAAATATGGAATCCATTTTCCTAAATTCAAAACACAGAAGTGGCAGAAATTAATTTAAAATTAATTCCCGCTGTCAAAACAAAAAGCGTGTTTTTAAGAGATAATAACTATCAAAAGATTGACACTTGTTTATGTTCGGTTTAATTGTAAAATTATGTCCAATGACCAACATTATATTAAATGGTAAAAATATATTCTAAATATACTTTAAAACTACTAAAATTCATAATTTATCACTATTAATTATTTTGATTAAAAAAGTTGTTTTTAATTAAAATTTAGTAATTTTCACTATTCATCAAAATATGAAAGTTATCCGAAAAGTACCAAAATTTCACCTTAGGCTAAATTCGATATTCCGAGTCCAAAAATGAAGTCCATTTTCAAATATAAAATATATATAATTTCAAAAATTAGGTATTACTATTCACAACGGCTAGTTTAATTAGTTGTGGTGTGTGTTAGAACTCGAGGTTGCGTACAACACACGCTATCGCATTATTCAAAGGGAAACGTACCGTAGAATCTTGGGGTGTTACATTCTCCCCTCCTTCAAATAATTGCGTCCTCGCAATTTCTAGGGTATTAATGCATAAAAAGACTCGGGTGGTTCTTCATCATAAGTTCCTCGGGTTCCCACGTTGCCTCTTCCATCTTATGATTCCTCCACAAAACTTTTACCAGACGCGTCGTCCGGTTTCTCAGCACTTGTTCTCTCGTATCAAGAATCTTGATGGGCTCTTCGCAATAAGACAGATCGGGTTCTAGTTCTAAATCTTCATAGGTGAGTACATGCGTTGGGTCAGGCATGTATTTCCTCAACAGAGATACGTGGAACACATCGTGAACTTTGGAGAGACTTGGCGGCATTGCCAATCGGTAAGCTACAGCCCCAATTCTTTCTAGAATTTCGAAAGGTCCGATGTACCTGGGACTCAATTTACCTTTCTTACCAAAACGTATGACTCCCTTCCACGGAGATACCTTCAGGAAAACATGATCACCGACTTGAAATTCCAAATCCTTCCTTCGATTATCGGCATAGCTCTTCTGCCTACTTTGAGCTGCTTTAATGTGATTTTGGATTACCTTCACCTTTTCCACCGTTTCCTCCACCAGTTCTGGGCCTACAAGTTTTCTTTCACCAACGTCATCCCAACAGGTTGGTGTACGACATCTCTTTCTGTATAACGCTTCATATGGTGCCATCTGAATACTCGAATGGAAGCTATTGTTATAGGAAAATTCTACTAGTGGTAAATATTGATCCCACATACCCTGAAAATCAAGTGAGCAAGATCTCAACATGTCTTCTAAGGTCTGAATAGTCCGTTTTGATTGCCCGTCTGTCTGAGGGTGGTAAGCAGTGCTCAAATGAAGTTCAGTATCCAGGGATTTCTGAAGACTTTTCCAAAATCTTGAAGTAAAACGGGGATCACGATCAGAAAAAATCGATAGGGGTACTCCATGAAGTCTCACAACTTCATTAATGTATAGTCTTGCTAGACGTTCCAGGGGTAGATCTTCTCTTATAGCAAGAAAATGTGCTGACTTGGTAAGACGATCAACAATAACCCATATTGCATCGTTCCTTCTAGGAGTCTTTGGTAGCCCCATGACAAAGTCCATTGTAATATTGTCCCATTTCCACTCCGGTTTGGGAAGAGGTTGCATGACTCCTCCAGGCTGTTGCCTTCCAGCTTTCACTAGTTGACAAACCATACATCTTGACACAAAATCAGCAATCTCCCTCTTCATGTTGTCCCACCAAAAATGTTCCTTCAAATCTCTATACATTTTGGTGCTCCCAGGGTGTATAGAGAAATTGGAACTATGAGCATCATCCAGCAATTCCCTTTTTAGATCAGGTATATTGGGAACACAAAGTCTCTTCCCGAATTTCAAAATTCCATCTTCATACACAAAGTCTCTCAATCTCCCATCATTCACAGCTTTAATCTTCTTTTGGAATTCTTCATCATCAGTCTGAGAACTCTTAATCCTTTCTAGTAAAGATGGTTTGGCAACCATTTGAAAAAGCATTGATGTTTCACCTTCCCTGGTTATTCCCATGTCCATCTTCACTAGCTCCATGAAAATTGGATCCCTTTCAATTCTCATATTGTTCAAAACTCCATGGTCTTTTCTACTCAAAGCATCTACCACCTTGTTTGCCTTCCCTGGGTGGTAGTGTATCGTACAATCATAATCCTTGAGTAATTCAAGCCATCTCCTTTGCCTCATGTTGAGTTCTTTTTGTGAGAAAATATACTTCAAACTCTTGTGATCAGTATAAATCTCACATTTTTCACCATAGAGGTAGTGCCTCCATATTTTCAAAGCAAAGATCACTGCTGCTAACTCGAGATCATGAGTAGGATAGTTTTGTTCATGAATTTTCAACTGTCGTGATGCATAGGCAATAACTCTATCATTCTGCATAAGGACACAACCAAGTCCCTTCTTTGATGCATCACTATAAATAACGAACCCATCATTCCCCGATGGTAGAGTCAATATAGGAGCATTGACTAATCTTCTCTTCAGTTCTTCGAAACATTCTTCACACTCTTTTGTCCAAACAAATTTAACCCCTTTACGTGTGAGCTTCATTAATGGGTTAGCCAATCGGGCAAAATTCTGGACGAAACGTCGATAATAACCTGCCAAACCAATAAAACTACGTACCTCAGTTATACTCGTAGGTGCTGGCCATTCTTGGATTGCCTTGGTCTTAGAAGGATCAACAGAGATTCCATCTTTAGAGACAATATGGCCAAGAAAAGAAATCTCCTGAAGCCACAATTCACACTTGCTAAACTTTCCATATAATTCATGCCTCCTCAGAGTCTTCAAGATAATGCGCAAGTGATTTTCATGATCTTTGCAGGTTTTGGAGTATACCAAGATATCATCAATAAATACCACCACAAATTCATCGAGATACTCCTTGAAAACTCTATTAATCAGATCTATGAATACAGAGGGTGCATTAGTCAATCCAAACGGCATTACAGTAAACTCGTAATGCCCGTACCTGGTTCGAAATGCTGTTTTCGGAATGTCTTCCTTCTTTACACACAACTGATGGTATCCAGATCGAAGGTCAATCTTTGAAAAGTATTGAGCTCCATGCAGTTGGTCAAATAAATCATCAATACGAGGTAGGGGATACTTGTTCTTTATCGTTATAGCATTGATCTCCCTGTAATCGATACATAACCTCATAGATCCATCTTTCTTTTTAACAAAAAGAACAGGGGCTCCCCATGGAGAAACACTAGGGTGAATAAATCCCTTATTACTCAATTCCTCTAGTTGTTTCTTTAGTTCGACTAGCTCTACAGTGGCCATTCTATAAGGGGTCTTTGATATAGGCCTTGATCCAGGAATCAAATCAATAGAAAACTCAACTTCTCGTTCTGGAGGATGTCCAGGTAAATCTTCCGGAAATACATCTACAAATTCTTTCACAATAGGTACATCCTCTATTTGAACATTCCTTTCCTCACCGACAGTTATTTCATTCTCTTCCTCCCCGATAATTGAATTAAGTTGAGCTATAGGGGGTGGATCTAAATAAGAATTAGGTGGTGACGATTCTGCTCTAAAAATAAGGTGCTCCTTATCATTATCATCAAGAATCGTAACCTCTTTCTTCTTACAATAAATCTTCGCATCATAGTCCGAAAGCCAATCCATACCGAGGATTATATCAAACTCAATCATAGGTATGACGATGAAATCAGCAGATAAAGAAAATTTATGTGCTCTAATGGGGACTGATTCACAAAACTTTGTTGCAACGATACTTCCCTTAGGAGTTTTAACTGACAACTCCCTTATTAAATCAAATTGGAAATATCTAATTTTCTTAGCAAACTGGGAAGATATGAAACAATGCGATGATCCAGAATCAAATAATGCATTTGCTAAACTTGAGGAAACCATTAAATTACCTGCCACCACGTCTTTCGGAGCTTCTACCTCAGCAGTAGTGATAGCAGAAGCCTGGCCTTGATCCCTTGGCCTTTTCTGAGGTAAGTTCTCCTGACGCTTAGGACATGCATTTGCATAATGCCCCATCTCCCTGCAATTGTATCACTGAACGTTGGTAGCTTCCTTCTTCCCCTTGCAATTATGAGCTTGGTGGCCTTTTTCACCACACTTGTAACAGACTCCCATTCCCTTCAAGCAAGTACCAGGGTGTTTCTTCCCGCATTTACCACAGGATGGATATTCAACCTTTCCCTTCTTCCCCTTATTTCCATTCCCAGATTGTTCAGCAGGTCTCTTCTTCTCTTGCTTTTCTTTAAATTCATAAGTCTTAGAGAATTCCTTTTCGGTCTTGATGGCACATGAGACAATGTCTTCGTACGATGAAAAGGATTGTGAGACTAATGCTCGACGGAGAAATGGTTTTAACCCATCAAAGAAACGATCAATCTTACTTCTTGGGTTGCGTATATAATCTCCAGCATACCTCGCTAACCTTGTAAAGTTAGCCTCATACTTTGCGACATTCTCATCCTCCTTTTGTCTCAGACTCAGAAATTGTCTTTCCATATCTGCTCGATGGTCGCGAGGAAAGTATTTTTCTAAAAACAGATCTTTGAACTCCCTCCATTCCATGTTTGATACTTCATCATCTTCCTTCATGTTTTGAATCAATGACCACCATTGATCAGCATCTCCAGTGAGGCGGTAAACTGCCATGGTAACTTTTTCCCTTTCACTACTCCCCAAAGCCTGAAATATTTTCTCTAGGGAAAATATCCATTGCTCAGCTACTAAGGGATTTGTACTCCCATTGAACGTTGGTGGTTGTTGTCTCATGAATCGATCTAACATTGATCCTCCACGCTGCGGATCAGGGTGCTCCATACGGGTAAGGTTATTATTCATAACCTGAGTAAGTTGTCCCAGTACGGTGATTAGCTGATCAGCACCAGTTGCATCACCAGCCCCACTATAATTATCTTGAGCAGGAGGGAAATCCCTACATGGAGTGCGTGCATTGATACGGTTTCCATTTCTTCCACTAGGCGCCATTTCTAAAAAATGGCATAAACTAAATCAGTTTATGCATCAAAATACATAATCCCATACTTATAAAACACTAAACATAAATTGAACTATCTATGGATATAATCCATAATCATAAATATGTTTTCTTTGAGGAAGTATATACTCATAAACCCTTCATAATTATTTGTAAAGAAAGTGAGAGTTATCCTAAGCATATCCCCCGGGAGTGTCGTAACCAAGAGTGCAGCAAGGCCCGTTGTCGTGCACCAGTTCCCGTTCGAGTCTAGCTCAAAGCGGTGTTTTCAGGTTTTACCCCTAGGTACATCAGTGCCAGAGCCGCCTCTACCTGCTCGTATCCAGACAGGGATGTATTGCTCGGAAAACTCACAAAGTCTCTACAATACCAAAATTCTAGGAAGTTCTTCTATACTAATCCTCAAAGTTCATCTTAGGTCTATGTGCTCTAATCAGAGTTTATCTAAATCTAGCTTCCAAGGTTTGTACTAAACTTCCTCTGATACCAACTGTAACGCCCCGACCCCAGCTACCCAGAGTGGGTGCATTAATTACATAACATTGGCATGATCACAAGAAAGATCAAATCCCGAAAGACCGATTGGTTTAGTAGCCTTGGAAACACTAGATATAATCATAAAGTTTTACATTACATTTCAAAGTGAAAAACTACTACTACAACAAAGTCTTCATATCCACACTATTAACCCCTCATAATATCCCTGCAAGTCAATCATAATTTACTTCTTCACTACCTGGGAAAAATAAAACATAGAAAAGGGGTGAGCTCAAATGCCCAGTAAGGATAACAATAAAGTGGAAACTTTCATAAATAAGAATAAACATTTAAGGCAATGTATAACTAAAACAAAATCCTTTTAAATACGAACTTTCAACATGGTATGGCATAAATAAAATGAAATAATGCCATTTACTTATTCACATGGATATTCTACTAAATGAATAATCACATGCAAAAATCAATAACCACTTTCATAATGTTGGAATGCATAATGCCAGACTATCATAACCACATAGCCAAGGCCTCGTGCCAAGACTACAAATAAGATTTTGTCAAGGCCTTGTGCCAAGACACTAGTTTGTCTCATGAGACCTACCGATGCATCGAGGAGCTATAGCGGGCTCCACCCGTCACTTATTAAGTCCAATGCATTCCCATATGAAAAGGTTTAAACATAACATAAACATTCGTATTAAAACTAGCATACGAAATGTCAATACTTTCACAATAAACTATTAATGGTATAAAAATAGCACATCCACAGTCAAACATGTCACAAAACCTTCAATACAATATAGAAGTTTTGTATCATAATAAATCAACTTCAAATAATCTTAAAATCCATCAAAGGATGTTGACATAGATGAAATCAAAATTCTTTTTAAAGAAATATCTCCTTTTATTTTGAAATCATTTAAGATCCATATAAAATAAAACATTTTCTTTGAAAATATTCTTATAAGCTTATAAGGAAAGCTTTGAAGATTTTATAATGGCGTAAAATAACCGCACCCGCCGTATAAGTTAAAAAAAACATTCTTACCTAAATTCTGTCGAAAAGGTTAAAAAGGACCTTGTTTTGAAAACGACGGAAAGATTCCTTTATAAACCTCTTATAAAAAGTCAAAAAAGGGTATAAATGACTTTAACCCATATTCTTGTAAATAGTAAAAATGTTTTGAAATACATTTTTAAGAAACATGGATGTGGATGATAAAGAGATCCCAGTAGATTATTACATATAAACAACCTCGGATAATGAAGAGATTGTGAAATAACCCTTACCTTGTACTTTTCCTTGGTTGGGGTAGGTTAACCTCCTTTATAATGGTGAAATAATTGTTATTAAATTATACAAGAATCATATATATTAACATGATATCATATATGATCTTTTAACATTGATTTATTAATAATATCTTAGAATTATCATCGTTTCGGGTGTTAACTTACTCATTTTCTTTTATATGTTTTGTTACATAAGCCATGTTTGTTGTATCTTATTCATATCCAGAATGATATCAAGTCCTTAAACATCATTTTTAAATCATAAAATGATAATTATACTTGAATGGATACGATGGAGAATGAATCTCATCGCGTTCGTGGAGACGGTAGTCCGTACGTACGCACGAGCGACAATATCATTCTTTTGATATTAAAATAATATATAAATGAATGGTATATCATATATACAGAATCATTAACATGTTATATTTATTATTTACATGAGTTACATATCATTATTATACCCATCCAAATAATATTATATTGAATAACAATTACACCACGACGTGGAGACGGTAAGCCGTACGTACGCACGTATGGTGACATGTTATTCAAAGGGTGGATAGAATACTGAGTATGGTTGTACCATACTTATAATAACATCACAGTATATGTGAGATACTGGAGTTATTATTTTAGAATGGTAAGAACAAAGGAAGAAGAAGTGGAAGAAGAAATGAACTTAGAAAAGGGTGGTGAAATCATTACCTCTTCTTCGGGTTCTTCCTTTTGATTTGATCAAAAGGTCTCCTTAGGTTGGCTTTCTGATCAAACTAAGGCCTCTAGGTTGTAGTGAGGGATGTTGGGAGAGTATTTGGGCAGAGTTTGGCCGAACCAAAAGGCTTTGAAGGTGTGAAGAAATGAGAAGGAGGAGTGCCCTTTTTATAAGAGGGGTGAGGGGCACCTTTGGAAAAGCTAGAAATATTAATTTATAATAAATTAATATTCGGTTTCTAATGGCTCCAAAGCTTATTATTCAAAGGTTAAGGTGGGGATAGGTCTAAAACCACTCAACCAATAGAATTTAGACAGGTTTGGGTACTTATATTAACCTTATCTTTAAGTATTAACTCTAAGTTAATTAGTTTCACTTTTACAATGTCTCTTTGTATTTTTATATAATATGGTTAATAAACTTACTATATACATCCCAGCGACCCCCAAGTGGTCCATTAATGATTAAACTATCATAATATAAGTCTCTTGGCCGAACCTTAGATTTTTAGGAATTTAATATCAATTAATAATATAATATTTGTTTTAAGAACTCTTTTATGTCAATTTTGACACTATTCAATAGTTGATTTTTGTGAAACTCATAACAGATTGATTACTTCTAAAAAAGTCCATTAAATCAATCCTAATATATCATATTAGCCTATAAAATTAGTTTAATTCATTAAAAGTTTCATATTATATTTATTTGGGTATTTATAACATCAATTATTTTAATTTTTCACTATTATAGTAATTACTGCATCATTATTGTGTCATAAATAAAATAAATTATTTAATGTCTAAAAATTATAAATAAAATATCATTATGTAGGAAATCTTTTTAGCTTTCTAATGAATATTTATAATATAAAATCCAACATATATAACCCTATGTGAAAATTGTTGTTCTAAAAGATATATGCTTGTGTCATTTTTGTATTCATTTTAACTAAATTAAAATAAAGTGTCATTATCACTTACAAGTGGATCCATGGGGTCCCAAAATTGACCCAAAGATGCCCATGGTAGACCATCTATCAACCAATAGGGTTAAGACACGTTTTTAGGGTAATTTAGTATTATTATAATATTATTTGTTTAACCCTTATTTACCGGATTTACCCTTAACCATGGTAAATAAAATATTTACCGCAGTAATTATTCAAAATGTCTAAAAATAAAAGTTACCTATTTACACAATTTGAACATCCTGATTCCAAATATGGAATCCATTTTCCTAAATTCAAAACACAGAAGTGGCAGAAATTAATTTAAAATTAATTCCCGCTGTCAAAACAAAAAGCGTGTTTTTAAGAGATAATAACTATCAAAAGATTGACACTTGTTTATGTTCGGTTTAATTGTAAAATTATGTCCATTGACCAACATTATATTAAATGGTAAAAATATATTCTAAATATACTTTAAAACTACTAAAATTCATAATTTATCACTATTAATTATTTTGATTAAAAAAGTTGTTTTTAATTAAAATTTAGTAATTTTCACTATTCATCAAAATATGAAAGTTATCCGAAAAGTACCAAAATTTCACCTTAGGCTAAATTCGATATTCCGAGTCCAAAAATGAAGTCCATTTTCAAATATAAAATATATATAATTTCAAAAATTAGGTATTACTATTCACAACGGCTAGTTTAATTAGTTGTGGTGTGTGTTAGAACTCGAGGTTGCGTACAACACACGCTATCGCATTATTCAAAGGGAAACGTACCGTAGAAGCTTGGGGTGTTACAAAAGTAATTAATTTTAGGTAGATTTTATTCAAATCATATAATGTTAATTTTTTTACAAAGAAATATTTTTAATGTGTGCTTTATTTGTATCCAAATAAATTAAAATTATAGTATAAAATGAGTAATATAATGTAATGATTTTGTGTATAAAAATTATATTGAAATTTATTTAATATTAAATTTATATGAAATATTATATCAAGAACTTATTATTAAAATAGTAATTTATTTATAAAAATGATTCTTTCTATATATATTATATTTTAAATTAATCCGTAAAATCTACATATTTTGATATTGAGATGGATAAAATAGAAATAAAATATTTAAATGGAATATTTACTTTCAGTATAATTTTTAAAATAATTTTCGACATTATAATTAGTAACAATGTTAGAAATTTAGTTACCATGATAAAGATAAGATGATATAAAAATGATTAATTAACTTATATATGGTTATAATATCATAAATTCTCATATCTCAATCAGTTTAATGAGGAAATCTTTTGCCAGAACCCAATATTTTTGAAATATTTCTATTTTTGTTTTAAAAAAATAATCTTATACATCATGGAATGATGGTTTTGGTAATTCTAGTCATAAATCACTAATAACGGAGACCATGTATACCTATCGCGATTCATACATTTACATTTTTTATCACATGAATTTGTACCCAATTTTCCAAAAAAACATGCCTTTAACATTTGGGATTTTCTTCTTCCAATAATAAATACAAATTCTAATTTTATTTAGGGACTCATTTAGATGTGGGGAGAATTCATAAAATTATGTAACTAGTTTTCCACCATATTTTTTTCCATTTCATATTCGCTCTATTTTTAATATTTTTAAAATAATCATTCTATATGTTAGCCAAATTAGGTTAAATACCCTGAGAGGTGGGGGTAAATTAAGGTAAGATAGATTAAAAACATTTCCCCTTGAGATATTGTTTCTTCATTAAACAAACCAATATTCTCTTATATTCTCATAGAAATTAATGAACATAAATGAAATTATGCACTAGACACATCAATTTTTACCTTTTTAGACCTCATAGGGCTGCATCTATGGAGAATACAATGAAAATGTATCGATGAACCAAATCCACTAATGCTCAATACCAAATTGCATGGTTAGGTATATATAACTTCTATTCCTAGTCTCTCTGATTTTTAAAAGATTTAGTGTCTTCTCAAAACATTCAAAAGCTACACTCACTATCTATCTATATTTGGATCACTTCGGTTTGAAAGGATAACCGTATTCACCTTCCTTTCCTCAATTCTCCTGGATGGGATCTACTCACAGTTTATGGATATGTATGTCCCAAAATTTTCATGAAATCATGCATCCCAAACTATAGATATATTCCATGTTGAAGTCTCAGTTCACCCATTGAAAAAATCCACCTTTTAGTGTACTATTAATTAGTGGAAATAAATTTCATGAACTGATCCCATGAAAACTAACATGAGTCCACTATGTACTGCCTTGAGCCCTCAGTTAACTGAACCTTGTGGCATGAGTGCTTCACGAATCCCCTCTCCATTACAGAAACCATTCACTTATATGAACCAAATATCCATTGTCAGATTACATCTTTTCCTCTATCCCAACACTTCCTCGGTATACTACCCTTGCTTTGGGGATGGTTTATTCTTCTTAGAACTACCTATCCTTCATAGAACATATTCATTTGCTGTCTACAGTACCCCGCAAAATCCATTATGTGAACTATCTCTTGTAAAATATTCTCGTTTCATGGAATCCTCTTTGCAATGTTATTCTCCTTCACAGACTCTATAGAGAACTCTTTAAGACTTATAAAAATTTATTCCTCAAGAAAATATGTTCTCTAATGAAAATTTCCATACATAATGAAGGGATTATAATGACTTATATTAGAAAATACATTTTAAAAACACATAAATTTGATTTCCCCAAATCATCAATATGGTATATAAATTATAACATATTTCACCCCTCATACAAACTATTTTATTTGGGTATTCTACATAGAATTACTCTTCCTTCACGGTGGGAGATCCATTCCACAAATGAAGACCATTGATTCTTCTAAAAAATTTACCTCCTTTCTATAGGTGAAGATACGTCCCTCAAATGAAACACTTCATGTGATATGAAATCCTTCCCATAAACTATGAGAATCTTGAAAACTATTTCCACTATGTGGACCTTGTACCATGATTTGTGTTTTACATAGAATTGGTGTTTATAAACCCATAAAATTATAATTTTTTTTGTTTTATGAAATCCATATGTGGTCCATGAACTATAAATTGTTTTCTGGGAATTATAGACACCTATTTGGAAAATAATTCCATTGTAAAAAAAATATTTATTTTGAGGTCCTGAATTTTGGAAACTAATGTTAACCTAAGACATAATAAACACATGCTTTCACAAACACCACGTACACCAATTGCGGATCATCTAGATCTATCAACATATTGAATCACACCCAAACACACTGGGATTATTAGTTGAGGGATTTCTTCCCATGAACCTCTCAATTTGGTTTTGTTGATATCTCTTATCATTTTAAAACATAATTACAACTTCTTCCATCTGCTTCCATCATTATTTTAATTTGATTTAGATAGAGATCAAGGATTTACTCAAAAAAATATTCTAATCCCCCTTAATACATTATTTGTGTGCGAAACAAGTTTATAATGAATACTACATCAATGAATCACCATGTTCCCTTACATAATCAATCTTATACATTCATAATAAACAACAATAGTCATGATATATAATAATTGATTGATCACCATTATCATAATTAGATTTAAAACACCATGTATCTCACTACTCCCCCCAATAGATTAAAATCCCACTAATATTTTTCTCCACCAAAGAGCGTCTTCTCATCTATTAATTAATACATCTTATCTCTTTTATTATCCCTAATTTCTCCACATTTTTCATTGAACATGAGGGTCACTACATCATTGTATGCAATATATTAATGATACCTTGTCAATAAAATAGTTGTAATAACATCGTAAGTTAGGGATTGAGGGTCTTATGTCCACACTTTTTCAAATATAGTGTGTCAAATGAACTCCTTGATTCAGTTAATTCCTTTCAAATACTTATATGGGTAATTCATTAGTTATAATTTCTGCAACCTGTATTTATTTAATAACACACTCCTACTTCAAAAGAACTCTATCCGCCATCTTCATTAGGAAGTTATTCATTATTTCATTGTTTTTAGTGTGATGTAATATATTTCCACTATGATTTATTGATCATTAATTATCACAATGTATTCGAATCAGATACTTCACTTCAATTCCCTTATCACTAAGCCACTATTTCATACAATATAATTGTGTGCATGCATGTGAAGCCACAATTTATTCATCTTATATGGTTCTCTATAAAATGAAGTCTTGATTCTCACTTTGATTAGAAATAAACAATCTTCCATGATAGAAATTACCAACTGATATAGATTTTCAATCATCAAATGAACCATCACAATCTAAATTTGTATATCCCAATAACTCCTGCTGTGATTTTTCATTACATATCAAACTAAAATCAGTTATTCCCATGATATTATGATTTTTTATTTTCACTGAAAAAACTAGGTTTCATTGGGATTTCATTGATATCATGCTACTTGGCATTTGGAATATACATTATTAGGCCTTGTCACTTCTAGGTACAGTAAAATGCCAATGATTTTTTTGTATTCTAGGATATAAATGGTGTTTCCATTATCATATTGTGACAATATAATTTTTTTAGCAACCAATGTTTTCAAAATACATGGAATTTTCCATTAAATATAATATCAGAACCACCTTTTCACTTTTTTATTGAGAAATAAATGTTCGATTCATCACTACTGTCAATTTTAAACCGATGAAAAAAAGTCAATTAACCTATCATCGACATTACCAAATCAAATTTAATTAATTATTCAACTTTATTTCATTGATCATCATCTGATCAACAAAATTTTATGTCATCGAAAAATATAGGTACCGTTATCTTATGATTAATATCAAGTTTTACAAATAGATAGTAATAAACTCCACCAATACGAGAACAGAGCTTTTTTAAAAATTATATTTCCATGTTTACCATGTTCTCAGTGCATCTCTCAATACATATATTTAATTATTCATTCAAGAAACTCTATTATCATCTTAATGAATTAGAAAACAATATGGATACTTAATATAAACTTCTTCTTCACAAAACGCATTTAGAAATGCTTACTTCACTTTCATCTGGTAGACATTGAACCTAATTTTCACAACCATAGAAAGATATAAAATGATTTTATATAGAATTTAAATTAGTGAAAATGTTTCATCAACATCATTACCCTCTACTTATAGTACCCATTAGACAATAGCTATTATTTTTTTCAAGTTAAGAAACTGTATTCATTCATTTTGTTGCAAAATACCCATTTAATTACAATGAAATTCTTTTATATTGTCCTCAAAACAGTCACCGATGGATGAGTCTTCTCAATATGTTCATGATCTTCAATCATATCTGAAACCCAATACTCATTTTTATCTACTTAGTCAAAAAATATGGGCTATATATGTGATATGTAATATTATTACTGTAAAGTCTTTATCCTCTATGTGTGCACTTTCACTTTCTGATCATCAAATTTTTTCATTCTATAAATTTTGAATATTCTATTATGTTTTGTAGATACTGAATTCTTCTCATCATTATCATTATAAAAATAATCTTCATAATCAGTATCTGGAATAGAATCATCCCTTGATCTTCTTATCTCTTAATCACTATCCTCCCAAAACATGTCATTTATTTTCAAAATATTTTTCTATTTCTCAATTATAGTTACAAGTTGGATTTGTAAAACATTTCATTACATACTATTGATAGATTTATAAGATTTTATTTTCATTGAGTATATAATAAATATCACTTCATCTCTATGGGATTCAAACATCTTGTTTTTCTCTTTGTTGAGAATAATATACTTCCATCCGAAGGCTCAAATGTACTTCAATGTTGGATTGTTTCCATACCATATCTTATATAGAGACTTCTCTACTTTTGGACATATAAATATCCATTTTATATGTACACTGATTTCATCACTACATCTTGACAAAAAATATCTATTATGTATTTCAAAATGGGAGTTGTTCAATCCATGTTGGTGTTAATTCCATTTCATATCTCAACTACTGAATTCTAGTGTGGAGTTCTCCCTGCTGAAACAAGGTGTCTAATCCCATGATTCTAAAGATAATCCTCCACATGGATATTTGGTATCACATTTCCATTATATTTTATGATATTTGGGATTTTCATACCTAGAAAATTTTAATGTTCCATTCAATATCTTGTAATATAAATAAACACCATAGACTTGTGGGTGATGACTGATAACCAAACCATTATGCTTATACAATCAATTAAGAGAACATAATATCTACTCCCATAAATATAAAATTATGAAATAGTATGACCCACATAAATATGAACCTGATAAAGGTATTTTGTTGACATTTTCTATTTTCATTATATCTATTTCAAATAATCTTCTCTTGTTGAAAAGATTCACATGAAACATTACTATCATGTGTTAACCATAAGAGGTCATGAGTGGAATCATGTTTCACTAGATCTTCCAAGGTTTTTTGGATAATGTGCCCATGTTTTTTATTCCATAACATGTTTTCCTCTTCATTAGAATGAAATCATATATCATCTTCTTCACTTAGAAGATAGGGATTTCCATTCATATGCTTTCAATCCAAAATAATTGCACCCTCATTTTCCAGGATTAAATAAAATTTCATTGAAATGCATTCAGAATATAATGGGTCACAGAGTAGATTGGCACTAAGCCTGTTGTGATAGACACCTTTAATAATTAATTCATCAACATGTCTCATGTATTTTATCTGAAATAAGGATTTTCTCTATAAAACTATATTCAAACCCTGATCATCACCAAATATTACAATTCAATCCTTATTGTACACTATTTTTGTCACTATATAATTATTTCTTATCATAAAGTAGTTTTTCCTCTCTACAAAACCATATTCTAATTTAATCTTATACTTTAAATTAAATATCTGTAACCACTAATTGTTCAACAAAATTATTCATTTGTTTCCATGTTTTTTAATTCATAACCAGTTTCAATTGAAAATATTGATATTCCTCGAGGTATGATGGACCAACATGATCTGGTAGATATGAAAATAAATTTTCCCTTTTAAACTCATTTTATAATACCTTTACCTAATTTTTATCACTACCTTCAATCTAATTTATCACATTTATTTGCATTGTCGATGATATTTATCTCTTCATGAGCCTGAATCCTCCACACCTAAAATAGTGATAATCAAATGTCATCCTAAATTATGGATCCATATATAGCATCCTCTATTGGTATTGTTCCCATTTATTATTATTTTATTTGGAAACAATATTTTTTAGGGTCCCATCATTCCACAACAATATCATCTAATGAGAGGTTTATTCATGCGTAGAAATACTACACTACTGGTTCATCTGTGGAAACTCTAAGTCTTGTTATTCTAATTTGTACACAAATAAATATTTTACCTTGAAGTATATGCTTGTGGTCTAACATCATCCATTTATTTATCTTTTTTTGATCATGAACCTTACCATATGTATCATTCTAATCAATAATTTTCCATTACTAACATTTGTTTTTCAGCTTCAATGGAATCAAGAGTTCCTCTAGATCATTCCATTTTAATCATATAATAAAAAATTACTATTTAATCTCTTTAACACATTTTATTGGATCTATTATTGTATTAGTAAAACTCTTGAACACTCTTTTCTATTCATCAATTTTTAGTTTTTACATAAAAAATTCAGGTCAATATTGTTGATGAATTCAATTTTTAAATATCTTCATTTATCATACACATCTCTTCACCTGTCTACTGTATATAATGTTTGGAATCATGAACCACATTTTGTGATATGTTTTTTTGTCTCTCAAAACATTTATCTATTCAAGAGTAGCTTCTAATTCAACCGAATGGTTAAATCTACTATCTAATTTTTGTTATCATTGTCTCTTTCTTCCTTTGTTTTGGAATTTCCCACAACAACCACCAAAGCATCGAACTCAATATCCTTTAATCCCTCTAACACTTCTACCTTATATTAATCAGAACATTCATATTATTTTGAATGAAATCCTTATTTTTGATGAAATTTCCCTTAGAATATTTCCTACAATTCACATTAGCAGAATACCTATTCAATGTCATTTCATCAATATCGTCATAATCATCTTCAAACATTTTACGATACATTTATTTAAAGTTACAAAATTTTCCACATCAAAAGATAGTAATTGGATATTTACATTTAAACATTCCTCTTATACATTACATATTTTTAAGAGAGAAACGTCATAACATCATCTGGATTCTCTTCCTCATAACTATCTTCAATAGAGATTTTCTTTATGGCCTTGAATGCCTCTTCATGGGACATCACCTATTCTAAATAATGTTACCATAATATAACATTCCATATGTATCAAGAGAACTGTGAATGTTATCCAATGTCATATCTATGAGATTTTTATCTTCAAATATAGAAAACATGGGATAAGATGAGGTGGGTGATTTTTCAAGATGTGATTGATAATCATTTTAAATTAAATAATTTCTTAAAGACCACATAGTTCATCAATGAAAATATTTAACAATAGAAAAATATATCTATAGACTCATTAAGGGTTTTTCTTATATGCTCATATTTTTCCATTGAATCTAGAGCTTTACTTATCTGACTTCTAAGTCACCCACATAAAGGTAAAATAGCTTTTCCCACATATCATGTGATGTTTTATATAACATCACCATTCTATAGATTATATATTATGGGGATACCCCAAAAGAATTAATCCCTTTAGAATCATCATAAAATCCCTTCTTTAATCTTCTAATATAGAACCACATTCAATTTTGGATGATATTCCATGCATTTTTTCTTGTAAAGACCTTCATTCCTATTGATCAGAAGTATTGATTTATCTGATTCTTCAATAATTGAAACTGGATCCCATAAAAAATTGGAATCCTTTTGTGATTGATAACCTCTATTTCTTATAATAAGAGAGAACCAGTGACTTTCATCATTTTCTTCTGATACAAATTATTATCCCAATTGGGATAAATAACCTGAGTGGGGGGGGGGAATAAATGTATTAAGAATTAAAACAAATTCTCTATCAAATCATGTTTTTTCATTAAACAAAACAATCTTCCTTTATTTACCCATATAAATATCTAAACAGAAATTAAATCATGCACACAAAACATATTTTTTACTTAGATCACCTTCAATCAGTTATGTCCAAAGAAAATACAACAACATTTTAATGATGTACCAAATCCATTATGGCTCACTTCAAATTTAAAAAGTTTGAAATATATCACATTTATGCCCAGGCTCAATGTATTTACACGATTAAGGGTCTACTCAATAAATCACAAGGGTCACTCTCTATGCCTCAATCTATGGATCACATGAATTTGAAATGATCATTGACTTCTTCTTCCTTTGATCACTATTATTTGATGTGATTCCCTCACAATTTATGGAATTTTATGTCACTTTAATTTTAATGAATGGACACATACTCAACTATATATAGATGATTTTTGAGTTTTCTCCCACAGATGAATTCAAAATTTTCATGTAATGAAAGATTGTGGAAATTAATTTCATGAACTATTATTCTGTGATCTTCCATGAATCCTCAGTTGACATCCCTAATACCACCATGAACAGTGCTGCACTTCATAGCATAAGTGCTTCGTGAGACACCTATCTTATGTGTACTGCATTCGCTTATTGGGACCATCTTTCCTTTCATAGACAACATCTTATCCTGTGAACCGACTATTTCTCTACATACCATACTCGTTTCATGGATGAGTCCTTCTTCCATTGACCAACTCTCCTTCATGAACCAACATCCATTTTGGGATATAGTGCCTCACAAAAACAATTCTACGAACTATCTATATAGAACTCATCTCAATTCATGGAATTTTCCATGAAATACTCTTTAATTTCACAGACTCATATGCATACAATTTTCAATTTAGAATAACTAATTCCAAAAGAAAATTGTCAAATAATGAAAATCAATCTACCTAATTATGGGATTAGTGTTCCTTAATTCAGAAAATAGATTTGAAAAGCAAGCCTATATGATTTACCAAAATATTTGATGACGTAATTCATTTATAACATACTTTTATAATCTTGTGAACTATATTACCTCTACGATATTCATGGATTCATTTTTCTTTCACAATGGTTGATATCTTTTGTTAACAAAACCCATCGTGGCTTCTAAAATCACCACCTCCTTTCTGCAAGCGACGATCCAACTCATGAACGAAAAACTACCTCTAAATTGTAAACCTTATAGTGATCTATTATTTTCTTATAAATTACAGTTTTAAATTTCAACCATATGATAATCAAGGATGAATTGACATTGGATATGTTGCAATAGAATATAGGAGGGAATATTGTTGAGTTCATATTAATAATGATAGAAATGATATGATTTTTGGATTGAATATGTCTCTATTAAATACCATAATTAATGAAGAAAATGTTGTATGATGGTCATTTCTCATCATTCCCTATAAATCATAGATTCATAATGATGTATATAGATATAAAGGAGATTTTCCTATTGGAAAACATTACCTTTGATAATTTAAAATATATATCTCAATGATTGTTATTATATTTTTAAAGAATAATTTTTTATGTATAAGGGAGAGATGGACCCATTACCATACGTATAGAGAAATGGTGAATCATCACCATGGATTTCATTGTATGACATCCCATGACTTGAAAGGGAAAGAATACAATATGGTTTGTATTTGATCACCTTAAGAAACCAACTCATTTATTTCAAATTAAATAAGATTTCTTAGTCAATCTTATTTATATAAAATTCATAAAGGTAGTGGTATGGATGAATGGTGTACCACAATACATTGTATCTATTCAATATATGATGTTTATTATAGTTTCTTATTGAATCCATCAATGAAAATTTGATATTTTATTTTTCATCATCATTACACAACATCTTCATTAGGATTGTAAATAGGACAAGATAGTTCAATCCATTTCTGATATGTTATTTTTCTATTTAGTAAATTTTATAGGAGTTTGGGGTCAACACCTAAACCTAGTAGTGTTCTCATAAAATAATAGTATATATTCATGTATTCAAGATACACCATAAATGTTCCAAAATGGGAAGATGTAAAATACTCCAACAAGTTGGACTATAATTGGGGTCATAAGGATTTGAGACTATGAAATTTCAAATAGAAAATAAATAGGAATCAATACATTCAACGTCACATGAAAATGATAGAAAATTGATATAAGTCCTTTAATATTATAGTCAATGTCATTTTTGGTCTTAATTTTTTATAACGATTATTTATTCTATTATATCCATGGAAGTGGGTTTTGATATTTGTGGAACAAGAAATTTATAACAATAGATACATCAACACCTTTGAGATAATTGATCATCTAAGGAAGATACATTATTGTATTTAACATTAAAAAATGACTCCCAGGTGCCTGTCATGTTCCATGTATCACTACAGAGAATTTAAAATATCGAACCATTAGATATATTTAGAACTGAGGTATTACAGGTGGAATATTCCCTCTTTTACAAGGAAAAACTAGAAAAATATTGTATTTTATAAATTTTTCTCTAAAAAACAACATTACATGGATTGTTAACATTCAAGAAGGAATTATATATTTGAGGATTTTTCATGGTAACCCAAATATTCAATGAAGCAATATAAAAAATAAATTTCTATTCTTATTGTAATGAAATTTCAAGAGTCAAATTTTAATTACGGTGTAGATTTAATGACCCAAATATTTTATTATATATCCAAATTCTTAATAAATATTATTTTATGGATATATTATAATACACACAACACCAAACCTAATCAAATGGAAACACTATTTATTCCATGAAAATATTACAAATAAATTAAATGTTATTACATTATTATAATACAATACATAATGCCATTAACAATATTAAAAGATCAATAAAAGTATAAGTTGAAAAAACTTTTACGAACCAAAAATAGTTATTATCATAGATTTTTCTGTTGATTATAACTCCAATATAATATATGGATGTGAGGAAAATATTAAAGAATATAATTAATATATTTTTAAAGATATAAATGAATATAATGAATAATTATAATGATAAATCAAATGATATATATATATATATACAGTGGGAATTAACATCATTGAATATATGTGGTTATTTGAAATATGTTCATATGGTATTTAGGTATAATGATATCAAATAGTTTTTTTATTTTGTTTAAATTTAAGTGAAAAACTGAAAATAATAAAATTTATTAATAAAAAAATCATGAAGTAAATAATGATATATTTTTTAATTTAATATTTATAATGACATATTTTTATTTGGTAAATGATGCTATAATTAATATTAAGTAATTATTTGATATAATTATAATACATAAGGAAATTTTTTAAAACCTTGAATTGATAATATTTAATATCTCGAATAAAAATAATCAATTTCAAGGGGATTTGATAAAAATAATATGATGTTTACAAGTGATTATTTTTTGAAGAACTATTTTAAAACTGTGATCGATTTTAATCATAAGAATAAAATAAAAAAAAATTAAAAATGATATATAAAATGTAAAGTTTCAGTGTATAAAAAATATTGGAATTTACTTATTATGTAATTTATATGATATAGGATTAATAACAATTATTATTTAAATATAAATTTATGTATAAAAATTATTCCTTCTATATATATTTTATTTTTTGTTAAATGTTAAAATTTTAATATTAAGAAGATGATATAGATAAAATATACTCAAAATATGTAATTAAAATATTAATATTATTTATAATTATCAAATTTTATTCTGGCATGAAAATAAGTAATGATGGTAAAAATTATTTTAACATGATAAAGATCAAACAAGTTGAAAAAAGTTTAATTAAATCATATTGGATTATAATATCATTAATTCAAATATCTTAATTTGTTGAATGTGGTAATGAGTTTACAAAATATATTAGTTTTGAAATATTTCTATTTCAATTTTTAAATAACAACCTTATCCATTATAGAATGAATATTTTTAGTAATGACCCACATAAATAAATTATAAAGGGAGACCTGATCTACCTACCCCAATCAATACATTTTCTTTTTACATTACTTTAATATAATCAATTATTTCCTACAATAAATCTTTCTTTAGCTTTTTTTAAATATATTGGTCTAATAAAGAATTTAGAATCCATTATTATTACGGGGCTCATTTAGAGGTGGGGTGAATTCTTTAATGATTTTAACAAGTTCTCCACCATATTTTTCAACAAAAATTCAATATCCACTCATTACAGATAATATTTTAAAATTAAATATTAAATATGATAGCCCAATTATGTTAAATACCTAGAGAGGGGGTGAATCAGTGTATAAAAAAATAATACTAATGCTGCTTCAGATCTTGTTTCATCATTAAACAAAACACATTTATATCTTCTTCACATAACAATATATGATAATAAATGAGATTATGAATGAGACACAATTCTTATAATATGGTTTGTCTTTAATGTGATACATTAAATTAGCATACAATAAAAATGCATTGACGTACCAAATCCACTAAGGATCACTACCATAATACAAGTTTATGTAATGATCCCAAATATTCCCATGCACACTATTATTGAAATATTTGGGATCTTCTCCCTATATTCCAAATGGTCACTCCCTATTTATATATCTATAGCTCACTTCCAGTACGGAGAATAACTATCTACATCTTCTTTTGACCGCTTTTCTTTGACGAGATCCACTAATAGTTTGTGTTTTTGTACTTTTGTTAATTTTTATAAAATAATGCATCCTAAACAATAGATAGATTTTTTTTGATATCTTGTTTTCCATCTGTAGATAAAATCAACCATTATGAAAACTATTAGTTACTAGAAATTCCATTTGGGAACTATTCTTTGGTGAACTACCTTGACTCCACTACAGTCTCCATTGTTTCTTTCGCAATGTGCTCAAAATTTCATAGTATGAGTTCTTCATAAGACACCTCTCCTTCATGGACTGCCTTTTCTCCCATAGACCATATATCCATTCATGAGTTGATTCTTCTCCCATATCCCTACTCTTTCGTTGTAGTTTGTCCCTTCTTAAAAGATGTCTTAATATTCTACGAACTATCTCTCCTTCAAGAACGATCTTCCTTTGTGAGATAAAGTGACCTAAAAAACACCTTCTACAGACTATCTCTACAGAAATATTATCCTTTATTGGAATCCACTTCATGAACCTCTTCCTCTTTTCACAGAATATCTGGCGAACTCTTTCTGAATTTTTTGAATTCATTCATAGAGAAAAGATGTTATCTAATGAAAATTTCTATACATAATAAGGGTGTTAGTGTTTACTTTATATGAAAATATATCTAATAATATTTAAAATATGATTTTCCCAAATCATATAAGTGGTAAAACCTTCACTGTATACATCCTTCTTCCCACAAACTATTTTCCCTTCACGGTCAATGTATCGTCTTTGTTTTTTTGTGACGTAAAATCTATTTTGCGAATGAAAGACTTTGAAGCTTCTCAAATCATTGAATCCTTTCTATAAATGGTAATCCATCACATGATAAAAACATTTTTTCACAACTGAAAACCTTCCCAAGATCTACTATCATCCCACAAACCATTTCCCCTATGTGGTCTGTGTTCCATGCTTTAAGGTCTACACAACACTGGTATTTGGAAATCCTTATTTTTCTTATTGAACCTGTCATTATGAAAAACTCATATGTGGTTTTTGAACTATACTTCATAGACTATGAACACTTCCCTCCTTTCAATAAAATCCTATATTTTGAAAAAAATGAAACTCTCAATTTTGTTGTCTAAAAAGTTGGCGAACACTTGGAAAATGAGCCTTCTTAAACACCTACATTAGAAAACATCAACCATACCTATTCGCGGGCCTTTGGATTTGTCATGAAACACAATGACACCCAAACACATCGAGATGACACCTTAACGAATTTTTTATAACTTATATTTTAAAATCAGAATTCTTATTGGAAAATCATATTATTACTATATAACTCTATAATCTATCTAATTAATTAGTGTAAAAAGTATTTTATTATGTCATTTCAACCACTGACATGAACATTTTTATAATATATTAATAATTTAATATATAAATATGAATAGTAAAACTACTAATTTAATCATATGATATTAAATAATATTCTATGTTATGAATTTTTATTAATAAATATGATACCTATAAAAATTGACAATGTAATATAACTCATTTATATCATTAAATTAAACCAAAAATGATAGTTAGGTATTCCATTATAATGAATCATACTTCTATCATTCATAAAGAAAACATGTTACTAACTAAAAACTTTGATAAAAATTATTCTATTACATTTTATTATATAAAAATAATAAAATTTTCTCATGCATTGACTATCGACATCAAAATTTAGAAAATTTTATGATAGAGACAAAATTACTTATATATGATGATTAAAATGAACTATAAATAATTATAATATATAAAAGAAATAATTATAATTGAAATTATTATAATGCATTTTATTTTAAAATTGATGATAAATGTGTTAATTTTTTTTTTGAATTTATTAAGTAGGATGTTTATGTTATTTTATAGAAGACATGATTAAATGTAATGATTTCCTTCAAAAGTCCCTATAAAATCGAGAGTTTTGGTGAATAATTTCTCATAAAAGTAAAAATATTCTTATTTTACTATAAAATATAATAAATTTTAATATGGATTGGTTATTTAATGGTTTTACAAATCTTATTTCCATTTTCCTTTCTATTTTATCAAAAATCAGTCAAATATATGCTTGTAAATGGAGATAAATATTACACTTGTCTTTTATGGGAATATTTCTCCTTTATGTCCATATTACCTATATTTTTTATGGATTTAACAATCATTACATAAATTGTTTGATATGATAATTTTATATCTTCATTCATTTTAATTTAATAAAAATTAATTAATTATTTTTTATTTTACTAAATGGTTTTTCTCTATTGTCATTGAAATTCATCACAATATTGTGAATGGAATATTTCTTAAGAGTATTATAAATTAAATAATATTCTTTTAGTATTAATATTTTTTAATAAGAATATTCACCATATATATTCCATGTAATTCTAATGAAATTTCTATTAAATCATTTATAATATTATTTGAAATATATTCTACCAAAATTAAGGTTATTTCCACTTATTTTTCAGTAAAAATTTTTAATTCTATTATAGTAATGATTTTTTAACATCTTTTTATATTTATTATTTTGTTTCTTATATATTATATAATTATACCATGCACCTTATTTTTCGAAGGGGTATGATAATTTACTATGGATATTTTCCAAAAACCACATTATTTTTTACATGTTAATTATTCTTTATTAGATTTATGAGTGTTTTCTTGTTTATGTGGAAGAAATTCAAATTATTTTAATTGTTTGATCATTTTTCCTTAAAAAATAAATCCCTCCAGTGCCTTAGCTAATTTTTTATATCTCATGATGTAATGTTGTGGTATACAACTATTTAACCCAATAATAAAATTTTGTGGTACATGGGTTGTTGTCCTGATCCTATTATAATGGGATAAATATAGTGTCATCTCATGTTGAAAAAGATACATTGGTGGTTATACCAAGAATAATAAGTTATTGGATGGTGTGTATCCTAATAATTTATGATGTATATGTCTTTATGGTTAACCTTTCTACATATTCTATATACATATTCTTGTCATAGTCTTATGTTATGCATCATGTTTCTATAACATTCAGAAATTATTGAATAAAGATTCCACACATCCTGGGATCATAATTTATGAAAAATCCATATGTTATTATTTAGATTATATGGTCTTTGTTTTTTGGGTATGAATGTTACATTCATAAACCATGATTATGTTATCATAACCAAATGTTCATCATATGATCACTTATGATCTTTTATTCTTATTTCTTATGTTTTCTATTATATAGCATCTATTATAACCCATTTTATTTATTTATCATCCAAAAAATAGAGATTGTTATTATGAATTATATATCACGAATGATATCCTGTGTGGATGAACTTTATGGTTGTATTTAAGACATAATAATATATAAAAATATCTGGTATCTACTATAAAATTACACTAAACGTATTAGCTATGGTGTGAAATAAAATTTAATTTATAAAAGACATTGAACTAAAATTATGCTATAATAATTTATTTTATTATAAGATCACAAAAAAATGAAAAAAAAATAATATAGTTTGAGAAAATATAATATTATTTATTTTCCTATATTAGGATGAAATCATTTTTTTCCCGTGGGTCATACATATTCATAGATCAACATGGGAACATGGTTGATTTTTAAATCTAAGTTTTGGTTCCTTAATATACCTCAATTTAGACTATATAAGGTGTATTTTGATTATTGGGACAATGATGGGGCCCCTCCTTGAGTTATTTAAATCACCATAGGTGGACCAATCCAACAATTCTATAGGATTTTACATATGTGGTAATATTGGTTAAGTAATTCAGTAATTTATTTCATTATATTTTCTATTTGTCACTATAGTGAAGTGAACTATTTGAACATAAAATTTCATTGTAATATTTAGTGTATGTCAAGACGAGGATGAAATGACACCCATTTATTTCACAATGGAATGATTTGAGGATAGATATTGGAGTATAGGTTGGGACTTTATTTACTAGTTCTACAGATGAGGTCAAACACATGACCTGTCAATATTTTATTTCATAGAATCAATAACGATAATTATTGCATATTTAGAGGTATATTGTTATACTATTTTTTAATTGTGGAATAAAATATGTTAAGAATAGGGTTATCATAGTTGGTTAAAAACACTAATTCTAGGATAATAACATGTTATTTGAAAAATATATTCTAATTTTAGGAACCTATTATTTCTCAGAGTTCATGTTCCTCACACACATTACATTGACTGAGGAAAAATGGTTCTCATCATTAATATAGTGTCTAGTATTATGGGATAGAGATCCTTTATTATTCTTATAATTAGATGATATTATATTGGTGGATTTTTATTATTGTATTATTTGGTGGAACATTCCTCATTTCACCAATGATGTGGGAATAACATCCATGTTAGTTTGGACTTGTCATGATATCTTTTATGACTCCTCTTTCAATTAGAATTTCAGGTGAGAATTGCAAATTTTCATTGGAAGATGAAATGTATAAGGAAATAAATTCAGAGTTGAAAAAAGAATTTATTTAATGATAGGTTGACTTAGACATTTACTAATGTAGTAATCTCCAATGTTAACTATATTTTATATCATTTAATAATCAATATTGTGAAAAATACCAAATTGGGAATTTTCCATTTTATTTTCTTCTCTTGGGAAATCAACGATATAGGTATCCCATTTATTTTTGGGTATTTAAATGATATCATACCATGATCATCTATGATTAATAATAAATAAACAGTGATGACCAATTTCTTGATTATGTTTTCCATTATAAGATAAAATTAGTTGTACATTTTTTAGAAAAACGAACCGAGTAATCTTAGAGTGTAACGATCCTACTTTTCATGAATGTAATGATAACTTATTTTTCAATTTAAATTCATGGATTTTGTTGATAAATGTTTACTATGGATGGTGGAAGGTATCAATAGTGTTTGAGTCTTTTTTGAAGATCTGGGTTTTGGAAAATAGAAAAAATGATCAATTTTCACCATTTGAAGTACCCATAAATCCCAACTTGTATTGTCTCTACTAAAAATACATGTTTAAATAGAGGTGAATGTGTGCGAAATGTTTTTTTGAAACTGTATGAATACATTATCTCAACCATGAATAAAACAAAATAAATTTTACAATGTAATTTCACATGATTTGTGAATGTTTTGGGAAAGCATGTACCTTAACTATGTGGTGCTAATTTTTAATCAGTTAATTAATCACAATTGGAAAACATTTTGGCGAACTATAAGAAACAAATTGGCCCATTTTTCGATAGGTGAAATTCTATTTTTCAACTCCTTAATCATGTAACTTAATTTCATATTCCACCTCTCCTATATCAAATGTGCATCGCAATTCTCTTCATGAACTATCTTTTCGTATCCATCAACCTATGCCTTCCCAGAACTCTCTAATCAAAAGATCAAATTATGATATGTTAAATCTATTGGATAGATTAATGTTTTATACTAAGTTCTACTCCCTTAGATATATGATTATCCCTATACCCATTGTTCTATTTTGGTGCAATACATTTTTGACTATTTTCAGATCATTTGACCATTTCATTAGTTTCACCAAACATACTTCAATGCTTTGGGATTCAACAGTTGAGGATTCATCAATGACCTTAATGTTG
Organism: Viscum album; assembly: GCA_963277665.1. NCBI lineage: Eukaryota > Viridiplantae > Streptophyta > Magnoliopsida > Santalales > Viscaceae > Viscum > Viscum album. The sequence goes on from OY728136.1 coordinate 413,177,798, forward strand.
GTGGTATCAATATTATCCCCCTGTGTTATTTTTCATAGATTTTTAAATATACCACAAGAGGGAATTTTCCACATGCCTCATTTTTATTGAGTTCTCTATAATAATGTTATTCTTGTACCTTAATATAGTTCGATTGATGCTTGTTTACTCTGTTAAAAGAGGTTGATCTTGGTTATGGACACCCATTATGTGTGAACACATGAATTCCTCCTTTTTTATTATTGGTTTAATTTTCCGACTGACTTTTAAACATTAATCAGGGATTATAAAAGGAATTTATTATATTATATAGATGTTAAATTGTCCCAAGAACCTTCTACAATATTGGATTGTTTTATAATAGTAATTTGGCATGTTAGTAATTTTCTGTTTAATATAGGAACCTTTAAATTGATTTATTAATCCTTAAAAATAGAATTTTGTGGACATAGTTAATTTTATGGCTTGATTACATAGGGTTGATTATTCACATGGGTTATCTTTTACATAAATTAATTTAATTAATGATGTTAAATTGTTTATAATGTGTTGTAAATCCATGTCACATTCATATGATTTATTAAAATCTCCTTGTGAAATATAATTCCTTATTGGAATTGGACTTGTCAAATGAAATGCATGAGATGTAACTCCTTAGGTTTTATTTTATAAAATATTAATCCCTGGTATAGGATGTTATAAGATAATATAGTTTATTTATACAATTATTTTATCATGATCCCGAGCCTCAGGTATTAAGAATGATGTCTCACTCCACTAACAGTAGTTGGATGGTGGCTTTGACACACCATGTCCCATGATTCATGTATTGAAATGATGTAAAATTCCCCATATTGAGTGAATAGAATTAAATCTCTCACTCATTATGATATGTATGGAATCCAACCTTTTATTGAGATTATAGGATCAACATATTTGTTTGGGATTTCTGAGACACACCATGTTCTAACCAGAAACTTGTATTCCATGTATCTGGCCACCTATGACCTCAAAAACATAGATCATATATGTGGGTGTAATATATAACAATACAATATATCTATATATATATATATATATATATATATATATCAGACATACATTCTGGCCATGTGCAGAAGTAGGTAGAGATGCCATGTAATCTTTTTCGAACCTTATCAGGTTGTTAATTATTTATATAGAATTATTATTTTACTACTGATTTTTATAAACTTGTTAGTTATGAGAGATTCTTGGATTATGTAGAGATGTCACTGGTGGATTCCTACTTTTATTTTATCTCACATAGTACTTGGGTCACCTTTGGTATCCATTTAGATTATTTTTTTTGGTACTGATAAAGGAAGGCACCCTACTACAGGTCACTGATAAGTTTTACATGTAGATGTAACATAGGAGTAGAAGATGGAGAATATTCCTGAGATTCCATTTGATTAGATTTTTAAATTATTTTCTATTTTTTATATCATTAAGTATATGTCTATCCCATTTTCCTTATTTTTATATCATCATGTTATTCTCTGATATATACGACACAACCTATTGGATTTTGGCAATTATTTATTTTTTCAGTTATTTATTTTTCTTGTGGTTATTTATTACGTAGTTTTTTACTTATTCATCCAATGATCACTTAATATTTATTTTATCCATTATAAAAATCTAATACAAGGTTATAGTCTTCTGAATGAATAACCTTTCCATCCTCAATAGTTGTCGGTAGCCTCTGGAAAATGGGGAGGTGTGCTTGAGTCCATGTGACCCACTAACTCACGACCTGAGTTATGTGGATCCCATGTTAGGATGTTATAAAGAGCTATATTAGATTTTTTTTATTACTTTTTTGTTATTAAATAGGTGTATAGGATTTATTTATTTGTTATTTTCCTTGTTCTATGAGGTAGTAATCCCATGTATATGGGAAAAACAAATTAAGGTGGATAAGAAATTTATGGTATTCTTTATGCCACTTACATTTGATTTGATTTAAACACTGCATAACGGACTTATTTTATGGTATTAATAATCCTGGTATTACTAAATTGGTTATTTCTCTAAAATATTCATGATTAAATCAGGGTCTTACATTACATACATAGTTATAGGCACAATAAGAATATTTTACAATGCATTTTTTCATACAACTTTTTTTAGTGTGTATTTTCCAATAGGATGTTGATAGTTCCTTAATTATTAATTGGGATGTGATAAAATTATTTTAATGATAAAAAAACATAATTGACCCTTCATTTAAGATCTATCAACTAACATTGTGTTCATTCATAGTATAAAAAATTCATATTATGCAATAAATTGTGGCACAATGAGCCATTGAAGATTGTTCTCTAGGGTTGGAACATGCTATGGTGTGGAGAAAGTGGACACCATATTTTGGTTCATATGGTCTATGGGACATTATGAAATGGGAATTTAAATCCATATATTTAAATAAATTAAATAGATTTAAATATCTGAATGATAAAAAAATTAAAATGAATACAAATTTTAAGTTGAAGTCTGTTATGTTGTACATGTGAAACAAAGACTCGTAGATGAAACTAGCCTTAAGAGTTTATAGTGGGTGTATCTATAACATTATTGGGGAATAATATGTGAAGTGGTTGTCTGTTATAAACAACTTTTATAACTTAATTTCACATTAGATTAAATAGGAGATACATATAGGTAATTTAATTGACATTAAAACATATAATAATGAGTTATATAATATTTTTAGGAAACTATATGATTTAACAAAAAATTATTTTTTGGTTAATAAGAAAAAATTAAAATTTTTAGGATCATTATGTAATATTTGATAATCTTATTTATGGTTTCATCTTTGAGACCCTTGGTCATGACCCATCCCATAGGTTCCAATGACCTGACTACCCCAAACATGCCACTTATAGGCATGGGGCTAGCAAATAAACTAAGTAGGAATATGCAACAAATAGGAGGCATTTTCCAATGTAACTATACACACACACACACACACACACACACACACTTATCTCCAACCATAGAAGGATGAAATTTAAATAAAACACTTTGAAAACAGGTATGAATACTACTACGCTACCAATAATAGAGTACGATAGTATAAAACTAGAAAGTAAACAGGTCTAGAATATAATCCCACTAAAAGTAGAAATACAAAATCATACAAATAATTAGTAATGAAACCTACCGAAATGGTAGGTGCATGATAGTTTTCTAAATTTATAGGAGAACACCTCACCTCTTAGATAACTCTATGCACAATCAGGTCCAATTCCACCTAGGAATTTTTCCCAGCATCGATCATCTGTATAATACATGACATGTGTAGGAAAATAATGTGTAGGGGTGAGTAAAACAATACTTAGTATGACACCCTGAAACCCTAAATATAATGACACTAAAAATATAATGATTATACTGTGAAGAAAACACATAATGTACAACACCATGGGAGCACAGAAATATTAGTAAAAAATGGCCAGCTCACATAGGAGAAAATCTAAAGCACAGATATAAGCATTTTCAAATTTAGTCCCCAAATATTTGTGTTCCAACACATGAGATGTGTCCTAGGGGAACAGAGAATCAATCACCCACAGAGCCTCAATAGACAATAGATCAACAATGGCACACAAAGCATCAATGGTGAACAGAGCGTTGGTAAATCCTAGAGTGGAAATAGTGACCTGGGGGTCGATAGCACATGGAGCGTCAATGGTGCACACAGTGTCGATTGTGTAGAGAGCTTAATTGGTGCAAGGAGAATTGATAGTGTAAAGAGAGTAGATGTAGGATAGGTAATCAATGGTTTAGGTATCCCCATATTTACATAGTAAGCAAGATCACAAAGTCAATGATATCCATATGATTATGCTCATAGCACGCTTGTTCCAAAAAAATTATATTCAGCATGCCATTTGGTCGCATGCATAATTACATAAAAATTATCTTAGAGTAACTCAAATTGTCAATCTCATCAAAAGGGACCCAAAACTATACAAATATAATCAAATTGACCTCTTTTTTAGAAGATATGTCCAAATTATTAAAAATGGTTCAGTCCGCACCAGGTCTGGCCTGACTCAGTTCGGCCAAAATGAACCATTTTGGCTGAACCAACCTAGTCTGTCAGGGCCAGTCTGAACCATAATCACCTGTTAGACCGTTAGATCATCCCATATCGCCTGATCGGCCAACGTATTACTTGTTTTCCTTACTCTGTCAGACACCACCCACCCTGGCTATAACCTTTAGTCGACGTTATCACACAACTGTGTATCCAGCCAGCTACCCTGATTAATGAAACCAGTTTGTGTGTTCTACGCGACCATACATAATGTTTCTTATCCTATGGACATCACTGTTGGTTCCCAATCACATGTGATAATTATTGGCCTTGTTTGTGCTACTACCACTATGAACTCCTGATGGGTCCCCTGGTTACTACCAATGACCTCCAATATTGATGGATCAATATAGTCTGGCTGAACTGTCTATGCCATTCGACCATTTCTTATGTTGTTTAGTTACCGCCAGCATGGTTTGACCGTCGTCACCTTCTCCTGTAGACCCCGCTAAGGCGACCTCTATCCTTGACAACACCCACACGAGGCTACAAACATGTGCCGCTCAGCAACAACATGTTCCACCACTAGTGGATTTGGTTTTTTAGCTCACCTCTTTCACTCTGGTTATCAATTTTTTTCAAAATTTTGACATATCCACAATCCTGAAGTCCATTCTTCACTACATTGGGCTTTATCTAGATTTCCATCACTTCGAGGATATTATCATTCTCAAAACCACTCAAAAATATTAGGCTAGGAACTACAGGTTTCCAATAGTAAAAAATGTGTATAATGGAAAGAGAAATTCTCATAGAAATGGTTTATCATAGTTTGGAAAATGATAAAGGGAAATGATCTAAATTAAACAAATTTGGGTTTGAATTTTATTAGATATAATCCCTCAAACCAAAAACATATTTCCTCCCACAACATATGTGTAATCCACATGATAATATATTCATGGATTAGTATATATTAATTGAAAAAAATTAAAACTAGGAAAATAAGAAATCATAAAGATATCATCATCATATCTCTTAGTTTGATTAGTCGATGATTATGAACATATGTTTGTATCATTGGTGAAACTTGATCTATAGGCATTCATCAATCTGTTGTGCTCTAATAAAATTCTCCAACATGTGAGGAGAGACATCTTCATTATCCTCATGAGGAAAAAATAATTTTATAGAGATAACCCTATATTTAGGAAAAGGATTTAATAAAAATAGAATCATTGTTGAGTCAAACTAAATAGTTTTATCTAAAATATTTTAATGGAATAAACATAAAAAAATAACATTAATCTTCAACCCACACATAATAAGGTTAGTCCTTGGCTATGGTAAAGTCATGGTTTTGAATGCAATGTTGACTTATGATTTCTAATCTAGGCACCTATGTAGATATTATTGAGGATTTATGGGAATCCCACATGAACACTTTATAAAAAACCTATCGTTTTTCAGAAAATAATCTAGGCATTCTAGGCCTGAAAATTTCACACTGTCTTTGTTCCTAGTGTCAAAATGATCCTAATTAATTTATAAAAATCAAATCAGTGAAATTAAAAGTCATAAAATACTCCCCACCTTAGGTAATCACATCCACAAAAGGCCATCAAAATGTCCCCTAAAAAAGATGATGGTATCAATCACAAATATAAGCCTCATTCTCCCCAGTTCTCACAAGGATATTCCCATCCTGCCATTGAATGTGATTTAGTGGAATTATTCTCACACAAATGATCTGATCATACTGATCCTCAATCACCTCTTATTACTCTGCAAACTAGGCCTCGTCATCAATGTCAAACTCACCCCAGGTGATGACATGTGATGGATCAAGCACATTCCTCCTCATCTGCGATATGTGGAAGAAATTATCCACCTATTACAACCATTGGGGTAGAGATAGGTGGTATTCCACCCTGAAAATTCAACTCAGAATTTGAAAAGGGCTAATGTATCTCATAGATTACTTTCAACCTAGAAAAAATATAAACAATCCCCATCGAGATGAGACCAGAAGAACACTTAACCTATCAACATGAACTCTAATGGCATCTACCACCATCATTATTGGACATATGAATGCCTAGTGTTGACATAATCTACTACAGGATGATCTGAACCATCTATGTAGTTGACATTACCAACTCTGGGACCACGATTTCTCACACTACTAAGACTATCCAACGAAGAGAAGACCTGTAGTGCCTCATGTACAATGCCTCAAACAGTGCCATACTGTTGATGGTGTGGTAGTTGTATTGTAAATGAAATCCACCATAGGTAAGTGATCCTCCCAACTATAGTCAATGTCTACTATGAAATACCATTTCATGTCCTCAAGAACCTGGATGGTCATCCCTATCTGGTCATCCATCTAGGGATTTAATGTTGTGCTCAGGAATGGATGAGTCACAAATGCCTCATGAAATCCCTTCCTCAACTTGGATGTGAATAGATCATAATAATCTGAGACCATAATCATTGATATAACTCCATGGATTCGAACAATCTCATGCATGTAGTGGCACAACATTCTCTCTACTGAGCACTACTAACAAATCGGTATTAAGTGGGATGACTTGGGGAGTCTTTCACAAGTCACCTATATGGTATCAAGCCCCTGGGATGTTTGTGGTAATACTATTATGATTTCCATCAATATCCCATACCACATTATAATTATTTTCTCAATTTTTTGGGTCAAGCCCATTGGAACCTACTGCTTGGCCATCACTTTTTGACAAGTGGGGCATCCAGAAATGAACTCTGGCACTGCCTTCTTCGTCCCAAGCCATCAGAACTGTCATCGGAGGTCTTGATACAACTTTTCCACTCCTTGATGTACCTCTAAAGGCGATGTATGTAACTACCTCAATATCTCATCCCAAAAAATCATTGCTACTAATGTTTTTCATTCAAAGATAATGGCATACCCCCTTTTAGATATCCATGAGGGGTATTCCCAATGAACATTTGAGCACATAAATTCTCACAATCTTTATATACATGTTGTGCCTTCATCAATCACAAACATAGTGGTGGGGTAACTACCATTGACTTGAGATAATCTTCTACATATCCATCCCTGAATTATATATACATTGAGGCAAACTCCACTGACGTCTCACTCAATAACTAAAAGCTGGATCTCCTGCTGGGAGGGCCTGCCTCTACAGTCCCTTTCCCATGAGCATATAAAATTTCAATGTTATAGTCCTAGATGGACTCTAGAGAATGTATCTATATCTAGTGTAGATCCTTATGAGAGAAAATATACTTGATACTGTTTTGGTCAAAGTAGATAGTAAAACACCTGACCATCAGGTTGGGTAAAAACGCATTCAATGTAAGGACTACCATAGCTTTCTCATGATCATGGGATGCGTAGTTCTTCTCATACTACTCAAATGTATTGAACTAGAGGTATTCACCACATTCCCCTAAATAAAGACACAACTAATCTCCTTCCCAAATGTATCATGAAACATTATGTACTCAACATCAACCTCTATAAATCTAATGATGGGGTTACTCCTGAATCCTTTCCTCATCTCTAAAAATCACAACTAGAACTTCTATTTCAACACTCAAATATTCCTTTTTTATTTCATGGTTATAAAGATTTATTATACATTGGTAATGTCAGGTAAAAATATCTAATAGTACCTAGACAGTCTTCGGAAACTTCTCACCATAGTAACACTATTGAGTAGCTTTCATGAATGAACCCCTTCAATCATTTAAGGATCTACTGCAACTCCATCCTTAGAAATTAAATGTCCCAGAAATTGGATCTCTTTAATCTAAATAAAACACTTTTACAGCTTCCCTTAATGATGGTCCTCTTGGAGTGTGTCTAGGACCATCGTCATGTGTATTGTGTGCTCATCCTCGAATACTGAGTACACCAAGATATCATCAATAAGGAACATGACTAACCAGTATAAGTAAGGCTATAAGATCCTATTAATGAGTCCCATGAACTATACCTGAGTGTTTTTAATGCCCAGAGGAACCACTATGTACTCATAGTGGTTATACTTGATACTAAATGATTTCTTCAGTATTTACTCATCTTGTACACGAAGCTAGTGATAACCAGATATGACGTCTATCTTCACGAACCACCTCAGCCCATTTCAAAAGATGAAAGAGGTAATCAATACTCAGTAATGGATACTTATTGATCAGGATCATCCAGTTCATGTGTTTTACATCCACACATAATATCATGATCCCATACGCCATCATGGAAAAAAAACCTGACCAGCTCAAGGGGATACACTTGGTTTCATGAAGCCCTTCCTCTTCAAGTCATGAAGTTTTACCATCAATTACGAAAGCTCTGTGTGATCCATCCATTAGGCAGGTGTATATATCTATTCCATAATGGGGTACATTTCAATTTAAAATTATACATCCCTATGAGTTGGTTATCTTGGAACATCTTTCAAAAAGATGTCCTTGTACTCATACACCACCATAGGGAACTGATGACTCATCTCATCCACTACACTAGGGGTCATGCTAGCCAACTGGGTTGTGACCGGCTATAGCCTCATTCATGCGAGTCCATTTGGTACTTATTTAGTTTCTGTTTCCTTGATTAATGAATACATAGTCTCATCTTCATGGAGACAATGTGTTATGTGACTAAAATAGTCAATCAAGGCATGAACTACTGATAAATTTTCCATACCAAGAACAAAATCATAAGGCCGCAATGATACCACCAAGAGATCCCAACAAAAAATATCCCCCCTTAGATTAAGGGAATACTATTGGAACAAATGTGTTAGCATCAAATCTCCCCCCATAAGATTCTCTAAGCATAGGGATCGAGTAAACAGTTTTAATTGAACATATGAGTCTCGAATAAGGGTCAGGGAGTGAAAATAGTGACTAGAACCTGTGTATATCAAAACAACAGCAAGGGTGGTAAAGGCAATGATCGTACCTCAAGACATATCTGGTGCATCAGGGTCATATGACGACATTTCCTTAAGCTGGAATCACCCAAATCCACCTGTTCCTTAAGCCTGTGGGGGACCACCTAGGGGAAGTGAGTGGTAGTGTGCTGATCCTCCACCCACCACCTTATACCATTCCTTGTCCTCTAACATTTATAATGCATTATGGACCACCCTGATCCTACCACCTCCTATATGTCTACGGTCAATAAACTGTATTCTAATCATCCACATGGATTTTCTAGAATTCTTGATCCTTGTGTCCCCTACAGTACATGTAACACAACATGTCTGTCAGTGTACTACCATTTCCCTGGGATCCCCACCCTGTTGACCCAGTATCATGGGGTCTTCCACTGGAGTAAGTGATTTATATGGGTCAATGGGTATACACTCAGCTACCTATAGCCAAAACATAGCTACCTGGTGCCTGTTGATAGCTCCCACCACTAGCATTTTCTCCACCAGAAATCACTCCATGAGGGGGGCTCTCTTGTGTACCAAATCATATGTCAAAATGCTACGGGATATCATAGATTATATGATCTTCAGTTGTATCCTCTTATTGAATGTTTGGTACCTGTAGAATGGGAATCACACCATATACATCGAAAAGTGTGAATGATCTATAAGACACACTGGGTATACTGCTAGTGTCTGACTGCCCTGATGAATATGTCATAGCTCTTTTATATGCATGAAGCATAAAATCACTAGAAGGAATTCTTCCATGAAGAGATGCTCAGGTTCTTCCCATGTGAGGGTCATATCTTCATGAGTTTGGATCACTAAGATCCAATCTCTACCCAATAAGATGAAATGATGACTTGTGACTAGGACAACCATCTGATCTAGAGGTGTCCTAACTAGATTGAATAATTTCATAACCACCTCTATCCAATTATTAGCTTACTGGGGGTCTGGATCACCCCTGATCCTGGGAGGTTACTGCCCCCAGAACTCATGCAACATACTTGGCCATTGTGTATCCTCTACTAGTAATGTTGTTAGTAACGGGTACTCTCTTAGTGAAGGTTGAACTGGTACCCCACCCAAGAGTGATATCTATAGTATTGGTCCATGTACTGTGACCTCATCATTGGACCTATCACCGTCAAGATAACGGATTACAATCATGGCTGGCTTTCTATGATGAGGCATCCTGAAATAGATCAAGACATACAAAATTCATTAGAGAATACCTGGTGAGATGACACTAACTCCAGAAGGACATGAAAACACAATAAATCTTATATGAGTCATGTTTCATTATTTTCCATGTAACCATTATTTTCAGTTACCAATTAGGATTATGGAGATCATATTTTCGGTATATGGATATGTCAATCGCCACACTAACAATAGAATCCCTAGCCTGAAAGTCGTACTTGAAACACTCAACACAATTTACCCAAACCTACTTCATATACTCTCGGTTTATTAGGTAGAACCAACCCCTCTGATAACACATTATCATGACCTGTTCTAGTGGGGCCCATGATCTGACTACCCCAAGCCCACCTATGGTTGACCAGGTGCTGGAGACTAGTACCTAGTAGGCATAACCAACAAATGAGATGCATATTTTAGTGTACCTGTACCCACCCACACACATATCCAACAAAAAAATGATGAAATTTAAATAAAACACAATGAAAAAATCATTCATACCACTATGATACCAACAATTTAGTAAGGAAGTAAGAAAACTGGAATGTAAATATGGCCAGAATATAATCCTACCAAATGTAAAAGTAAATTCTCTTAAAAATAATCTTCCATCAACCCTACCTGAAGGGTATATTTAGGAAATTTGTATGAAGACATAAGATCACAGATTTCCTATTTGATAACTCTAAGAACCACCTTGACCTAGACCACCCAGAACTCCGCAAAAGGGTCAATCATCTGTAGAAGAGATGCCACATATGGGAAATTCTCAGGTATGGGTGAGTAAAATAGTAATTAGTTGGACACCCCAAAACAAAAATGGTAATACCACTATGAAATATGTGATGTATAACACAAAGGAAACACACAAATAGCACCACCAAGTGTACACATGAAGTATAGTCAAATGATCAACTCACACAACTATAAGGATAAAAAATGAATAAAATGATTTCGTGTTATAGTCCAAAGAACTACTAGTCTTCATTACACTATAAGTGTAAATGGCACATTACGTATCAATGGAGATTGGAATGTCGATAGCGCATGAAGTGTCAGTGGCGCCCATAGGGGAGAGGCCACCTGAGGCATTGATGGATCATAAAGCATTGATGGTGCACATATTGTCACTAGAACATGAAGAATCGATGACACACACATCATCGATGAAGAAAAGAGAACCAAGATGCATTTCTCTGGTCCACCTGGTTGCTCCACTGCATAGCTTTCTGGATCCCTCAATTATCATGATTAGTTGCGGTGTTGCCTGCCCTAGGGTCACCGCTACGGGTTTTTTCCTCCCACACAGTCCCTGTTGGGCCATGTCAGTACTTCAACCATCACAACCTCCTACATCAACCACTTGTTTCTACTCATGGCCTCCACCACTATGAATCCTATGTTGTTGGAAAAAGCCACATGGGCAGTCTGTTCATTACCACCTGCTCCCACGGTCTTTGCCGGGGTTACCACAGGCCTCTTCCACACCCACAAGAATTTTCTGGTGTCTGTGGTTCCATGAGTCTCCCCCATCACTCTAATTATTTGTATCTTTAAAAGAAGTCATATATGAAATCCTCAACTCAGAATATTAAATTATTTGGGCTTGGTCCGGCTTTACATTGATCTGGGGGTCTGATCGTGCACAAAACCACCCAGCAACATCAAGTTAAGAAACATAGGGTTCCAATGGCAGTGAACATGTAGAATGGACGGAGATATGAACATAGAAAATGTTTAATGTCTTGGGCCAAAATTTCTAAGACAAATATCAAAATAAATGAAATTTGGGTTAGAAATAGATTATATCTAATCTTGCTAACACAAAATATATTCCTTCCCAAAAAATATGTTCATTTTGAGAGCTATTGTATTCATGGACTATTCTTCATTTATATTAGATATAAATAACATGAAAACCTGGAGTAAAAAGTATATAAATATCATACATCAATGTTGGATCCGGCATTGATGAAGAATAAAAGTTCGTGTCTCCGTCGATGCTTGATCCACTGGTGTTATTTGATCCATCAAGCACCAGTCAGATTCACCAAAACATTGGGAGAGCCTTATTCCTTATCAAACATAAGGAAACTCTAGTGTTATGGAGATAAAACTATAATTTAAACCACGAATGATTAATAATAGAATATCTGATGTGTCAATCATGATATTTTTATTAAAGATATTTTCATGACGTCTGCATCAAAAATATAACTTTCACCCTTGACCCACGTTAGTCGAGGGTTGGCCCTTCTTAATGTAAAGTCGCTATTCTAAACACTACGATTCCTTCTGATTTCTAATTCGAGAACCCTTTTTGTTGTTATTAAATTTTTTTATGAAAAACTGCTTGAACACATTATTAAAAACATAACAATTTTTGATGAATCATTCTTGGTATACTAGGAATCAGAATCTATCACCATCTCAGTATATGTTCTCAGAATATTTCCAATTAATTTAATAATATAAAACTGGGGAACATATTAGTAATTACTCATTTAGGTCATCCTTTTGAAAAGATAAGATCATATAATAATTTTATAACAATATTTTTGGGATATTTAGTAGGGTTTTTTAAACCACAAGGAGTTACTTATTATATTTAATGTGCGGAGAGAGTACCCATTTATAGTAGAGGTGGAGTAGCATTTTGTTAAATATGAAAAACTATTCAACAATCAGAATTCACTCTCATGAAAAATGAATAAAAATAGAAAAATAATGAATTTATATAATAAATAATCATTCCACACCTCCAATAGGAAAAGGAAATGTTGTAAACATGTTATTACTCATCCATTATGTTTACTAAATTTTACCATTTTAGTTTTTACATTGGTAATTAGTTTGTATACCATGGAAATTTATCCATTAAGAATAAAATTAAATTGAATATTATTATAGAATATTGACTAAAAACTTCTAAATTTTAAATACAGTTAATAAAATAAAAATTTTATGTGTGTTGAAAATTAATTTTAATATGAAAGCTTCTAACATAAAGAAACATCATTTTAACCGAGTCAACAATAACAATGTTTTATTATTTAGGGTTTAATATTTTCATTATAAATGATCAACTGCTCCAAGAAAGGGCCATTGAATAATTTTTTACATTTAAAATTCAAATTTTAGAAAATATTTTTGTATGAATTGTAAATAATGTAATTAATTATTATAAAATTATATTACTGAAAAGTTTTTCAACATTTATTTAATTTTAATGTCCGAATATCAAAATTTAAATTTATTATTTCAAAACTATCATAAAAGGATATATAGATTAAATAATTTCATAAAATAGAATATTTCATACTTTTTTAATTAATTTTAATATTTTTAGTATCATTAATTTTATTCAATAATAATTTAAAAAATAATATGTTTTTATTGTGTAATAATTTAAGGAAATAATATAATTATGAAATTTAGATAAAAATTAATATGAATAAAAAAAATAATTAATGTCAAAATTACAATCAATATTCATTGAAAAAATTATTTCATGTTGTGTGTAAACATAAATAACATTTAAACGAATGAGGGTGAAATCTTCTCTTTTTCCTTACCTAAATTAATATATTGTATAGGTTCATATAAATGTGTCTCAAATATTTATAAAAATATATCTTAGGGTCATAAGGTCTTAAATATGAATAAAAAATAAAAAATATACAAGTTTATAGTATTTTTTACCCTTATCCGTGTAGTTTAACCTTATGATAATATAATTTTATACATAACCAAGGTAATTAATTTGGTCAATTTTTACTATTTTTTAATACAAAAAATTATGACCGACTAATTATATAATATTGATTATTATGATACCAAAATGAAATCCATTTTCATAAATTTCATTCATCAAATGGAAAATTTTAATTTTAATATTAATCCCATAGGCAGATTATAAAATTGGTTTTTCAATGTGAAAATTCTAACATGTATAGAATATGTTAATATAAAAAACCATTATAAAATTGTTCCTATTAGACAATAGTTTATTTATGATATTATATTTTTGGTAATTTTATTTTTATAAAAATATTACATCAAAAAAATACATTATATATATAAAAAATCGATTTTATATAAAAACCTACATTTTCACTATTAAAAAAAACATACTACTTTCAGATAATTATTATAAATTCATTCAATGGAAAAATTATGATTATAAATTAAAAAATAAATTTTATTTTTTAATTTAAATAATATAAAATATTTAAATAATATTTTTATTGTATTTTCCCAAAATGAAATGAATACATATTTTAGAAAAATACAATTCTTTTCAAGAAACATTAATTTTTATTTCAAATGATTATAATTTCATTTATAATGAATATATATATATATTTAATTTATTTTAGATATTTTTAATCCATTTTATTATCATATTATTGTTATTCTTATTCATACCCACCAATTTAACGTCTTTTTAGGAACGATTTACTGTATTATGTTTAATATAGACTCGTTGTTTCATATACCGTAGGGTATATAAGGGTTTTAATTTATATAAATATATTTATCAGGTTTTTAGACATAGTGATACATAGAAACTATTCTGTAAAAATAATGTTATTATTTAATAACATTAGTGTGTTACATCTAGAGATACCTTTTCTGGATTAGTTGGTATTTGAAAATGATGGAGGTGTTTAAATGGGAATCTGTGAGTTGGATCATAGTTATTGGAATTAAAAAAACAACGAAAAGAATATAGTCTTAAGGAATATAAGTAATCTAAAATGAAAATCCTCAACCAAAACATATAAGGAAAAAATATAAAAACATATACTCAATGAAGATAAGGAAATTGAAAGGATAATATTTATTTAATGAAAATAAAAAAATGGGAATCTTATCTAATAGAATATATAGAAACCGAGAGGAAATTTGATAATCAATGAATAGATTTAAAATTAAAGGATATTATCAAATTATTAAATAATATAAAACTCAAAAAATAATATTATATAAAAAATATATGAAAACCATGAGGATAAAATCTACTCAAGGAATAAAATGAAGGAATGGGTAATGTTTTTACTTAAGTCAATTGTTTAGGGCTTATACCTAAGCAACCAAAATTAGAAATAATTAAAATGTGTCCCCAAGTTACATCATGTTATTTTTATAGATAATGTTTCCAATATAAATTTACTTTTATGACATTTTTTCATAATATGCAAAAAAATTATCATCTATTATAAAAAAATTTATATCTTAAATTATATTCAACTATGAGTTTAAATGAAACATTTAATACTATTAAAATAATATAATATAACAAGATATTTATCACTTAAACATTGGAATTGTGGGTATTAATTATTTTTACTAAATTATAAAATTAAAAATATTATACACATATCTAAAATAATTTTTTTGTAACCAATTAAATTTAAATTAAAATAAAAACTATCCAAAAAATTAGAAATCATTTTTTGAAAAAACAATTTCTATGCCAACAAATTATTTTTTTCTTATATAAAATAAACTGAAAAATTTTAATAAATTATTTGAATTAATTTAATATATTTTATTGTAAATAAAATTTTTACCATTCATATTATGTTGTATGGATTCTAGAGATAGGATTATGTCCAACTTGGCTTAAAAACTGTGTTATTAAAATAATAGTTCAATTACATTTTGAAATCTTATTTGAAAATTAATTATTAACAAATTTTTAAAAAAATATTTTAAAAAATGAATTTAATTTTTTAAATAATTATTTAAAAATTATTTTTTACTTATGTTATTTATATTTTTTTAAAGATAAATCATTTAGTTAATAGTGAATAAATGCATGTTTTTATTGAATAATCATAGTTTCATTTAAATAATTTCCGGATAAATTATATTTTGATAATTTTTAAAAATAAGTAATATTTTAAATATATATATATATATATATATATATGAAATTTTGATTACTTGAAAAAATTTAATATTTAATTTTAATATAAAAACTTTTGAATCTTTTGAAACATTTCTCTTTGGAATACTGCATTTTCATTAGGCTTATTGAATTAATTTAAAATTTAAATTTTTGACATATTTTAATTCAATTTAGAAAAATTCATTAAATATTTTAGATCATAATATTATATATTATATAATAAAGTAATTTTAATTTTTCCCCAAAAAGTATATTTAAAAAATAAAAAATTTATTACGGTATTGACGGATAAAATGGTTTTGTCCGGGATAAAACTAAAATGAAAATTAGTAAAAAGGCCTTGATAAAAATTAATTATAAAATTTTATTCTAATTTTTATAACTTATCTCCTTTGGGTATTTATAATGAACCATTTTGGATCCATTGTTCATGTGAAAAAATTGGGAATAATATTTTGTTTTGAAAAATTATTATTGGACCACTCACCTCACCTATAAAAGTATGCACACTATCTTATTCTATTAACACGTAAAAAAATATTTATTAAATAGCTAAAAAATACTTTCCATGATTCCCTACCCTTATCATTTAATCAATTTTGGGTCATAAATCTAACCAATGATGTCTTTTGGTGGAACCAAAAATATGTTGTTTGAAGAAAACTTTACATCCCTAAGTATGGAATTTATTTATTTATTTTTCAGTCTCAATCAATTATTATTTCAATATTGTGCTATAAAATACCCATAATACTCAGTATTTATAGTTTATATTATGTTAATTTAATTCTTGATAACTATCCCCTCAACCCTCAAATGTTTAACAAAACTGTCCATCATGTGAATGGTGGACTACCACTTCACGAAACAACATAATACAATTTTCAACACCGCTTCTCAAAGATGTATATAATAAATTATATAATTTATAACACTTATATTTATGATTTAAATATACATATTGGAATATATTATAACATATACATTATTAATTTAAATTTTTCGGGAAAAAATAATAATGTTGCCCGTGTGTACGGTGGACTACACCCTCAGGAAGGAATGCGATTATTTTTTCTCCAATTATGTACCTAAAAAGTAAATTAGGGTAAATTTAATTAATATTTGTGATATATATATGTCCTTAAAATTATTCTAGATATATAATATATTATTTAACATCATTTAATTTCATCCTTTTAGTAAATAGAATAATCATTCACGCATACTTACGACAAATATTCTCCATGAACAATGAATTTATTTTGGTATATTTAAAATTTATTTATTAAATTTAATAAATTAATACTATATATATATGTGATATTTATATCATAATTTAAATTAACATTATTAGGTAATGATTTTCAGTTGTGGATTACTATAAATAAAAAATCAAAACATACATGAAAAACGAAGCTCTTATTCCCCGAAATGTGGTTTTGACAGAGAGTTGAAAAATAATGGCATATAAATGGTCATAAGTTAATAATATATGGTATGATATATATAATTATGGTTATTGAATAGATTTATAAAAGAATCATATTTATTACATTGTAGTTGTGAATGGGTATTAATGATTTTTTGACTTATGGTAATATATTTTCAACTCAATGTTTACTTTTGTGAGGCACATGTAATTTTCCAGGCTTGTTAATTGTATTATCTACATATAATTTCCCTGAATTTTTTTTTATTTTTATAATATTGAAAATTAATTTTATTTACATATCCATTTCTCTATATATTTTTAACGGCATTTAGGATTAAAATGTTACCAAAATGGTGTGGTATTTATGTTTGAATCTTCTTTATTTGGGACAATAGTTACGTTTTTCATCGATATTTTTCTATGTAGTGTATATAATACCCCATTGACATGAAATGATATGAATAAAATTATTTTAAGGAAATTTTATACTTCATTAAACGTAATAGATATATTATTTTAATTATACAAAATTGGTAGAGGATTGATGTTACAATATCAATGTTTATTATGAATGTTTTTGTTTATGATCCTGTTGAGGAAATATTATGATCCATAAAAATGAACAAATAAAAATAATTCTCTACTGGATATTCCATGAGAAAAAGTGTTTTACCTTAATTTTATTACCTTAATGTAATCATGATTTTTAAATAAATTTCTAAAGAATTACAACATTATTTTTATTTTTCATCAAATGTAATTTTTCTTATAAAATAATTTTTTCTGAAAATGAATATAAAAATGTTCATTTTATTTATAAAATGTATTAATAATAAATATTTCTAAAAATGATTTTATTTTAAAAAAATAAATTAATCTAATATTCATGTATTTTTAAAAAATTACCATCATACATTTAATAAAAATGTGAGTAGAATAATTACTTTAACATATACGACATGACATTTATTTTTCACATTCAGAGACAACTTATTGTTTTATATATTCCATAATGTGTTTCAATATCTATTTTCAAAGACATGAATTTTCAAAATATATTATTTATTGATAGGTATTTTATATTTTGATTGGTTATATTCTTTATTTAATTTTTTAGTTGATTTCTAAATATCCCATTATAAGAATTAATGTTTATTTATAAATAAAATTATTTTTAAAATTATTTATGAATTTTAAACAATTTTAAAACTAAAATGCACCCTCACGAAATTTTTTAATGTATTTTTAAAGAGTATAGGATATGAAGCAAGGGATGTTTTAAATGTAATGTATTTTGAAAATGTTTTATTTTTTAAAAAGTTATTTTCACAATGGAATTTCTATTTTATTCATGAAATGTTCTAAATTATCTTTCTAAATAATTATCAATTTAGGATTCCATAATTTTATAATACTTACTGTTTATTTGAATAATATTTAATGATACAATAATTAATATTTATTTATATGACTAATGCTTATACTGGTCAAATTTTTATGAAACCCATTTATTTTTCATTAATTATGATGTGATAAATTATTGATCTATTTATCAAAAAAAATTTCTTTAACTAATAATTATGTAATTATATGGTGAGTGTTTTATGATATTGAGTCACACATAAGTATTAATTTAATTATGAGATTAGTGGGACCAATATCTCCCTCCAATTATTTAGGTAATGTTATAGATGTCATCGTATATTAATGTGAAACATGTGTATATTTTTGATTAACTATATGATACATGTTATTCATGATCCAAAATGTGAAATTAACATTTCATGATCTAGAATGTGAAATAGATAATATTTCTTAATTTACTATAATTATTATTTTTGGTTTTGACCTTGAATTATGAATTTATGTTCTATTTCTATGATGGTTACACACATTTAGGACATGGGATTATGGGGTTTGATTGATTTGTGATGAGTAGTAACTCATATAGGCACTTTATTTTTAAAATTAAAACATTTTATTCCATTAAACATATATATTTTCAAGGATATATTTTATATGCAATTTCAAATTTATGTTCACGGTCATATAACCTTTTCGTAACTCATGTATTCATAAGATTTTATATTTATATCTTCTATATTTACCCTTATTGAGCATCCAAGATCACTCTTTTTAGAGTTCCTTCAATATGTTGAAAAGAATGTTTTAGTGATTTTACTCTAAAGATGAGTACAATGCGATAAAATCATTGTTATAGAAGATGATAATATTTCATGCTACAAGGAAATTTGTTTTTCTACTCTCCAAATACAATAAATTATTTCGATCATTAGGCCAGCGTTTATGAAATTTATTTAATATTTGTCTAAAAATATGTAATATTTATGTATGTCAATTTAGGGACCTTATAATCTCTAAACCTAATAAGACATGGTGGTGGACCTTTGAAATAGGGGAAACATGTTCCATGTTAATCTGGAACATATTAAAAATGTAGTTTATATTATAAGATGGTTCTACATAAAGGGATTCTTATGTTTACAAATTAGATTCATTATTTTTTTTATCATGATAGTTTAAATCTAACATAAAATTGGGCCATTGAAATTATGGACACACCTCTTTACGAATAAAATCACATATCACTTGGGTTTTTTGAGAGTGGGTAATGTTTACTAAATCCTTAGATGCAAAATGATTCTATTAATTAAGGACTTTGTTGTGTCACCCTTAGTGTAATAATCTTGTGGGAATACATTTATAGATGAGTATATATGGGAGACTCTAAGAACATATCATGTGGTGGGGGATTTATATTTAATAACATTTATAGAGATCGACCGCTATATTATTTTTTCATAATAGTTACTTGATATGGTTTTCCATAAAATGTGTAATATGGAAACACATAAACATTAATTTAATTCTTATCCTTAACTTAATATATGGGAAGATAATCCCCCCACATAGTCTTCCCCCCCACATTATTATTGATTATTTTTGGTTATTTAAAGGGATACCTTGTAATAGGCTTCTCAAAATCAATGTATAAATAGTCATAAAGTTTCATGATGGAAGAAAACTCAAGATCCTTAAAATAAGTATTTAAATAATAATATTACATTTCTATGGAGAATAATTTCATGAGATAAAAAAATTAAACCCATTCGAGAGAAATCAGATTATACAAAAAGGATTTCTAATATGAAAAAAAATTATTCATGGAAATGAAAAATGTTACAGGGAAGTAACATATGACAAATTAGATATTATTAATAGATTACCAGTCATAGAAAAGTTATTGAGTCTTAAATAATCAAAATAACACTACAATAATGTTATTTTTAGTCATGATGCTGTTTCGTGGACATGAAGGATAATTACCACATGTTAAGAAATAAAAATATTTTTCCCTCTAATGACTCCCCATTTTTATTCCACAATGCGATTCTCAAACCCAAATGATGGTCATTAAAACATTGGGTTTCCATGAATGATCATATTTATGAATAAATTTAAATCTATGAAATATTCCATTATGATGAAAATTAGATTTCAATTTTTTTCATTTTCATACCATATTCTCAAAATAAAACAACCAACACTTAAACTATAAGTACTTTTATATCCATAAGTAGTCAAATAAAACCATAATAAGTGAACTATTCTACCAGATGTGGGGTTTAAAAGATTATATTCTAAAAAAGTTACACAAATGACCATAAATTCATGAATTTCATGTGAATCAATCTAAAATATCCATATTAAGGAGACCCCATGGTCTTCTTATACATGGATAGAATTACGATAGTGATATTTTATAGTCCCCACCATCAAAAATAAATGTGACAGTTATATTAGAGTTTAATTTAATGGGTTTTTCAGAGGATACACATCAAAACATATATGAATACTAGCATGTACTCTACGTCATAGATTAATGTTCCCCATTAATATTTTTTCCTCTCCGTATATTGTGAAATTTGTGATAGGTATTTATCGACTAGTTATGTAACCACCTTCCAGGAGTCAATACCAAAAATTATATACCATTTCATGATACATGAACACATAAGATATAATGATTAAACCGTTTTACAAGAATTATATATCGTTATGATGGATAGATGAATTGGATTCAGAAATGACTCCATTAAATTTAATATATATATTCTCATAAAGGATTACCATTATCTTCACCCAAACGTTTTCCCAAAATCGCTATACGTTATGTGGCCATAAAATATTTCAAATTAGATTGTGTAAAAAGATTCTTGAATTTTGATAAATAGTCATAAAGATTCTTCCCCAAGATACTAGCAAGTGATGGCTAATTGTGATACTAATATGTGAAAATGAAGAATATATATCATAGTGACCCAAAAATTAATTATATAATACCATTAATATTTTACATTAAGGTTTAGAAAGTATATGCTTGGAAATAAATGAATACATTATAAAAAAATAAGGTTTTAATGAAAAATTTTATTTGTTCTTTAGTGGACATACATAGCGCATTACATTGAGACAAGATTTCCTATTCCTTATTTGTTCTATAATATTTTATTCAAAATATTAGATAAGAATAACATATAATCTGTATTTTATTTTTAGATCCTTGATTATTTAAATAAATTATTGTGAAATTTAATACATACATCATTATATGTATTACCCATAAAAGTTGTTTTCTGTGAATAAAAGTTTCCCATGGTACACTCAAAAAATTATTTTATGTTTTAAACATCCCCCTTTCAATAACGGATAAATTGAACAACAAAATCCTCATGGGTTAACCTCCTATCCACATCTATGAACTATAGGTTTTTTATCTATATCAATCCCATTGTGACTGTGAAGTAATGTGAAACATTACTTGGAATAGAGAAACATTATTCATGTTGTATAATTGTCTTTATTTTATTTCACACCACATCATTAATTTAAAGGAAAGTTCATGGAACTCATTTTTTAGTCCCTATATTATCCTTGATAAAATATTTTAAAAAATATATGATTTATGTTCACCTATTTGAAATAAAACATTTCTTATTAGGATAAATATAAAAAATGGGAAATAATTTATGTTAAATATTATATACTAATAAAATTAAATTTAAAATTAAATTTGAAATACTATTACATATATTTCTTTTTTATTCATAACGTAAATTAATAATTTATTAATTTTTAATCAAAAAAGTAATTTAAATATGTGTTTAAAAATAATTAATGATTATCATGAACTTCAATATAAAAATATTATTTACTAGAAGAGTTGTGATAATTTTACCAACAACATGAAAATTTTTAAACCACAATGAGTTTTAAAAATTATATAGCTTGGTTTTAGAGTTGGGAATTTTTTTAAATATGGCGTTGAATATAAAACATTACTCCAAAATATAATAATTTAATATACAATATTTGGATCATTTTGAAATTGTTTAATGTTTACGATTATATCATAAAACATTATTAGGTTATGGGATCAAGTCCAACTAGTGTAGAAAATGTATCATCATAGCAGATCTTGTCATGATGATTAAAACCTTATATAATTGTTATAATTTTATTTCATATGATGATATTATAAAATGATTTCTTAATGTTAGAAAACATTTTTTATAATTTTTTTTGAGTTTCATTTCCAATATTACAAATAAATATATCTAAATTATAATTTTTCGAGTTTCTATTAGTTTTTTAAATGATGTTCTTGATTATTCCATGTTTTTTGGATTTAATGGAAAAATTGATCAATATAAAATTAGTTTAAATTTAATTTTTTTTAATATTAATTATTTATTAAAGATTTATTCATATTCATATTTAATATGTAATATTGATGATCATCAAAAATGGCCATGATGTAATACCCTTGTTTTGAAATAGAAAATTATTATTAATTTTGATTTAAAGTATAATATTGTCTAACTATTTATTTGGTATTTTTTTCAAACATATTTATATTAAATTTATTTCTCAATGATTCTAATGTGACATGGTGAATTAATTAACTATTCATTTACATATAATTTTTCCTGAATATTTTATTTGTGAGTTAATCCAAATAATTTTTCCTCTAAAAATTTATTTCATCCCACATGAGGTATAATTGGGACATGTTATAATAAATAATTAATATTATAATTAATATTATGCATTTAAAATATTATTACAATTAAATATATTTTGTATAGGGTTTTTTAGATTTGGTGGTATACTTATGAGAATTATTTTAAGGAAATCCTATAGGTTATATTGATATACTCACCCACAAATTAATACTATAATAATTTTTATTGACTTGTAAATTTTATTTTTAGGATAATTATTTAATGATTTTATTATTATTATAATTAGTTGGATACTATATCAACTAATATTTTCAAATAACATTTATGTGAAAATATTCCCAAATATGGGGCTTCCAAACTAGATCTATTATTTTTTTCACATTCTATTTTGATAAATGAATTTGTGACATTTTATATTGAGTTAGACAGTCAACAATGTTTATATATATGTGTTAATATCTTAGTATTTTTTACTTAATTGAATGTAAGAATCTATGTTTTTTAATTTCCCCCCCCCCTAAATTTTCCAATCTAAATGAAATTATTCCCGTAAAAATGGTTTTCCCTTCATATTTTTTATCAACAAATGATAATTTGGTGTAATGAATTAATAGTCTATGGATATATGATTATGTTAATTTTAGTTTCATTTTACATTTCATATATATGATAAATAATTTCACTGAATGACTTATTTTTTCAATAAAAATAGTTATAAAAATCATATCATTCATTAGAATGTGAAAGAGCATTTTTAGTGTCAGATTATGGATAATGGTTCTCCAAGATGATTAGATACATTTTATCAAAAGAAATAAAAAATTTGGTTTGAAAATTACAACCATGAACATTATATAATCAATATATAGATCACAAAAACATATTTTGAGTAAAAGGCACCTCTCAATCTACTTTATTGGGGTACCTATTTGTTAGATTATTTTTGACAACTAATTGAATATATATTCTTCAAAAAAAAAATGTCGAATATGGTAACATGGTTATGAGAGCATCTCCTTGGATGTATTCCATGGATTAAATAAATCATTGAAGAAAAAATCAATTTTTCTTGTTGTTTATGGTGTTTATTAAGGGTTTAATCACCTTGATGTGAGGATCAAGGAAATCTTTAGACATAGAAAACATGTTCTTCACTAAGGTATCTGAATTATGAAAATATATTAAAATTTTTATGGCTATGGTGTAGCCAAAGTTATACCTCTATTATTTACATGTAAATGTGATGGTTGAATCTCAGTTGTAAGGCGATACATATGAGTTAACAGGAAATTAATGATTTCTCCCATAGTTAAAAAAATTCAAGTTCCATACAAATTTATAATTTTTTTTATAATAGGGACATTGGTTGTACTATAATTCCATACCATTATATTATTGATAATATTATATGTTCCAAGGATCACAGTTAATGTATTCTGTACCAATATAAAACCACTACAAAAGAACTATTTATTATCATATTTGTATGAATATAATGTCCAACCATAGATAAATTTATGTCATTTTCTTTAAGTTATGATGTAAAACACCCATTTGTTGATAACAATATAGATATAGGGACCAAAACGTGCCTTATGGAACTGATATTTTTGTTTCATGACTATCCTTTGATTCTCATGGAAAAATTACCTACCAATAGTAATTTTCAAATGTGGAAACTATGGAAAAGGAATTAATAGGTTAAAATTAGTGATTAATTTTTTATTTATAAATTTCCCTTCATTAATGGATAGTTCCCCCTGATATGGAATTCATTCCTTAGTGATGAGAAATATTTTATGTAGATGAAAAAAATAAATGTTTTTACAGGTAATCATACAAACCACATTAAGATTACTGTAGACTTTCTATGGTTTGAAAGTATTTATCTATGTATTAAGCCTTTAATAAGGTCACACACATCAGTTAGTTCTATATATTTCAACAATGTCATTAACATAAACATTATAGTGTACATTCAAAATGATCGTTTCATCAATAATGATTATTCTATATGGGAATCACCTTTAATTATTTCCATGGAATACTTTATCACATCCCTCTATTCTAATAAATCCTCTTAAATATAATAGACCAACATTAATAGATATATACTATAATCAGTTACGTATCCCAAATTATTACATATCCCCATCAAATTAATCAATAGGAGCCACACATTTGTAATCTTCTTCAATAGGACTATTCATATTTTGGACTTAAATGTGATCATCCAATCTTAGATGAATATCTTACATATACATAGACTCTATCCAGGGATTCATTCCTAGCACATAACCCTACACCTTCACCTAAATCATATATGGATCCCCTTAAATATTTAATTATTGTAATATCATTCTCTAATCCTATTGTTCATTACCATTTTTGGTTTCATGAATATCATATTCTAAAAATTCTTAAATAATTCATTAATTCAATCTATATGAACTAGTGAACTTTTTTCCATCCCATACGAACATAAAAGAAATGGCGTGATCTATTTAACATGTCCATAATGTATGGAATAGTGGATGTTATCATGTGACCCTAAAAGTATCAAAAACATTCCTAACCACATTGTTGTTGAATAACATGGGATTTTTTATTACATAGATTAAAACTATAATAATCCTTATATGGATGATTTTTATTCCTTATTCACATGTGTAAAAGGAAATTGATTTTTCATATTAATGTAATAAAAATTGAGAGAATCATTTATCATGGTTGGTTTTAATATTGAATCATATTTCATTTACCTGTTCCATCAATCAATGTTGGGATTAATTCCAACATACAAGGATATGTAGGAATCATTATTCATGCACTATATCAATATGATGATATCATAATAATCTTTTAAAACCCATAATATTTTCATAAATTATAAAACATATGCATTCCCCTTATATATTCTTGGGTGACATTAGAGTCTTGTTAAACCCATTCAACATCCTAAATGGTATGAAACATAGACATAACCCAACTAAATTCCCAATAAGGTATACTATTAAATAATAACCCCTTAAACATCTCCATATTCCAAAAATATAATTTACCTTTTTTTCAGTTTGTGAAATAAAAAAGGCTATTATAACCACATCTATACATTCTATGGAATAAAAATCCACCATAACAAAAAGTTATTATAGTTTATCCCATAAATCGATTATAATCATTTTATATTTATACATGAAAAAAATTCTGACATAACACCTTTTTCATCCAAAATATAAATAAACTACTCTTTTAAATACTTACCATCATGTCTTGTATTAAAATATAAAATTACTCACATCCCCTCCCTTGTAGACGACTATTCAAGAACCAATATTCTTTTCTTTCAATCTATAATTAAACTATATTTTATGCCTTCATAGATTTTTGTCAAAAATTAATCAATAATGCATCCCTCCATGTCGTAATGTATGGAATTAGTGTACAATGTAACCCTTCTTCACCTGTATGAATGGTGTCATATTCCCAAGTTCCTACCAATTTGTTTATAAGATATATTTTAACAATATATGCTTATGTAATCACATTTGATGCTCAATTATCTAAATATCAGTTTATTTAATTTATGGATTCGTTCCTCATATATTTTCTTATGTGTACCATTCACTATTTATACAAGGTAACCATTATTATTATTGGTATAAACTTTTTATAATGTAATAAATTCATATGTGTGTCCTTGATAAGATGAAAATCTATATCATAGGGAAGGTTAAACAATATAAATCTTTATTAATTAATTTTTTTACCTTAAATTACTTAAAACAGCATGTTTGATAAAATTTTGAAAGAAAGGTGTATTCTTATTCATACATTATCTATGAAATAAATTGAAAAACTATTTTTCTTAAAATGAGATACTACACTGATGTGTATGTTTTTATTCATTTTGAATCTCAATCACTACAACCAAAAATAGTTGATGAAGGGTAATAAAACACTATTGACTTAGGGAGATCCAAAAATACCAAAAACTATGATGATACAAAACAACATACATATATTCATTGTACTAATTTCATTACCCCGATTAATATATATATAGAAAATCAATGACACTATCACCAAATAACTCAATTACAATGCTTTGATTTTGAGATAGTGAACATGTTATTATAAGAGGTTGTGTGGGACTGTATTATCCTAAATTGAATATTATATTAGGGAAACATAGAAAGGGTTAATCCATAAAGGCTTGTTTCATGATTAGAGGGTATTTATGAGAGAGATACAATAATCTTTACAATAAATAAATTTGATATCCTTTATCTTAAGTGAGAGAAGACCATCCTTCTATGTTTGGAAGAAATAGATATATAATTTATATATTATTTAATGAGTCCACAATAGACTTAAATGATATATCTTAAATTTTCTAATTTATTTTTAAAATTTATGAACCTAATATCCCTAGGTATTTTCAAATACTTTTATCAACATTCCATTTAATAATTGGCATCTAAGATGTAGTCTATATAATAAAAAACTGATCCAACTATCTAGGTGAATAAAATAACCTTAGTTATCTAATTAAACTCAAGGAACATATTACTAATTTTATTTTTATTTAGGGATATTTAAAATTCATTCTTGGTCAGCATTATTAGACATATTATTTTCAATATTTTGATACATTTTTGAATATTTATCAATAAAATTTTTTTCATCTTCAGTGTGAATATTATATGTGTATGGTAATTTTAAAATTTTAATTTAATCCAATAAGAAAACAACTTATCGGACTTGAATGATTGTTTTTACATGAGATATAATATTTTATTAAATAAATACTATATATATATATATTGATTATTTATTTATTTTTAATAATATCAGGATTTATACATGGATGATTGAATGATGAATGCAGTTGGAAAAAATTACCATTATAAATAATGAATATTTTATAGAGATGTCCTAGAATGTGACTAGTGTTAAGTGGACGTTATCTAACTAAATTAGTTTCAGGGTAACATCTTGATATGTTATTAATATGCCAATGTTACCTACACCAGGGCATACATATATTCTAAAACCAAATTTATCTTTGAGAAACACCCTATGAATAATTATTCTATTAATCGTAACATTATGGATTTGATTTATAGTATATCTGAAATTAATTTTATATTAAATTCTTATTTATGATCTATCCCTCAATGAATATAACCTTGAAATACAATTTTCCCATGAATTACCCCATGCATGTGTGTTTCAATTATGTGGTGATATTATTTTCAATCCTTGTTGGGTTTTTAAAACTCAAAAAACACATAAGGTTACACAATGGTCAAGAGGATAATATAAATGATTGTACTTTTGGGGTATTTGAAGACTATTCTAGGAATAATTTAATCAATTTACATTTAATTTTAAATCCATCCAAAAAATAATATTCATACTAGTTCTTCTATTAGACTGATTGATCAAACCCATGCATCAATCTATAGATTTTATAATAGATTAATGTTGTATGGCTGGGTGGTCTGGAATGTAAAACAATATCTATAGGAAGTTTCTGTTTGGATGATTGGATTGATCCTATCACAAGATCTAAATATATATATACCTATAGTGGAAATTGAAATCCTTGATATTTTTTGAAGCATAATGATAAATATTGTTTGTTTTATGGTTTCATAATAATGGCCAATGTGATGAATTTTATAGTCATGTATCCAGAAACAATAAATGATCAAATTTAGAAACATGTGTTTAAGAAAAAGTAGATGTTAGGATTGAACTTAATAGATGAATGATTTCTATAAAGGATTAAAAGATTAAATCCAAAATAATTATAGTTTTATTTTTTAGGATCCTATTAAAAATATAATATATATATTTTTAAAATATAATATGATGGATTATAATTTTTTAAAAGGGTTATAAAAATAGTTTAAACATTTCTTGAACATTAGAATCCATTTTCAGTTCATCTTTTAAATTTTTAATAAAATAATACAATTCATCGTTAGCCCGTAGAAAAATGTATCCCTTTGATGAATATGTAATAGTGAAGGATATCGAACAATGAAGAAGATAGTGTCATAGATTATATTATTGTGCAAGGAAGAGTTGTCAATTCTGGATGGGTGACCCCTTAGGATTCTACTAAGAATATTACTATTGTAATGGTAGTATTTATGTCTCATAAAGAATTAGAGGCCCAAATATAGACATGGGACCTTTAGTAGACTAGGGGTGAGGTCAAAAATGAATATATTATTGGCTCTAAATCTATCTAATATTCCCATATATTCCATCAACTCACTACAAAGAAGATTGAAGCCACCATGTTTTCATGGATAGAAGGATACCTATTATGGGAGAACATGGATGAATATCCTAGGTTAAGGGAGAATTCATGTATAACCTAATGTTAAGGAAAAATTGAATCATGGAATTTAATTATAGTAAACACCCTAAGGCCCCCATCTACTTTTTGTGGGAAATTTGGAAATGAACATTTTAAAAGGATTACATATTTCATGGGAAGTACTCTAACATTCCAATCTAAGTAATTTATCACATGTGTCAATAGAAGATGCAATGAAATAATATGATCTTCATTGTTCTAACCTTGTTTAAAAGAATCAAATAATTAATTTTTGGCTAATTAGACATAGGTAAATGACCTTAAGAAAAATTAAGAAATGTTTATTTCCATGATACCCATAATGAAATTTATTTTCAAGGTGACCATATGTGGGAAAATCAACCATTTTTAAACATTTTATTATGAATAATATTATATTTAATAACTAAAATTTAAAAATAAATTTATTCTTTATGAGTAAATATGTGTCACTAAATTCTTCATATAATATCTATACTCATGAAATACATTATATAAGTTTATATCCATAAATATTTATGAAAGTATTCTTCCATGATATAATTATGTAGTAGTCCATAAAAGGGACTAATATTATTGGGGATTTATCTAGATTATTTTTAATGATGACCTCCCACTTATCATAGACATATACATTTATAATAATTTGTATTTATTTGACGATTTATAAATTATGTGATTCAATAATTTAGAAAAACGTTTTTAGGATATATGTTTAACAATTAAATGATTTTTACAAGTCTCTATTTGATCACTAATTACCAGACATACTAATCCTCATGCCCCCTCCCTCTTAAAAGCATGTATCATGTATTTTTATTTATTTTTCCATAACAATACTCTAGAAATATCACAAATTTAGGATATTTTTTGTTGCAAAGAGTCTCATTACCAATAAGTATTACCACACCACCTTTATAATGTAATGTCCTACCATGATGTTACTCGGAGGTCAGAAAGCATTATCATCGCACTAGTATAAAGAGATCAATTTATATGAGGATATTATAATTATAAATTTATCATTATAAAATTACATAAATAAAATGGGAATTCAAGAGTCATTTACAAGATTATGAAACATCCCCTCATTAATGAAATTCTCTTCCATGATGTTCTTACATAACTGGTGATGGGTTTCATTCCACCATCATGAAGGATGAGACCTTCATAAACAAACATATTTTGTTTAAGGAAAATATCCACCTAACATTCTTTATTACACATTCATCAATGTGGAAATAAATTATTTTTAAAGCATAAAAAATCTATCAAAATGATTCAATATTGTTTTAATGGGGATGATTTATTTATTATGAAAATAGATGCCCAAATAATTTCTACATAGTGCACAATAGATTCCCAAGACAACTATTAGATCATAAAAATATGAAAAACTAAAATATAGTAATATGAAAATAATTTAACTTACATTATTATATTATGTAATGGTTTACCTAAATCAAAACACATAAACAATACAATCAAGGGTGAAATTAATCCATCCTATATTTTTAAAATATTTTTCTTATACTGATAGTGGTTGTTAGAAGGTTGTGTCCCATATTCCACCACAGTAAGCCAAGGAAATATCTTGAGATAATAATATTTGAGATTTTTATTCCTCCTAAACTTATATTTTGAAATGTATACCATATGGAAAAATAATACAACACATTTTTCATCAGAAGATTCAATGATTAGCATATTTTTCTACTTTACATTTTATTACTAATTAAAATAATATTGTTGTTGAGATATTTCTATAATTACATCATTAAAATAATCTAAGGTATATCTAATTTTATATGGATTAGTTTAATTTCATTATATAATGAAAATCCGGAAGGAATTATTTTTAATGAGGATTCAAATGCTCCAACAGTCTCAGGTACACAAACATATCAGCTTTTTGAATTATATTAATATCATATAATTGAAAATCTGAGGAATAATGGCATTTCAAACCATTCTCCTTTTTTATTTCTCATAGGGAGAAAAATATATCAATTCATAGGGTGGAATTGTGGAGGCAAAATTTATTATTTATATTAATTTTAACTAATATTTTTCTTTAATACTTGAATATGAGTAGTTTATGACTGTTTCATGTCAAATATTTCTGTGGTTTATCTTTTCATGTATTTAAAAATATATGTTTGTAGAAATTAAATTATCATTGTGACTATAATTTTTTCCAATGATTTGATTGGTGTTTGACTTCTTATTGGAGACTCAAATATTTCTATGATTCTATTTAAGGGACTTTGATCATGTGAGCACTATATCTCATTCATTAGGAAGATTAACTTCTTTCAAGTAAGTCTAATGATAATTTTATTTAACATAAAATAGAAGTAACAAAAATATAATTATACATGACTCTAAGAGTGAGGTTGTACCCACTTGACTAGGTAACCCAATGATAAAATAAAAACACTTGATGATGGATAAATTAATACAATTTTATCGTGAAAAGATTTGTTTTTTAAATTTTGGCTCACATAGAATTAATATAATGAATATATATCATATGAATCCCTAATATGGTAAAAACTATACATTCTTGAGATAATTAAAAATATTTAAAATATTAGGGAAATGTATACGTAATTGATGTTGATGGTTATTTGAAAAATGGGGTGAGATCATGACAACTTAAATGGGGCTCAAAATTTACGTGTGTTATAAAAGATAGTTAATTGGAATTAAGATGATGTGACTTATTAATGAAGGTATTTCTATCTGAATGTGATTATAGGGAGAAATCATTTTGATGATGATAATTGTCCAAATTCAATTGATGGATTTCACTTTAGTGTTATCTTAAGAAAAAGGGTTAGAGGACCTTCTTCTTATAATGAATCATGGAATAAATTAGAAGAAAATAAATTATTACCATCAAGATGATTACCTTTTTAGTTCAAAATAATTTTTAATAATTTCCATGAGTCCATTATATTGATTAAAAATAATAAATATCATAGTGTGTCAAACTTTAAGAAGATATTGAAATTGTGTTGGGGACAATACAGTCTAAAACTAACCGTGGTTATGTATTTTTATGATGTTGAGGGTGAATATATGTTACTTTTTATATGTGGTTTTGTAAGAAATATATAGTTGATAGAGTTCCCCTTATCAAGAAATACTTGGAATCAGAATAATCGTTGTTCTCATAAATGATTTAATAAATAAATTTAGTGTCTGATATTGAAAAAAATACATAATGAGGTGACATATATTAATGGAATGTTTACATATACAAACTATATAAAGATAATTTATAAATCTTAGAATATAAAAATTAAATACATAACCAAATAAATCATACCAGAATCATTTCTGTCTAGTGTGTTTTATAGAGACGATAAATATTCAACTAATTTTTCTGTGAACAAAATCCTCTTAAAACTATTTTCTTAAAAACCAAATACTTTCATCGAATTATCATAGATATTTTTTTATAACTAGGTAAAGGAAATACAATAAATGGTGTTATTGTATTCCCAGCATTGGTAAATAAGGGAGATATCAAAGATAAAATATGATTTAGTTGAAAAAAATTTATGATAACATGATCATTACATTTATATACCACACCCTACATATCATAAATCATAATCATGGCTCAAGGAATAAATCATCAATGTTAATAATACATGAATCATAATGAAAAAAAATTAATCTATGAAAGAATAACATATTCAATATTCATATATTTCTAGAATATATATATATTTAAAAAATTATTAATATATATAAATAGAAAAATTGTCCCTCATTTTATTATGGATATGAAATTAGGTACACACGTAAACTTATGTGCATGAAAATAAGTCTTCATATTACCATATGATCATGATAAAATTAGTCTTGAATAAACTTATAGTCATAAAAATCATGCCCATGAAATATCATATAGATATGAGTTTAGGAATATTAATAAAATAGAGATCTTTAAAATATTTTGACACATATAACAAATAACTAATAATTCTACAATCATTACCAAATACATTGGATGATGATATTAGACCCATCCACATTTAAATAAAATTATAAATTTCTATGCAATAAGATCATAAAAAATTCATGATTTTGGAAGCCAATAAAATAAATCAGTTTTATAAGCATTTCATTATGGCATATCCAATGAAATTAAATGAATTTGATAATAATTTCATTATTAAATCACATAATAATGCATTTAAATGGAAATTTTTTGATAAAAATTTATTCATCATAATCACAAACACTATTGAAAAATTGTTAGGATTTTATAATTATAGTATATCCCCGTTATTGATAATGTATTATGACATGAATTCATACTAGATAGAATATGATTTTCAAAGATGAAATGAATCATTTAATATTTAAAATAACGATTTAAACTAAAAACATCCCTTTATAAATCAAAAATATCATAATAAATTTTAAAATAAATATTCATTGAACATTATATTTGTATCCTATAAATGAAACATCTGAAAATTGAGTGGTCATGATGGTCTAATATTTTGTTCATGTTGTATATGTTCAAATAATAATTCCATTCAATAATAAAAAATAAATAAATAATATATGCTATAAATTTTATTGTATATACAACTTATAAAATAATATTACGGGATAATATAACTTTTCTCCCTAGGAAATTAATTTGAGACAATTATCCATTACCTTTAGTAAAAGATTTGTTAATACATGTTAAACCCCCTATATAATAAATATATGTTAATTATAAATAATATTATGACACATAATTATAAATATAATACCATATATTATTTACTTATGACCATTCATTGCACTTTTTTTAACATTTCCATGTTAAAATCACATTTCGGGTAAGAACTACTTTGTTTTTAATGTCTGTTTTTATTTTTTATTTGAAATTATAAATTGATCATGGTTACGGATTCTGAAAAATTTTATCTATAATATAAATATCATATATATTCATTATATTCTTTTTATGTAATTCATATTAGAGAAATATTGAAAATTAAATTCACCATTTATTGAGATTGTGGGTCATAAGTATGCAAGAACTCTATTTCCATTTTCATGATGGATTATAAATATGAAGGTAGATAAAAATTAATATTTACAAAGCCATTATGAATCCATTTATATCACATATATTCATTAAATGTTTCAGTATCACCTTCCATAAAATGATTAAATTCAAAATGAATAGCTTTTCTTTGTGAAGAGATAATACACTATACACAATAGAAATGTTATCTTGTTCCCACAAAATAAAAACTTATACAGATTATATGATATTATAATTAAATAATTATAATAATTTTATTAATATAATATATATATATATTATAAATCTATAATTATATAGATTTATGTGAGGTGTTTATGGAAAACAAATTATATCAGTTCAGAGGGATGTAGTGAATCGTAAATAGGAACAATGGTTTTGGATTGCATTTGATTGAACATATTATATATTTAAGTTATTCTTCTAGAATAATAATATTTTAGAATATGTTATCTACTAGGATTATTAATTTATTATTATTATTATAACATAAATTGTTATGGTAAGAGAGAAAGTAATAAGAAATAGATTAGTGCCAATAATTACCTTTGTTGAGAACAATATCCTTTGAATCTTTGATGAAGGACAATATAGTTATTGTTTTGGGATGATATATTTCTCTAGAACATGTATAAAATTTTTTCGGAGGGTTTTTTGTAGGTTTTGGCCATGAAAATTTTATTTCTAGGTGTGAATGAGTGAGCGGTGGAAACCGATTTTAGAAATCCGAAGGAGTGACATTTTATTAAATACCCCTAAATATTTAATAATTGGATTTCACTCTCATTTCACATGCATTCAAATTTGATAAATTAATTACTGAATGGATAATATATTCTAACATCTTCTCCACCAAAAGAAATCATGTTTGAAATATGTTATTTATTAATCACTTTCTCTAATCAGTTTTACTATTTTATTTCTCTCAATGTTAACTAGTCTCTTTATTTATGTAGGTAATAAATATTTTAAGAAAATAATTTAAATGATCTATATTTTATAATTTTCACCAAACTATTCAATATATGAAATATTTTTTTTATAAGTAATGATTCTTAGTTTATTGAAAACTAATTCCATCACATTGGTATGTAACATGAAAAACCCCACTATAATCATAACCCCAATAAATAGTAATTATTTTTTAAAAAATAGTTCAGAACTAAATTTATTTTCATCATATTATTTAATATTAATTATGATGATTACAGAAATGAAATCCATTTTTTCATATTAAACTCATTGAACTGATATAAATTAATTTAAAATAAAACCTGGAGATGAGACACAAAAATATGTTTTCAAAAAGAATGTTTCCATAATTATATAATGTTTTAATATAAACATTTAACATTAAATTTATCAAAATGAATTATATTTTAATAATAAGAAAATTAACTGAACCAATTATAAATTTAATATTATATCAATAAATTAATGATTATAAATTCATTAAAAGAAAAAATAATTTTTAATAAAAATTATTATTATTTTCTATTGTTTTTCAATTTAAACAGTTCTAAATATTTTAAAAAATACAAAAAAAGAATTTATTTTAAATACATACAAAATACAATATATTTTTTTAAAAAATTGTTTTTAAACTTTTAAAAAATTACATTTTTATTTGATAATAATAAACATGTTTTTAGAAAATATTATTTTTAAAATATATATTGATTACAGTAAAAAAGTACTTTTTAACAAAATTGTTATGTTTATATGAAATAATTATACATTATATTTAAAATTATATTATTCCTATTCATAATTAAATTTTAATACGATAGAATATGAAGATAATGGTTAAATAATAATATTAATAATATATTGTGATTCGTTACAACTGGATGTTGCATGTAACATAGGGTATCAATAAAATTAAATTAGATAAGAAATCATAATATCAATTTTTTTACATTACATCCAATATTTAATTAATTTTTCACTATAAATTACTCTACTTTGTAAAAAAATGAAGAAACTTATTCCTCATTCCATCATGAGGCTCCAACATAGTTTCCTCAATTTGGTGGTTTCTCAATATTACATTAGCTTGATTAGTTGCGATATTTTGTGGCACAATATCATTATCATCCACAATGTGTACTATTTATTTCCCATAAGAAATATTTTTTTATTAGAATGAACTCCTATTTTATGGAATTTTAACTATCTATTATGTACATTCTCATGAGATATACATAGAAAAAATTTCAATATGAAATAGGATCATTTGAAGAACCAATACAAAAGATACTGTCCCAATACGATAAGGAATTAAAAAGTTATATATATACCTTGGGAATATATTTACATTAACACCAAATATATTTACCTCTATAATTTGATCAATTTATAGAAACACCATGCCAAAAAATATTAAATTCTATATCAAACTAGAAAATGTCAACATAACTTTGCTATTAACTTTGTAGTTCCCTTTTGTGTTTCTTAATAGAAATAACCTTCACAAATAGTTCATTTACTATCTCAATATCATTGATCCTTCATTATCCAAATTCTTTATATTATGTTGTATTTATGTACATAATTCCATATAGGGATTTATAGGGATAAATATAAATAATATAGTGGAATATATTGTTGATGAAAAACTCAAAAAGATGTAGTTGTTGATCCCAACAACATTTGAGATCCGTGAAACTAGATCTCAAAATATCGTATGGGATTTAATTTATTCCCTCAAATTGGAAACATGTTTTATGATGATACATATTACTAAAACATGAAAACATAATCTGGGATTGTTGAGGAATTATCTCAACATCCCAGTTAGCCTAAGATCCCAATCAAACACAACTGAATGTGGTACTCTATAAAACCAAACCACATCGATAATGTATATTTTAGAAAACTGAAATGGAATGAAATATTCTCTAATTGTGATTAATTCAAATTAATATATATTGTGATTGACTATAACACATAGGGAATTTTCGAGTTATATGATGTGGGGAGTCCAACTATAAATCCATGGTGATGTATTTCCATTTCCATTTTGCTTTGGGTATTTTTTATAATAAACCCTTATAAATTGGTATCTCATCCTTAAATTTATGAAATAAAAATAACCAAGATACCTATTCTACAATATCTCTCCTAATATTGTCCCATAATAACAGTCATTCATATATATAAAAATATTTATACTTCCTAGATGAATAATGATTGAATAACTAAGAGACTCATCTAATCGATCCGTCTTTAAAATCTGTATTTAGGAAACTCCAGCACAGTTCAGAAAGTCTATTACTCTATAAAAATCAGGGTTACCTTGAAATACTTCTCAAATTCATCGATAACTCTTTATTATCCTTCTATGCCTCTTTTATCAACAAATGGATAGATGGTTGAACACTTAATTGATAAAGATAAAATTTACCCCCTTCCATAATGATTTTTTTATCCATGCATTAATATTCCATGAACATTTGATGATATTTACATCATCATGAATGATAATATATTATGATAATTTCTTCTTAAATAATAGAACACACTAATTTGATTTGTATGGTGGTGACATATTTAGAAGTTTTAATCATTATTCAGATCCAACCCAATTCCTAACACATATTTTACTACTTTTATGTGATTATATACATTAAACAGTTGTTATCAGTATATTCATCACCATTTTTTCTATAAATATGATACATCCATATAATTATTTTAAATGTGACCATAGTTAAATAGAAATAATTTATCAATTAATCATGATCATGAAACATCAATTATGGTTAGAAATAACCTACAACCATATAAATATTAAATCCCATGGTTAGCCCTAGGAAAACAAATATGTTCTGGAAATAAATTTAATAATTATTAGTCAAATAATTTGAAAAATAATAATATCATACAAAAAAATCATCACATAAGTTAGTGGTATGAGTTTCAACCTTATTATTCTTCAATTGTTGTTTCAATCATTTTTCCCTTACTCGATGTGAATGATTTTCATTATTTTTATTACAAAAATATTAATTTAGTTCTCCAAATATCAACAAAAATAAGATGAAAATTCTTTAAAGTTACATCAATAATTTAATATCATATAGTCTATGATGTTTTGTAATACCTTTAGTCATATCAAATTACTATTCTTCGAAAATAGTACTTCATATTAAAAATAACAGTTACATATATTTTTTTGTAATAAAAAATAAGCAAATTTATTTAATATTCCAATAACTTAAAAACATCGTGGTGTTTATAAAATATATCATATGATAAAACATGATATCATAAACCTATTAAGGTATCAATAACAATAATGTGAATGTTACATGAAGACATATATTCATCTAAAATTAATAAAATCCTCAAATGTTTCAAGACTGTTAGAAATGAAATAGCATTGGTAAAACTCCTTTTACAACATAATTCATGGATAAATAGTATATAAACATATTAATCCTTTAACCATATCTATTGTAATAACATAGGTCCTTCCATTTTCAAGGGTCTAACACTTTGTTTTTGTAATTGACTAAAATAACACGGAAATCCTGAAATAAAATACATTGAATTAAATGAAAACTCATTACTATATTACATTCATTTCTATATAGAAAACATTTTAATCTATCTTTGATACAATATTCTATTTTTTTCAACATTATGTATATTTAAAATTTCAAATCACCATTACTCTATATTCATTTCAACAAGATAATTCATAAGTTTCTATCTTCCCAATTCTTGACATGTTTGGAATCTCACTGATTTTCATGTTGTCTATTATATATCATAATAGATGCCATGAAATAATCAGAAAATTATTCATTCCTATAATCATGTAATTTTTTACCTTATAATCACTGAATTATGGATAACATTTAGTCTGCACATGATTCCTCCATGTTCTATTAATAAACTAAATCGAAAAAATAGTGTGTGTAACAATAATCACAGTGGGAAACTATATAATCCTGAAAAAATAAATCATAGGTTTTCATAATAATTACCAATTATTTTAGATATGACACACCTTAAGATCGACCAAGGTCATTCATGGTCATTATTGATTTCCATTTTTATGGATTGAAATGATTATTTAAATTTACAAATCATTTTCCCAGGTTTTTCAAACTAGGTGTGTTATAAAACATATAGATTAAACCATGTGATTGTTGAGAGCAATTAAAAGAACTATTTCATATTTTTTTCCACCATATAAAAATATACCACAACCACATCCACTTAAAATATCAATAAAAATTATAATTTTAGGTAAACAACTTTCTTAATCCTTCAACGAATTCCTATGATATTTTTTTATTCTTAGACTTATCCATGAACTTATACATAGCATTCCCAATGAAATTTATCTCATACTAATTTCCAAAGGAAATAGAATAATTATATAAAATCAATTTTAGATTACCCTATAAAATATAAATATATATTACATATTAATATTATAATACTCATTAAATAACATTACAATCTATGAATGCATCATTTCAGTGTAGTTCCATTGGAAACATAGATACGTAACCAAACTATTTACAAGTGT
Source organism: Viscum album (assembly GCA_963277665.1). Classification (NCBI taxonomy): domain Eukaryota; kingdom Viridiplantae; phylum Streptophyta; class Magnoliopsida; order Santalales; family Viscaceae; genus Viscum; species Viscum album. The sequence continues at coordinate 413,218,383 of OY728136.1, forward strand.
ACTATAGCTTCTCCCAATATTTTCATTATAACAATACCTTTCCTAGAATAATAATAAAAAACCTTTCATCATAACATAATAAAGGAAACATAATAATGGTTTGGATCAAAATCATTTAATAGATAAGCATGGTATATATAAATTATATCAAAAGAATAACATGATCATTTGGGTTTGAGAACACATAGAATAATATTTGAAAACATATATATTATATCATAGATCATATACATGGGATGTTTCATAAATCATTGTTGTTCAAAAAAATTATTCATAATGGAATTAAAATATACATTTCATGAGACCATATCATTTTAATAGAACATAACTGTGGAACACACAAAATATTATAAAACTGTCGACATGTTTAAATTGAAACAGATTCACACATTATTCTAAGAAACCAAAATCAAGCCTTCAAATGAACATATATAAATGAAACCAAGACCTCCCATGACCATATAAACTTTAAATAAACTCCTCACATAATCTTATGGGAATGATAAACAGACCTATTGTAAATGTTATGGAAAAAAAATTAGGTCCATACATAACATTGTAAACAAGAAAATAGTTTCACACATAATGAAATTAACATATGAGTTATATATCATTAACATATCAATTATATAGAGATATATGTCCAAATAATACATAATGTAAGTCATACATATATCTACCAAAATATCATAGAAAATTTCTCATTTCTAACCCTATGAAAATAAACGGGTTTTATAAACATTTCATCATACCTATACCCATAAAAATAAAATTGGTTTCTTAATAATATCATCAATTCACCATATCATAACCCATGTAAAAAGAATTGGTTTCATAAACCTTGCTCCTTAATAATAAAAAACCAAACCGAAAATAAATGAAGATGGTATAGTTGTGTCATATCACAACCAAATATAATCTTACATTAAAATATGTAATCATATAGTGAAAATTATTTTGAATGATCAATTAGTATATATCATGAGAAATATTACCTTTTCAACTTCAAAATATTATTATCTTTAATTATATGTTCACAATAAATTTGGGAAATAAATTTATTTGAAACAAACCATTGAAATATATAATTTAATATTTCAATTATTTTTTATTCATGATGTTATAAAATTATGTTCATGTCGTATATCTTAAAACAACGATTCATTTGACATTATCATTAAGACCACAAGATTTTGTCATTCAGATAAATTAAATAAGATTACTTATTAAACAATTTAGTAAAATGTAAAAATGTTTCAAAATTTATATAAATATTCATTTTAAAATAATAAAACAATCTTTAATATATTTATAGGAAAATTCTATTTGGAAGAAAAAATATTTCCTACCGAATTGATAAATAAAATCAACTTCGACTTAAAATTGATTTTTAATATCTAGAGAACATAATGACTATAAAATTACATTAAAATATATATTAAAAATAAATAACCTGATTATAATAAATGTCACGAGTTTTTCAATATTTCTATAATAACATATCAATATCATAAACATAACCACATACAATCCTAATAAACAATGAGATTGTAACATAAAAATACTACCACATTTTTATAATTTGTATCATATGAACAATGAAATATTTACAAGAAAAAATAATCTATCCCATGAGTACAAATAAATTCATGATGAAACATTTCAATGGGTAATTATATACAACGTAAAAACTAATATAGGTGCATAACAAAACATATGTCACAAATAAGGAAATTTGAGGCAAAAATATCTCACCTTTGTCTTGAAATCCATCATGGCCATTTAAAACGCAAGTATAATTAATTTTTATTAATTATTGATCTATTGATAAATATTAAATATATATATAATACCATATATTATTTATTTATGACAATTTATTACTTTTTATAACAATTTATTGTCAATATCATGTTTCGGGTGACAAATAATTTATTTTTTCTTTATGTATTTATTTGGTTTTTTGTTCAATGTACAATGAACATAGTTCCATAATACCTGGAATTTTTGTCAGTATATAAATATAATATATGTTATATATATATATTCTTTAATTTATTGATGTTAGAGACAGGAAATGAAATATATATTTTCCACGGAGATGGGATTTCATATATACACAAGAATCTTGTTTACAATTTTAAAACATATTAAAAAATTATAAGTAAAAAAATAAATAACAAAAAACTATTCATCATTATTTAACATGTATCACATATTTTCATTTAGTTTAACCTTATTACCTTTGATGTAAGCCATGTGTAATGAAACACAAATCAGTTCATAAGGCTGTATCCCTATGTACCTTAGAGCGATGTTATCATATTCCCATGAAATTGAAATTAATGCAAGAATATAACATATTATAACTACAGAAGTATAATTTTGTTATTAATACAATATTTATTTTATATCCACACAGGATATTTGGTGATGAAATAAAATTACATTGGTTCATGAGGCGTTAGTCTCTCATACACATGGTCACAGTTTCAATTCAAACTTTATAAATGATGAGATTTATTTTGGTTATGAAATAAACATAATAAAATCTATTTATATTTATGATATTATAGTAATAATGTTGAATTATTAGTATATTACTAGACGTGGTAAAATATTTAGGGAAAATAATGAGGTTAGTGAAACAATTACCATCTTTCAAAATAACAACCATTTGATATCTTATTTTGGACCTTATGGATGGTCTATTTGGATGTAATGTATCTCTTCAACATAGATAATGATGTTATCGAGGGTTATGATTATGTTTTTGTAGATTTAAATGGATAAATATTTGTGAATGAGTGAGTGGAGTATGTCCACGTTTATAATTGTAGAGGAGTGGAATTTTAGTAAATATCCAAAACTATTAAATAATGTAAATACATTATCCTAAAATTTCTATAAAAAAATATAAATAAACTATTTTATGCATTAAATTGTTTAGTAACACCACAAAAAACTACATTTTTTTAACATTTTATCCCTTAATCTATTTTTACGCATTTTACAATTTTTTACCACAGTAACAGGTCTCTCATTATTTACATAAGTATCTTATAAATTAATAATAAAGTAAAAATATAAACCTAATTATTTAATATGGATCCTTATATTCAAAAAAATAAATGTTATTTATTAAATACATATACTATGTTTCTGGAAGATAAATTTTGACAAATTCATTTATAAAGTGAAAAATCGAATTCAAAACATACCTGGAGGATTTTATTTTCATTATTTATAAAAACAATTATGACCAAAAATTATTTCAACAAAACAAATTTTAAAAATATTTACTATAAAGAATATTAAATCCATTTTATAAAATTCAATTCAAATAATTTCTGGAACTGAATTAAAAATGATACACATAAACGTGATTAAAATTTTTTCACAATAAGATATTTTCATAAGTATCAAATGTTTTAATATCATATTACCTTATAAAATTAATTAAAAGTACAAATCTATGGAATAATAAATATAAAATAGAGCATATGTTATTTTAAAAACCATATAAAAATTAAATAGGGCTTTTAAATTCTATAAAAGGATGTTTTAATTTTAAAATAGTATTTTTACTATTCATTGAAAAGTTAATCATGTTATAAACTTCTCAGAAATTCACTAAAAAATAATTTGAACATTATTATTTTAAAAATATTGTTTTTTTTTTCAAAATACAATTGCAATATATGAATTTTTTTATTTTATTAGTTATAAATAAATAAATTTTCAAAAAAATATTATTATCAAAACATATAAATATTATATTAAAAATATGATAATTTTTGTAATTAGGTTTTTTAAATAATATCACTATTCAAAATATTTTAAAAGTTGTTATTCAAATTTATAAAAGAATATTAAATATTTATTTTTTAAATTTAATTTTTAAACAATAATAATAGTATCGAGAGGTTTTTTAAATCATGGTTTTGTGTGTAACCCAAGCTATAAATTATATTAAATTTACTCAATACAATAATATTTCCAAAAATATCGGGGTGTTATATATTTTTTCATGGGACAAATGATATGTGATTTTGTAATCAAAATGTATTCTGTAGTAAGAAAAAATAAACGACATATATTTCTAAAATAGGTATTTTTTCTTTTCATTGATTTGGTCAAATATAGAAGATGCTCTATAATCGTTACCAAGATAAGAGATCTAAGGTTCTTCCCACAATGTCCTATTATTTAGTCATGATATAAAAAATTATATTCTTTGGGTAATTTCAATCACTAATATGTGATTCTTTGTAATGGGTTAGATTTTCCAGGAATAGGTTTACAGTTGGATACAATATGTTAGGAAACATTGTATTTATTTGGATCTTATTTAACGGAAATTGGGTAACTTAGGAAGGACCGTAGAAAGTAGTGTATGGTCTTCCTGAATAAACTTTTTGTAATGTATTTTAATAGCATGAAACTATAGCCTATATGAAATTTAATTGAATTTTGATTGATGTTGAAATTATATAGAAATATTTTTTATATTGTTCCCTTATTAAAAGAATAAAATAGAATTGTTTAACTGTTGATTAAATAGAGAAAACATGAAATTAATTATTAACTAATCAGATTTGATGATAAATCTTGTATTTAATCAGGATAATTATTTTGGTTGTGCAGAATATATTAATTATTATAAATTTGTATGTAACTTGAATGAATAAAAATCATTACATACATAATTTTGGGAATCAATTCTTTATCAAAATATGGTTTTATCATAGTAAAAAGTTAGGTAGATTTGATCTAGTGCATGTCTACCAATGTGAATGAATAAAATTTAGAGACAAATAATTAATGTATTATGGATTTATATTAAGAGTGTCATAAAAAAAATTCTACATATCTGTTGATAATATATATCAACTCAAATATTTTTTTAAATATGAAGAAAATAAAGCCTAATAATGGTAATGAATGTCGGTTAATGAATGGAATGAAAACAAATATTTAATGAATATCATGTATAAAATTTTTTTGTGACTGGGGTAAAACTTTTGGTTTGTGGTAATTAGTAAATGGTGATTCGGTGTCAAAAAATAAAAATATTACACAACGAATATAAAATTGTTAATGAACTTTTCAAATTGAAGGGTCTAAATGTGTTAAAATAACAGTTGTAACAATTTGAGAAATGGAAAATGTGCTTGAGAGGAAGCGATTGTGTTGTAAAATAATATTGGGTTTGAAGAGGTGTTGAAGAAAGAGTTTTGATTTAGTAAATTGGTAACCCCTTGTAGACCATGACCCCTGTTAGTTATGGTAGATAGTAGTTTTCTATGTTCTATGATAATCGTTTGGATAGAGTATGAATAATGGGTTTTTTATGGCTGATAGCATGATTCGTTTTCCATCTATATTGTTAAATCTTGTTACTCATTCTTTGAAGAATTGAGTCAATGATAATTTTAAAAATGAGAATGATTGATTTCAAAATTGGGTATCCTTTTTTGACTGTTGTACCCTCGATTTTGTGTGTTGGGTAGTGAGAGTTCTCAAGTTTGAGACCTTTCACTTTGATTATGAGGTCTGGCTGGTTCTGACATGGCTTAGGTGGTGTGTTTAGTGATCCCATGGAAGGTCTGTGGCCTTTGGGTTGAAGGAATTTTTGGTAATGGGAGTGATGAAACTATCATGGTTTGTGACTGTACAAAGTGCATGTTGTATCCTATGGATGGTGTTTGGGTCTTAATGAACATGTGAGTAAAGACATGGTGAGTTGCGTTTTGAATCCCAGGGAGCATCTTTGGCTCATAGTACCAATGAATGTGTATACATTTGGTACAGAACATAGATTAAATGGTTTCCTAGTGCATTAGGTACAATGTGCATCAGAATGGGTGTGACATTGACTTTTCAAGGAATTTCTTATTCGTGTCATGATATGTTGGGTTTAGAGAGAGGACCAATGTATTCTCTTGGTTTTGACTCCTGTCTAGGGATTTGGTGTCATTTAACCTTTGAGGTGATTTAACAGATAGTTTAGGCAGGGTCACTAGTGATTTTGGTCATGTCTCACACATATTGATTTTTGTGACTATGATTGTTGAACTCAGGGGGTTTTATGGTGTAGATTTGGACAAGAGGACTAAGTAGGAAGATTGAGGTTTTATGGTGATACTTGAGTTATGGTTATGCATTGACAGTTCCAACCATGCAAGGGTGACAATGGAGAGGATAGCCTATCGGTTCAGGTACCGCCGAATATGAAACATGGGATATGCTTCTAAGTTGGTGTTGTTTCATACTAAGTACCACCAAGTTATAGTGAAAGGTATAGTTATACTTGGTTTTTTTGTAAGGGAAACCAAGTGCTCATGATAGGATCTATGGTTTGTTTCGAAGGGTTGTATCATATGGATTCCAAGATCACATGTATTGATGATGATTAATGGTGTCTTGAGGATTATTTTGAGTGGATGATAGTAAGGTGGATGAAGTGTGGATATATTTTTTCACTCAATGATGACACCTGAGGTAAGGGAGGTCATGTTCCTGAAGTATTTTGTGTGAATGGTTTGGATGTGGAGCGATGGTTGAACCTAGTTGGAAGTCACACATGATGGGTGGTGGTTATGTTTTGATGTGACATGTTTGGAAGGGAAGCCTGAGATCCCTGTTTGGTCATGGTGTCCCATAGATATACATCTTAAATGTATAATTTGGTGGTGTTGTTTTTTGAAAAAAACTTAGCATACCTCATCTACTGACGATCTGGCCAAATATCATGATATTGTCTAAGGTACGTTGTGAATCACTATCTCACGCTAGGAGACATGAGAGACGTCATGGAGTTTGTGCTCAAGGAAATGATATATTTGGATCTTGATGGTGGTATTTACACCCTCAATGGCTTGGGGTGACATCCTTAGGATGGACTGAATGACGACAAACATCATTTCTGCCATTCACAGAAGCCGAGAACGGTCACTATGTGACATTTTTCTTCTTTTTTTTTGAAAAAATCTAGATATCCATTTCACTATTTTCAAGTTCGTCTTGTGATATATTATAAGAAATGGTGGTTGGAATCCCTCTGGAGACTACTGTTAACAATACTCTTATTGTGGGGAGCGATTAGTTTGTCCTAGATATGGAAAAGTGAGCATCAATTAAACATAATGGCATTAGGGTGCCAATAAGAAACATGCGAGGTGAATGTCGAGTTCCAAAAAGAGGCAATGTGGGACATGGATGTGGTTTCTGAAGGGTAATGTGTGATATTTGAGTATAGGGTGGTTCCAAGTGAAGCTTATGATGTCTATGATGAGACGTAGGAGGGTTTGGTTGGATATGACAGCAGATTGTGGTATGAGAAGTTGGGTCCCTATAACTCCAATGAAGATTTAGGTTCGACTTGAGTATTATTCTCATTTTTTGATTAAAACATCTTTAATATGAGAGAACCTTTTCCATGTGATGTGGTGTGAGGATGAGGGTGAAGCCTGATGGTAGTCTGGTAGGCTATATTATCATGAAGATGGAATTCTACTGGAATTCATGGAGTGAACTCAGTGGGTGTGGGGAATGATAATGATAGGTTTCATGTAAGTAATCTCATTAGAGAGGTGATAAGGGAATAACATACCATCAATGGAATGTGGGTGTTCTGGGACCAGCCAATCGGGTGTGGTCCAACACACGATGTTAAACATGAATGGGTGTTGTGAGAGTGAAGCACCCCTATACTGATGTTGTGGCAGAAAGTACCATCATGGAAATGAAGGGTACCAGAGTAATGTTGAGTTGTTCTTATTCCTCAAATGGATAGTGTAGTAATGTCTTTGTGAATGGTTTTGATGGTGGTACTAGATGCCAAAAAAGAAAAATACACCTATTGATTTTGGGGCGTTGTTAGTTTGAACATAATTTGTTAGGTGAAAGTTAGGTCAAGGATCGAGTTATATTTCATCAAAAGTGGAGGTTACATATAATCAATGATGGTGGAAGGTACCATACCGGATATATGTTTGGTTGACAACGTGAGGAGATTTTCGGGTGGAAATTACTTGAGTGGTCACTGTTTCATTGAGTTAGCCCTGATAGAGAACATTGGCACTGGTTTAGTTGGTCGAGAACCCATGTGTCTTGGGTTGTGTATTAGATGAATATTTTTGGAGTGGACCATCCGGAAATGTGGTTGGAATGGTGGTGTTATTTCTTTCGGGTGATATCAAGATTGGTCACCATTAGATTTGGGGAATAGAGGTAAATAACTCCATGTAATGTTGAGTCAGGAGTCGTACAGAGGACCAGGCCGATGGGGTTTTGATTGGATCATCCATGATGATGTGACGGTGTGTGTTAAGTTACCTTTTGTGGGGAGTTACATATTGTCCCCTATGTTTCCTCCATGATGTTCTCGTTGTTGGAATGGTTGAAGTGGATTCTTCCTTGAATATTTTTCATGATTGTGTTGTGGGTTGTGGTGAGGATGTCATGAGGGGAAAGCCTATGTCCTTGATCTTTATTTGGGGTCCTTGGGATTTGCTACTAGAAACATGTAATGTAGGAATGGATATGAAGGCCCTATGGCGTGATCCCTTTTTATGGAAGTTATGTGAATCTTGGAAGAGTAGATTGAGGATGAGACATTAAAATGTGGGGATGTTGTAAGATCCCGGTTTCTCTAAAAATATGTTCCAGTTTATGCTTCAATTCAATCTATTTCTTTTGGTAAAATAATGTTCGCCCATGTTTGTGTGGAGGCTTAGGGGTGTTCTGGTTGTTTGAGACATAAAAAGAGTTTGAAAAGGGGGTTTCAAGACATGTTTCACTGTTTTTGAATAGTTAGTGAAAACCATGTAGCCATGGGAAGAGTCTTACGCCCGGTGGAACACAGTTAATAAAACCATGCATTATTCCTAGAAGAACGTGCAAAGGGGATGATTTTCAGGTAGTATCTTCCACATGGTTTGTGCACAATTTTCCAAACCATGTGCAAACCGTGCGGCCCATAATAATTGAGGAAATTTCAAAAATGACACCTAGTGATTTTTAAACCCATCTCGAGATTCTCCTCTGTTTCCACCCTGCAACCCTAATGAAAAACTTGGAAAACATGAGCATTGAATAGGTGGTTCTCTCTCTATTGTTGGATATTTGGAGCATCTATGGTTGTTTATTGAAGCCCCATGTAATTTATATGCTCCACTTACTTTTCTTTTTCAGATTTCGGTTTGTGGTTTCTTCCACCATTTCTGAAACCCTAAAACACACTTTTTTCGGTGGAACCTAGGTTAGGTCATCAAGGGGTGATTGAACCAGGATCTAAATACATTATTTCTAGTGTGTTCATCAATGGATTCTGGGTACATGTTTTTCATGTAAAATCCCATGGTTTTTAAGTAGAATTATGCATATGATTAGGTGTTCATATATCCACTTGTTGTGATTCTAGATGCTTTTGGTGGTATTTTGGTTGAATGATCATCTAAATAATGATTTGAAACCCACATGATTTTTGTGAGATGCTTCGAGGATGTTTTGACCAATTTGGGGCCACCAATGGTGTGTGCCGACCTTTCCAAACATATAAAATGACAAGTTCACATGTATAATTGATTCATAATGACATAGATACCAGGATTTAACTTGTTAGTATGGTTATTTGAATTGAATATGTAATTTACATGTTTTTTATTGGATTAATAATGTCTTAATGGGTTGTTTTCCATGGAATAGTATTGGGTTAGTCATGTTAAATGAGATTATGTCAAATGGTATATGATTTATGTTGAAAATAAAATTAGTTATAGTATATATAAAATGATGTGAACGTTAAATTCGAAATTACTTATGAATTGAGAACATGTATATGGTTCCACGTGGAAATTGATAAATTTGGAATGAATTAATACTTGACAAATTCACAAGAAATGATTAATGGGCTAAATGGGTTAAAGTATTGTTGTTGATGAACATTGACTAAGGCATAAGGGTTGTTTAATATAGTTAAATGGTAAAGGAAAGAAAATGTGTACTTAGTTAAATTACTATGAATGGTAATTGGTAAATGTGTTAATGAGTTGTGGCATCGTACTTATTCCCATATTTTTCTTTTAAATTTTCATTGATGATTTCCAATTCCATTGGTTATGTTATGTTGTTTTATGGTATGGTTGTGGTGATTTGATAAATAATCATGTGGACATGGATTGGAAGATTGGGGTATTGACTTGATGTTCTACTCCCATGGATAGTGTTAAAATTAGGCTATAAACTCCACCCCAAAATTCACGGGTTAGGGAAGGGGACAAATGCTCTATTAGTATAACGGTTTCATTCCACATGGACCGACACTTCGAGGTGAGGATAATGTGTTGTTGTGATATGTGTATCCATAGTGAAATGGATACATTATTTATTTTCCATATTCATTTTGATTGAGTTATTTAAAGCCTTGTGTAGATAATAATTATTCCTAACCCATGTAATGTGTGATCGAAAATAATTAAGTATTGAAGTTGGTATAAGAAAAAAAATTGGGGTAAAATCTATTCACAAATGAAATTAACTTTGTTAACTTATGAATCCTGATATGTACCTTATTTACATACCTTTCATTTTGTACTTTCATCCACAATATATTAGACTAGATATCTTGTATACACTATAGGTGGTGGACTACTGATTTTTTTACTCACACCCAGCATGGGCCGCTGTTGGGTACCCGAGAAGACTTATTGGTTGCAGGTCAGGACAAGGGGAAGGGCCACACACTAAGATGTTGAGTTGGGCTCTCAATTTTCATGGAGAAAGATCCGAACAAAAGGTCAAGACCCATTGGTCTTTTTCTGTAGTTTTATTTTGGGTTTCTATAACATACATTGTAGAATGACCTGACACATTTACTTTTGTATATGATTGTACCCTTTTTTGGAAATGGTAATTTATTAAATGTGTTGACTGTTGCTTATTGCTTCCATTGTTTAAATTATTATCTACTATATATTTCTCTGGTAAAGATTGTATAGTCTCCTCACATGACTCGTTAGACCCTTGACACTAGTCAGCAACCTCTGGTGTACGTGGAGGTGTGCTTGTTGTCATGTGACAACCCAGCTCGAAGCACCAGTTTTGTGACTTCTAGGTCAGGGATGTTACACATAGTATATAATTCATGTCATTAATAGTTATTAAATTTTCATATATAATTTCCCATTTATTATTCAATGTTTTGATATATGAGGAATCAAGTCAAAAACAAATGTGTGGAGAAATGGGATAAATTCCAAAATGAGATTCCAATCCTGATAGGAGAAACATTACATAAATTCATGAAAATAAATTATAAATTGGATTGGGATTCAAATAAAACCATGAATTATGATGAATAATAAAACCCCCTATGAATGAGGATGTCATAATTTCAACCGTTATGTGAAAAAAGGCATTTTAAATTCAATAGATAATCGTTTCCAGTAATCTTGAAAAAATGGATCAAATAAATAGAAAATATCTATTCCAATAATTAATTATTTGGGAAATAGAAAGTCAGGATGTATATTAATCATGTGTATGGATAATCTAATCAATTGATTATAACTGTTAATATTATAATGTACATGGAAGGATATCGAAGTGATATAGTGGGAAAATTATCATGTTTTTTTTCAAAAATTATTTTCCTCACACACTATTCCTGATAATAGGCTGTCAAATAATTTATATCAAGAAAAAATAGGATTAATCTATCAAGATAGATGAGGAACAATTCAAATGGGTAGTATGATATACCAACATATTATTTATCTCCCTTATATGCTAAGGTGACTAATTTTATATTCAGCAAAGGGTAATTATATATATATATATATTTCAATTCATGGAATTGAAAACAATGATTAAAACATTTTATATGGTCTCAAAGCTAAAATATAGATCATAAAATATCAAATGCCTCATGGGTAAGGATATTAGAGGAATTAATTGGATTTTTATTTTGGTGGGTCAATGGAAAAAATCAGCAGTGATTAAAAATTTTATCATCCCACATACCTAAAATATGTGAAGAGGCATCCCACAAATTTTCTGATGTGGGAAAGGAAATGATAAAGGTCTTTTAAGGAACACATCATAGAAATATATTATTAATTGGAGAAACCTATCAATGGGATGGATGGAATATTATGCTAGTAAACCCCTATAATTTTAACATGTGTTTTATGTGTAAGGATTAATGACACATTATGAATCATTGACTTATGCCAATAGATATGATGAAAAATGATGACAAAAACCAAAAATTACTAGATATCATGGGATATATTATACAATCATAACTACTAATGTGGATAAAAAAATTGTGGTGAATTTTACAATAGTTACCAATTTAGGACTACTAAATGTAAATTTTTATTTTAGTTATATGTATTATTTCATATCATAAAATATTAATAGAACTATTCTATAAAAAACACAAAACATGGAAGTTGTTTTTTGGTTTACGAATGAAAATTGGATAGGTGTTTCATTTCAGTAATATCACTCATCCCCTATTAGGAATCTTGGTATGAATTTATCAAAAAACCATAAAGGCCTACTCTTACCATAATTTTATTAAACAATGGGCACATATATTATTTTAATATTCAAATCCCATATTAATTTCCAATATAAGGAACTCTCCCTTTGTATAATAAATCACCCACTAAAGCTATAAGGTGAATGTGGGAGGGTGTTTTTTATTTGGCACTATCATCTCAAGCCTAGATATTATTTATATATGAGATATTTTTTCAAGATCAAGTTATGGTGACTAAAAATATATCATCATTAATTACAATCCCATTTTAATTTAATTCACCAATGTGTTTCATTGAGATGTGTGTGGTCATCCTCTAAGCCATTTGGTTGGGTTTCCAATCATTATCATACCATAATCAATACCAATATCCATGAAATTACATTGAATATTTGTCTTTGAAATTAATGAAATGATGAAACAGTGATAAGATAATATGGATAACAGTTCAATACACGCATGTGATTATCTTTGTGGTTCACCAATCATATGTGTAAAGAATAATGATCAGTAAATGCGCAAAATAACTAATTATCACGTGCTAAAGAAGTCCAAGATAATGATAAAATTTCATGTACCATAGATTGATTACCATTGTTATCAGGAATGTTGATGATAGTACTTCTCTATGGTTGATCTTTGGTAGGGATATTATCAAGTAACAATGAAGGTAGAGGATATCCCCAATACCAATTTTGTATGATGTATATGGACTACGATTTAATAGTAATTCTCTATGGGTTCACTAATACTTTATAAATTCCCATGAATTTAATGAATAGAGTCATCATATATTACCATGGAATAAATATGGTTGTATTTATATTTGATTAATTTTTCTAGTAAAAATTAAAATATGAACATTTAGAGAATTAATACATTGTACTGAAGCCCTTGGGAAGAGAGAGGTATATGTAATGTATAATAAATTTTTTATTGGTTTGATAATGTAACATTATTGGTGAATGTTTTCCGAATATATATATATATATATATATATATATATATATATATATTTGTTGATGCTTCAAAATTGATGTAATTGAATGATGGTCTCGACCAACATCTATGATAGAAATCCATACATTCTTTGGAAAATATGGTAATTATATTATATTTTTGAGAAAATTTTCATGATTTAAAAAATCTATAATAAATATATCACAAATGGGAGTCATGTTTTAATGACAAAATATTTCATAGAATATTTTAAGAACATGTGATGATGAAAATAAGTGAACATATGCCCACATTACCCACATTTGGGGTTGTATTTGTGATATATAATGATAAGCCCAAAAATGTCATTGGACGGGAACTAATGGAAAAAAAATTATACACTATACCTCCATCCAGTTATTTATCCCCAAGGATTACATCTGAAAATTTTATCTATGATTAATAATACTGATCTTCAAAATGAATATTTGGAGGAATTTAGTCTATGTATAAATGTATAACAATAATATGGATCATAAAATCATTAAATATATATTAAAAAATAGATATAAATATGAATCAATTATGGTGGTTATAACTAATAAAAGCTAATAATTTATCAATAAATTAAATTCAATGAAATGGATAAAGGTGACCTATGCATTGAGTAGAAAGGATATTGAATTCATATCCATGATGAATATTGAATGAGATTCAATATTATTGGAAAAGTAAAGGATGGGTATGGGGATAATAAATGGATATTCATCCTAACATGATCTGATAGCTTCTTAAACATCTATTATTCATAGAATCAAGGATTTATAGAAATATGTTGAGTTTCTACCTAATAAGGTGGTGAATTATTTGGAGTTCACATATATAGAATATAGTGTTATAATAAATCGAACCCAAATATTGTTTCCTTAAAAAACTAAATTTAAGATGGATATTCTGGATGATATTTATAGGTTATCCTTCTATATTAATCTAGGAATAAATAATATGTATAGATATATGGTGTAAGTATTTTAAAGTTATACATTGAAGGGTAATAATATATAGTTTTTATCTAATTTACTTTTAAGAAAACAAGTAAATGTAAAATTAAAGAATTATAATGGTCGAAGGTAAATATTAAAAATAAGTATTTGTAAATTGGAAAACATAACCACATATATCGTCATTGGACTCCCATTGACAACTAAAGGTAATAATTCCTTATGTGTGGAAGTTGATCAAAATGAAAAGTCAGTGTGTTTTATGAGTATCAAATATTTTTCTCTCTTTACAAGGAAACCATCATATACATAAACGAATCCATAATAATACATGGAATTAATGCCTTCATTATATCTGACTGAGATTTTAGGTTTACCTATAAGTTTCTAAGAATCCTTTATCAAGAGTTATTTACATAACATATCCTCCACCTGGATTAGAGGCCTCTGAAAAATGGATAGTCTCAAATAACCATTAATATTATATCATATTTTATAAGATTGTTTTTAATAGGTTTCCAAGGATTTTGGGTTAAACATATTCTTCTAGGGGGGTTATCAATTAAACAATTTCAATTATAAAATTCAAATGGAAATGTATGTGGCTATTTTGGGTAGTGGTTTCATACTCAAACATGTTTCTGTTGAAGTTGGAGAGATAAAGTTGATGGGACATCATATAATATAATGGATGAATGGGAAGGTTCAATCCATTCTATAACATAAGATTCCCAAATAATGACTATTCAGATGATGTGCATAAAATAGTCAATGAGACTTGATATTTAAGGTTGTAGATAATGTGTATAGTATTATTTCACTTTTTAAGGAATTCATGAGGATTATGTTGAACATGACGCTTAGTTTGAGATATATTTTCTCATTAATTATCATTGGTCTCATTAGAATGGTGACCTATCAAATAGAATTCCTGCCAATTCGATCTCAAGTACATGATTTGTTCGAAATATCCATGATAACAATGTACATTCCAGACCCCTCACATTTTCTAAATAAATAGTTTGTATCATTTGAAATAGATTAATAATAAGGATAAAACTGGCGAGGATCATAGATAACATATAATTTTTTTCAAATCATGACATCTCACATTGTTAATGTGTTGGGGTGGAACCACATGTTTTATGACGTGACATGGGAACCAAAAGTTGTGACAAACAAAAAGAATGTCATCTGTTTTAGTGTTTAAAATAAATATGTTTTGTGATATATTTTTTAATTGGAGAATAATGTAATGAAATTATCTTTTATAAATTAAAATCCATTTTAAATATGTTATTATGAAAATAATTTATATAAAAAAAATTACCTAATTTTGTTTTTTTAAACCATTATATATTATATGTTTTCAAAATTAAATTACCATTATGAATTATATTCAATGATAATATAAAAAATATAAATTTATCTTAAGATTTTTTTACATATTATGTTTTAGGATAAATTCTAATTGAAATATGGAATGAAAGCAATGGTCATGACCAGTGGAATTATATGCTATGAAGACAATTTTTCTGAGCTTTTAAATGAGATATTATCGCTTGTATTTTACCTCAAGCATTCCCAATCAGATATTATATAACTTAATCTTGAATGAAACAACTTATATGATATTTTATGATCATTGAGATCACGTACCAAACTATGTTCACCAAACCACCCAAAGAACATATCACAATCTCTCATCTTACACATTGAGAATTTTCTATTGTTATAACTGGATATGTACTTATAACATAACAATATTAATTATTATATATCATTTTCAATTAAATTTATTATTATATTTATTTCATTATTGTTATTAATTTAAAATTATTAATTAATAATTTTGACAAAAATTATATTTTGATATTATAAAACACAATGTTTTTATTGGGATGTGTATAGTTTCAACCATGGAAATGGTTTTCATGAATTGAATAATATTATAAATAAATTATATTTTATTAAAAGAATTATTTTAAATTTTTATTAAATATAATTTATAATATAATTTTATGAACTAAAATAGAATTTATATATAGGTTCTAAAAAGTGTTATTATCAAAAGACCAATATTTCACAATAAATGGAAATTTTTATTCAAAAGTGAAAATTTTCATATTTATAAGTTATTTTGTTAAAATAAATATTATTTTTTCAATTATAGCATTGATTATTTCCTTCAATTATTTTTTAATAATTTTCCCACATACCTGAATTTTTAGAGGAAAATAAACAGGGTTTAAATATAGGGTATGAATTATGACACCATAATCACCCAAAAGTGATCTAATATATTCAATAAAAGGTATTAATAAACACATATATATTTCCCCACTAAAATAATATGTGTTAATTCATTTTTAAATTTATAAATCCATATTTGATCCTCTAAAGACTATATTTATTTTAGAATCAATTCATTATAAACATGACATAGTTACACATCAATAAGGGAAATTTTGTATTGTGATCTGTTCGTAGAATTATAAAATAATGAAGTAAAATATTATCTGAAATAAACCATTGAATTAACCATGGGAATATTTTTAGTACTTATTAGAATATCATATAAATTCCCATAAATATGTTTGAAATGTAATAAAGAATATATATAATTTGTTTTCTAAATAAACATAAATAAATATCCCATTCAACTTCAATAAAAACTTAATTAGAATGAATTTACACTATCCATACCACTATAAATCTCTATAATGGTTTTTTGAACCTCTTATGATGAACCTAAAAAGATTTTAAAATATCCCCCTCAATATATGGTATCATTTTCCTCCTCTCTCCTATCATGAATGAGCATTGTTTGATGCCTTTTTATTTCCAATTTTTCAAGTTGGGATTTGTTTTTACACAAAACGCTTATTATAATTACAACTCCCATGTAATTTGATTCCCATTTCCCTCTCAATCGCCCCTTTTATAAAAAATTATTTATTCCTGTTGTATTATAAATATTATCCTATGATTTCCATGAGAAAATATTTTGTATTGAGTACCCATCTCAATTTCCTCTCTCTGAAATTAAACTAGTTCTACCTACCCATTATAATTTTGAGGAATTTCATGCATTCATACAATAAAAATTAATCATGTGGTTAAAATGATGAAATACATCATTATGTTCAATGGTCTATATAGAACACATATGCATGTACATGAAATGATAGTTGTTGGTGTGCATGGAATTATATATCCCTCCATTGAATTGGTTAATGTTGTTGTCTCATGGGACTCCATCTAAGGTTCACAGGGGGTTACTACTTTTACACAATGTGTTGACCTCTTGGTGGTTATCCATGAGTTAATTTTATGAAGCCTATATTTTTTTGTTTCCCAATCCCATGTTACCAGTGTAAAATCATGTTATATCATTACTCAATGTTCAATATTATGATTATCACACCACTTATGTTACCATTTTGTGCACATTGTCTAATAGGTATTTGTTTAACTTATATTAGGATTTTATTGATCCCATAAGAGGATATATTTATAACCCCTTTTTATATTATATTTCAACTTCATATTAGGAATATTTATAAGGGTAATGAATATTTTAGATAGTTACATTGAGTTTTAATTTATGTCACAATCATTATATATAATGTTCTTATAAAATATACCGAATTACATGAGGAAAATTTTCCAAATAATAATTTGTGATATTTAGGTGTGTTTATATTAGAAATAATGATTTATGGGGTATAGATATTATGGGTTTTCATATGACCTTACTATTTTACATGATGTAAGAATTGAAAGATAATATATATTGTCCCCTTCTCAAATCCGTATAGACCAAAACTACTTGAAATGAATACATTACTATTTTAGATCCATCAGAATTAGATTGAAGATTATGTGTAAAAAAATTATGATATTGTAATCTATTTTATCTTTAAGACACAACTCACTTTTCACAATATCATCATTAATATTGTAAATCTTCTGGATATTGTTGGGAAGTTTACTATTACACTGTGTATGTTGGTCAACCATTAAATTTATTATCCTGTTATCCAAGAAAACTTATAACCCCAAATTAATTATCTTATTCTAGGATTAATGAAAAATTTATGATACCTATGATCAGGGGACCTCCAATTGGAAAATAATAAACAACAAATACCTTCAGGTCTGGACACTGTGATGATGAGGTTGAAAGAGATTTTTGAGAATCCCCAAAGTAAAAGGAAGAGAATAGTGTTAGAGAAGGTGGAATTGGATTAGAGAGTAGTGAAGAATATATCCATGTGGCACCATGTGTGGATAATACCCTTTATAATATTACCCCTGAATATTTTTCAACCTAAAACCCTATATCCTTGATATCATTATATGACATGAAGGTAGAAATGTCATCTATATATTTTTAGGGGTAAACCACTCCCCATTTCATCTCTAAAGAGTCCATCATCGCAATTAATTTACCTCCAATGATCCATGGAAAAAAATTTATATTGAAGGTCAAATTTTATACAATAATGACTCCTTAGTGTATAAATCACATGAAAATAAAATAAGGAGATAAAATAACATTGAACTATATAAAAAACTATTGTAGAAATAAATATACCTGATACATCATCCTTCCCCATTATAATATTTGTTTTAGAAAAAAGAAAAAAATTGGTTATGGGTTCACCATGCAGTAAATCTTGAAACCCATACATTGATAATACATGGTAAATCTAGAAAAGGGTTTATTAAATTCATGTTACAAGAAAAGATAGATATTAATGGCATGTATATTGATATAAATCAGTTCTTTATTCCACCCAATACTGAGGTCATGTTCATTATATATAAAAAATGATATCATCGGGGTAAAGGAAACATTTAATTTGATACTAATGTCAACAGATATCATTCTTGGAGATAAATAATATATTCCACTTGATTAGATATGGAACCAATGTAAACACCACTAAGGGGAGAATAAATATAAAAAAGATCATAAGTGGGGTCGTCCATCACTAGTAGATATTGATATGGGGTATATAAAGATTATTTCCATTTGATATCTGGATTAGTGAAAACCCATAATGAATAGGGTTCTCAGATAGAGGGTGGTGTATGGGAGAATCCAAACTACCTTTCCACGAGAAATTTTTCTATCATGATTTGCAGGAAAAGACTATGGTAGGTAAACCAAGAAAGTCAGAGGGAACCACTACCAGAAAATCACCATATCCTAATAATTAATATTCTAATAAATGTGGCGGTTGTGGGGTAGGAGTTAATTTAGGAGGGGATCCTTCTATTAATTAGGAAGGAGAATGACCATCATTTCAAGAGGGGTAAGATAATTTACCAATTTTTTTAGTGGAAGATACTATAGAATATACCATGCTATCTGTGACTTGATCCGTTGAAGGTGAAAGAGTCAGAAAACATGTGTAACTAGCCACATGATGATATATCATGAATCCAAAGAACCTTTTATTTCCAGATGAAAGAGGTTTCAATTGAAGAATGATATTTCATTCTTAAAGATATTTCATTCTAATAGATTTTTATTTCTTATTTGATTCAAGTACATGGATTTCCATCTTATAGTAATTTCATAATAATAGATATTTTATACCCATAAAAGTTATTTACATATAGAAAATTATTTATAAACCTCAAAAATAAATTTATGTCCACAAAAATATCAAAATTATTCATAAGAAGTTTTCCTTGTTTTGAAATAATTCTTACAATACTGTGTTTTTTTTATTATTTTAACAATTTAATTTATAGTATCTATTTATGATTTATTTAATCTATTTTATTTATAAATAAATTAAAAACTTTTCAATATAATCAAATGATTTGTTTTTGAAATTATTAGTGAATGAATAAATTTGTATTTATTTTCATGATTAGAATAATATTTTAAAATAAGTAAAGATATACTTAATGACTATATAAATTATGGCTACCTAGGATTATTACTCAAGAAATGATAATATTACCAAAAATATCTTAATCTTATTTAGGATGTTATTATCTTTTTAAATTTTCATCTTGTAATTTTAGTAAAATATCTAATATTCCACTCATATACATATGACATGATTTAATATATATATATATATATATATGTGTGTGTGTGTGTGTGTGTTGACATTTTCCTATTTAGACTTCCATTGATACTATGATAGTAATAGATGTCCAATTATTGATGATTTTTTACTAATGTTATCATAACAACATTGATTTTTATCATCGTTGACTTATTTTTTATTTTTTATTTCATTATCTTCATCATTGTTTTCATTTTATAAATTTTTTTTCATATAATCCTTTGTTTATTCGTACCCCAACCACAATCATATTTGGTGTCAGCTATACCTATGAGACAAAATGTATTCTTATGTTTTATGACTCCTATCTACAAGTTAATATTCATTTATTTTTTATAAAGTACAATATGGTTTTAATTAAGTCTCTATTTGAGAAAAATTCAATGTGGATAATTTGTTTGTAACTCCTTTTGAAAAGACTTTTTATTTATGTTTTTCATTTGTTGAAACTTCTTGTGAAATAATTTGGGATACATGATTTTTTTAAATATAATGGGGATATTTGAATCGATGTTTAAGTGAATCATTATGTGTGATTTTTTTTATTTTTGTAAGGTCATTATTGGACTATTGATATGGAAAAATCTGCAAATGACTCCCAAGGGCAACACAAGTCAAGACCAAATAGATTTTTCATAAAATTATTCTTTTTTTACATAGTAGATTTGTTAACAATGAAAATGGATAATGGGATGAAGTTGTATATAGACATTGGAAATAATTAATCACATACAAATGATAAGTGGATAATCTATTAAGGATTGATGTCATTTGGGATAACTATAGAGGTAGTTTTTCAAATTATCGTCTAGTAGATTATTCTAAGAAAATTATATAAACTATTAGGTAACTAATTTTTCTAGAATATGAATATGTCATCATGTACCGATGTAGGATTCATTCTAATTGAAATATGATGATTTTTAAAACGAATGGGATCTGATTGTGATTTATTTAAAAAATGTATGAGTGATACAGGTCAACATATAATTAATTGTGTGAAAAAACATAAGTTTGTTTATGGCTAGGTAATAAATATTTAGGAATGGTAATGATAATATATGTTATTGGTCTTGAGAATATGTTTTTTTGGAATTATATATGTTTAATTTTTTATCTTCATATGTGTCATCACTTGTAGCATATTTGTTTTATCAATTCTCAATGTATACATGTTTCCAACTTATGTTTTTTAAGATGAAACCATATGATTCATATGAGACTTATAAATTTCTTGAAATCAATCTGTATAAATTTATGTTGGAAAATTATATATATTAATTATTAAATTATCTATGATATTACTAATGATTTTCTACCAAACATTATATGAAACGTAACGTATTAGAATGTGGAAAAAATCGAGGAATTAAAATTTATCCATGCTTGTAACACCAAAAGTATCCCCGGAACGTTTCTCTTTGAATAACACATTAGCTTGAGTTGTACGCATCTCTAATTTCAAGAACACCATGGCCAATCAAACTATCCATTTAAAAAGAAGTTATAAATAGTAATACCCACTTTTGAAAATTTTATAAATTTTATTTTTCAAAATGGACTTCATTTTTGTTCTTTTAATATCAAAATTATCTTAGGGTGATTTTTTAGGTATTTTTTCTAAAAACAATCAATTTTTGATGAATAGTGTAAAACACTGTGTTATTGTTTGAATCAGACATTTTATTTAAATATTGATTTTTAAATTAAAATTAATTTTTTGTCAAAATAGATACATAATTCATGTACTAGTCCAATGTAATTCATTGGAGTGATTTTATAATAAGATTAAACATATAAAAATTTATTGAAGTTGAAAAGGTCTTTTACCAACCTTCTATGAACATTTCAAAATTTTTCCAAAACCTAATTTTACCATTTTTGTAAACTGAATTTCAAAAATCAAGTAGAAAAAGTTTTCATCATTATGTAAAATGGGGTTGAAGATGATGACTATAATTTCTGTTGAAAAGTATCTTTTAATTTTTTTCCCACAGTTAAAAGTAAATAGTGTAATTAAAGGTAAAAATAATATTTTAATTACACCAACACATGTTCAAATTCAATTGTATAAGTGTTTTTTGACCAAAAGCATCTTTAGGACAAAAATAATATCCTTTTCATCCATTTGTGTTAGATTTAGATATTTATTATATTTTATCTAAAGAAAAGTTAAAAGCATTATATTCAAATTGTAATAAATAAACCATTTTTAATATAGGGTTATACAAAAGAAAAATTCATCTATATGTATTCATTAGATAGATAAAATGATGTAATACCTCATATTATTCTATTTATAATTTTTAGACATTTAATAATTAAATATATCTATTACATAATGATGATATAGTAATTACATTATAAATGATTGATTAAATGAATTTATATTATAAATAATAATTTTAATGTAAATTGAAACTTTGGATTCCATCCTCGAATTTCCCCCGTAAATATCACTTGATAGGGTTGAATCAATGTATATTTGTTTAAGTAAACGAGTTATTATTACTTTCAAAAAAACCAAATACATAATATTGTCAAAATTATCATAATTGGGTGTCTAAAATACATAATATTATATTAAAGGTTATAATATTCCAAAAAATCTAAGTTGTGGCCAAATAACATTGATAATTTTATATATGTCATTAAATAATCACTTGAGTTTCTTTTGGAATTTAATAGTAACTATATTAACTAAGTAGTATAAAATTACGAGAAGACATGTTCGAAATTTAACTATCAAACAAAGAGTTAAATCTAAAAGATAAGGTTAATATGGTGACCTAAACTTTTGTAAAATATATTGTTTGAAATTATTTTTACCCATCCATAAACTAGACTCTAAATAAACCAATTTGGAGCTATTAGAAACTGAAATTATTTTTTAATAAAATAATATTTCAACCTTTTCCTAATGTTCCCCTCACCTCTCCTAAAAAAAGGTATTTCCCCTTCTATTAAATTCGTACACTCAAATCCATTTGGATCAGCCTACACAAGCCGAAATCTCATCCCAACTACCCTCAATTCATCTTAAAGACCTTACATTGATCATAAATCTACTCTAAGGAAATCTTTGTTCAGATCAAACGAAATAACCCAAAGAAGAGGTAATTATATCATCACCTCTTTCAATGTTATTTTCTTCTTACACATCCCATTTGATTGTTGTTTCAATAAAAAAATAATAAATGCATTTACATATAAATAATTCCATGTTATTAAAAATATGGTACAACTATATTCATTATTATGTCCTTCTTATGAATTACAATTTCACCATATGTGCATTTGTATGACTTATTTTCTCCATGTCATGGTGTATTTTTTATTCACCACATCATTATTTGGATGGGTATAATAATAATGATTAATATATGTAAAATTGATTATAACATTTTAATTATTATTTATATATAATATACCACCCAATTACAAACTATCTCACCATCAAGAGAATGATATTGTCGCTCTTGTGTACGTACAGCTTACCGTCTCCACGATGTATTGAGATTTCATTCCCCATCTTAACCATTAAAGAATAATTTTAATTTGATGATTAAAAATTAATGGTTAAGAATTTAATATCATTTTGGATATGAATTAAATACATCCTATCCATAACTAACATGTCTTACATAACAAATCATATAAATTAAAAAGAATTTGTTAACAACTAAAACAATGATACTACTGATATATTATTAAAAAAAATATTATAGGACCAAATATGATATCATAATTATATATGTCATACAAGTATAATTTAATAACAATTATTTATCTATTATATAAAAGGTTAACATACCCTCGACTAAGGAAAAATACAATTTCATGGTTAATTTTTAAATCTCTATATTATCTGAGATTATTTATACATAAGTATCTATTGAGACTTCTTTATTATCCACATCCATGTTTCCTAAAAATATATTTAAAAACATTATTTCTACATCCAAGGTCATTTTTAAATGTAATTAATACCATTTTTGTACTTTAAAAAATTGTAATGGATTCCTTGCGTCTTTTTCCAAACAAGGTCCATTATAACATTTTCGACAAATTAATGTAAGAATGTCTTTTAACTTATACGAAGGGTGTATCTATTTTATGCCATTAAAACACCTTCAAATATTCCCTTAAATTCTTATATGAATATATTCAAAATAATGCTTTCTTTTATCATTATGCAACTTTTAAGTGATTTTAATGTAGAATGAAATATTTCTCTTAAATATTTTTTGGATTGATTTTACCTTTATTGACATCCATAGTTAGATTTTATGCATAATTGATGTTAATTTATTATGACACAATATTCCCATTTCTATTGATAGCTAAATGATATGTCTGAATATGGATGTTAAATTTTTATGTCATTCACGGTTTTTGGTTCAAGTATTATCATTTTGTATGTTAGTTTAATATGAATATTTATGTTATGTATCACAATTTTCATAGAATAAATACATTGGACATAGTAAGTGATGTGCGGGTCCTGTTATAGCCCCTTGATTCATCGGTAGGTCTAATGAGACAAACTACTTTTTTGGAATATGACCTTGACAAAATTTTTATTTTTATTCTTGGAAACAAGCCTAGACTATGTGGGTATGATATATGGTAATATCCATTCCACCATTATGAGTATAGCTATTGATATTACATGTGATTATTCGGGTAGTAGAATGTCCATGTGAATAATTAGATGGAAATATATGATTTAACATTGCCATATTGTTCTGATGTTTATTTTAAGAAGTACAATGTATTATTCATATACACTTCCATAATTGTTAAAACATATTTATGATAGTTTCACCTATATTGTTACCCATTTTGATCATGTTATCTCACCCCTAACATATGTTTTATTTTTTATAGGATGTGAAGAAGTATATTATGATGGACCTGTAGGGATAGACTATGGGATATTAGTGTGTTATAAGGAGACACAATGTTTTTTTTCATTTCATAGTGTAATGTAAAACGTACATATATATCTTTTAATTCCAAGGCATTTAAACTGATCAATCTTTCATGACATTACAAAGATATTAAACTGATTGGTCTTTCAGGACATGATGTATTGTGATCATTCTAAGGTAATGTAAAAATGCACTAACTATTGGCCACTGGTGTCAGGGTGTTACTGTTGGTATTAGATGAAGATTATTAAAAACCTTGGAAACTATATTTAGGAACAATCAGATTAGAGAACATTACACTAAGATGGACTTTAGGGATAAGTATATACGAACATCCAAACAATTTAGTAATATAGATATATTGTGGGTTTTCCAAGCAGTACATCCCTGTCTAGACACTAAAAATGGATGTGGTTCAGGCACATATGTATCAAGGTGTGAAAAATCCAAAAAACGACATTCGAGCATAACCTAGGGTATCCTAGTAGAGGGCAGCGATCCATACTATGGATCTAGTTTGACACACCTAGTGGATATGATTAGGATACTTCACATTTTATTTATAAACCATTATAAAGTAATTATGATTAAATACTCATGAAAAGAAATTATTTATATGATTATGGATTATATGCATAAACTATTGAATTTATGTTATGTATTTTACATGTTTGGAATTATACACTGTGCTTAATAAACTAATCTATTGTATGCCTTTGTTTATAAATAGACCCTAGAGGAAGTAATTTAAACCATATAGATGCATGTAATCCATTTAGGGATTTCCCTCCTATGCAAGATAATTATAATGGTGTTGTGGATGCAAATGGTGCTGAAAAACATATAACCATATTAGGACAACTCACTTGTTTCATGAATAATAACCTTACCCATACAGAGCACACTGATCTATAATGCATAGGATCAATGTTAGATCAATTCATGAGGAATCAACCACCTACAATCAATTGGACAAAAAATTCATTTGTATTTGAGCAATGGAGAATTCCTTAGAGAAAATATATCATGCTTTGGGGAGTAGCAAAATAGATGATGTTTTTATGGAAGTTTATTGCATCTCAAGAGATATAGATCAATGGTTGTCATCATTTCAAAACACAAAATAGGATAAAGAAGTATCAAATATGGAATGGAGGGTGTTTAAAGATCATTTCTTAAAAAAAAAATTGTTGTGAACTTCAAGATGATTTGGAATAGAAAATTTATGAGTATAATGCAAATAGAGGATGTGAATTTCACAAAGTATTAGGCTAACAATACAAGGTTAATAATGAATGCTACAAATTATATACGTAACCCAAAAATTAAAATTTATCAGTTATTTGAAGGGTTAAATTCATTTAACTAATGTACATTAGTCTCGTAATCCTTATCAATGTTCGAAGATATGGTCTCATGTCCTACCAAGATAGAAAATGAATTCCCTATACCGTATAAATTTAAAGTGAAGTAAGATATGAATATATCTACTAAAGTCTCTGGATAATGAAATAAGGGGATGAAGGGAAGATTTTACATTCCATCCTATAGTAATTTTGGCAATAAACACCCTAGAACAAGCATAAAGGGGATATGAGTTTGATACAAGTGTGGATAAAATGGCCATAAAGATCATGGTTTCATGGGGAAGAAAGAGGATGTCAATGATCAATGATACAATTGTAAATAAATGTATAATTATGAAAATTAGTGTCCTAATCAACAAAGAAAATTACCTATGAAAAGGACAATTGAGATAGGCCATGTTTATTACATCGTTGCTGTTGAGTTTGAAATTTCTAACGATGTGGTGGCCATTACTTTAATAATTTACATAAAATTTTCAAATGCTTTATTTGATTCTAGGACATCACATTGTTTCATATCATCCCAGTTTTCTATGTAAATTAGATATTTCTAATTTCACATAATAAGGGAGTTGTCAGTAAAAACTCTTAAGTGAATTGTCACATAAATAATGTTTTTTCAATCAGTTACTATTATTTCATATAGATATGCTTTATATAATGATCTTATTGTCATACCCATGTTTGAATTTGATATTATCCATATTATAGATTGTCTTTCAGACCCCGCTGCAAATATTTATTGCAAGAAGAAGGAGGTTACATTTTTTGATACTGATAAGGACTCCCTTATCTATAGAGCAGAAGCATCACCATCTGATTCTCATCTAGATCTAACACTAGTAGCTCTAATAAATTCAGTTATTTAGGAGAAAGGGAGAATAATAACTATGGGTGAATAAAATAATGTTAAAATATAGGATTTATATATTTATCACAAATATGTTGATGTGTTTCCAGAGGTCTTACCTCGACACCCTCCAAAATGAGAAATTGAGTTTTCCATTGACTTAATTCCCAGTTCAAAGAACATATCAGAGATCACTTATCGGATGAAAAAAATGGAAATAGTGAAACTAATGATAAAATAATAAAAATTGAGTAATAAGGGATTCACTCAACCTAGTTTTTCAATGGAATCCTATGTTATTTTTTTATGAAGAAAAACTGATCCTTGAGGTTGTGTATTGACTATATGGAGAACAATTTTCTTACAATAAAGAACATGTATCAACTACCTCACATTGTCGATTTATTTGATCAGATTTATAAAGTTCAATATTTTTCAAATATTGACCTTTAATCTGGATGCCATCACTTGTGCATGAAAGATGAATATATTCCAAAGAAATCATTTTGAACCAGGTATAGGCATTATGAGTTTACAGTAATGCCTTTTTCACTGAATAATGCACCATTTGTTTTCATGGATCAAATGAATAGAGTTTTCATAGAATATTTTTATGACTTTGTAGTGGTATTTATTGATGATATCATGGTATACTCCAAATGCAATGAAGATCATGAAAATAACTTGGGCACTACTCTAAAAACTTTGAGAATAAATGATTTTATGGGACGTTTAGAAAATATCAAATATTGATTCAAGAGATTTATTTTTTTCCAATATTATATATAAGGATTAAATATCTATTGATCCTTAAAATCCATGAGAAATCCATGAATGGACAACACCAAGGAGTATAACTATGGTACTTAGTTTTATTTTTTAGCATTTTACTATCAGTTTTTCATCCATAATTTTTCCTAAATGGATAACACATTACTGAAGCTCACACGTAAAGGGGTTAAATATTTTTAGAAAAAATAGTTTCAAGAATGATTTGATGAATTGAAGAGAAGAATAGTCAGTTTTAAAATCTTTACTCTACTATCAGGGAATGATGGGTTTGTTATTTATAGTGATTCCTAAAATAGAAGAATTGGTTTTGTCCTTTTGCAGAATGATAGTGTTATTGAATGTTGATCACATCAGCTAAAAATTCATGAACAAAACTATCCTACTCATGATATTGAGTTAGTAGCTGTAATAGTTTCTATAATAAATAGATACACTATCGTTAGGGTGAAAAATGTGAGATATATACTAATCTATAGACTTTGAATTAGATTTTATCAAATAAAGAACTCAATAAGAGGCAATGGTTATGGCTTGAACTTCTCAAAAATTATGATTTCACAATACACTGCAACCCAGGGATGTAAAATACGGTGCCTGAGGAATTGAGAAGAAAGTATCGTGGATTTTTGAACAAGATGAGTGTTAAAATGGATCCTATGTTAATGGATATAGTAAATCTGAATATGGGAATTATCAAGGAAGGTGAATCATAAATACTTTTTCAAATGGTTTTCAAACCATATTTTTCAGAAAGGATAAAAATTCATCAGACTGATGATGAAGAGTTTCAAAAAAAATTAATGTTTGGAATGATGGGAGATTGATTGACTTCATATGTGAAGAAGGAATTTTGAGATTTTGGAAGAGGTTTTGAGTTCCCAATATACATGATTTAAAAATGGAATTGTTGGATGATTCTCATAGCTCCAATTTCTCTATACACCATGGTAGCACAAATATGTATAGATACTTGAAGAAACATTTATTATAAGAAAATATGATGATAGAGATTGCTGATTATTTTTTTTGATGTATTGTTTTTAAAGAGGTGAATGTTGTATGAAACACCTAGTGGAGTCATTCCACCTCTTCCTATACCTGAGTGGAAATGAGATGATATTATGATGGAATTTGTAATGGGTCTACCAATGACACATAGAATGATTGATTCAATAGGATTCATTGTTGATCATCACACCAAGTCATCACAATTTATTGCTATAAGATAACATTTTACACTTGAACGTTTAGAATGACTATATATTAATTAAGTTTCAAGACTTCATGGTATACCCCTATCGATCGTTTGTGATCGTGATCACGGTTTTAATCAATATTGATGAATAATCCTTAAAAATCCCTAGATACTGAATTTTGTTTAAACACTTCCTACCACCCCCTAACTGATAGACTATCAGAACGAACTATTAAAACTATAAGAGACATGTTGAGATCATTATCACTTGACTTTCAAGGTATGTAGTATAATTATTCCCCACTGGTAGAATTTTTCCTTTAACAATAACTTCTATTAAAGTATCCGGATTGCACTGTATGAAGCGTTATATGGAAAGAGATGTCACACACCAACATTTTTTGAAGATGTTGTTAAGAGAAAAATCATAGGCCCATAACATGTTGAGAAAACAATTGAAAAGGTGGAGATTATCCAAACCCACATCAAAGCAACTCAGGCCAGGAAAACGAATTATGACGACAACTGAAGGAATGATTTGGAATTTAATATAGGAGATCATGTTTTAATAAAGGCATCTCCATGGATGGGTGTTTTATTATTCAGTGGGAAGGGTAAATTAATTCCATGTTACATCAGACATTTTGAAATTCTATAACAAATTAGTGTTTTAGCATACCACTGGGAAATGTTGTTGAGTCTCTCAAAGTCCATGATGTGTTCCACATATCACTGTTGAAAAAAACATGCCAGACCCAATGCATGCACTCACCAAAGAAGAAATAGAACTATAATCATATTTTTTTTATTTTGTTGATACTATGAAGATTCTTGATACAAGAGAGCAAGTGTTGTGAAACTAGATGACTCGTTTGGTAAAAGTTCTTTGGACAAACCATAAAATGGAAGAGGCAGTGTGGGAACCTGAGAAACGTATGATGACGAACCACCCAAACATTTTTATTGAGTCATATTATATATATTTTAAGGAAGAGATTAATTTATGTAGGGAAGAGTGTAACGCCCCAAGCTTCCACAGTACATTTGTGTTTGAATAATACAATAGCATGTGTTGTACGCAGCCTAGAGTTCTAAAACCCCATGAACAATAAAACTAGTCATTTAAAAAGAATTTAGAAATATTAATACCCACATTTTGAAATTTTATAAGTTTTATTATTCAAAATGGACTAATTTTCTGGTTTTGGATTATCAATATTTTCATCGGGTTAATTTTTGGTATTTCTCTAAAAACATTCTATGTTTGATGAATTGTGAAAAACATGGTGTTATTGTTTAAAACTGACTACTTATTTAAATAAATATTTTTAATTTAAATTTTTTTTAAGTAAAATTAGATAAATAATTCCTATATTAGTCCATTATAATTCATTGGAGTAAATTTATAAAAATATTAGACAAAAAAAATTGTATTGAAGTTTTTAATATCTTTTACCCACATTCTACAAACATTTAAAAATTTGCATAAAGCGTAACATTACCATTATTGTGAATGGAATTTCAAAACTCTGACCGACATGGTTGACATTGGTAATTAATATTTTGATCAATATGATGAAAATAGTTTTTGGTAAATAGTTACTTTTGAATTTAATTTATAGTGGTTAAAAGTAAATATGATAATTAATAGGAAAAATAATATTACAATTACCCCAAAGCATGTTTTTATTCTATTGAATAAGTTTTTTTAGAACAAATCAACCTTAGGAAAAAAATAATATCCTTTTTGATCCATTTGGGTCAAATTAAGTCATTTATTATATTTTATATAATAAAGAGTTAAAAGTGTTAAATTCAAATTTTAATAACTAAAGAATTTTTAATATAGTGTTATATAGAATATAAATTCCTCTATGAATATTCATTAGATATATAAAAAAAATTACTACATCATAGTATTTTATTAATAAATTTTAGATAAAAAATAATTAAATTTATTTATTACACAATAATGATGGAGTAATTACATTATAAAAGATAGATTAAAAGAATAGATATTATAAATATTAAAATAAATGAAAATTAAAACATTTGATTCCATATATGAACTTTTTAGGTTTATATGTCTAGTTAGGGTTGATTCATAATATTTTTTTAGAAGGAATCAAGTTGTTATGACTTTCACAAAAACAAAATACTAAATAGTGTCAAAATTTACATAAATGAGTTTTTAAAATAAATACAATTTTATTTAAAGGTATAATATTCCTAAAAATTTAAGATTCAACAACATAGAATAAATAATGTTATATATTTTATAATGGTCAATGTTAAACTATTTAGCAACGAGTTAAAAAAATAGATAATGCTAATATGGTGGCCTAAAAATGTATAAAACAAACTAATTGAGATTATTTCTACCCATCCCTACCTTATCCAAGAAAAAAATACATTTTTAGATATTAGTAAACAAAAATAATTTTATATGAAAATAATATTTCAAGCATTTCCTAAAGTTCCCCTCACCTCATTTATAAAATGGTACATGACCTTTTTGTAAATTCACACCTCCAAATCCATTTGGCTCAGCCAACCCCTACCCAAATATCTTCCCAACTACCCTCACATAATACTAGAATCATTACATTGATCATACATCCACTCTAATGATCCCTTTTTATAATCAATAGGAAGCACCTGAAGTAGAAGTAATTATTTCATCAACTATTTCAGTGTTGTTTTCTTCTTCCTCATCCTATTTCATTGTTTTTTTCAATAACAAAATAATAACACCAATAACTTCTACATATAGTGATATTATTATAAATATGGTAGGAACATATTCATTAGTCTATCCATCCTATGAATAATAATGTCACCATATGTGCATACGTACGACTTACCGTTTCCACATCATGGTATTGTTTGTTATTCAAGAGTTCATTATTTGGATGGGTATAATAATAGTGTATAATTTATTTAAATAATTAATCTAACATGTTAATCATTATATATATATATTTATTTATTATTCCTTACAATTACATTAAACTTTACCATCAATAGAATTATATTGTCATTCATGGATATGTACGGCTTATCATCTCCACGTCACGATGCGATTTCATTCACCATCATAACCATTAATGAATAATTGTTATTTTTGGATTAAAAAATAATGTTTTAGAAAATAATATCATTCTGGATATGATTCAAATAAACCATATCTACAATAAACATGACTTACGTAACAAAACATATAAACAAAAACGAATTAGTTCAAAAATGAATCAATGATACTACTGAGATTTTTTTAACAGAAAATATTAGAAGATCATATATGATTTCATGTTTTTGTTTGTGTTTCTTTTATAAATTAATAACAATTATTTAACTAATATATAGGAGTTCAACATACCCTCAACTAAGTAAATGTACTATATAAGGGTTAATTTTACATTATCTTTATTATCAGAGGTTGTTAATACGTTAGTACCTACTAAGACTTCTTTATTATCCAAATCCATGTTTCATAAAAATGTATTTCAAAATATTATTAATATTTTTTACTCCATGGGTAAAATTAATTTATACCATTGTTCGATTTTTTTAAATTTTTTTGAATGTAATCCTTCCATCTTTTCCCAAACAAGGTACTTAATAATATGGGTTCTCCAATTTTTTCTATTAAAAAACCTTTTAAGATTCCCTTACAAGCTTGTATGAATATTTTCAAAATAAATTTTTCTTCTTTTATATTTTTCCAACCTTTAAATTATTTCAACATAAAACAATATATTTCTCTCAAATATTTTTTTGGATTTATTTCTTTTATGTCAACATCTATTGTGGGATTTTATGTTTAATTGAAGTTGATTTATAATGATATAATATTACCAATTGTACTAATTGCTTTATGATATGTTTGACTGTGGATGTTCTATTTTTTATGTCATTCACGATTTATGGTTAATGTATTAACATTTCATATGTTAGTTTAATTTAAAAATTTTATGTTAGGTTTTCCCTTATTCATATGAAGAAAACATTGGATATTGTATGTGACAGGTAGGGCCCACAATTGCCCTTCGATGCATCACAAGGTCTCATGAGACAAACTAGTGTCTTTGAACCAGGACTTGACAATTTTTTTTATAATCTTCAGATGAGGACTTGACTATGTGATTATGATGTTTGAAATTATGCATTCCATCAATATGAGTTTAGCTATTGATATTACATGTGTTTATTCAACTAGTAGAATATCCATGTGAATAATTAAATTGAATTATTTGATTTATCTTTTCCAAATTATTTTTATGTTTATGTTTAAGGGACTTGTTTTAAAGTCATATACATTAACTTAAATGTTTTTTTATTTATTATACTTTCTATTATGTTGTTATCTTTACTGATCATATGATCTTACCCCTTTCTTATGTTTTTCCCCAAGATGAAAATAAGTATATTATGATTGAACTGAAGGGATAGACTAAGGGAAGTGAGTGTGTTCAATAGAGACACAATGTTTCTTTTTCATTTCATAATGTAATGTAAAACATTCTTTTGTAGATAGTAATTCTAAGGGTACTAAAGTGATTGGTATTTTTTGAAATGATCTCTTCTGATCATGCCAATGTAAAATAATAATGCACTAATCCTAGGTAACTAAGGTCATGGCGTTACAAAGACCCAAGAGAAAGATGATTTAAGGTTTAAATTTGTAAATTTTATTTGAATAAATAAAAAAAATATAACATTAATCAATGTATATATTCATGTGATGTGACAAAAATACCTAAATTGTGAGTTACTAAAATAATTCAGTAATATGGTGTTAATTTTTAAAACACATAGATATAGTGGATATGGTCATTCTTCAAAATTATCAATAATGTTTATTGAATATAGTGATCTATATTATGTTCTAGAAAATATTATTCTTGTTTTTTTTAAACACAGTTTTGTAGGCAGTATTGAAAATATATCTATTTCCTAGATTTGGAAAAATATAAAAATTTATGAGGATCATGGATCTGAATTAGCTCTATAACAGATATATTGGAATAATATTTTATACTAGAAAAATAATTTTTATTTATGTTCTATTCAAATGATTTTCACAAATCACTTAATTATGAGAGAATAAAATAAGTTGAAATATAATTTTTATCATATATATATATTCAAATGTACTATCGAGGATATTATGAATTAATTAAATAATAAAATATATAATAGAAAGAGACTCTCTAATAAAATTCACAAGAAACATGTTTAAAATTAATGAAAAAGAGGGAGTTGTTTTGGTACATATTTTATAACACAATGTTTTAAAAAGGGAAAACTAGTTCGGATAGCTTATGCGACATAAAACACTAAACAGAAACAAACATTGATTGTATTGATAGTACAAACATAAAAAATCCATTTAATTGATATATATAAATAATATTATCAAATTTATAAAATATATATAAATATTTGTCCTAATATATAAATTATTATGAAATAATCACTCAAAATTTTAATAAAATACATTTATTCTTCCAAATATATGTTTTCTTTAAATTTAATTTTTATAATTTTTTTTGATAAAATATTAAAAATAATTTTTCGGAAAAAATAAAAATATACTATTATAAATAAAATAATTCTTTAAATTATCATAGTTATATTATGTTACGTTAAATATTGGTTATTTTTTGGAAAAATTAATTTCCTATTGAATAATGTAAAATAATGATTTTCTCTCAAACATTAGTTTCTTATTATCAAATTAAGTAATTTAAATTTAACCTTATTATGTTATTTATATTTTAAATATATTTATGTGTTATTTAGATAAATTTTATACAATTATTTAAATTTAAATAATATTTATTCTTTATTATATTTTAGTTTAATTTTTATGCTCTAAAACAGAATTTTCTTATTACATTAATAAAGTGAATAATGTTTTCCAATTTTAACTAACTATTTTAAACACTAAAAAATAAAAATTTAAATTATAAATATATATTATATTTCTATAAATATTTATTGAAATTTTATTATTTTTAATTATTTTTCATATAATTATCTTACAAATATCTCAGCATAGAAAAACGTATTTATTGAAATCCATTTTTTGGAAACATCTATGGATTTAATTTAATATTAAATTCTAAAAAATGTATGAATTGAATTTTATAAAATTAAATCTAACTATTTTATGAGCATATTTAATATTATATACAAACATCACCATAATTTTATTAATAATGTATATAAAAATATCAATAAAATAATTGATGTGGAAAAAATTATAAGTGTAAAAGGGAGTAACCTTATAGGTAATGAGTATAAAATGTTTAGAAAATGATTATTTGGATTGTTCTGAGATTTAAAATAAAATTTATATCATAAAATCCAATATTTTTTAATTCTCTTGGAACATGGAATTAATGTGTATTCCCATTATTTAATATTTTTGGGTGTTTTCAAGAATTAACCTCGTCATTTATGAAATGGAACCCAACTCCTCTCTTTTACACACATTCTAAACCCATTGATTTAGAAAAAACCATTCCAAATCACTTCCATACCTCCCTCACCTCATCCCGGAATACTTTTTTGATCATAAATCCCATCTTTTATGTCATTAGATATAATTTAAATTAGGGGGTACAATGAAATGTTAACATACATAATAATTATCTTTGTATGTGTTCAATAACTTAAAAATAATGATCCCTAATTTTATCCATTTCAATAAATCATTTGATATAGGAGAAACCAAGTAAACAAACCACGTAAGGGGATTTATGATGATTTCCCATGTGGCATTCTAATATTAATGGAAGTAGGATTCATGAACTAAATGACAATATATTCTCATTTAACTCATGTATTTAATATAATCATGATATAGTAATAACAACCAACTCCTTCCAAGAAATTTAATGTTGAAATTGATACATTTATGGATTAATGGCCCCAAACATTATGTGGAAATTCTCATAATTTTAAAATATAAAAATATATCAAATCCAATGAAATGATATGATACTTCCTTAAAATATACTAGAAAGAGAATCTTTTATAGTATTTTTTTCTAATAGAGGGATAAGATGATAAATGGTGGACATTGAAAAAAAATTATGTCTGAATAAAGGATCAATGAAATGAAATGGAAGGATTTTTTGAAAAAAAGTCCAGATTTTTCTTATCATACACTCTATCATAATATTGAGAGGGATTAAATTAGCCCCATGTAATGGTATTATGTATCTATCTGGGTATAGAAATAATAAATCACATTAGATTCACTACATGACACCAAATATTTTTATCTCTATCTTAAAGTGAAAATCATTTATCTTCAGAAGAAATAAACCCAAATCTATGAAAATATCATGAAAATTGAGACATTGAAGCAGTGTGATATTTTTTATGATCCCTCAAAGTGGATATGAGGATTAATAATTCTAGAAGTTCTTATCGAGATAATATTTTGAAAAAAGAGTTTAATTCTGAATATAATATAGATAAATATAATGGTGGATATCAATTTAAACCAAAAACATGTCAAAATTATAGAAAAGAAGATTTCTAGAAATAAAATGATTTCGTCCAAGGTGTTCATTTTGTGTGGTATATAAGGGAACTTAGCGAATAATTTCCAATTATAGATACCCATCAATGTCATGGATGAAGATAATTCTCAATCCAACCATTGTAATCATTAACATTATTACTACGATAAAGAAAATAGTTATCATGTGAACGAATTTCACATGCCAAGTGTTTTAATTGTAAAACCAATTACAATAACCACCGATTCCTATGGATTAAGTGTGAACATATGTCATCACAACTACATAGGTGCGTGAAGGTTATTAATTCATGGTATCTAGGCTATTAATTCCTTTAATAATATAAAACACATGTTTTCATTCTAGTTATACACATTCTATTATTTCATGAAACATACCTAGAACTAATCAATCACCACCTGAAAACAAGGTTAGTTCACTGTGGAGAATGAATGGGTGGATTATAGAATCTCAATCATATAAATACTCTACAATCTATATTAAAAAAATGATCATCCCATCAAACCGTGTGATACATGCTATATAATAATTTTATTAAATTATATCAATGTATTAGTTTTAATTTATATAGATCTATCATAAAATTATGATAGAATTAAAAAACACAGTGTACCATGAACCTTCATCTTAATATATAAAATTCAAAGTATTATACTCAGTCGTAAACTGTATATTCATCTAAAAATATTTATTATTACTTTATTAATATAAATATCTAGAAAACAATGTTTGATATTATTTAGATGATCAATCTTGAATATATTACTATCTTGAGGGATTAAAAAGAATTATTTTCTAAAGATTATTTTTTTCCATATTTTTGTAATTGAGGTTGAATATTCAATCATGATTATACCATATTCGTTAAAAATATCAAATACTCTATATAGAGTAAACATTATTTTAAATGAGTGAAAAAAGAGGTTTATGTGTATTTGGAGAATTGTTTTATATGTACGAGTGGATTGCCATGGGGTAAACCTGTCCTCTTTATAAAAAAATTAGTGTTCTATCCATCTCTACTATGATGGTTGTGATCTCAATAAATTCATGATAAAGAACTAGTATCCCCTACTATGTTTATACTACTTGTTATATCAACAATGTGTATCCAAATATTTCACACAATAGACCTTCAATTAGGATACCACCAATTAAGTTATAAGTATGAATATATTCCCAAAACTTCATTTCATAAAATTTACAGAAACAATGGGTTCATTCCTTTGGATTTCAGATTCATTAATTCTCCATCTATTATTATGGAAAAAATGAATAGAGTCTTGATATATTACATAAAAAAATTGGTAGTATTTATTGAATATATATTGATAAAATACAAAATAATAGATAATTATTTAGATCATTTTAATACTATGATAAAGTTATTGGTAATTAGAGTCTATATAAACATTAAAGTAAATGTGAGGTTTGGAAGAGAAAAGTATCATTATTGGGGATCATTATCACCTGTAAAGGGATATATATGGAACCTTATAAGAAAAAGGCTATCAAATAGTGTCCTAGTAAAATATATATAATTTAGATGCCTAGGTTCATTGGACTACGTAGGTATTAACAAAGATTTTTTTTACAAACGTTTTGTGATTTTAAAACCCACTAAGAATGTTATCAAGAAAGGGAATAGTTTTTTCTTGATCTAGTAAATTTGAAGATACATTTAAGGAGACAAATATGTGGCTTATCAGTACATGAGTAATCATTCTACCCTCAAGTGTAGAACAAATTCTAGTATATAGTGACACTCAAAAGATTATTTTTGAATTTATACTGATCAAGAATGTTCAAGTGTTTTCATACACCTCAAGGTTTTCAAATGGTCAAGAATAAAACCATCAATAATATAATCAAGAGATAGATACAAAGATATTATAATGTATGATCCTGAGACATTATCTATAAAGGGAGATATGTGAGTTAAATGTGGATCCTAAGAGTCCAAAATAAATATTCACTCTGAAGGAATATAACATTAACCATCCAATATTTTTATAGATGGCTGAAGACTATTCATAATCAATCATTTACCATAACAGGATGAAAAAAATGTGGCAGATTCTCTAAGTAGAAAGTATCCTGAAATTTTACCAATTATGAGATTTTTAATGGACCTAATCATCTTATAATTGTGAAGTATTGATATAGGAGTAATAAAATTATACACATCCTACCTTGATCAAAAAGCATTACAACCATCTATTCACGAGGGAATTGATGAGGCATAAAAAGATTATGAGATGATACACAAAATGTAATGAATGTAACAAAGTACAACCTTATGAAAGATATAGTTATAATATTTTGAACTTGTATACGAAACAAATAAAAGGTAGAGTTGTAGATAGAGATTCTAGTTAATGAAAATTAATCATCATTCACTAATTATTTAATAATATACAATATGTGTTGAGAATTGATAAAAAACTTTTAAGATAATAGGGAATTTGTTTCATAGGGCATGGTATGTAAAAAAAAATTAAGAAAGAATTAAAAAGGTATAAAGAAATCATGAAAAACTTGTGAATAATTTATTGGGAATTGGAAATCAAAAACATGTATTTCATTATCGGAATCCCCAAGACACCAAAAAAATAATTTTAAAAGGGTGGTATACATTTTCCTTATAATGTTGTCACATTTAATTAACATCTATATAGATACCCAATATTAACATACAAGGATATTAAATAATTTTACATAAATATTCATTATATATTAAAATTAAATGCTCATGGATATTAAATGTTTGGTTTCCTTAGAATAATGTATTTATTTATTCTAATTTTGTATAACGTTTCCTACATATTCTATAATGATCTTCCTCCATAGTAAAAATAATTTAGACCACTCATCATAACATGGGGAAAGGAGACATAAGAAATGACTGATAGCATATGTTTTGTATTGGTAAAAAAATAAATTGGAATGCATAATCATTATGTTAAGGGTTTTTAGAACATGATAATAACATTTATAATTAATACACTACATAACAAACATCATCTAAATCAGTCATTCAATTGATATTGTAACTTTAGAAGCCATACATTATTAGTGTGATAAATCATAATAAATCCAATATGAACCCCAATCTCGTGAAATATATGTATGGATCCATTATAATTATATAAAACCATTTCATTTGTCAAATTTAACTACCAAAACATTCATCATAGTGGATAAGAACATGCCTATGTCCCATATTGGATCAAGATGAACATGTTTCCCATTGTGGGTCAGGACACACATATTTCCTATTATGGATCAGAACACACCTATTTCCCATTTTGTACTAGGGCACAATTGTTTCCCATTATGGATTAGAAAACACCAATTTCCCATTGTTGATCAATAACATTGAGTTATTTTCCATCATAATTTGAATAGATATATAAATATTTTCCCAATTCATTAGAGAGAAAAAATAGTCCCACCAATCCCACGATGAAATCATATATATTTGTTAAATATGATAATAAAACCTTAATCATATCATTGCCAATAAAAATTTTATGGGTTTCATAAAACACCTATAATAAATCATCACATGAAATGGGTATCATAAATATTTAATTATAAAATTTCCTATATAAAAGACATATGTTTCATAATCATTTCCTCCTATAATAACCTATCAAAGGAAGTATACTTTATTATAATTTTATAAGGTTTAAACCAAGGAAAAAGAAACATGTTTTGTAAAAAAAAGTCATCTTAAACTGAAACCATTAAAACAGTAAATATTAATGGTGTACTTAAGAAATATCCCTAGTGATGCGTAAACTATATCAAATTAAATCATCTTAGTTGGATAATTATTTTAAATGAATACTTAGAGCATTTCATTAAGAAAATAATATTTCTTTGAACATTATTTTTAAATTCCAACGACATCATCAAAACCCTTTTCATGGAAAACAAAAATTAAATCACATAGAAGAATATTTAAAAAAAATTAGAACCATTCATGAGGTAAATATTCATTCCTCTTTCAAAAACACTTTCTAAAAATAATTAAACTTGTTTTCCATGAAAATAACTATGAAAACATAAAATTGAATCATGAAAACTTTTAAAAAAAATTATTTGAAAACATATTATAAAAATTATAAATTAATATTTCAAAAAAATTAGAAAACTTTTAATTTTATAAAATCATTGAAAACATATAAATAAAACATTGAAAACATTTTCAAAACCTTTTCATTGAAAATAGATTTGAAATCATATAATGGGTTCTTGAAAACAATTTAAAAATATTTTTATATTAAAACCACTTAAAAATTATATTTAAATATTATTATGAAAAAAAATCAATATAATATAGTTATACTATAAAACAAATCATCATGGAAATGATGGTCCTGATAGCTGGTAAATTATTACATGTTGATCATTCCTTTTGAACAATAAAATGTTTAGAAAAGAGCATTGATCAAAAAAGTTGGGAATATTACTTTTAAAACTAATTTTATAATGGACCAAACATGGGTAAAAATTAATTCTAAAAAAATTGATTGATTATATACCATTTTAAAAATCTTTTTATAATACATGATTTTGAAGAAAAATAGATTTTGACTGATTAGTGAAATAATGTGAGAACTTTTTATTTGTAGTTTCCAAATTATCTTAAGTAATAAATAGTGGAAAAATTATACCATTAGATGAATATATCATGAATTAACATATTAAATTTAAATTCAATAGAAATATTTAGAGGTGGATTAAAATATATTTTGAATTGAATCATAATAAAAAACAACATTGATAAACAATAAGATTACAAAAATAAACTACTACCAATTTGGTAACATTGAATCATAATCCCAATATGATAATACCATTATATGAGGCTCAAAATATCATTAAAATAATAATATTAATAATAAAAATTCCAAATTATCTATTATAAATCTTATAAAATAATATAGGTTCATAAAATAACTTGTGTCTCAATGAAGTCAATGAGAGACGAAAATACCTCGCTAATTTTTTTTCATTCAAATCCTAAAACCCATGAATTATATAACATTGGAGGGATATGTTAATACCCATAAATTTAGGTATAATAATCATATAATACATTAATGGTCAGAATAATCAACATGAAAATGTAAATGGACGTGAATTTGGGACAAGTCTAGCAGAAATAAAAGTGAGATTAGAAAAAACATACGTTAAGTATTTTATTTATTTGTGAACATTATATCATCATGTATAATAAATATATGTTTATTATCAATATTAAAAACATATTATATATCATACCATATTTAATTTTATTATGACATTATATTACCCATTTAGTAAAAATGTCATGTAAATATTATGTTGTATATAATAAACGCTCTATTTTTTGTATATGTTTTGACTTATTATTATTGATCATATTATTTAGATTAAGATTTAAATATTTCCTGAATGTATAAAATGATAAAGTTATAATATAAATTAATTATATTATTATTGATACTATTATATAAATTATATAAATAGAAATTGAAAAATAATATATATGGAGACTTTAGGCCATACGTAAGAAAGAACATTGTTTCCATTTTCATTCCATATTGAATGAAATAATTTAAAAGATATATATTTATATATATATATATATTATAATTAATTTAGAATAGTAATCTCATATATATCATATATTTTTACAAAAACCATCATTAAAACATTTCATGTAATGTTTTAACTAAATATATTGCTTTGAGGAGGAGGCAGTCCACAAGTCTACAAATAAAGTTATCATACTCCCAAAATATATAAAACATGAATGTATGTGTTATATACTAATTAAATAAGCATACATAAATCGTAAATATTATATATATAATATTAATAAAGTATTTCCTTAGTTATTCAAATACATTTTAGGTGGTAATTGAATAACCAGCAATATCGATTTATGATGCGGTAGTCCACCATACATAAGAATAGTGATTGCATATACTATTTTATGAATGTGTGTGTTAGTGTAGGTTAAAGCATTAACTTATTAAAAATTATCATTTTATTTTTAATAATTACATTATTATATAATAATTGAATAATAATAATTTATTCAATGGATAATGAAAACAATGAAAAGTGCTTATTTATGATACTACCTCATCTTTGGGAAATCTCATTTGGTTTTCACAAAAGGACTAAATTGGTTTAATTTATGCCTAAAGTGAGTCTTATACAATTATAATGATAATTCTTAGAGATTATTTGTAAATGGTTTGGATGATATAAATGGTATGAGAGGTTTGTATAAGTTAGGTGGTATGTTCCCTTATATAGTGGATGAGGAGTGGTTTTCTTATAAATATAAAAAGGTAAACACTAT
The DNA here is from genome assembly GCA_963277665.1 of Viscum album. Lineage (NCBI taxonomy): Eukaryota > Viridiplantae > Streptophyta > Magnoliopsida > Santalales > Viscaceae > Viscum > Viscum album. Next base: position 413,262,032 of record OY728136.1, read on the forward strand.
TGATAGGTATACCTTATGTTATGTGCCTCAAATATATTTCAATTTTATATTCAAGTGTGGATATTGTATCAATACTAAAAAAAATTTCTTTATAATTCTAGTTATGGTATTTCCCCTCTTATGTTAATATTTAATAGTAATGTAAACATGTTTTTACCTTAATCACTATAAATAATTATAATTACATTCACCAATATTTTTAGAAAAAAACTATATATAACTATGAGTTTCCAATTCGAGTTTAACAAAAAAATTTCCCGAGCTAGTTGGAAATATGCCCTCAAGAACACCTCCCTATATTCCAGGGGGTGTAGACTTACAGTGAGGGCCTGTAAAGTCAGTCCTGAAAAGACTATACCATATTTTATCAGAATAAAACACCAATAAAGCGGAAAAATAACGTACTGTGTAAAAATATAAATAATCAGAACAATACCATGCCATATTATATCCAAAAGAAGAAATTTCAATACTCAAGTTAAAGGTAAAACATTACATGATAATTAAAATGTCATGTTTCTACAATGAAACTCAATGTAAAGACACAATGTCTCACAAGAGGGTCCGGAACTCCGTCTGATTCCCACTCCCATGATTCTTTCCAGAACACCAACCTATCCAAGATCCATTCCCTTATCATATCCTATATCAACAAATTCTATCTGGGTGTCAATCAGGAAGCCCAAATAGGAAGTGTGCACAACTTATTAGGAAACCACTGTCATATTCAAAAAGAACTCGAGTCAAAATACAGTGTATGAAATATTGTGAATCAATTAATAAAATGAATAATTTAAACACATATCACAATGTAATTTTATCTTTTATCATCATCTTAAGACCAATTTAAATTCATGATTTCATTTTGAATAATTATTCAATATTATCATTCGTTTGGTGTTGAACGTCATGTCAGGAACCCAAAATATCATTAAGTATAGGTCTCCATTCCTACCACTCCATATGTCACATATCGTAGGTTTCGTGCCAATCACCCCAAAATCTCAACATTGGATTATTATTGTCGATGAAATTTGTGTCCATGTCCCAATTTCTAATTGGTCTAGAACTCAATGTCTTGGACCGCATAAATATAAGACATTTAATCATTCATTAATTCACTAGAATATCAACATCATTCCATTACTAAACCAATGATTATTTAAACATTTAATATTCCATTATTTAACTCAACAATTTACTAATAACATTACCCATTAATTAATTCATCATTTATTTAATCAATCAACACAATTATCACTCCATAATTAATTGGTCACAATTAAAAATCCATAAAAAATATAAAAAATTTCATAATTAATTCTCGTAATTATTTTTCATTGATCAACATTACGGGATATAATCAACTATCACAATGAATTATATTACATATCAAAACATCATTTCATAATTTATTTAACCAAATTAATTTTCTTAACACAATAAAATCAACATATCAATTAAAATATATCAAATCATAACCAATCTCTAGAACAATTATCTATTTGGGAAACACCCCTTTATTTTTTTCGTGGTTCAATTATAAATTAATCACCAAGGAAAATCAAAAGTCAATTCCACATTCTTAAATACTTGAGTTTAGTAATTTAATTATCAATGGAAGATATAAAATTCATAAACTGACATTCAAATATTAAATTCACGAATATGTGAGTTTTTTTAGAAAACCTATCTCGGTATATTGATAGATGTTAACCCCAAGGAAATCCCCAAAATCTGAGTGGTACACTTTTGTTAATCAAGCTTTGGATCTAAAGACATAAATTAAAATTCCAATTAAAGGAATTAATATCTAGAAAAATTGATCAAGATAAAAAATTCTCAAACAAGATCTAAACTCATTGTTTTAGATCTGTTGGAAAGGTAGAGATCTCCCACGGAAAAATCAATGAATTATAGAGGAAATAATAAGGGGAACAATGAGATGAAATCCACTTACAATGAAGAATGTGGATCTTAAATCGGGGATTTCGATCTGATATAAATATGTTTAGATCACCTAGGAATCCTCAATAAGATTCTGGTTTCACCTAGAATTTGTTAATGTCGATCCAAGGTTTAAATATGAGAGTCATAGGGGGGTTTTGTGGTTTTAAAATAGATTTTTTGAAAAAAATACTATTGCCTGCACAGTTTCCTAGGTAGGGGAACATGGTTAGAGAAGACTATGAGGAAACATTGCGTTCCTATCTATCCATGTTTTCAGGGTTTCCATAGTTTTATCGCTTGGCTTGTCAAACCATGCACAAATAGTTTAGACCTCTCTATGTGGTTTTGTGTTCATGTCATGGTCTAGTTGCACAGTTTGTTAAATAATGAAAAAATATTTCATAGCCCACTGTCCGATATATTTCCATATAAGTTCACCCTAATTCAACCAAAACCACTACTCCAAATCAAAACTAGTTAAAACCATCAAAATCTAACTTAAAATTCTCCCAAGATACTCCATAAAAGGAATAGATCTTACAATCACCACACCTTAAAATATCTCATCATCGAGATTCACTCCCAGAATTATCTAAAATTCCTAGCCCAAAATATTGGGACATTGATCACTCATTTATACTTACTATTCCAATGTTTCCTCTTGAAAACTTCCATGTTTCCATAACAATGAAAATAATGGATCAGTCTTTCCCCATAACACATTCTCACTATGATCCAACACATGAATCAGATGCTCCTAAAAAGATACATCTATCATGAGGTCATCCTCTTCCACATCAATCACAAGTGAAGGGTCACGGTGATACCACTATAGTTGTGACACATGGAAAATGTTATGAAAGCACTAAATTTCTATTGAAGGGCTAATCTGTACACTACTAGCCCAATTCTCTCCAGCACCTCAAACGGTCCTAAAAACCCTGGTGCCAAATTTTCTTGCCTACATGTCATATGGTGACCCAATCTATCATCATATGACTTCTACCTACTCTTAGACATAGCTATTCATTTATGAATCAGCTGCACCTTCTCTGATCTCTTGAATGAGACTCAATCCCCACAACCTAGAATCACCTCTCTCAAACCAACATTGCAGTGATATACAAGGTGTACTATAATGATCCTCATATAGATCTATCTATATGTACTCCTAATAACTATTATTATAAGAAAACTCCACTATAGCCATGTGATTCTCCCAAGAACCACTGAAGTCATGAACAAATGCTAGCAGTTTTTCCTTTAACAATTGTATTATGTGCTCTGACATCCCATTTGTCTAGGGTAAAAGTCAAAACCTAAAAAACCTATGGACCGAGTGCCTTCTGTAAGCCCTTCCAGATGTATGAAGTAAACTGTGAATCACGATCTGAAACTAGAGTTTGTGGAACCCCATGCAAATTAACTATCTATCTTTCATACAATTCTCCCTACTGTTCTAGTGTAACGATTTCCCTGAATGGTATGAAATGTGTTATCTTCATTAGTCAATCCACAATGACCCAAAATAGAATCATTCTTCGCAATAGTCTTTTGAAGTCCAAAAAATAAATCCATAGAGACATCATCCAACTTCTTTTATAGAATATTTGACGGCTACAATAAGATTCAAGGTCATTGATTCTCTTCCTTCACCAAATGACAGGTGAAACATACTGTTATGGACATTTCATATTCTTTTTTCATCTCTGGCCTCCATAACTATCTCCATAGTTCACAGTACATTTTTTTCATCCTAGGATGTACCACCGACTTTAAGGAATGAAATTATCGCATGAGTTTCACTCACTTAATTGTAGGCACAACAATCATAATTTTTCACTTTGATGATCTCAACCCCATATATTAACCAGTATGAATGTTTTTCCCAACTAGGAAGGCATTCATTTATGGATAAAAACTCTGGAGCCTCATACTTCCTATCCTTAATCCATCTAAAGACTATAGCCTCCACTATTACATAAACCATAGGCATCCTCTCTTGACTCTCTCGAACAACCATATGAATTTCAGCCAAAAAAGGCATCATCTTCCACTCTACACTCGAATCATATACCAACTGAGTCTGAGTATTCCTACTCAAGGAATTAACCTCAATATTCATCTTTCCAGGTTAATATACATTTCAAAATCAAAGTACGATGTATACTAAATCTATCTTCATTGTCATTGATTCGATTCATGCTATGAAAATATATAATTCATGATTTTTCTATCAATAAAGACTGTAAAATTTTCTCCCAAAATATAGTGTCTCCATCACCTAAGAGCTTAAACCACTACTGCCAACTCAATTTCATGTATAGGATAATTCTATTCATGTGGCCTCAACTACTATGACCTTTGAGCAACGAATTGATCCTTTTTCATCAACACAGCTCTGAGTGTAATCCCAGAAGTTTCACAATACTCTGTGTACTCCTCACACGAATTAGGTATGATCAAAATTGGTGTAGATGTCAAGCGATTATTTAACTTCAGGTAATCATTTTTGAGTGATTATTTCAAATGAAACATTACCCATTTCACTAGAAAACATGAATGCAGTGCTACCAATTGGGAATAGTCGATGACAACCCGTTGATAATAACTACATAATCCTGAAAACCATCATATATCAGAAACATTCATCAGATTCTCTCAACAAATCACATCATTCACTTTTTATGGGTCCACTACCAAACCTTCTCCCAAGATGATATGCCTCAATAAGTTTACATTGTCAATACAATATTAACATTTAGATTTCTTGGCATATAAAAGATGTTCTATCATTATACCCTGGACGATTTTAAGATGTTGGGAATGATCTTCATGTGTCTTATAGTACACCATGATGTATTCCAGAAACACCACCACAAAATGATCTAAGTAGGAATGGAAGATCCAATTAATCAAGGCCATAAATTATAGTGGATCATTTGTCAACCCAAATGGTCTAACAAAAAACACATAATGGAAATTCCTTCTTTTGAAAGAAGATCTTGGTATATCATTGGTTCAAAAACTAACTTGATGATACCTAGATCATTGATCAATATTTGAGAATACACAAGCCCCCTTTAGATATTCAAACTTATCATCGATATAAAAGAAGAGTATATCCGTTCTTTACAATAATTTTATTCAACTTACGCTAATCGAAAAAAAATCGTAAACTCATGCCAGCCTTCTTTGTAAACCAAACAAGTGATACCCAAGGAAACGTACATTGATGGATAAACCCTTTATCCTCCGACTCCTCCAACTACATTTTGAGATCTTTAAGATCAGCAAGTTCCATTTTTTAAGGTGTAATAATTATCATCTCGGTCCCTAACATGGGATCAATCCTATATTTTAAACCTTTTTTAGGTGGAAACACTAAAAATTCTTTAGGAAAGGAATCCTAAAAGAGTTATTCTAATGGTGGAAGGACATATTTCATACCACTACAATCATCCATCAAATGACTAGCAATATGGGATATGAGCTCGCCCAATTTCTATGTAATTGGCTTAACTAGATTTCATTGATATCTCATTTTCCACAAAGAACAAACTCATCACCCTTAGGTGATACATAGATAAATCTCATGTGTTTACAATCTGTGTGGGCTCAGTATGCGACTAGACAGTACATAACCATAATCAGGTTGAAGCCCATTATATCAAGGACATCGATATCCCCAATAAAATGATACTCTCCAATCTCTAAAAATAATCCCTTGAATAAACAAATATCATTAGTTTGTGTTCCTAACAGTGTGCAAATATTCATCACCCTGCTTATAAACTCCACCTCCCGGCTCAATCCATTAACAATATTTTTAAATATAAAGGAATGAAAAATGATCCAGTATAATATAGGACCATATCAAAAGTACAATCAACTATAATAGAACCTATCACTATTAATAGATCTAGCTCACTCTCCATGAGTGTTGTCAACACTAAATTTAACTGTATTACACCACTTCCAGTTGGTGTCATAAGACTTCCTTGAGTAGAACCACTATAAATATACAGATTCTCATCCCCTAAAGAACCATGTCCGCCACATCTTCCTCTTATGACCAAATTATTCATACTTCCAAACCTATGTGGTGTAGAATACCCTCTTCCCACACTTTGACTCTGAGTAGTAGCTCCCTCTGCACCAACTTGCTGCTTTATCATACAGAACTACTATAGGTCCCCCGCCATGCCACAAAACAGGAACACCACTGGTGTTTGAGGACAATATGTATGATAGAGTCCATGCCTACATCACTGGTTTCAATGAACATGAGTATGATATGGTGAAACTATTACTCATGGATTCCATCCTACTTTTCTACTATCCTGACTAAGGTTCTAGTAATTTTGATTCCTCCTCTTAGATGGTACACTCCCTGATCATCCAGTGAAAGCTGTTTATCTTGTATAAGAATCCTCCATCAGGTTCCATTCATAAATGAGATCCTTATTAACCACATATGAGAATTTCATCAGCCTAAAAATATTTTACTAGGACTTAATTTCACAAAGAAGTCCATACTAAATTTTTTTTCTAATAAAGCCTCAACTACAACCAAATATGGAGAAAAATCATTAAATCTATGAAACGTTTAGAATAATCCATTATGGATATGCTTTCTTGGGTCAGTTGTATAAATTATGATTCCTTCACTTGTCTCATTGTCACTTGATAGAAGTGTTCCACAAACTTCTCTAAAATATACTCCCATTACATCTTATCAGTCTATCAAGATCTTACATGAACATCCCACCAGCGCTTCGCTGAACCCCATAGCATATAGGAAGACAAATTTTCCCTCATCCAAGATTTATTCTTCAAATAATCATGTATCGTCTCTATGGAATCAATCCGAAATCCGATCTTTTAGGTCCACACTCTCTAGTAAAATATGGAGGGTGTTGCAGCTGAAATTCCCTTTTCAAATCAGGAATGATTTTCATAACCTTCCAGTTGCCTCTCTCCATGAATTTCATGAAACGAGCAATGTTATCTTAGAAATGTTCCCCTTCCTCCTCATATATCACCAATGGTGCCTCAAGCTCCCTATTTAGATATTCATTCTAGGGATTACCCATCAGTCTCACCCTCAATAAGAGTCATGGATACATATCTATACTATTCCAAACATGCATCTTGGGTATTATATCACAACATTATAGAATTTACATAATAGGATAAACTAACACAACAATCATTAGAAAGTCCTTTTCCCCCTTTTTCTAGCCACACAACAAACAATGAGTCCTTATGAGTACCCTTGACCATCGAACTCCTAGGTCCTAGTTAACAAGGGTACACACATTCTTTTTTAATAATTCAACCATTAATCAATCATGTTATCTCAAATTAATTAATTCAACAATTAATTAACTGATAATACTCTTTTAATAAATCTTGTTTCTTATTAGAAACCCATATATTCTCATTTTGAATCATTATTTCAATCTCACAACAAGGATAAATAGTTCATTTTGAACAACTTACCCACAACCCCATTCCAACGAGTTCCTAGAATGATGCAGGTCACAATATCCTTGAGTGACTTTAATGATGTATACAGACTCAAGTATCGTGTCACATTAGGACATGAATCAAAATTCCACAACATTTAAAAAAATATCCCACCACACCACAAGTGTATCACCCAAGGTTAAATAATATACAACTGTAACATTAAACAACAATCCCAACAGTCCCACCCTATGTACTAAGTCTTTCCCCTGTATATGGGTTTTCAACTCCCATAAATGAGATCACTTTGAAGCCTTGAATCTTCATTGTTTCCTATCTAGCGTTCCCAAAATAGTAAAACAACAGAATAAAAATGAGTTGAAAATTTTCCTCTTATTCCACATTGTGACATCCCGACCCGGGTTCCACTAAATGGTTCCACAAGATGGTTGACCACATGCCCTCAAGTGCACATCCTCATACTCCTAAGGATGCCAACTAGAAGTGGGGGTCTAGTATACCATAATTAGGAAGACTATAATCTATTTGTCATAATAGAACTCCAACAGAAGAAAATAATAATAATGAAGTTCATAATATTATAAATAACGAGAAAAATGCAATGTCTTATGATATCTCAAACATGAATATATAAAACTCAACTGAAAGGTAAAACATGCTATGACAATGAAAATGTCAAGTGTATCCATTGAATATCAGTGTAAATACAAAAACAATTCCATGTGGGTCCCAAAATATGTCTGTTTCCCCTCCCATGATTCAGTCCCAAACAGAAACATATCCTTGGGTCTTTCAATTATCCTTTCCTGCAACAATAATGTCTACTCTGGTTCCGATCGGGTGGCCAAAATTGGGTGTGAGTATAACTCATTAGGCGACAACCAATGGTGTATAAATCATGTCCAATCCAATGATAGTGTATTCCTTTTTATGAATCAATAAATACAATGAATAATTTAAACAGTTATCACATTGCCATTTATTTTAATCATCACATTAGGATTATTTTTAATTCATGTTTTCTATTTGAATCATCATTCATTATTATCATTTTTTGGTGTTGAAAGTTATTTCAAGAACCCTAAATCTCAATGACTATTGGTATCCTTTCCTATCACTCCATATCTCATTTAGTGTAGGTGATCATGCCTAACACATCATAATCTCGATATTGGATTACTATTGTGGAGGAACACCATGTCCATGTCCGAACTTATAATTTGTTTAGAATTCCATGTCTATCCCCACAAAAATCTCAGCTATTTAATGGTTCATTAATTCAAAATTATTATCCACATCATTCCATTACTACTCCAACTATTATTTAAACATTTAAAATTCCATTAGTTAACTCATAAATTAATTAAGAACATAACCCATTTTTTATATTCATCAATTAATTATTCAATAAAACAAATTTCCATTCAATAAATAATTCTTCAAAATTTATAATCGAGATCAAATCTCAAATTTCAATAAATAATTCTAACAATTATTTTTTTAATCAACATTGTGGTACATAACCAATTTTTATAATTAATTATCTTACATAGCCAAAAAAAATTACATAATTAATTTCCCACAATTAATTATCTTAACACAATCAATTAAATATGTAAATTACAATATCTCCACACATTACCAATCCCAAAAAAAATAATCTATTTGTCCAATGCCCTTTTTCTGTTCCATGATTCAATTTTCAAATAGTAGCCGTGGAAAATCAAGAGTCAATTCCCCAATCATAACTACTCTCATTTAGGAATTAAATTATCAAGGTAAGACTGAAAATCCATAAACTCAAATTCACATATAAAATTCATGAATATAAGAGTTTCAGTTTTGACCACCTACCTAACTTTATTGATGGAATTTAGCCCACTAGAAATCCCAAAAATATGAGCATCACAATTTCATCGATCAAGCTTCAGAAATAAATCCCTAAACAAAATTTATGATTAAAAGAAAAAGATCATGAAAAAAATGATATCGATATCAAATAATATGTTTAATACCATGGAAATAGTAGAGATATTCCATCAAGGTATCAAGGAATGTTAGTTGAAAGAATTGGAGATGCTATGGGATGAAATAATATTTATATGAAGAGAGATGATCTTTAATATGAGCCTTCAATATCAAAGAATGATGTTCATATCACAGTGGAATCCATCCGAATGTCTCTAATATCACCTAGAATTTGTCAAGCTCGAGACATGGTCGTAATAATAGAGTATCGAGGGGTTTTGGTGCGTTTAAAATAGTTTTGGGGAATAAAAACACCATACGTACTGTTTCCTGGATAGGTTTGTAGGGTTATGGAAAACAATGAACCAAGTGTGTGGACCTCACTGTCTGGGATTTTATGGTGGGAATGTTTTGGTCGCAGAGTTTTTCATACTGTTCCCTCACCGTGTTTACCACAATGTCCAGCTTTTTAGTCTTGTCATGGTTTAGTCGCACAATTTATCAAACCGTGCTCAAACCATTCACATCCCACTGTCATTTAATTTTCCTTAAATGTTCACCCAAACTCACCCCAATACAAAAATCTAAATCAAAGTACATAAATGATGCAAAAATTACATGAAAATGTTCCTGATATTTCTCCCTAAAAGTTTGGGATCATATATTAACTAACAATAAATTATAATCTATGAAGTTTGAAAATATGGAATCCATTTTTCCAGTTTATTAACATAGAATTGGTAGAAATTAATTTACAAACAATCATGAAGACTTGATGTAATAGTGAGTTTTTAATGTAAAAATGGTCAAAATATTGATATGTTTTTAAAACCCATTTCAATGTGAAATTTAGTCTGATGACATAAATCTTATTAATGGAATTAAAATATACATAAATAATATTTAATAAATATATAAATGATTATTAAATTATATAAATAAATGTGATGAAAATTCTATTTCCAATTATTATTCAGTGATTATGACAGTTTATTAAAAAATGCAATTTTTAGAAAAATAACAAAAAATAACCCAAATAATTTTTTATTTTCTGAGTTCAAAAGTGAATTTTATATTTCGAAAAAAAACTAATACTGTTTAAAAAGTTGAATATATGATAGATGTTTCATTTAAAGGCTGTAAAATTAACTTTTAGAAAATTACATCCTTTTAATCATATAATTGTATTTAATCATATCTTATACCAATAAAAACTACTTCATGAGTGATACATACATTTATTAAATATATAATAAATAAATTTTATTAATTAAATTCAAAAGAATTTTTTTTAAATTTATTGTTTTAAAATATTTTTTGCACATACAAAAATATTTTGCCTATAAAATGGACTTCTTTATTTTCAAATATTTCTTACCTTAATTTTAAAATAATTGATAACAATATAATAATTTTAAATAAATTTTAAATCATATATTCTAAATTCATTTAATCTTATTCATATAATCCATTTGAATGAGTGGCTGATAAATAAAATAATGTTTTAATAACAATATTAACATTATATTTTAGTTCGATAAAACTCAATCTTGCGTGCATCAAATGAAATAAAAGGATATTATAAATATGTGTAACATAAGACTAACAGAGTTTTTTGTATACTAAAATCTAGTATAAGTGTTTTTTTATTTTAAGATCAAAATAGTTTTACATGAAATGAATTCCAGGATGTGTGATTTTGTATAACACATGTTATATTTAGTTATGTGTGAAATGATGAATATTCAAAAGATTAGATTAATTTAAAAAAATTGAAAAAAATTAGGTGTGTTACATTATATCCTTTTAAAATTAATTTCATCATTGAAACAAATTTGGGATATCAATGGATTAAAATATGAATATTTTTTTCATAGAACCCAATATCATAAAAATGAATACTAAAACATACTTTAAAATTATAATTTTAAGACCATAATGGTTAGATGAGGTTATTCATTACTATGTTTCACCATATGTGAACATGTGTTGGGGGTGATGATTAGGCTCAGATTAAAAGCATAAATAACCATAAAACATGATTGAGTTCATTGATCATAAGCTTGTGATTGGTCAATTTAATGTTAAGGTCCTCATAACCATAAACTTGTTATGATTTATAAGACAATCGCTTCAACATAAAATAATCTATTTGGATAAATATTTTTAAATAATTTTTTCCTTGAGTTTAGTAATTATATTAATTTATAATAACATAATTAAATATACTTATATTATTCTATTCCTTTTCATATTCACAATAACCCTCTTTGGTTGTGCCTTTCCTAATTTCCACTTTATTATTTACATCGAGGAATGAAGAAGTGTTTTTCATTCTTGAAGTAATAATAAGTGATGATATCCACACATATAATGATAAGGATTTCCAGATTTCATTAGTCATCATCATAGAAAAATTGTTTGAATAGTTTATACAATATTCGTAAATCCATATATAACGAGATAATACATTAACCACTAAACCCTCATAAGAAGATTAATATAAACATTCCATAAAGTGTTAACTATGTACCTCATCTAAGAAACTCATAATCTTAATCATTAGAATGAAGATCATCGGATTTCTTAAAGTCAGTTCATTGCTGATCTCCTATATATCAAAAATTTATTCCTAGTTGTCATTGAATTTTTTTAATACCATTGATCATATATTTTTAGGAACAAGTTTATAATCCAATGTACGTTAAAACCTTTAGTAAAAAATCATTCTTCTTTATTCCATTTTTTTTAAATATTCATTAAATCTAATAAGTTCTTCACATTATCAATGACAACATAGAAATATTTTTTGGAAAATTATAAATCAGATAAAATGTTTTCTGTATAATCCAATTTACTATATCTATCCTAATCATCTTTTAATCCAAGAGTAATGTAATTTTCTCAATATTAGAAACGCATTTGGGCCACATTCCATTATTCTAAAAATATATTTTATATTTCATCATCACAGTACTATTTATTTTTTAAAATAATAAATTTAAACAACATATTTAATGATATTTATAACTTAATTCATGATTTACTAAAAATATACAATTCAATCATCCATCATTATTATCAAATCATGACATAGGTTTCATCATCTAATTATTTAACACCCCTTTCATGGAATATGAAATATGAATAATATAATAAGCTCACTAAACTAAATTTTAGTCATAAATGTTATGTTATTGTAAAAAATATTCTTATATCATATGAACCTTTCACATGTCTAACATGGAGGGATATTTCATCATTTTTTATGAATATTCAACACATTACAAATGTACAATCCCACAGACCATAATAGTTTAGTGTATTTGTAAACAAGGATTGATTTTATATAATTTAAAAAAATATCTTCATCATATCACATAGATATCTTCCCCTTTAGTAATCCTATATTACACCATTAGCCATAAACTAGTGAATGAAAAAAAAAACAAAGATCTATGCTTCTCAGTAAGGTTAAACAAGGACACATGAAATGAAATCATGATAATATGTGTGTGATAACATTATAATAGAATTTTATTATCACACCCCAAATATCAGTGATCATACCTTTGAGTCATGGAATAAATATTGGAAATTTGTAAGACATGAATAATTTGGGTGATAAATCATCATTAATAAAGTATTAACAATATGATCATGTAATATAAGTGGTTAACCAAAATAAATATAAGGAAAAAATAATTATTCTATGTTATCTACAAAGAACATAAACATAGTGTATTGGAAAGAACCAATTTCCCATTTTAGATTATGATTCACCTGTTTTCTATTATGGATCACGACACAGCTGCTTCCCATTGTTGATAAAGACATGAATTTTTACCATTTGGGATAAGTGCACACATATTTCCAAATGTGGATCAAGAATTTATACTTGTTTCTAATCAATGAACCATGAGATATAAATCATTACCTAATTCATTAGAGGGAGATATAGTTCTCATCCACTACATAGTAAAATCTTACATATATTTCTCATAAAGTAATACAACATTCATTATATCAAGAATCATTATATGAGATGTGTTCTGAGGCTCAGGTGTGTATAGGTGGGATGTGGTGTGGTATATTCAGTAGATGTGAGATCGCTATTACATTTTCTTATGGGTTGTGACAAGATCTAATTAGTGGTATAGTGTTGTGAAATACCCTATCCTCTATTTCAATTAAAATATATTATATTACTTTTCTTGAATTATTTGGTGAGTTTTCTTGGTGAAATTTTCATGGTTAGTATGCCTTTTTAGTTTTTGTTTGGTTATGTAGTATTCTTAGAGGTTCATTAGTATGCTTCATTCACATGTTCATGAGAGAAAATTGTTTTCCTTATGAGTAAGCTTTTATGTTCACCGTATGTATATAAAATATTTTTTATGTTTATAGGAGGATTTCTTGTATCGTGTTGGACCTCAACATCTAGCATCCATGATAGTTGTTGTGTCTCTACTTTAGCTTTAATTTTGGGAATTTACTACTAGCACTTTTGTATATGGTCTATTTATACATTCTTGTAGGATGAATTTGGTTTATCTATTTTATTAAGTCTTGATTTGTTTGTGGATGATTCATTTTATCCTCTGATCTTGTTTTCTTATAAAAGATAATGCCTCCCATAATGTGTTATTTTTACACCATTGATTCTAGTCAATAACCCATGTCCAACTAGATTATTGATTCAGTAGTCATTATAACTCATTCATTATTTCTATCCCATAAGGGGTATATTTTGATGGATTAGGTTCGGATAGAATGGTATAATATGTGATAATTGAGAGATAGGATGGTATTTAGAGTTAGTAATTATGAGTATTTCATGGTATGATCTAGAAATAGAGACAATTGACTATGGTTTTTGAGATTGGACTGGGAGACCAGTTAGGAAAAGGTATTTTAGCCCCCCCCCCCACTTCCCCCCCCTGGGATCCAGTTAATTGACTCTATGATTATTGAATGGCTAATTGATACATCCCTAATTATTTTGTAGATACATAGGTATTGTACAATAATAATATTGTATTCTATTCTTATTTGAAATTTAGAATTTTCATAATGTTTAAATGGAAAAAAATAAATAAAACGTCTTAAAATGGATTGTAAATGGAAATTCATACCACTATGGCTTAGAAAATCCATGTTTTCCTTGGATCTATGGATGATGTTTGTCATTTGGGAGTGTCTCAGAATGTTTAGCTTTAGAAGGCTGATGCAGTTTAATTCCATAGTATTGATCCATTATAGGAGGATTATTAGTGGTAGAAGACATTGAAAACTTTTCCACAATAGGCTTTTGGAATGTACAATGGAAGTGTTTCATATGTGTAGATAGAGTGATGGATGGATGCACTTGAGATCGATTTTAGTTTGATCAAGTCCCTAATGAAGTAATGGATCACTTTCAATGTTAGTAAGATGTAAGGATATTCAAATTAGTGGTGGAATATTTTTCAAAGATAGTGGAAGGAGGCTTATTTTTTGTGGGTTTACTTCGAGAATATGTTTTGAGATGTGTTCCTTTCATCAAAACTGTTCTTTATAGAGAGGATTTAGCTTATTACCCTTATGTATGGGAGAATGTTTTCATGATAACTGGGAATCCGGTCCAAGTACCATCTATATAATTTTTCAAATATTATTTTAGATGATGATTCTCATCAGAGGAATCTTTTTAAGGTACTATATCATTCAATCGAGTATGCAGTTACTCCGTTTACATTTATGACGTTCTAAATGTTCAAAAGAAGGCAGTGGTTGTAAAAAAAATGCACTTGTGATGATGTAAAAAGATAGAGGGGATCCAAAAAGGTTCTTATAGGTGTAGAGTTGTTAGTGGAAGGTATTTGACAACATGAACCTTGAGGCTTCGATCGATAGGGATTCGACTTAATCAACTTCAATTCTTTCCTTTTGGTACTGGTGGTATCGATGTCTTTTTGTGTGTATTTCTACCAATGTGTTTTGTTTTTGGGTTCATGGAAACTGCCAGAGTTAGTGCCAATTGGAGCTTTGAGATATGATTGGTGGAGGTTAACATGTTCAATTCTATCACTAAATTTATTTTCCTATAAGGTTGATTCAGTAGGAACAGAATCATTCTTATTCTCCCCTGAGGGGAGATGGAGAATGAAGAGAATGACCTCAAAATATTCCTCATATTTATGGATACAGACCTGAGTATGGCTGTGGATGTGGTAATCAGTATATAGGTAGAGGAGTTGGGTGTGGATAGTTACACATAGTGGAGGAAGATATTATAGAGGGTCTAGAGTTTGTCAGAGGTACAATTAGTTTTGTAATTCTCTTTTCTGCACCTTTATTAAATCAATACCTTCACACCCATTTGTTTCACACTCTCTATCCCATGCTCTGGAAATAGAAATATATGGACTTCTAGTTACTATGGTGTTGACTTCACCAATAGGATTCCAGTCCAGCTTTTTTTATGTGTTCCATGGGTGTGGACTGATGATGGGACTGCATCCGTCCAATGGAGATATTTTATTTATACTGAGGCATCCATATGATTTAATCCTCTATATCTACTGGTTGTATTTTGTATGTTCTATTATCAACTATTTCTATAAGAGAGTCATATTTTCATAGGTGGATTGACATCAAGTTGTTTTTTTATTGGTGATCAGGGTTTTGAGGTGGAATGTCGGTCTATGGATCCCCTTAATTAAATTTTGACTATATTGTTGATAGAATCAATTTATGTTGGGAGATTGGATGTTTCGAGTGTGATTAGAGAGTTCCAATATGTTTTCCCCTGAGGGGTGGTGATTCCAACCACTATATGTGATGTGGAGATCGAGACAGACGTATATCTTGGTGATTCTTTAATTTTTATGGATCCTTAACAAATACAACCCTCTATATGGCATGATTTGAGGAGTCAGATAGATGTTATGATGTATCAGTGATTTATCCGGCCTAGTTTTTCATTGTGGGGTGTTACAATATTGTTCTCTAAGAGGGATTATGGTGGGCTGAGGTTTTGTATGGGCTATTAATGGTATAATCAGGTGACTGTGAATATATGTTACCATATTCAAAGAAGATACAATATTTTTTACTAGATGAGAGGGGCATGAAGGATTTCTCATATTGAACTACATTATAGATATCACCAATTGGGGGTGATGGAGGGTGATATTCCGGAGATTGCATTAAAATGTTTGTATGGTAACATTGAGTTTGTATTCATTCAATTATGTGTTACAAATGCACTACCATGTTCATGGAGATTATTAAATCTATTTTATGTGTGTTCATAGATCTGTTCTTTCTCATATTCACTGATGATGTATTAATCTACTCGAATTGAGAGGAAGAACACATTGATCATCTCATAAATGGCATGCATGTACATCATCACCACTGGCTCTATGGAATTACTTACACATGTAAGATATGGACATGATAGGTTTATTTCCTTGGGCATTTAGTGTATCAGTAGGGTTTGGAATTAGACCAATCAATAGTTGAAGTAGTTATTTCATAGGACTAACCCAATAATGTGGAATAACTTCATAGTTTTCTTAGTTTAATAAGATAGTATTTGTGGGTTGAACTTTATTTTTCTATATTTTTATCTCTATGGATAGATTTTAATTTTAAATACCATGGTTTTTATAGATTCATCACTGCTATACAATATTTGGGTACCTAAATTGGGTTCTAGTCAGAGCTACAGTTCTATAACTAGCACAGGTTTGTTTGTTGTTTGAGATTCATTGTGATTATTCCCTTAATGGATTAGAAGTAATCTTTTTTTAGTAATAGTAATTTATATATTATCAGTCCTAGAAATTATACCCCTATGAAATTAAATATTCCACCAATGATATTAAAATAGTTTTAGTTGTTTTTGTGCTGAAGTAGTGGAATCATTATCTAATTGGTCAGAACTTTTTTGTCTTAATAGATCATAAGACTTTCAGGAAAGAATTTTTTCAGTGTGATATGAACTTTAATAAGAGAAGGTGGATTATGATTCTATTTTATTTTTATTATGAGATCTCATACACCTCAAAAAGTGGAATTATTAGGTCTCTTCAATGAGAAGGAAGTCGTGGAAGGGTGTTTTCAAGAGTCTATAGATTCATGAAGATAAATGGGGGATTTTCGTCCTTACCCCTAAATAAAAGGATGGATAGAGGTAGATGATATTTGTCACAGAAAAATCTTCAGTCTTATATAATGTATTAGGTATAAGAGTATCACTAGAGAGACTTAGTGGTAAAGCTATTTTATGTTTTTATTGGCCCTGGTGATGCTGCATAGGGATGTTCATCTGATATTTAGAAACATATGATGTTTCCTAGAAGGAAATTATTTCTTGTATAAATGCATGATGGTTTCCTTTTTTTATTTTCATACATCACCCTTGGTGGTATACAACAAAATTTATATTATGCACCAGGGCATGAGGATGTAATTTTGGTGGCTCGATATGAAGTGGTAAGTGGCAATGTTGTTGGAGAAGTGAATTTTTTTTATTATAGGTAAATGTCATGCATAATGATCTTGGTGGTTTTTTTCATCCCTTAGGTGTTCCAAAGTTCAAATAGTGTGACATCAGGATGGATTTCATCATAGGGTTATCCAGAACTATGGTAGGTTGTGATTCTATCTAGGTGGTATGTGATCTGTTGATGAAATTATTCCACTTCACCGTGATAAGGGATTCATACATAGTGAATTTCATAGATAAGAGTAATGTGGATGATTTGGGTGAGGTTGTATAGAGTTCTGTGGTCTATTATCTTGGATCTTAAATCATGATTTACTTCATGATTTTTGAGAGGACTGTAGTGGGATTTTAGGACACAATTACCCTTAGGTATATATTTCCACCGACATACAAATTAGTATATGGAACTAACTATCCATACATTAGAGGATATGTTGTGGCATTATTCTTGATGGTTTTTGGGTCTTTGATAAGGCACATTCATTGGTATATTTTTCTCATAATAATAGTAATCTCAAATACATTGGAATGTCTACATTTTTGGCTTTGTATTGGTGACCATGCCTATCTCCATTGTAATGGATAGTGGTTAAGGAGACAACCTGTCTTGTTCTTTATGTGGTGTAGAGCATCCTAGAAAATTTTCATGTTGTTCATGAGGTGGTGAATATAGAACATGATCCTAGGATGTGTTATGCATATCATAGAAGGAGACCCTTGGAGTTTGGGTTTGGGGACCATATTTTACTGAATGTTTTTCCTCGACATGGGATGTAGAGGTTTGATCTAGGGTGTATAGATTAGCCAATTTTTTGGGGCCATTTTTGGTGTAGTTGAAGTTGGCAAGGTGGCGTATCGATTGGAATAGCTACTATGTTTGGAGAAATTCCACTCTTTCTTCAACATATCTCAGCTCCATTAGTATTTTCATAATGAATCTCATGCCATAGACTACATAGAGTTGGATATAAAGATAGAAATGATGTTTTAGAGAATCCAGTAGGGATCTAGTATATGAAAAATAATGAGTTTTATGGATTTAATATTTCATTTTTTGTGATTTTTGGAGGCATGATATCCTAGAGGAGTTCACATGGGAGTGACAAACATTGATGCATTCTAGGTACACCAATTTTTTTTTGTGTTTTTATGTTCATTGTTTCTCATCATGATGTAATTTTTGAACCTTGTTTTATGAAATGGTATTCTTTCCTTGATTTGTAATGAGTGTGGTGTGATGTTTGAAAATGTATTGACATATGAGAAGGGGTCCTAATTTATAATCAAAACCCATTAACTACGATGCAATTTAACATAAGCGGTAAATATATTTCATCCTAGATTAGATAATATATTGACATGGGTGATATAATTCCCTAATTTACATGTTTGGTGTTGTGTAGTTAATTTGTTGTACCATATTTTGGTTGGAGAAGAATGGAGGTTTTGGGGGTAGTTCAGCGGTAGGTAGTTATTGGATGGCGTGTTAGGGTGGTAGTATCATTTTAGGTATCATGAGATCCTAGAAAGGTATCTCATGGGGTGTCTTTTTGGAGACCATTCCTTCTAGGGTTGGCTTCAGATTCTCTGGGGTGAGAATATTTTGATTGGTATCTAATGCAATAGTTCGTTCTTTAACAGTCCTTCACATTTACAGATTTTGTTTTTCGATGTATTTAAAGGATAGAGGGAGGAATTATGGATAATTTTGGTTTATAAAACATGGATTTAGTGATATTTCATGATTCATAAAAATTTTACATGATGTGAATTGTCATTTAATGACATTTATTATATCTAGGTTTAAAAAAATAAAAATATTAATGGGTGAAATATTTTTATTTGAAAAAACTGAACCACCAAAATTACATGATGTGAAATGGGATTACATGCCATCTAATACAATGACACCGTGATGATTTAATATTATTTTTGGATATGTTCTCATTCTTTAGGTTTTGGGTTTTATACACTAATTTTTTGTCATTTCTTAGGTGTCTTGAGGTGTTCTTAAACCACAATTCATCAATTTTTGATCAGTTATTCTCGATGGTTCTTTGTTTATGATCCTTGGTTGATCTTTGGTGAGTTCTCCTCTCTTTCATGACCATATCCTTTTGCTCTTCATCAAATTTATTCTATTTTGGTGTAGTTTGGTTTTGTTTGTCATTATGGGATATATTTTTACGATCATAGGGTTTGGCGTAGGTAGATCCATGGTTCCTTGTGGTCTGTCTATTTTTTTGGGTGTCCTTCTTCCCCCTGATGTGCGTAGTGGGTTAGAAAAGTTTCTTTGAGGTAGGAATCACCTTATTTCTCTTTATTCTGTGTATTTAAGAAGGGATATGAGTTATTTTTTTTATTATGGTTATTCATGTTTAATGAATCATACATAATCGGATAATCAATATTGAATTGGTAAAGGGGTTTGATCTTCATGATTTTACAGCATTAAATTATTTTTGATATTGTGGATTGTACATGATTGAATCCCCACCGAAATTTTTTCCTTTAGGGTATTTTATTACTTAATATATATATTGGGACTATTTTAATAATAATTATATAAAAATAAATGTGTTTGGTTGGGAGATTGAAATGATTTTTTGGTTTGATATATTTTGTTATGCATTTAGAGGTGGAATCAAAAGTGACTATCTAGTGAGTTGGATGGATTTTTTGAAACCATTGGTTGTGACTGGGTTTTAGAAAATATTTATATATAATTGTGTATTCTTGTGAAGTATATACACACCCCCACTCACATTGATAACTATGTTTCAAACACCTACATAGTCACGTGGGAAGTGTCATTCCTAACATCCAGGTGCGAGGTTAGATGGTCAGCCACATTCTTTTTTCTAATCCCTCTTCCTTGAATGTAAGGTATTGTATAAGATATGATGTACTTAGGTCTTCTATTGAATTATATGGTGGTTTTAGTATCTCAGGTTTCTTTGGGATGAGTTATTATGTCTTATCGTATGTTTCATTGGGATTAGTCGTGATGCGGTGTCCTATGGGTCTTTGGATTGAGTTGCGATGTGGAATTCCCAGTGTCATAGGGGGTGATATGCGATGTGATCTGATTTGATGTGAGTCCCAGGTATGTTGAAGTGGGTTGTATTTTAAGACCTGGTCTGTGTTTGGTGGGGGGTTCTTTATTGAGCATAATGTGTGTGTGAGCGGGACGTGATGTGGTATAACTAAAAGAGGTGGGAGTGCCATGATGTTTTCTATTGGATTGTGAGAGTGGATAATCATTATGAAAGTGGTGTCAGGTACCCAATAATTGATTTTAATTAATATATTTTATATTACATGGATTGTGTTATTTGGTGAGTGTGCCATTATGATATTTTTATAATTAGTATTGTGGGTTATGATTTTTTTTTCAGTTCTGTTGTTTTCTCATAGGTGTAATTTTATGATTTTATCATTTATTCATGAAAGATAGTAATTTTCCTAATTACTATAACTGAATGATCATCGTACATATATTAATTTTTTTTATGTTTCTTATAGGATTTCATGAATCATTGTGTACCTTTCAATGTCAAAATTATGACAGTCGTTGTTTCACTACATTAGTTATACATTCAGTTATTTACATTGGAGAATTTTATTGTATTAGTTATATTTTAACATGCACAAAGGATAGTTCAGGTTTCTATTTTATATTATCTCTTGGAGTTTATTGGATGATTCATTCTATCCCCTAAGCTAGTTTTCTTATAATGGGTAATTCCTCTAATATTGTGATATTTCTATCCCCTTGGTGCAAGTCGCAAACCTGGGACTTACTAGAGGCGGGACATGAGGGTTATCATCTCCCTTTAATCATTCCCAAACTAGGATGGTGATCCTTAATGGTAAGCTTTAATGATGTTTTGTATTTCATTTAAAGGGAGTAGTGTGTCCTCATGTGTTTATAAAATGGAAAACAACGTTTGATATCATATATGAAATGCAACACTTATCACAAATGAACTGTGATTATTTAAGTACAACCACTGTAATATAGTAGTTATATTAATATTTATGAATATGAGTGACTATTCTATTTAATATATATATATATATTTATTTATTTATATTCTAACATTATAAATTATTAAGAAATAATAACTCATTTATTTAATAAATAATTTTTTTTTTCAAAAACTATGTTTTCTTAATAAATGTTTATGTTGTTTTTATGGGAAAATAATATAATTTTTTGGGAAAACGTCTAAATTTTATTTTTTTAATATGAATTCCATTTTATGAATTCTACGTGTTAATATAAATATAGAATTATATTTTGGAATGTTTTTGAAAATAATTTTTTTGGTGAATAGTGAAAAATACAGATTTTTTAAAAATTTCTATTTCTCCTTAATAAATTATCAAATTTAAATGAATCAAAATTATTTTAAATAGATTTTAAAAAAAATTTATATTTTAATTTAAAAAAATTTAAAACAATTTACGATGATTAATTCTTATTTATATCAGACTTTAATAAAAGTTTATTTGTAGGCTTTAAACCAATATTTTCAGAAAAACAATTTAAAATTTAATAATGTTTTCCTATTTTAAGTAATTAATATATCCAATAATAAAGATTAATTTAAATTAAACATAGAAATTATATATCTATAAATATTAATTTTAATAAATATAATTATGTTTACATATCATATTTTCATTAAATATCATCTTATGTATGAGAAATGTATTTCTTGAAAAAATGTTTTCTGAACACCTCTATATGTTTATATTTAAATATAGTTATTCAAAATCAATGAATTTAATTTCATTAAATTGATATTATATTTTAAATAATGATAATTTATATTTTATAATAAATTTAATATAATTTTATATCAATATAAAATATAAAATTACTAATTTATATTTATCCTTTAAAAAAACTAATATGATAAAAGTAAGAAACCATAGATGTAAAGGGGATAATTTTATTAAAACAATTGATAATTTTTTATGTAATATGTTTTTATATTTCATTTCTATAAATTAATCAATTTTTATAAAAAACATTTAGGTACATGACATGAGAGGGAGCTCCCATTATTGAACAGTTCTAGGTATTTACTAGAATAAAAAATTCCTCTTTTATAAAATAAAACCTCATAATGTCTACTATACAGACATACGAAACACATGGGATAATACAATACCTATGGAAAAAATCCAAAAATTTATCCCCTTGTCTATTAATCATTTTTTTCACAATAAATACAATATATTAAGTCTTTAGGTATAATTTTAAATAGGTGGTCTACATTAATTATAACATTCATAACTGAGAATATTTTCTATATCTCATCATATGCTCCACCAAGTTATAGTAAATACAGAACATATAATAAAATAATAATCTAAAATATAATAATATATTATTATGAAATGGTAATAACCTAAATCCATATCAACTTAAATCAAATTGGAAACAAAAACATTGTTCATATGTAAGGTAAAATATCTCCTTGCCAAACAATGTAATTCATTATCCTTTATTTACCCTCATGGATGTTAATGAAGATGTATGTAATTAATATTTATGATATTAAATAAATATTACTAAGATCATAATATTAATAAGTCATATAATTTCTTACCAAATAATCTCTTGAAAATGATAGTAGTGTTCGTGTGTAGTTTGGGATATGGCCGCATGAAGTGATGTGATTCTTTTTCAATTAGAGAATTAAATGGTTGGTATGTATAAGTGTATTTAATGTAATAATATGGTATTTAAGATATTATTATAATTTTTTATGATTAAATAACAGCTACCATCTATCCATCATGATCACTAAAAAATAGAATATATATAAAACCTACCCTTTCCATAATTGTAATGTAGTTTTATTTTTATAAACATCCTTAATGAATAATTTTAAACGAAAAATAGATGCATAATGATGTTATTTATCTCATTTTCATTATTATAGAGATTATTAATTATTAATATCCATGAAAATTATACAAATTCTTATGTGATTTTTTATATATGAGAAATCCTTCGAAAAAATGATCAAAAATAACCTAAATGACTATGTCATTTGTTATGAATAATAAATTTATAAAATAAACAGTTGAATGATTTTAAAATTGGTTTCTATTCATGTAAATAATTATCATAATATTATTATTTATGAATCAAATTAACATAACTAATGATACATGATCAATTTTCGGGATCCCTCTAAACCACACATTCCTTTAAGGTATTAATACGTTAATGCTAACTGACATTATATATCTTAGTATTAATAAGGAATGAATATAAATTTTATATATATATATGTATCTATAAAATATACATTCCTAATTATCATTCTATTTTATAGGGTAAAAATATTTTTATGACCATTTCTAAAATACCTAATTTTATAATTCACTTTTGATTATGTTTTGAGATAAGATTATGAAACCAATTTAATTTCAATGGGATTTCTTATGATTATGACTTATAACTGATTCCATTTTTCAAAATAATTTTACTTCAACAAAACGAAGTGAGTTTTTTATCCCCATAATTATATATCCCTCCAATAAATTGGGTGATGTTTTCATATCTGGACCATCATATATGGGATTAGAGAGTGAAGCTAATACATTATGGGACTATGACCATAATGTGATTTTGCCTCATAAATCCCGAATTTATTATTTATATTTCATGTTTTAAATTAATTCCACATTTAAAATGTTACTATGATCATTTGATATCAAGAACACTATATTATTATTCCATATTATTACTCACAGACCTCCTCATTTATGATATCATGGGATATCATAGACCGTCATATAATCTCTCCTTATCATGTTTACTCTATTAATTGGGTTTTAGATCACTGCATTATATCATGTATTCCTTAGGACATACAATGCACTTTTTGAGCTCCAATATAATTTAAGAGAACATTAGGGAGAATAAAATTAATATGTCTTTTTCATGTGTTGGTAGATGTATTATGAACTAGTCTTGTATTGATACCAATAATTTCAGAAACTTATTTATATCAATATATATTTATGTAAAGAATAATGCAATAATATTTGTCAAAATGGTTTTGGTTTTTATAAATATCAACATATCTATACGGATGAGAAGAGATGTTGATAGAAGATAGACATGAATGGTTAATCAATTTGAAGAAGGATGTAAAAATTTATTCAGGAATTTTTTTTAATGGGCTGACATTTAGAACAAGCACTATGAATAAAAATATTTTGAATAAGATAAGTAGATTACCTACAGACAACTATGTATTTATGGTTTCAAGAATATGATGTTGAGTGAAGATAGACATGCATGTCTATAACTTGTGGGTCTCCTTCCATCGTGTAGTGTGTGAATAGAAATAATGGTAGAGTACCTTGGTAAAATACTAATCCAACTCAATCCCTTTTAAGGGCAGCGAGACATGGTGTGGAGTAGACAAAACCTATTGTATCCATCTAATAATTTCATGCTCCTCAAACCATCTCAATATGGTTGAACCAAGTAATATATTACTGTTTCATATATATTTTAGATTACTATTCTAATTGAAAAAATTGGGAATGTTTGACTGAAATAAATTCAGTGGAATAATGTTGCAACCCATTAGAGAACAAGATAAAAATAAGAAAAACTATCAAAAAAATATTTAAAACACACTACTACCCCCTCCCCATAGACTTCGAGTGTCTTGATAGCATTACAAGTGTATCATAAAAATAAGTTATGTATGTTTTATCAACCAAAGAAGATGTTTTGGAATTTATTTATAAATGATGGATATATAGAATATATTTTTTATCTTACAGTTTTTAAGTTGTGAAAAAACTAAATTTGGTTATTCAGTTAAGATACTAGGTATGTTACCTTAGAGAATGTAGAAAAGGTTATTTTAATTCAAATATATGGTTTTATGCCTACTATAGGTATATAGGTTATTTATATTGATGAACTTATGAGGATATAACTCATGTGTGACATTCATGAATTAAATGTTATAGGATTTTAACTATGAAAAATTAACAATAGATATATCGACGAAGATGAAATACATCTATATGAAGTATTAATTCATGATGGAAACATGAAAATATGGTTTAGAGGAATCTTTAAATATTGATTCAAAATATCACATATCTAAATCAATGAATAATACATGAAAACCAATAAATACTCTAAAAAAAGATGGAACCAGAGAAAAGTTGAAAAATTATAATTCTTTTATTTTAACTTCTTCTTACCCTATTAAGGGAAAGAAATATATATATCTAAATATTAAGAGTTTATCCTAATGTTGAAAAGAATTTTTTTGATGAAGTAGATATAACATCATATTTTTATTAAAATATTTGTTTTTAATACTAGGAAGAAATACTATTTGGAATGAAATAGTAGAGTTAAGGGGTGTTTTCATGTTTTTATATATGATGTTAGGATATACGGAGCCTTCCAAATAAAATAGTATAAATTTTTGAGGTGACATTTTTGTTTGACATAAAAATTTAGGTATCTTAATTAGATATTAAATTATATTTTTCAAGAAAAATGAACTATTAAATTAGGGGAAACCCTTGTATATAATGGGTGTTAAATGAAAATAATTATTTTCTTCAATACTCTACTATAATAATGATAAATATATATGATATATGTTTCCCTATGAATAATTTTTATGGAAATTCTATATGATTTAGAGTATAATTGCATCATTGAATATGAATAGAGGATAAAATAATCAACTAAAAATATAAAAAATAATCAAATAGAACCTGAAAATTGTAAATGAAAATCATGGATGAAATATTTGAGAAATAATAACTCATTTAAAGAATCAAGAAGTGAGATGAAACATGTTGAAAATATTGTAATTAATTTCTCTTATAAGAAGGTAGCATATTGGTGCTTTCATTTTAGAAAATTTTTAGAATGTGATGATTATTTATGGTGAATCACACTATTGAAAATTTAAATATATGTTTTGGGAATCAGATAGCAAGAATTACAAGATTATAAAAACTATATCATATATTGGAAATGAATTATTGTCATTAATTAAAGTCACATGGAATTCCATTGATGTAATACATAATAATGGAATTTAATGGTGAGATCTATTAAAATTTTGACATATAAAAAGTGGTTAACAATGATATATGACTGTTACGATGGAAAAAAGTTAATTATTTGTCTTAAAAATAATGTGCTTGAAAATGGTAAAAAAAATTAAACAATATATATTACTCAAAATATCTTTCTTTTTATGAGATATAACAAGTATGTATGTGTAAAAAAACTGATTCAATTGATAATAGAGAAATTTAACCATAAAAAATGGATCCATCAATGAAATATGATATGTATCTCATGACCGTAAGGTATAATTCACATATAAAAGGTTTTACAAAAACTAATCTAAATAATAGGCACATACTAGTGATAGGTCCCCCCAATATGTTATAAATCCAAAAGAAATATTTATTAAAACTATAAACCATGAAGTAATTTTTTATGTGTAATCAATTAAATTAAGTAATTAAATTAAAAAATAATGAAAAATTAGTGGACTTATTTCAGATAATATATTTGTGTAATTGGTTTCAAAGAATATATATTAGTAGGAATGATAATGCATAAGATGGTAATAAGATATTTTACTAATGAAGATGATGAGATTGATGTTGTTCTTAATTTTATTTCCCTAAATTTTATAAATGTGAAAAGAATATTTGGAAGATAAGGGTCTGGTCCACAAAGATATAAATAAATCCATAATTTTAATAAATACATGTTAGACCTCTCACCTTATACCTTAATGTCTAATAATTGTTTTCAAAATTACCAAACATAGGTGGAGATATTATCCATGATGTAGTTATACTATAAAATAACATGAGGATACACTAATAGAAAGATCTCATTAGACACTTCATGATTTTATACTAACATTGGGGTCAACATAATTTGAAAATTTTATTTATTATCATGATTTTATAAGTGAAATAATATTAAACATGGCCCATCAAGAAGTGACAATATGCAATTTCATTACTCTTCAGTTAAAATTTAAATATTATGAAATTATATTATACCAGAGAATCAATAAATTGGATGAAAATAAGACTGAATAATATAAAAATACGGTTTCAATTAATAACATTATTCGATATTGTTATCTTTAATAATGTGGTCTAAATAGTATAATATGGCCATTATGTTACCATAATAGGAAAAACCCAACATTCAATGGATTGGGAGTAGAAGAAACATTGTAAATGAATTTTACATGTTTATTTAATTTACATGACTGATAAATTTATCTGTTACCTTCAACTTATAGGAAAATAAATTATATTTAAAAAATATATATTACTCTTATCCAGTGAAATTACCAAAATGAGAAACATGTATTGTTGAAAAAAGCTAAAATTGGGTTGACTAAGGAATGAATATGCATGGATGTTCAGTCTTACCCTAAAAATGGGGAATCCTAAAATTGTTTTAAATAATAGAGTTAAATATGTATCAGTTATAATAATTGGTATTAATTGATTAATAATTTATTGTGTTCTCATACTTGAGTATCCTCAGTCATATCTTTTATATAGTATAGTATGAAATTTTTGTTTGATTATAAGTTAGTATGTATTATATGAGTGAAATTATTTTGGTTATATGTTCATTAATGGAAATTAAATTGGTTATATGGGAATATTTAAGGATATTTGAAAAATAATCTTCATATATATAGACAACTATAATATGGTGTATAGGCTTTTTGTAGTTCCCAACTGTAATGTGGTAAATTTTTTCACTTAGGTTCTTAGTTTATGTGTAGATAAGGAAGATGGATTTGATTAAAAATTTTCATTGATAAGTTGTTATTAATTTGGGGAATTCAATCAAAAATATTTTATAAATGTGGACCTATCAAATTGTTATGTTCTCTTAAAAGAAGGGGGGGAACATAGAAATACTTTCCTCTATTCAAAAATGGGAATAAGTGTTCATCCCATTATTATTGAAGAGGATTTTAATCCCATAAACAATCACATATCTTTATAATTTTAAACATGTATTGATTTTATTAGAATTTCATTCATTGGATCTCATAAATTGTGGTGGTGTTGAAGTCAACAATAATATTGATTTATCCCCTTTTACTGGATTGGGAGTCAATAATGAATATCTATATAAATTAGGTGGAAACAATTGATGTTACAGAAATACAGGGTGAGAACCGAATATAATGTTCTTACTTCATGTGATGTTGTAATTCATTTGAAAAATTGAGTAATTTTGGAAAATTTAAGGTGGTATTTTATTCAAAAAATAAAATTATAGTGATTTTTGACACCACTATAGATATATGTGATTTATTTATTAATATAAGATAATTTAAAAAGAAATAATGATGGATTTTGAAATCATATTGGAGTTTTTCGAATGGATATAGAACTAGAATATAAAGAGTACAATTGGATTTTATTTTTTGAATAGTTATAAAATAATGATTGTATTTTATTCACCATTATATTGCACCCAAGGTTAAAACATGTCCATGATGAATGGAGTATATTAAAAATGAAAAATTATTATTTTACATACTAGATTTGTTGATAATTGAAAAATATGAAGGGGTGTGTGTGGTAGAACAAAATTATAGTCATATGATACTTGGTTTATTTCAAGGGATTATAAATGACTG
Source organism: Viscum album (assembly GCA_963277665.1). Classification (NCBI taxonomy): domain Eukaryota; kingdom Viridiplantae; phylum Streptophyta; class Magnoliopsida; order Santalales; family Viscaceae; genus Viscum; species Viscum album. The sequence goes on from OY728136.1 coordinate 413,291,663, forward strand.
TTGGAATTAATATTAGTAAATTTTATAAGTAATTCAAGAAATTTTGGTTGATAAGAATATTTTGAAGAATGGATAGGTCCCATAAAGGTACAAGTGTTTCTAAATAGAATAAACATCCATAATCACCAGTTTAGGTTTTATTCATGTTTGAAAATGAGTATTTTCAAAATGTATGAGATATTCAATGCTTCCACTGAACCTCCAAAAATGTGTGAGTATATACAAATTATGTGTAATTAGGTTCCCAACATAATTTTTAATGGTATTTCAACACATCAAATTTGAAATAAATGAAGAACATCGGTCTCTGGGGATAAGTACAAATGGGGTTGTATATGCATATATGTGATCTAATTTCATCATATGTTTCTTGTATCAGAACATATGTGATGTCCTAGAAATTTCTGTAAATGTTTTTTTGAATACATATGATTGACTTGACAATGTATGTTTTACATGGGTGTTATAAAAATTTCATAAATTATTCATTATAATTTTCCTCATTGAAATTATTGTTGAAATTTTTTGATATAATATAGGATATTATGAAAGGATTTCTACCCCCAAATTATTTATTCATGATATATTCACACATATTGAAAACAAATTATAACTTCTATGAGGGACTTGATTAATTCTAAATATTAAGAAATTATTTAAAACATATATATTAGTGGGATAAATAAATATATATTCCATATAAAAATATTGATATTAATTATGTGAATCTAAATTTGATTCACAAAGAATTATATAGTATATTTAGGGAGGCATTAGAACATGTGGGATCTCATGGATATAAAGGATATACTTCTTTATATTATAATAAAAAATTATTTTGAAATATAGGTTTCTATAGTCTACTTTTGTATATATAATTCATGTATTTATAATAGAGTATTTCATGTTTCACTTTAACAAGTGTTAATTATATTATTTATGAAAATTAAATATTTGTGAGAGTATAATGTTGTTTGAATAACTCTATATTGGAAATAAACTTAAATAAAATGGTTTTAAGATTTTTTTTAATATTCATACATTTCCTTAGAAACCATAAATGGTTATAGAATAATATAAAATGAATTATGATTTACAGATTTTCAAAATATGGAATTTTCATCTCATAGAATATCTATCATTTAGAAGAAATATAAATAATTACTTAAAGAGATACTTTTGAAGAAAATTCACATTACCTTTATTGTACATGAAAAAATAAATAGTATATGTTATTTCATATATACTAATATTTATAAGAATGGAAAATTAATTTTAGTAGATATAACCATTTTATACCTATATATTATTGTAAAGAGAAAGATGAATCATACACCTTATAGAAAAAAATTATTTAAATTTTAATAAGTTTACAATTCTAGTGATCGGATCATGGCATGAAGTTGGTTGACTCTTTAGAGTGTGTGAATATGTTGTTCCAGAATTAACATGTAAATATGAATATATTTTATTATGATATGTTCAAATCTCAAAATATAAATAGGTATATGTTAAGGTGGAAAAAGTGTATCTTCACATAATTGGTGATGAAAAAAATCTAATAATATGAATTTGAGGGAATATAGAACTATATGAACATATAATATCGTTTTACTACTATATATAATTCGGTAAAGGAGGAGGAGGTTAATTTTTTCTAGGATGATAAGTGACCCAGAACCTGACGTTGTAATGGATATGATCCTAATAATATTGATATCATAACCTCTTGTATGAATCCAACAAGTAACAACCAATGATTTTATAAGTGTAACATCAAGTACTCAAATGTATATGAAATGAAACATCAAATTTCGATGAAAAGGTAACATCTCTAAAAAATATGATATAATAATATTTAAATAAATTCAATCTCTTTGTTATTTTATCATTCACACAACTCCAGGTTTGAACATAACACAATACTCTAATAATATATTATTATTTAAAAATAAACATTATAACATGGTTGTTTAATTAATGGTAATGATTAATAGTAATAAAACTATGAATGTCATGTTTTAAACTTTTATAAAATATATATAATAGTTATTTATTTATTAGTTACTAAATATGAATAATTCAAAATAAATATAATTTTTTTTTAAATTTTTTTAAGTTTTCCCAATAGTGTATTAGCCAGTCTTTGGCCACACAATATAATATTATTTTTCCCTTTTTTATATATTTTATTTCAACAATTAAAACAATGAAATTAAAACATGCCTATAAAAATTATAATTTTGTTATTTTTCCATAATTTAATAAATATTTATAATTTTGGTGAATTTTAAAAAACAACTGATTTTAATGGAACCCTGCCTTTTCTTTTAAATTATTTTCAAGGAAATCAAATGATAAAAAAAGGCTTTAATGAAAAATTATTTCTATAATATTAACATTTCACTCATTTATTTCACTATAATAATTATCATATTTAATTCCAATATTAAATTTTTTATTATTTTGAATGTTTTCCATTCGAAACTCATTTTTTGACATATTTTGAGTTTTAATATAAAATTATATTCCTCCAATTATGTGAGTTTAATTTCAAAAACTAGAATCAATAATTTTAATTATAATTATATACACAATATTATAAGATCAAATTATTTATTATTATCAATAATTAATAGTGAAAACATTAAAAATTATTTACCATGCATAATGTAATAAAAAAATTACAGGGGATGTAAAACTAAAAAGATAAAGGATAAAATGAACTACAACATATATAATTCATAATTCATGGTCTTATTTAGACCTTATATCTTATGATGATAAAAATATTCTATTTTTAGACTCTTTTGGAATGATAAAACATTTGGTGTAATTCTATCATCTAAAAAAACATTAAGTGTGACCTCTCCCCAAAATATAAATAGCCACCCCTATCATCTCATTTACACACATTAAAAACATATTGTATCTAAATATACCTAACCAAAAACAACCATAATTTTTTCTCCTCATACTAACAAATTTTTATTAGTTTTTATTTAACCCTATGAAGGTTTTTGTGGAAAAATATATAAATATTATCTGAAAAAGAGTCATGATCTATAACCGAGAGTATGGAATTATATTATCTTCGATATCATTAATAGATTCATTTAAATATTATAAAATAACATAATTATCCTAAAAATATTTAGTTGATGATGTTATGGATTATAAACATAACTTCCTCCCTTAAATGAGAATTCAATCCATTGATCGTGTGTACGAAGATCTACTACATCGTAAACCCACGTAATTGTTTTCTATCACCACTTATCATGGAAAGATATAATTATTGATATATTTTTTATATTTTGTATTTATGATATTATTATTATAAAATAATTATAATATCATATATAACTTCTTACTATTCATTCCATAGTAAATTTGACAATGTCTTTCATGTGTACGGCAGACTACCACTTCATGAAGTTAAGTGATTCACTTTTCACAAAAAAAATTATATATAAGATAATAAAGGTTAATTTTAAATATATTTAATATATTAATAATATAAATATAATTATGAAAAAAATTATATAATTTATTTTAATACCATACCATCCATTAAATAAATGATATTTTTGTTTGTGAATATTGTGGACTATCGCATTGAAATTAGATTTGATGTGTTGTTCACCAAATCTATATATGAAAGAAAAGAAGGATAAATTTAATTAATATAAGTTAAATATATAAAATGATATTGATTCAAAAAAAATAATATATAATCCACTTTCTTAACATTTCACCCATAATAGAAATAATTATTCTACTTGTGCATATATATGATGCACCATCTCCAAGAAAATGTGGTTCATTCTCTATTTTTAAATTAAATATTGATAATTAATACAAATATAGTGAATAAAAATTAAATTTATAACTTTTATATCACTAATAATATTAAATAATTATATCATATGTTCAAGATCTTAATATTCACTATGAAATGTGTAGGATAATATAATTAAATTAACACCTGAAACAATAATGATAATAAAATATTATAAAAAATTAGGAAATAAGATGTCATAAAAATATCATATATTATGTTTTAGTTAATAATATGATTCAGTTATTAGTTAACAACATGTTCAGAATTACAATATTGGATGTTCTACAGAACTAAACTACTGGTAAGTGAAATGTATGGGGTTCTTAAATCAATTACAATGCATTGGGTTATGAAACTACATTTTGGATTATATTTAGATTTTTAAAGTCATTTTTTTCTAAATTATTATATATTTCCTCCTATAATTATTTTTAAATTATATTTTTTACTAAAAAATACCTAACTTATTTACTCTCACCTCAATGATAGATCATTCAAATGGATCTCTCTAGGAAACCCATTACATAGAGTTATGAACCATTTCTATATAACTTACATTATCTCTTTATTAATGTTATATAATGAATCTAAATTATATATATATATATTTCATTCACATATATACCTATATTATCCTCCCAACATTTTAGTTTTTAATTCATTCCTTTTGATTATTTTTGAAATACCTTCACCATGATATTTTCTTTTTTGTGATATAAAGAAGTATTATAAAACAACTAATCATTGTTTGGGTAATCATTATATTATTGCTGTTGATTAACTCCATTTCTTGGAACACATAGATCATGAACATGTTATGAGTGGTTTATACAGAAAAAACTTCAATGTATTGGGTAAATCCATAGTCTCCTAAGGAATCATGTATAGGATTAGGGAGTAATCCTTATCCATTATTGGACATTTTAAACAATATAATATTCTCTAAGAAATTATCCTTGCCTCATTTTTTCATCGTGATATATGTTTTTGCAACATTAAATATGATTTTATTCCCTAATAAAATAATGTTATTTTTGATATGTTTTTATATAGTTAATCATGATCCTTATCCTTTATGATACCATGTATTACCATTGACTAATATATTTTCCCATTATAGTTTTTTTCACATAAATTGTTTTTTAGGTAACCACTTTCTTTTTCTATTCCCATGATTATCCAATGTTGTTTTAAAATTTCAAATGAATTTTAGTAGGACAATATGTAGAATAAAATATCTATTCCATGTTTATTTTTTATTTTATTTAATATGAACCTAGTCTTCTAAATACTTCAGGATACTGTGATCCTCTTATTTTATTGATTGAATTTTTTTTAAGAATCATATAAAAATATATAAAAGGAATTGTTATCTAAAGATGGAATCAGGTGAATATTTTAATTTAAAATATTAACTAGTATGAAAAAATATTAGTGATATCCATTGTTATATGTATACAAATATGAAAATGTATGGAAAAATATCTAGGAATCATGGTGATGTATAATGAGAGTGGTTTATGAGAATTTAAATCCCTAGTTGTATCGTACATGTGATATTAGTTCTATAATAGATAAAAATATGGTTAATTACTCTGAAAAATCAAATTCAATCTTGAATCAATGATTATATGGCTGATGAATATGTTTTTTAAAATGCACCTAGACTGACACTTCTCAAGGATATTCTTTCCATATTAACAGATTTTATAAAACCCATCATGAAGTATTTGAATGGATGATGATCATAATTAATCTAGGTTTATTATATTATTTCTTTTATTGAAATGAATTTGTTCTGATTTATAAATAATAGAAATATTGTTTCATGAATATATTGTATGCCACTATGAATAATGTTACTCACATTGTGCTTTACAATATTAGTTAGTAGTATAAACTAGAAGGAACTACAATAAATTTGAATGTGATAACAAAGTATTGACAATAAAACAAATTGTATGTTGACTTGAGTAAATGATATTTTGAATATTCAAAATAATTTATTGTGATATATGATAAACAATATGGACTATACCTATCTATCATACTCACCAATGAAAATAATGATATAGTTCACTGAGAGTTATTTTGGTGAAGAACATGAAATATTGGAGATCTAGTGTAATATATTATATGAATTTGATAAGAATCATTCAAGGGAGTATATCAAAGGATCATGAAGATATTTTTTTTGTGAGAAAGAAGTGAGTAAAGTATGAAATTTTCGGGGGGAAATGAAATTTTTTTATAATTAATTGGATTAAATTAATGGTTTCCCTAAAAAATTAGAAATGGTTGATTGTTCTAAATATTGAATTAATTGGAATTATGAATATCAATTTCATAAGGGGGAAATCACAAGAAGATGATGAACAAAATTTTCCATTCATTGTTATTTCTATTCATGATGAAGAGAATATAGATTAGATAATAATATAATGAGGTATTATGTTATTAATGGATAAATCATATATAATTATTTAGGAATGAAGATGAAGGATTGAAATTTTTATAGAACATAATTCAAAAATTATGTGAATCATTATAGACATATATATAAAACATTATATATATAATTTTTTTCATTAATAAATTTCAGGAATGTATTTAATGGACTGTAAAAGTGACTTAATGTAAAGGTGATAATTTTTGGAAAACCCATAATTGAGGAAATTATAATCTAATAAATGTGACTAATTTTCTGGAAATAAATTTAATTTATAGAATCTAATTAATTTTTTTATAACAAATTAGTGGTTAAAAACGTTATGTGATGAATACTTATATTTTTTATCATGATAATAGTTTTTATGGGATTAATATATTTTCATTGTCAATTAGTAATACGATTATCACATAATAATTTCGTATATTTAAAAAAATTGATGACCCTTAAGTGGGGTGACATCCCATCACATCCAGAATTATTTTTTCTCTTGAACCCATATCCAATGTTTGATAAGGGTGAATCTCCTACCACTGGCTGATACGATGTACAAATTAGTATAATTATTGTAAAAAATATAGATTTATTTATAAATATTATGTTTATTTTGGGAAACATATTATGGAATTGTGTTATTTTATTTTGGGGTGACCAAATATATTTCAGGATAATTTTAATTAGAATGAAGAATATACTAACATATGGTCTATGGTAACAGATTATTTTTGATTAATTACATTTTTTAGAGAATTATGATAAAATTGAATGACATTACCTTTTAGGATAATGAATTATTTTATGATAAAGTTATTAATGTTATTTGGTATAAAATATTATTTATTTAATTATTGATCTACATTAAAGATTTAGTTTTATTGTTGTTTTTTTGAAATAAATATATTCATATTGATTTTTGATATTATTCAATTTTGTTTCTCAGCATTTTCTTTTTTAAAAATATAGGAGTAATATCTTTTTTCTCTTTTTTGGGTCTTATAGCCTGGTAAATGTTAATTTAACTTCTTTATTCAGAAAAAATTTATATTTTGTATCCATTTACATTGACTAAGAGGTAATTTTAAATTTGATAAAAGTAAAATGAAATGGTCAAATATTATTCATAATAAGAATAAGTGTCCAAGATGTGGATTTTCATGAGTTCAATTTCATGATAGAATAAAATCCCTCATCTCCTATAAAATGTTTCATAAAAAATAATTTTTTCCTATTATATTCATTTCTGATAAATCAATGGTCTTTTAACTCATCATATATTTTGGTTTTCATGGATTTTTAATTTTTTTAGAATCATTAAATTTCATATGATTGATGAAATATGTCATTATCTATCAATCTTTAGGACATAATATTCTCTTTAATGTTTTTGTTTTCGTTTCCCAAAAAATTTCTCCAAATTAGAAATATAATAATGTGTTATTCATGGTAACCATCACACGTCCCTTTATCTCTCAAAAAATGGATGTTTAATTAACCCTATTTATTATGTGGGATTCTAACAAATTTATTTTCAAATCTCAGACCCTTTATTACAAAAATCAATATTTAATTATGAAGAATTAATTTATTCAAGGGGAATAAATCTAAAATCCCCATGTTTTGAAAAGAGGATCAATTAATGGATTGTGTATATTAAATGCATCACACTTATTAGAAGATAATTTTACTCCTAAGTAGATTAATATATAATTATTTTTAAATAATTTTAATCTCTTTTATAGATTATGAGGTATGAGACACATAGTATACATAATATTCAATACTTTAAAAAAATATTATTACTTAAACATTATCATTAAAACCTAGATATTCATATATAGGGTATAAATATGAATACCTAAATTATAAATGTTCTATTTTACCCATGAGTTAAATAAATTTATTTTTCATGTATTTCCTATAAATAAAATAAGAACCATTTTAAATATAATGTAATTTTTTTCAGAATAAGAGTATTTTTTAGAAAGTCAGTAGACAAATCCTTTTTATAGATAATTTAGAATATGTGTTTTCCACTTTTATATAATTTATTTGATTAATATAAAATTATCTTTTAAATACACATGTCAAAGTTATCTCCTTTTTTATTGTTTGGAATTTTATGAAAAGAAATAATTTTTTATGGATAGTAAAAATAATGATTTTTATTGAAAATATTTCTTTATAATTAGAATTATTACAATGAAAATATATATTTTATAATAGTTTTAAATTAAAATTAGTTATATTATATTAAAATTTAATTAATTACAATTACTATTATACATTTGATATTTAATTCAAATATAATATATTTATAATATTTGAATGAATTTTTTTGAAAACCATTTTTCAACCATCCAGGGGGTTTATTTTAAATTAAATTTGGCCAAATATTTGAATTTTATATTTTTAAAATGGATTATATATAAATTATAATCATAATATTTATTATGAAAGTTGTTAAAAATAATTTTTAACTTAAACGGTAATGAAAATTAAAAATACTAGTCATTATGCTCAAGTTAAAAATAGGTTTACCTGGGGTTAAACTAAAAATATATGGGTTAAAATGACCGAAAAACATGTTAAATTTCTATTTATTATAATATATAGACATTTCCATTATAAGGTTCTTCAATGGTACATTATGATTCCTTTTTTTATGAGTGTAAGATGGGTGGAATTCATTAATTTCTAAATATCCAGGTTTATCCACCTGCTTCTAAAAATTCCCCACCATTTATTTTATCATTACACACATAAAAACCACATATATTTAGATAATAAAATCCAAATAAAATAACATAAATTCCTAGCCTCATCCTAGAATCTCTTTATGGGTCATAAATCTATTATAGTAATGCCTCTGGGTTAGACCAAAATTAGTTTTCTAAATAAGTGGTAACATCATTATTCAGACATTATATTTTATTTCTTCCTAAAACAACTATAAATATTATTATATTATCATAATATCATAAAAAATTATCATCCATTAAATTATTTTTTAGGGAATGACCTACATCTGTATCCTCCTCCCTTAAATCGTAAATGAAACAGTTGATCATGTGTACAATAGACTACCACCTCATGAAAAAACACATTTCATTTTCCATCACTAATTCTCACATATATATATATTGGTGTATCTAATTTTTTTTAGATATTTAAGATATAATTATACTTATGGAATTATATATTCAATTATATCTTCTCACAATCTATTACGTATAGATTGCGATGACATCAATCCCGTGTATGACAGACTATAAACTCAGAACATGAATTGATTCATCTTTTTTACATCTAATTTAAATGAAATGTAATAAGGACTAATATTATGATTATATATGATATTCATGAAATATTAAAAATTATATAAAATTAAAATATCATATAATTTCTTAACCTAACTCCCATTTAAGAAATGATAATTTCGTTCATGTTTACAATTGATAACCACCTTGTGATGTGATCCTATTCAATTTTCACCAACTCATAATATGTAATGTAAAAAAGTATTAATTTAGTGAATATATGTGATATATATGATATGATAATAAATATGTACAATTAATTTACAATTCATTTCTTACATGTTCACAAGTTAATGTAATTAAAAAATCTCTCTCGAGTACGTATGACTTACCATCTCCACAAATCAATCTGATTCATTAACAATGATAAGAATTAATTAATTATTATAATGATGTATGAAATGAAAAAAATTATATGAATAATTTTAATATAATTCATAATATGATGTAACAATATAATATATAAAATAATAATGAACATTAATAATGAAAAATGTATCATAAAACAATTCAATTAACAATCGAAACAATAGTGATAAGGAATAATTTATAATGAATGGATAATAAGTTGTCAAAAAAGCATCATAAATGATATAATAAATGATATTATTATATTGTTATATTTATATAAAATTATCAAAACCATATACATGAGTTTCAAGGGAGCTCAAGTAATTGTACGTATGAGGTAATGGGTTTCTATAAATAGTTTTCATCAATAGTGTTATATGAATACTTCAATGGTTAAAATATTCAAAAAAAATTGTGATATTTAATTTGATATATTTATGTTGCATTTTAACTTTTACTTATGTGTATTAACATTTCAAGAACATAAATAGAATATTTATTAAATCTCACCTAAATGAGACTTCCCTTTTATGTGATCCCTCTAAACTAGCCTTTCCTAATGTTATAAATGTTATCTCACAAAATCCTTTTATATATATCATAATGTTATGGAATTATTATAAATTTTTTATACAAATCTATAATATATATATCAGGATTAGTATCCATAAATTTGAAATGTTAATAAATTCATTATGAACATATATTAAATTCCTTCATTGTAAAATTTTGTTTATTATGATTTGAATATAGAGTACGTCAACCATTTTTTCCATCGGTAATTTTTCTGTTATGTTATACGATCGATTCATTTTCATGGAAAACATTTATCACAGGAATATCATTATGGGGTTTCCAAGAGATCAATCTATTATATTTTTTAGTTCTTTAGTATCATGAGGTATCAGGTATGGGATTGGGGTGTATAACATATGTATTAAGGGGATTTGTCTGCCATGTGATTTTGTCAAGGATTTTATCCAAAACTCTTATTCATGTAATACTATATATTTTTGAAATATTTCTTCTGATTCTTTAATCTTATGATATCAAGTTTTTTAGGATAATCTTCAATGAAATTAATCCTTTGTCTTCTATTTTATGAAATCATGTTATCCCATTGACTCAAATGTTATGTTTCAATAGACAGTATATCCCTTACTCTACTTTTTTTATCACCCATTTTATTATGTATTCAAATTTTATCCCATGATGTATTAGATAATCAAATGTAATTATAGAGATATATATGAAGAAGAATGTTTATAACACCACAATCATTTGAAAAAACAAAATTAAAATGCATGAAAACACTTTTTTAAGGATATTGTTATAAGATAGTTGTTCAAAATAATTCTACCACTTCTATTATTTGAATTTTGATAAACTATCATCTACAGTTTGCGATCAGTATGTTATTTGGAGTTTGATAGAATCAACTTGTTCATTAGTGGATTGTAACATACCTTTATAAACAATAATATGAATAGTAATATGAACCTTATTAATAGTAAATAATATTATTATTTTATTATCTTAGTTTTATAAGAAAACGGGACGTTGATTAATTTTTATTGGTGTTATAAAATGAGTTATAGTTTTAAAATGTTTATTTTTGAAATAAGTTATGATTTTATTTAAAAATTTAATTATTCATATTTAAAAAATTATTTTCATTTAATTGAGTTAATTTTATAATTCCACGCATCCTAAAATATTTATGTAGTGTTTTTTTTATTTTTCTGAGTTATTTGAATTTTCAATGAATAGAAAAAAAATACATTTTTCAGTTTTAGAGTGTCTTATGACATCATAATGAAGTAATGATGATGTAATCATTATTTTTGCCTCTTGGGTATTAAAATATTATATAAGGTGTTCTAAGTGGCCTATACCATGGAAAACAACTATTGTAATGCCAATGGGTTTTTGAATACAACAAATGAGGTGTCCTTTGAAATTAATTAAAAACTCTGTCTCATTCACTATAAATACCACCCTTATTACTTTCACCCCCTCTTCCTCTCACACCTCACTAGATTTTATCATTTTTTTTAATTCTACCATTATCTTTCTGAAGATTCTTCCCCAGTGACAAGTCATTCTGGTAATAGAAAAATGCCAAAATTTATGGCCTTAAGGTGAATCTGAATGAGAAGTTATCAAGAGGTAATGATATTTTTTCATTTTATTGTGTTTTCTTTTCAATTATTTATTTTTATATATTCTCTTATCCTATAATTATCCAAGAAGCATTAACGTTACATTATTATTTATGATCTATATTTTTATCAAGTTTATGAAAAAATTCATCACCATTATTCCACTCCTTTTCCTCTTATTCTAAAAATAAAATACCATATGTGATGTGTTGATTTACTGACTTCATGGGAAATGTGTATTCAATTTCCTTTTCATAGATCAAATATGGTTGTAAAACCATTTTGATGGTTAAAAAATTCAGTAATTTTTATTATTTCACCTCTCTTATGATCTATAATTTACATATATGCTTAATAATAATGGTATATAATGAGCCAAGATTATGATTATCAAAGAAATGAAAAAAATGATCAAAAATATCATAACTAATGATTTATCTAATGATTCAACCTCATACCATATAACCACAATGAGTCATTAAATTATTAAATATTATGGAAACATATAAACACCTTCTTATTCTAGTTCTTGGGTTTTTCTCCAATTCGACAAGAAAATCCTTTATGAATGAACAATGGAAATTATGTAAAGAACGCAACGGAAAAATTTAAATAACAAAATCAATTTAATAAATAGTTTGAATGATATTATAAAATGATCGTGTAAGGTTTTATAAACAGTAATATGTTTCTGTAAAATAATAAAAACACACTTTTAACAACTATAAAGGTGTTTTAAACAATTTTAAATTAAGATGAACAAGATGCAAGTAAATTCATAACCCAGTTACTATTTTTTGGGTTATCCATATGTTTCATAAATTTTATTGCACAAAAATCATTTGGGTAAAAATTTTAATTCATATTATGTTTTATTATGTGTATTTAATGTCAATAAAAATATTAATTTAAATTTATTGATTATCACTTCAAATATATAATATTTGTAAGATACTTTTCTATTAAAATTCTATTTTAAAATAATATTTTAAAAAGTTCAAATGTAACATTTTAATACAATTATTCGTATTTTATGAATATGTTTTATTTATTATGAATTGTTTATGAGGAATTGCCTGAACTATATCTCCCTCTAATGCATTGGGTATGTGTATGTTAGAGGTTAACCATATGGTTTCTCCAAGGGTAAAAATTATTGTTACACGATATGGTAGTTGTGAGAGTTACATTGTAATGTAGTTATGAGGGTTACAAGTCAAAAGGTAGTAATTAGGGTTACTATATGACTTTTTAATTACCCAATATAACTTTATGGTTTTATATATGTTCTATAATGTTATATTGATATCTCATGTTACTAAAATTATATATATATCGGTGAGAAGTATGTCTTTGTGAATATGATTTCATATATTTATATATATTCATGGACTAATGGTTTATTTTCTTCATTTTATATCACTTACTGAGCATTTTCTTCTCATCCCATGTTTCTGAAATGCTTTTCATAGGTTATAAGGATGTGTAAGTGAAATAAGGATGTCATGTTAACTATTATGATGAATTTTCAAAGAAAACATTTTTGATGATAAGATTATCTTCTATTTGATGAAATGGATACTATTTCAACGGCACCAAATTTTTATGCTTATGGGTTGATAGGTAGGAGTTATATCCTAAAATTCTAAAACAATAGACCTAAAGGATCATTTAAATTTATATAAGATAAAATATGTTTGAATATATTATGAAATCATTATGTCTATGCCCTTATTGTTCGTATCATTACATAGTTTAGAAAACTCTAAGAGTTATTATGATGGTAAAAGAATACCATACATATTTTTACCTAATCTATATATTGAAATGGTATATCATTTAATTACTTCCATATTGTTTCACCTAATATACTATTGTTCATAATTGGTTTCCCCATAAGAAATAGGGAAGCTAGAGTTGGAATGAACTAAGAGGCTTATATCTCCTGAATCTATTGTAGGGAATAGTGGGAATTGAAGCTCAGCAGTTTGTGAAAGTAATGGCTCAGCTGAAATAGAAAATAAAGGGAGATGAAATCCATGAAATATAAAATCTAGTGATACTACAAAGGAACATGCTGGTTGGGGAACATTTTATGATGAAATTCCATCTTACTTTATGTGTATATTCTGACATAGTAGCAGCTGAAGGTTGGATTAAAGCCCTTGAAAAGATATATGATGTATGGGATGTTCATACAATCAAATGGTTAGTATTCCTATTTATCATTTTGAATGTGAATATGATCAGTGCATGTCAATGGTCAAGAATGTCAGGGATATAGAAGAGATTTAATATGTAATGTTGTATGAATTTTAAAGCATTTTCATTGAAAAATACTTTCATATGGTGGTTCAAAAAATGATAGAGAATCGTTCACTGAAATTGTCAAAAAAGGAGGAAGATTCAGTGGCCATTTATGTAGAAAACATTACCCAAATTTCATGGTATATTCCCAAACATATTCTGGATCTTGATAGGGAAATTTTTTTTACCTATGATTGAATCCAAGATATTAAGATGCATTAGCATCCCAGGAATTCAAATGTTTTGAGAAACTCCTATGATCTGTTGAGTGGGTAGAAATGGAGTTCTCTGATGATCACATGTACATTAAGAAATAATATATTAAAACATCTGGAAGAAAACCTATGGGTAAGAATCAAAATATTAAATATGATTGTAAGAAAGTCTAGTTTTCATTTTGGGAAAAGTGTTGTAAAAAGCACTTGGGAGAATGTATTTCTAAAATCATAAAGTGTTTTCGATGTGATAATTTTAGACAAATGGCATGAGAATGTAATGAAAATGATTTTATGATGAATTCTGGTAATAATATTGTATATTGTTTTAAATGTGGTGAGGTGGGTCATTATAAAAATAACTGCCTAATGAAATATCTGAGTGACAGAATGTAGCAAAACTATAAGTAGAAATTTGAGGTGAGATCCTTTGTGACTGTGATAGAAAATGATGGTCCATCCAATGAAGTGGTATTAAGTACTTCTTTTACTCAAATTTTTCTAAAGTCCTTCTTGATATAGGGTCTACACATTCCTCTATTTATAAGATTTTTTTTTTAAATTTCAATTTTAGCCCAATTAAATGAGACTGGAACTTATGATAAAATCACGAGGGAAAATGTTACAGAAAAAGCACTTTTTATAATCTTTCTATTTTTATCAATGGAATGGTATTATATAAAAAACTTTTTGTTATTCCCTTAGTAGTGTGGGATGTCATTTTGGGTATGGATTGGAAATATTTTTATCATTATAAGATTCATTATAGAGTTAAAAATGTTTTTTTCCAGAAAGAGATTCGGTTTGTGAAGGGCCATTCAATTCAGCACGTGATCACACTAGATCAAGAAATGCTCCACGACATCAACACTAAATTTAATGGCTCATATTTGGTTGTTAATCTGAACATAAATATTTCTTATGATCATGTTGAATGGGGATTCATAAACAATTTACTATTAGGTATGAATTTCTCCCCTGGTTGTCTAATCTGTTCGTTCAATGCATTAGTTCTTCATGGATGGATGTTCACATTACGGGAAAGTCTCATGGTTTCTTCAATGCTTCCCAGGGTTTAAAATAGGGCGACCCGATCAACCAAAGCCTTTTTCTCTTATCACAAGAGATTTTCAGTCATCGCCTTCAGCAAAGTATGGACATCGGCATGATCATCCCTTAAAAAATGTAATGTTCCCTCCATGTCCCATATCCAGTTCACTAGATAGGACCATATTTTCTTAAATGTTACAAATAAATCCACCCATGGATACATCATGGTTTGGGGTAATATTGTCGTTGTATTGGGAAATTCATTAACAAGAGTAAAAGTTACTTATTCATATCAAGCAAGTGTTCCCCCAACATGGTTGTCCTTATTTTTAACCTTTCTGACATACAAAGTGGTAGCCTACAAATAAATTATTTAGGATCGCCTCTTAATTTAGGTTGTATTCAAATACAAGATTTCAATCATATTGCCAGCAGAATCAATAATAGATTCCTCAATTTGAAAAATAAGTACATTTTGTTAGAGGGCCAATTCGCTTTGTTGAGTAGTGTATTTTTGGACACACCTGTCCACACAATCTCTTGTGTAAATTTTCTAAATGGGGTGATCTTTATGCTTGAGGAGACCCTCTCCCGTATCATTTGGAATGCTGAGTTTGAGGGATAACATACTTGGGTCTCCTCGGAGAACATGGTGAGGCCTATTCAGGAAAGTGAGATCAACATTCATAGTCTTCTTGATACTCTACTTTCTATTCTTTCTAAAATTCCCTGGTAACTTCATGAGAATCAGACCTTATGAGGAAAGGATAAGGGAAGAAATTCAATGTAAGGATCTCTAATTGATTAGGGCCACATGTCTCCCTTCATGGACATGTTTCTTCCCCTTTTCATTGATATCCACTCTCATGTTTGGTGGATCATTGGGGGGGATGTGCCCTTCTGGAATGTCAAATAAGAAGGGCGTATTCTCGTGTTCCTAGGCTTCCCATCCTATAACATCACATATGATATGTCTAGCATGTTTTCAGACATCATCAATGTAATTCTCAACAAGGACCAGTAAGCCTCCATTCACTTTATCACCACTAATGAGGAACCTGATGGTTGGTTTTCCCCCATAGTCTCAGTATCCTTTTCTTCTAGGGACTGTCGTCGTATATTGGATCCATGCCCATACAATGACCAATGGATTGGATCCTCCTAGAATATGATTTTCCCAATAAATCTGAATTTTCCTCACAGAGAGGCTTCGGCATGGTGAAGTTTCCATAGAGAAAAACAATCATAAATTTGGAATATCTATGGCCTCCCACTCCTTATGTTTCTATGTTTATAAAGAGGAGAGTAGTGATAACATATTCTTGGAGGGAGAATAAACTAAATAGTTCTAGATCTCCATTGGTGGTGTAAATGATATCCAGGAACATCCTATGTCGGCTCTCCCCTTCTTTGAGTGTTGGTTTAAGGATTCCGGAAACATTAGGGTTAAATTTTTGGACATAGTGATCATTTTACATGCAGGTTTTTGGAGTCTCTAGCATGTGTGGAATATAGCATGTTTTGAAGGTATTGTTTTTACTTGGAGATCCATTATTACTTGTACCTGTAGTATGCTACTCGATCTGACCATGTGTATTGATAATTGGAGGGATGCTCCCTCCATCCAGTTCATACAAATGACCATCCAAGTTAATCATGCTCCATTTATTACTCGTGTCCAATGGATCAGATGGAAACCCTATCACTCGGATCGGAAAATGAATATAGATAGATCATGTAGTGCGGGTTTCATGCAGGGTGATAGGGTGATCCACGATTATAGAATCACCTTCATATTTTCATTTCTATTTTACCTTGGAAGTACACATCCCTACAATCAGAGGACCATGTCTTTCTGTCTGGCCATACTTTATCCAATAAAGGAGGAATTTTTATTGTGGAAGCTGAAACTGATGCTCAGATTTTTCTCAATGTGCTTATGGGCACCATCCAGGTTCCCTGGTCGATCATGTATCCCATCAGGATGTGTCGTGCTCTTATCTCGAATAACATCTGGTTGAGTCACACATACCATGAGGTCAACATGGTGGATGATCTTATAGTAAAGCTTTCGGTGCATGTTCTGTGTACGTCTTGTTTCTATGACATTAACCATATGAATCCTAATGGGGTTAACCTTATTAGAGGGGATTCCCTCGGTCTCTATTACTTCTATCCCCACTAGGCTAATCTCCCACGATGTATAGTTAGCGTATTAAATTATTTTTATATAGAGATTGATTATGATGATCATGGTCATATTATTGAAAACATGAAAACTATTAATGTTAATGATGAGCCAATGGTAAAGGAATACATTGATGTTTTTTTGGATTAGTTTCCTAGTTTTATACATAATTGTGAATTTCAATTCACAATTGGCTTGGTTCTTGATTATAAGCTAATTACAAAACCCTCATATAAAATGGCTCAAATCGATGTTATGGAATTAAAAATTTAGTTGTAGGAGTTTCTTATAAAATTATTCATTCATCCCAGAACATCACCATGGGGATATATTGTTTGGTTCATAAGAAATGATGATTGTTCCATGATACATTAAATTGATTATAGAGAATTTAATAACATTACAATTAGGAATAAGTATCCCTTTCCCCATATCAATATATAGTTCGATCTGCTTTGGTGATCTTTGTATTTTTCAAAGATTGACTTGAGATCTATATACCACTAGTTGAAGGTGAATGATTCTGATATTCCAAAAATAGCTTCCCAAACTAGACATGTTCATTTTTAATTTTTTGTAATTCCATTTGGGCTTACTAATGAACCTTATATATTCATGGATCTTATGAATATAATATTTAATGAGTTCTTGGATTAGTTTGTGGTTGTTTTTATTGATGAAATTATGTTATATTCTAGAAATAAAGTGCCGCATGAAAAACATCTAGGTGTTGTTTCACAAACAATAAATGAAAATAAACTATTTGTATGATTAAGTAAATGTGAATTTTGATTGCAACCAATTTCTTTCCTGGGTCTCATTATTTCTAATGAAGACATAATTATTGATCTTGCTAAAACAAATGTTATGGATGAATGGGAAAAACCACAAATATAACTAAAAATAGTAGTTTTCATGGTTTTTAAGGAAATTATAGGAGGTTTGTTGAAAAAAATGAACTATTACCTTGTCCAATAACTATGTTTATTCTAAAATGAGTTAAATTCACCTAGTTAAAAGAATTTGATGATTGTTTTCAATAATTGAAAAAAATATTGGTCAATGCTCAATTTCTGATCCTATCTTTTAGAAATGGTGAGATTGTCATCTATAGTGATTATTCATTGAAGGGGCTCGTTTGTGTTCTGATATAGACTGATCATGAAATTACTTATGGTTTAGGACCATGAAATCATCATTATTTAAATTTCCCCCATATAATATTTAGAATTAGTAGCTATGGTTTTTATTTAAAAATTTGGAGGCATCATTTATATGGAGCCAAATGTGAAATATTTACTTTCAACAAATGTATAATGTATATATTCACTCATATTGAAGTAGCATGAACACAAAATGATGGCATAAATTGATAAATTATTATGATTGAATGATCAATTACCATCCTAGGATATAAAACAATATGGGTGATTCATTGAGATGAAAACAACATTCATCATTAACAATGTTATTTTGAGAACATGACCCATTGATTAATGATTTAATGGATTTTTTACTAGAATTTTTTGGTGTTTTAAATTCCACTAATTTTTTAACATTTTAGTGTATTCATCGT